>CAWUFW010002539.1:0-1200000 GCA_963921515.1 Calotriton arnoldi
GGCCCAAGATGCATGTATGAGTTTATCGTGCCTCTATAAGATCCTTCAAATTCTGATTAGCTCAGTCCAAGTGTTATTTTATTAAGAATAGTTAGGTCACTGACAGTACCCAAAAAGTAATGAACTTGGTAGGTAACAACACAAGAAGTTAATTCCCACTGGCATTACTGTCCCTGGGCACTGAAAAGGCACTTGACCAGGAAGACTTGACCTATCACTGGTTCTCCAAAAGGCTGAACTGGGTCTGAAGTTGAATTATATCGGCCAAATTCTAGTCCTCACCAAGAAAAATAAGAGGTAATAATCCTGTTTCATCAATTTTGATGTCTCGCGGCACTTGTCAGGCATGCTATTTAGCTCATCTATCCACACTTCTCATTGTTCTAGTCATCAAACATTTAGGGGCTTATTTACAAGCCTCTTGTGCCTCCGGTACGTCACTTTTTCCCATTTTAAAAGTGACACACCAGCAGCGCAAGGGGCTTGTAAGTTGTAAATAAGCCCCCTAGTCTGCAGAATCAGGCAAAACAAAACAATTAAGAGCTTAAGAAACAACAAAGACCATTATGTAATTGCTATCTTTTCTGACAACATTATCTGTAGGCTCAATATTGGTTGAGAACCACATATCCAAGGCGATAAATGTCCGTAGCTTGATTGTAAATGGCCAGTACGTTAAAAGCAGCTTCAATATGATGTGGGTTGAATCTCGCATGAAATATTTGGACAAACAAACAACATGAAGCCAGTCTGTTTAAATATATTTAATTATGACTTTGGAATATTTTTATTCAGCCTTTAAAGGAATCTGGAGGTAAGGTGCAAATAGAAAATCTTTGCTCCTGTAGCCAAAGTTATATTAAAATCAATTTCCTGCATGTCCTTCAAAAGGGTTATCAAATTCATTTGGGCCAATAATCTTCTTTGAAATTACAGAAAGATTTGAGGCAGATCGCTTTTGCAAAATAAGACTAACCTAGACATCAGTGTGTATCAGTTGCGGGTAGTTGGACGCAGGGCCCGGCTAAAGGCCATATTCTACAGTCAACCATTGTTGCACACTGCCGAAGGGGGTTGTCCACATGTGAAGGGTTGGCTGTTGGTCCAATTTAGAATATGATTTTTTTAAAAACAGAAATTCACTGAAAAAACAGAGGTTAAACTGGTTAGGTGTTGGAATACACCATGAGCTAATGTAAAAAAAAACAAAAGCCACTGAAATACACCAGTTATTGTTTAGTCAAATACCTATAACTTGTGCCTCCATCATGCACTTAAACAATGATGCCATTTAACGTATGATGTCATCTAACATTAGCTCAAGTCTCATTCCAACGTGTGTGTGTGTGTGCATGTGTGAGGATAATTTAAGTATTATGGAGTTGGAAGGGGATTAGATTAATCTAGTGTCAGGGTTTTAGAATGTTACCTGACAAGTTCTGATGGCAATCTGCCTCACTTCCCAGAATGTGGCTCCATCCACTCCAAGGAGAACGTACTAGACAAAGCCAAACACCAGAGGGAAAGGGGAATTGGGACTGAGAGAGAGAGACACACAGCGCACTCAGATCTTCTTTACCACAGCTCTCTCACATGTTACGTCTCTGGTTGCAGCATGGGTATACACGGACGCACATTGAACGGACGAAGAATCAGGTAATGGATCAGGCACTTCTGAGCAGGGAAGGGAAAAAGGGAAAAGACAGCAATAGGACAAAGCCAAAATGAAATCTTAAGAGCAAGGTCAGCATAACAGGCAAAGAGGTCAGATACCTGAGCAACCACAGTGGAGGAAAACAAAGGTGGGAGACAGGAAGCAATGAACAAACTAATAACAAGGAGAAGCCAATACAACATGGAAAGTTGCCAAGGAGCTTTCTAAAGTCTTCATATTATTTAAATATTGACGCTGCTTGTCATGACTGAAAAGTCCCATCCTTGACCCAGGCTGGCCTGCTACTCACAGTGCCCCAGTTAGCACTGGCCAGTCTGCCACAGCCATACGGGAATACACCACACAGGTCTTCTCGTAGCCCTCTCCAAACCCCAGATACCTTGATGATTCCTGACAGTACCAGAGAGAACAAGACCCCTCTACCCCCCTCCGGCAACCCCCCTCACCTACCCCTCGCCCTCCATCCCTCCCAACCCACTTCGAACGACTTCAACACACAATACGTGACTCCCAACCCCCTCCCCAGACCCTCATGCAATTTAACACTGACGCCCCAACACGGCCCCCACCTCTCCGCACCCTCGGCCCCGCCTAGATCCCACACGGACAGCTCACTCACAAAAGGGCAACTTAACAACGTTAGGCTCTCCCCCCAAGTTTAACATACCCGCCCAGAACACCCCCACCGACATAGAGACTGGACAGCGGCTCACCCTGCTTGAAAGCCAGATAACAACCATAATACAGGGTCTTAGTGAAATCCTAACCAACCTCGCTGCACCCCTAAAGCCTCACCGTTTCCCTTCCCCTCTCTCTCTCAACAGAGGCTTTCCAAGGCTCCCCACCCGAAAGGGATCTCTACCCCCTCTCTAATCAGATACAGAGACCAAAAGAACTAGAGATGAAATGTCTGCGAGTGAAGCGGCAGCTCTCGCTTCCTCGTACGACAATCCTATTACTGCCACGCTCCAATCCAAAATACAGGTGATCACTGGACTGGGAAGAGAACAGGCCCCTCCGAAATCCCATAGACCCCCGGCCACACGCACTGTCATCCCCACGGTCCCCCGAACGAAAAAACCCACAACAGAGACATCCCCCACCAACTGCATGTCATAAACTGCAGATCAGCCACCAAGCATGCCACAGAGCTAGCGGAATCCATCCTCACCCACGACATAGACATAGCATTCATTACCGAGACATGGCTAAACGACTCCTCATTACCACTCATGGATACTCTTGTCCCCCCTGGCTTTGCAATCACCAACAAAGATAGAAAAGATCAAAGAGGTGGAGGCATAGCAATCATCCACAAAAACAATATTTCCGTGACGGAAATAGACTCCTTCAACTACAACACCTTTGAGTGCCTAACCGCCAACATCAACACTAGCAACAACAAAACACTTATCTGCCACCTTATTTACCACCCCCCAGGCAACACCATCACATTTACTGAACACTTGTCCGACCTGATTGCCCACTGCTCTCCCCGAGACACGAACAACCTTATTCTGGGCGACCTCAATCTACACTGGAATGAAGAAAACAACCTGCTAATCCAGAACCTGAAGGAGCTGCTACACAGCAACAACCTTACCCAACACTGCTCAGAGGAAACCCACAACAGAGGAGCAATACTAGACGCCATTATCGCCCAGCACGACACAGTCAGGATAGACCGCACCCTGCCCGTGGACGGTCCGACCACCACTTAATCCTATTCCACATCACTCAGCCGATCACACTTAAACCCCCCACCCAAGACCCTCCGAAATGGACTAGAAACCTTACTCAGATTAACATGACTGACCTAGAGGGAAGGGTTAACTCTCTACTCACTGCCTCCACGGATGATCTATCCACAACAGAACTCACCTCCCACTACAACACAAACATGACATCCATTCTAGATCAAGTAGCCCCCTTGAAACTAAAAAAAACAGGAACATCCCATCCAGATCTTGGTTCAACACGGACATTAACAACAAAAGAAGACAACTAAGAGCTACAGAAAGACTATGGAGGAGCAACCCCTCCTCAAGCCTACTCGAACAACTCAAAGCAGCCCGAAGGAAATACAAAAAACACATCAGCAGCGAAAAATCCACCTTCTTCCGCGCCGCCCTGGACAACGCAAAAAACAGGCCCAAACGAACTGTTCAAAATCATCAGGCAACAAACCTCCAAGCCCCGGAATCCTCCCTACAGCCCTCCAAGGACTTTTGTGAAAACTTCGCCAACTTCTTCGAAGAAAAAATCACCAAGATTGAGCTCTCACTGAACATCAACGTCAACCCCGTCTGCAAAAGCCTGCCCCCAGTGACAGTAGATAGCACGCTCAAGCACCCCACAAAAACCTGGAAGTCCTTCAACCCCATCCCGGAAACCGAGATCTTCAAACTGATCTCCGCCTCCAAACCAGCCTCTCACGTCCTTGACCCGATACCCACCCAACTGACCAAAAAACTGAAACTCTCCATAGCCCCGTTCTGGTGCAAGATCATAAACAGCTCCCTGATAACCGGCATCATACCTGAATGCCTCAAAGTTAGCCAAGTCACGCCACTACTAAAAAAACCAGACCTTGACTCCAAGGAACTGAATAACTTCAGACCCGTCTCCAATCTCCCCCTCCTATCCAAAATCCTTGAAAGATGCGTCCTCCAACAACTGACTCAGCACATGGACAGCATCAACCTTCTTGACCCCCACCAATCGGGTTTCAGAAAAGGCTATAGCACCGAGACCGCGATCCTTAACATCACAGAAGACATCCACAAATCCCTCGATACCGACCAATGTTGCCTCCTCATTCTCCTAGACCTATCGGCAGCCTTTGACACGGTTGATCACCAACTTCTCATCAAGGCTTTGCAAGAAAGGGTAGGTGCTGATGAGGTGGTCCTACACTGGTTCTCCTCCTTCTTACACAGCCGTTCACAAAGGATAAAAAAAAAAACTTTACCTCCGACCTACACTCCGTCAACAGGGGCATCCCCCAAGGTTCAGTGCTCTCACCTCAACTGTTCAACATATATATGGAATCCCTCACCACCCTACTCAAAAATGCCAACATCCCTTTCCACCTATATGCAGATGACACCCAGATCTATCTAGAAACCTCCTCCATGGATGACATTCACAGACTAAATGTCACTCTAAAAGAAATCCAACATTGGCTGTCGCTTAACCACTTAAAACTCAACCAAGATAAAACCGAAATCCTCCTCATCTCCAACAAAGAAGAGAACCCTCATATTTCAGAATGGCTAAAAGCTTTGGATGCTCTTAACGGCAATCACACTCTGACCCACTCCGTAAAATCATTAGGAATCACCCTAGACTCAAAACTCGACATGGCCAAACACATCAAGAACTCCGCAAAGAGTGCCTTCGTCAACCTGAAGCTACTTAACAAAATAAAACCATTCATCCCAACCAACGACCTCAAACAAGCCACCCAATCACTGGTGCTATCCAGACTCGACTATGGGAATGCCACCTTCACTGGTACAACAAAATCTCACCTAGCTCCCCTCAAAACTACTCTCAACGCAGCAGCTAGAATGGTCACTGGAATCAGGAAATACGATCACATTTCACCAGCACTCAGAGAACTAAAATGGCTTCCAGTCGGATTGCGTGCCAGTTTCAGAACTGCCTGCCTCACGCACAAAGCCCTGCACACAGGAAAACCTGAGTATTTGGCTGCTAAACTCAAAAGGGCTGGTCAGACAAGGAACCTCAGGAGCTCCAGCACCTTACTACTCATCCCTATGAAAACACGCAAACAAAAAACTGCTGCACAGTCCTTCGCCGGAATGCGCCCAAAATCTGGAACGCCATCCCAGTCGGTATCAGGACTATCTCGTCCTTCACAAAATTAAAAAAACACCTAAAAGTCCTTTTCCTCAACCGCTCCCTACCGAATGGATAGCCATCTAAACGCAAATTCCTGCTCGCCGTCTCTCCCAGACAATGTAGCTCTAAGACTTACCTCCTCCCTGCTATTTGACCACTAACTGCTCCTCCCCCTAAGTGGTTCAACCCAAGACAACGTGCACTCTATGAGGCTATCTCAGGACTCACCGACTACCTCAATGCTGCTCAGCACACTTGGACTTCCGAACCTATATGTAGAATACTGCTTTATTGTATGAATCTTGCTCAAAAACTGTTGTGAAGCGCTCCGATACCCTCGGGTCAGGCCAGCGCTATATAAAACTCCTTAATAAATAAATAAATAAATAATACTTCTCCAGCCCCTCAAGGCTCCCCTTCTAGGTGCTGGTTTCTCTGGGAACTTTTTATGGAAGGAAGCCACTAATTCCAGGAATGTTCTGCAGGCCCATACCCTTTCCATGCTATCACGTAATGTAACTGACCTTTCACTTTCTTTGAGTCTACTAGAGACTCTACTTCAAATACTTGGGACCCATCCTTTAAACCATTGGGGAGGAGAGGATGGTTTGGATGCTCCAGATTTCACTCTGATGATGTGAAACACAGGCTTTAGGGAGTGCTAAAGCTACCGCTTCCTGTCCTATTAGTTGGGTTATTGGGAAATTAGCCTAAAAATGTGGGTACAAATTTGGAATACAAACCAGGCAAGGAAAAAATTGGGTTGACATCCAAAGTAAATCTCCTTTCTTGTAGTTGGATACTTTTGCATATGGCAATTTGAAAAACGTTTGTCATTTGCTATGACCTTTTGTAGGTGAAGGAGAATGTTTGCACCTATAGTAGAGATTGCTGACAGTAGAGCTGTAACTGAAGGGACAGAGGTTTGTAGTCAGGTAGCTAGAAAGGATTATGGGTGGAAGCCTAAAGAACAATAGATTGGAGAATGATTAAGAGAAGAAGGCAATGAGTTGCTATATGCTTGTTCAGCCAAGGACAACTGGGCGATTCCCTCCTCATGTTGGTTCATAGAATAGCAGCAGTGGTATTGTTTCGGGGTGTGCAAAACCCATGCAATTTGCTAAGCGTTATTACACAAAATTACAGCAAATTCTGTTTGGGTAAATATAATTTTGAGTTGATTTCCGGTCACTCGAGTTGAAAACAATGTAGCGCACGTTCAGATTTGTAGTTTTGAGCTTACAAACTACCCAAACTGTCCATTTGGGTAAAAAAATGTTTGCTGACCACACACTTTAAAGGAACTGCTGATTGCATTCAAAACACTGCCACTCACATTCAGATTTGTATTTTTGTGCTTAATAATTACCCAAACAGTCCACTCGGATAAACAAAATCTACCTGAAATGCTGCTTGCATCTAAAAATTACCTGAACGGTATATCTCGTGTGAAAATTTCTCCCGAAATTCATGATGTGGCAAGATGGCATAATCTCAGTAATTTTTATAGATTTTGTTAGCACGAAATGACCAAAATTACATAAATTATGCCGATATTATAAAAATTTCTCCCAGGCCTAGTATTGTTCCAAAGGCTGATTGATTCTGTCAGTCTGGGCATCAGTTTGGGGATAATGGCTGGTTTATTGAAAATTGACCTTATCCAGTTGGTGGATCAGAGTACACTAGAAATTGAAGATGAATTGGGAAACTCTATCAGATACAATCTCAGATGGTAACACGTGATCTGACAATCTCTCTCAAAAATATCATGGCCAATTATGGAGCTGTAAATATTTTTTGTCACAGAATGAAATGTGCATATTTGGCAAAATAGTCAATGACAACTAGAACAGCAATGTGTTTTTGTGATATTTGTCAAGGTCCACTCACCTGTTTACTCAAGCTTGCTGCACGAGTGATGTGAATCCACACCTCTTCGCTTCGAACATGCAAACCTTTTGCTTATATTTGCTGTGTACAGCCCCACAGGAAAATGGGGGTGGGAAGAGAGGGAGACTTGAGAAACAATTGCTTGACTGCCTGTTTCCACTGCCTGGTTAAGTCTGATCTCTCATGCAGCAAATAGTAATTTTCTTAGGATTGCAGAGCACTAGACATGGGATAAACACCAGGTTACTATTTCTTTTGCAACACATCGATTTACACATTTGTACACTTCTGTATGTAACTCTTCCCCTACACTGCTTCTCTCAAAAGTCATATGAAATTAATTCTTAAATAATTGAAACTTCTATTCTTAGCCTTATTCATAGAGTAATGCAAAAAGTAACTGAAGGTCTGTATCTTTGACCTTCTTGTAAAGTTGGAACAAGTTCTGCAAATATGATAATCTCAGCTATCATGGCTTTCAGTCTCTTTGCTTTTTAGTTTGTCTTTTGTCAGCTTGAAAACAAGTTACTTTACCAATGAGGAATCCTTATTCAATTATTGCAACTGTGTGCCAAATACACTATGGGGCTGATTACGATATTGGTCGGAAAGCCTCCGACCGACAGTCGGATTCCCCTAGACCGTGTCGGAACCCATTCGCCCGACTCGGTCGGTAACAATTCCGACCTACCGATTACGATGCTCGCGGTCGGAAGGGAAACCGTTTGTCATACGGAATCGGTTCCGGCCGGCACTCAGAGAATCCGAGTTGGTCGGAGCCGATTCGTACAGCTCAACGGACAGCGTTTCCGACCGACCAATTACAATGTCGGATTCCAACAGCCTTTCCGACTCGGTCAGTCTGACACGAAAAGGCTGTCAGAAACTGACTTTGGGGGCCCCCAGCAGGCCCCCTTCACACTGAGTCCTCTGGTTTGCGGTCAACGGGGTACCCAAGGGACCCCCTGTAAAATGATGCACAGTGTGGCAGGCACAATGGGGTGCCCGCGACAGGGTGCAAGGTTTTCCGCAGATATCCATTTCCCCCATAGGAGCCTGTGCTGTCGGTCGGAACACAGGCTTCCATAGAAATCAATGAGAGCCCTTCCAAACGGTGTTCGGAAGCATCATAATCGGTGGGTGGGACCGCCGACCGCGAGTCGGTCGGAACCGAATCCGACGAGTCGGGTGGTTTAGTTTCCGACCGGCATCGTAATCAGGCCCTATATCATTTGATATATATCAAATCGATTTCTAGAAATGCTTGAGAATCTAAAATTTCTAAGGTGATTTGTACCAGCTTATGTTCTTTTCAAAGTTAAAGCTTGGACCTTATATCCTTGCTGGTAATTTCTTTTCCAGAGGTCAAGGTGAAGAATTGGCACTTAACTTGTAGAGGACATGACTTTTCAAACTGGTGTCTTTCCAGATTCAAATGCAGGTACGTCCCTCTGAACATGGTTCTCTAATCCCCCTGGATGTTGCTCTCCTGCTGAAAGGTGAAGCCAAGCAATTGGCAGTTATTTTGGGTGTATTTTATTTAGGCCACACCCAAAGATGGCACCCATATCAAATGACACTGGAAATCTTGCTCCAACTCCAGCAAGATTACGGGTGCACTCTAAGTGTCACCGTGGATATTTGGGAACCAGGAGAGACTATGATTTTTTCAAGGGCCATTTAAAGGTGAGGTCAAGATATAGTTTCAGGGGAAACATTGTTTCTGAAGTTTTTCTTGAAGTTTACTAGTGTATGTGGAGGTGGTAAGCATGTCTTTATGCAGAGGGATGTATTCACACAGAGACAGATTCTTCCATCTTGGCAAGTACTGGGGCTTCATTCCTGGTTTTCAGTCAGTGTGCAGGACATGAGAATGGTTGAAATTCATTTTGAAGTCCACTGAAATCTTCTTGAAGGTTTGAATCAGCGCTGACAAGGGAATCAAAGGATCAGCTTACTTATGGTAAGACATCTTTATTTGAGCATAAGTGGAACACTGCTGAACATCTCATCTCAAAGAGGTTCATCAAAAATGTCTCTTTATTAAATCTCGTCAATAAACAATGTGGACGTACCCAGTACCTGGATAAATACCACTGGTAGCTCACAGTGCAGGGGAACCTTCAGGTTCTTTAAAGACCCCTCACACACCAACCTAGTTGGTGTCATGCTTCATCATCGGGGTCCCAACCAGGCGGCCGAGTGCCGCCCGGTTGTGCTACAACGCCTGGTTACAGCGGAGCTGGTGTGGTGTGAAAGTGTGATGAAGTGTGGTGCTAGATTAAGAATACCTCCGGGAATCCTTGCCTGGATGTTCAAAACATTTTTGTTTAATGATGGCGGCCCGGGGTATAGATAAAAACGGAGAGTAGACAACCATAAGAGGGTAATTAATCTCTGTTGTCAAGAAAGATGGTCTACATGTTTCAGCCCCAGAAGTAAATATGGAGGGGCTTTCTTCAGGACCAGAGGTGCCCTCGGTGCACCTAAGATAGGCTCCGTGGGTCCCGGCTGCTCGGACCCACGGAGCCTATCTTAGGTGCACCGAGGCACACCGCCTTCCACTAGTGTTGGGAATGCCGGTCCCCTCCCGGGCCCGATCAGCTGCCACCATTGAAACCGAGTGTTTCTATGTCTAAGTCGCAACCCGCGACCATCATTTTATTCCTTCCCACCTTAGCGCGTGGGTTGTGATTATTCATTGACACGTGGCTTGATTTTTGCCACTCACTTTGTATTCACAGTCTTCACCTCTGGTCCTGAAGAAAGCCCCCTCCATATTTACTTCTGGGGCTGAAACATGTAGACCATCTTTCTTGACAACATAGATTAATTACCCTCTTATGGTTGTCTACTCTCCGTTTTTATCTATACCCGGGCCGCCATCATTAAACAAAATTTTTTGAACATCCAGGCAAGGATTCCCGGAGGTATTCTTAATCTAGCACCACACTTCATCACACTTTCACACCACACCAGCTCCGCTGTAACCACGCGTTGTAGCACAACCGGGCGGCACTCGGCCGCCTGGTTGGGACCCCGATGATGAAGCATGACACCAACTAGGTTGGTGTGTGAGGGGTCTTTTAAAGAACCTGAAGGTTCCCCTGCACTGTGAGCCACCAGTGGTATTTATCCAGGTACTGGAGTACGTCCACATTGTTTATTGACTATATTCTGGGGAGAAGGACGTAACCCCCTCTAACTCCTTGCTCTCACATTTGTTGTCAATATAAATCTTTATTAAATCTAACATTTTCCTTTATCCAAAATCTCCAGCACTGAGGGAGTCATGGCTCCAAAACAAAGCTTTGTTATGAAAATCCATACTGGGAAGAAACAATCCTTCAAAAAAAAATTCTCTTGGGAATCTAGTTGAATCCACTCATCCTGATTTAACTTTTTTTTTTACCTCAGACTTGCCTGAGTGCAAATACTTCTCTAACTCAGTGACATTAGATGTTTGGATGGCCAAGATACAAGGTGAACCTATTGTTATCTTTTCAGGTTCTATCTGTCTCAACAAAGCATCAGCCTTGCTTTTTCCCTTTCTGGGTCTATAGGTTATTTTGTGCTGGAAGCGGAAGGAAAATATCATCCAATGAGCCGGTCGTGCATTAGAACACTTCACTGATTTTAAGAATCCTAGGTTTTTATGATCTGTCCAAATAATTACTGGATATGCTGCTCCTTCCAGATGATGACACCAAGGGGCAAAAGCTTCTTTAATCACCAAGCGTTCCTTATCATAAACAATGTAATTCTGTTTGGTAGGTGATAATGTCCAAGAAAAGAAAGTAACTTGATGGACAGCTTAAGTAATGGAATTTCTCTGCAACGCAATGGCACCTACAGCAAATGAAGATGCATCAGTCTTGATAATGAAGGGCAGATTATGATCAGCATGCTTCAGAATAGGAGCTGTTGTGAAAACCTTTCTTAACAGATGAAAAGATTTTTGCGGTTCTGAACCCCAGTGGGAGGCAGAACCTTTCTTTGTTAATCACACAATGGGTACAACAATAATAGAGAAAGCTTAGTACCTCTTTTACTGTACTACGAACCAGCCACTCAGCCACGGCTGGGACGTTTTGAGAATCCATGCTGAGATCCTAATCTGACAAGATAAGCACTAAAAGTGATACTGATGTGGTCTCAAAAATACATTTATGTAATTTAGCACAAGGGAATGAGCTCACAGTCTGTGCAAAACGTCTCTCACATGTTGTCTATATTCATTCAAGATTGGTGAAAAAATGAGAATGGCATCCAAGTATATTATGGTGAAGGTATGTAATATGTCGCAGAATATATTATTGACCAGGCCAAAATGCATGAATACTCAGAATGTCCATATCTACCATTAAAAGCTATTTTTCACTCATCTCTTGCACTCCCCTCTGAGATCCAGTTTAGTAAAAATATTCGCTGAGCGAACGTGGCCTAGAAATACTGAGATTAAAAGTAATGGGTACCTATTCTTCACTGTGATAATGTATAATTCTCTGTATTCAATACAGGATCTCAGATCTCCTTTCGCTTTCAGAACAAAAAAGAGGGGTGCTCCTGCATGTGAGGTTGAATGACAAATAAAACCTTCCACCAGGTTATTCTCAATATTTGTTTCAGATGTTCATCCTTTTTCCTTCTTAAAGGATACATATGGCCATATGGCATCTTGCTATCTGGTACTAGGTCTATGACGCAATCATATTTTCTATGGGGTGGCAGTATATCTGCACCATTTGTATTAAACACGTCTGAAAAATCAGCGTATGCTTCCGGAATATTTAAATGACTCTCTGGGGATTCAACCTCATACTACCCAACAAAGGATGTCAGAATAGAGATAACTTTAGGAAAACAATATTCTGAGGTGAAATAAGCTCATGATGTTTCGAGTCTACTTGTGGATTTTGTTGTCATAGCCAGGCTGTGCCTAATATGATGTGAAAATTAGGAGTATCTATGAGGTCAAAACCAATGGCCTCACAATGTCCCAAATCCATAGCCATGATTAAGGCTTCAGCTTCTTTGCAAACGTTTCCTGAGGTAAGAGGAGTGTCATCAATCACATTAATGGGTTCTGGTTTCTGCTTCCTTCAAGCAGGCACATGATGGGCTTTAGCAATTTTGATGTCAATGAAGTAGCTCACTGCTCCCAAATCTAACAGTGTCCAGTGTTCTAATGGCCCCATTGGAGTCTCCAAAATAACCTTCAACAGGCAGTGTGCATGACTTTCTGCAGACCCCTGAATACCACTGTCGCCCTTTCTTGGTCTGTTGCCTGGTCTGTTGCTTAAGACTTGGCTTGCCCTCAGGCAAGCATACTAGCAAGACAACAAGCTCTAGACTGTTACCAGAATTACCTGGCTGTGAATGGTGACTATGTAGAAAACTGCAAGAAGGAACAATTTACGTATCAATAGAATGCAGAAGAAAGTAAAAATCAAGACTTTAGAAAGGCCTGTGTATGAGTACTTTTTGGTATTCACAGAATACACTTACTCATTTTGGTATTCACAGAATGAACTTACTCATTTCGGTATTTCGGTATTCACAGGACTCCTAACTTTACTACTCCTAAACTGAGAAAAATCCTAACTTTAAGACTTTCGGTATTCACAGAAGGCATTTAGGAGTCCTAAAGTTAGGAGTCCTAACTTTACTACTCCTAAACTGAGAAAAATCCTAACTTTAAGACTTTCGGTATTCACAGAAGGCATTTAGGAGTCCTAAAGTTAGGAGTCCTAACTTTACTACTCCTAAACTGAGAAAAATCCTAACTTTAAGACTTTTGGTATTCACAGAAGGCATTTAGGAGTCCTAAAGTTAGGACTACTAACTTCTGTGAATACCGAAATGAGTAAGTTCATTCTGTGAATACCAAAATGAGTAAGTGTATTCTGTGAATACCAAAAAGTACTAACTTTACGTTTTTGACGTAAGTTAGTTCTGTGAATCAGGCCCAAGATGCATGTATGAGTTTATCGTGCCTCTATAAGATCCTTCACATTCTGATTAGCTCAGTCCAAGTGTTATTTTATTAAGAATAGTTAGGTCACTGACAGTACCCAAAAAGTAATGAACTTGGTAGGTAACAACACAAGAAGTTAATTCCCACTGGCATTACTGTCCCTGGGCACTGAAAAGGCACTTGACCAGGAAGACTTGACCTATCACTGGTTCTCCAAAAGGCTGAACTGGGTCTGAAGTTGAATTATATCGGCCAAATTCTAGTCCCCACCAAGAAAAATAAGAGGTAATAATCCTGTTTCATCAATTTTGATGTCTCGCGGCACTTGTCAGGCATGCTATTTAGCTCATCTATCCACACTTCTCATTGTTCTAGTCATCAAACATTTAGGGGCTTATTTACAAGCCTCTTGTGCCTCCGGTACGTCACTTTTTCCCATTTTAAAGCGACACACCAGCAGCGCAAGGGGCTTGTAAGTTGTAAATAAGCCCCTAGTCTGCAGAATCAGGCAAAACAAAACAATTAAGAGCTTAAGAAACAACAAAGACCATTATGTAATTGCTATCTTTTCTGACAACATTATCTGTAGGCTCAATATTGGTTGAGAACCACATATCCAAGGCGATAAATGTCCGTAGCTTGATTGTAAATGGCCAGTACGTTAAAAGCAGCTTCAATATGATGTGGGTTGAATCTCGCATGAAATATTTGGACAAACAAACAACATGAAGCCAGTCTGTTTAAATATATGTAATTATGACTTTGGAATATTTTTATTCAGCCTTTAAAGGAATCTGGAGGTAAGGTGCAAATAGAAAATCTTTGCTCCTGTAGCCAAAGTTATATTAAAATCAATTTCCTGCATGTCCTTCAAAGGGTTATCAAATTCATTTGGGCCAATAATCTTCTTTGAAATTACAGAAAGATTTGAGGCAGATCGCTTTTGCAAAATAAGACTAACCTAGACATCAGTGTGTATCAGTTGCGGGTAGTTGGACGCAGGGCCCGGCTAAAGGCCATATTCTACAGTCAACCATTGTTGCACACTGCCGAAGGGGTTGTCCACATGTGAAGGGTTGGCTGTTGGTCCAATTTAGAATATGATTTTTAAAAAACAGAAATTCACTGAAAAAACAGAGGTTAAACTGGTTAGGTGTTGGAATACACCATGAGCTAATGTAAAAAAAAACAAAAGCCACTGAAATACACCAGTTATTGTTTAGTCAAATACCTATAACTTGTGCCTCCATCATGCACTTAAACAATGATGCCATTTAACGTATGATGTCATCTAACATTAGCTCAAGTCTCATTCCAACGTGTGTGTGTGCATGTGTGAGGATAATTTAAGTATTATGGAGTTGGAAGGGGATTAGATTAATCTAGTGTCAGGGTTTTAGAATGTTACCTGACAAGTTCTGATGGCAATCTGCCTCACTTCCCAGAATGTGGCTCCATCCACTCCAAGGAGAACGTACTAGACAAAGCCAAACACCAGAGGGAAAGGGGAATTGGGACTGAGAGAGAGAGACACACAGCGCACTCAGATCTTCTTTACCACAGCTCTCTCACATGTTACGTCTCTGGTTGCAGCATGGGTATACACGGACGCACATTGAACGGACGAAGAATCAGGTAATGGATCAGGCACTTCTGAGCAGGGAAGGGAAAAAGGGAAAAGACAGCAATAGGACAAAGCCAAAATGAAATCTTAAGAGCAAGGTCAGCATAACAGGCAAAGAGGTCAGATACCTGAGCAACCACAGTGGAGGAAAACAAAGGTGGGAGACAGGAAGCAATGAACAAACTAATAACAAGGAGAAGCCAATACAACATGGAAAGTTGCCAAGGAGCTTTCTAAAGTCTTCATATTATTTAAATATTGACGCTGCTTGTCATGACTGAAAAGTCCCATCCTTGACCCAGGCTGGCCTGCTACTCACAGTGCCCCAGTTAGCACTGGCCAGTCTGCCACAGCCATACGGGAATACACCACACAGGTCTTCTCGTAGCCCTCTCCAAACCCCAGATACCTTGATGATTCCTGACAGTACCAGAGAGAACAAGACCCCTCTACCCCCTCCGGCAACCCCCTCACCTACCCCTCGCCCTCCATCCCTCCCAACCCACTTCGAACGACTTCAACACACAATACGTGACTCCCAACCCCCTCCCCAGACCCTCATGCAATTTAACACTGACGCCCCAACACGGCCCCCACCTCTCCGCACCCTCGGCCCCGCCTAGATCCCACACGGACAGCTCACTCACAAAAGGGCAACTTAACAACGTTAGGCTCTCCCCCCAAGTTTAACATACCCGCCCAGAACACCCCCACCGACATAGAGACTGGACAGCGGCTCACCCTGCTTGAAAGCCAGATAACAACCATAATACAGGGTCTTAGTGAAATCCTAAACAACCTCGCTGCACCCCTAAAGCCTCACCGTTTCCCTTCCTTCCCCTCTCTCTCTCAACAGAGGCTTTCCAAGGCTCCCCACCCGAAAGGGATCTCTACCCCCCTCTCTAATCAGATACAGAGACCAAAAAGAACTAGAGATGAAATGTCTGCGAGTGAAGCGGCAGCTCTCGCTTCCTCGTACGACAATCCTATTACTGCCACGCTCCAATCCAAAATACAGGTGATCACTGGACTGGGAAGAGAACAGGCCCCTCCGAAATCCCACGACATAGACATAGCATTCATCACCGAGACATGGCTAAACGACTCCTCATTACCACTCATGGATACTCTTGTCCCCCTGGCTTTGCAATCACCAACAAAGATAGAAAAGATCAAAGAGGTGGAGGCATAGCAATCATCCACAAAAACAATATTTCCGTGACGGAAATAGACTCCTTCAACTACAACACCTTTGAGTGCCTAACCGCCAACATCAACACTAGCAACAACAAAACACTTATCTGCCACCTTATTTACCACCCCCAGGCAACACCATCACATTTACTGAACACTTGTCCGACCTGATTGCCCACTGCTCTCCCCGAGACACGAACAACCTTATTCTGGGCGACCTCAATCTACACTGGAATGAAGAAAACAACCTGCTAATCCAGAACCTTAAGGAGCTGCTACACAGCAACAACCTTACCCAACACTGCTCAGAGGAAACCCACAACAGAGGAGCAATACTAGACGCCATTATCGCCCAGCACGACACAGTCAGGATAGACCGCACCCTGCCCGTGGACGGTCCGACCACCACTTAATCCTATTCCACATCACTCAGCCGATCACACTTAAACCCCCACCCAAGACCCTCCGAAATGGACTAGAAACCTTACTCAGATTAACATGACTGACCTAGAGGGAAGGGTTAACTCTCTCCTCACTGCCTCCACGGATGATCTATCCACAACAGAACTCACCTCCCACTACAACACAAACATGACATCCATTCTAGATCAAGTAGCCCCCTTGAAACTAAAAAAACCAGGAACATCCCATCCAGATCTTGGTTCAACACGGACATTAACAACAAAAGAAGACAACTAAGAGCTACAGAAAGACTATGGAGGAGCAACCCCTCCTCAAGCCTACTCGAACAACTCAAAGCAGCCCGAAGGAAATACAAAAAACACATCAGCAGCGAAAAATCCACCTTCTTCCGCGCCGCCCTGGACAACGCAAAAAACAGGCCCAAACGAACTGTTCAAAATCATCAGGCAACAAACCTCCAAGCCCCCGGAATCCTCCCTACAGCCCTCCAAGGACTTTTGTGAAAACTTCGCCAACTTCTTCGAAGAAAAAATCACCAAGATTGAGCTCTCACTGAACATCAACGTCAACCCCGTCTGCAAAAGCCTGCCCCCAGTGACAGTAGATAGCACGCTCAAGCACCCCACAAAAACCTGGAAGTCCTTCAACCCCATCCCGGAAACCGAGATCTTCAAACTGATCTCCGCCTCCAAACCAGCCTCTCACGTCCTTGACCCGATACCCACCCAACTGACCAAAAAACTGAAACTCTCCATAGCCCCGTTCTGGTGCAAGATCATAAACAGCTCCCTGATAACCGGCATCATACCTGAATGCCTCAAAGTTGGCCAAGTCACGCCACTACTAAAAAAACCAGACCTTGACTCCAAGGAACTGAATAACTTCAGACCCGTCTCCAATCTCCCCCTCCTATCCAAAATCCTTGAAAGATGCGTCCTCCAACAACTGACTCAGCACATGGACAGCATCAACCTTCTTGACCCCCACCAATCGGGTTTCAGAAAAGGCTATAGCACCGAGACCGCGATCCTTAACATCACAGAAGACATCCACAAATCCCTCGATACCGACCAATGTTGCCTCCTCATTCTCCTAGACCTATCGGCAGCCTTTGACACGGTTGATCACCAACTTCTCATCAAGGCTTTGCAAGAAAGGGTAGGTGCTGATGAGGTGGTCCTACACTGGTTCTCCTCCTTCTTACACAGCCGTTCACAAAGGATAAAAAAAAAAACTTTACCTCCGACCTACACTCCGTCAACAGGGGCATCCCCCAAGGTTCAGTGCTCTCACCTCAACTGTTCAACATATATATGGAATCCCTCACCACCCTACTCAAAAATGCCAACATCCCTTTCCACCTATATGCAGATGACACCCAGATCTATCTAGAAACCTCCTCCATGGATGACATTCACAGACTAAATGTCACTCTAAAAGAAATCCAACATTGGCTGTCGCTTAACCACTTAAAACTCAACCAAGATAAAACCGAAATCCTCCTCATCTCCAACAAAGAAGAGAACCCTCATATTTCAGAATGGCTAAAAGCTTTGGATGCTCTTAACGGCAATCACACTCTGACCCACTCCGTAAAATCATTAGGAATCACCCTAGACTCAAAACTCGACATGGCCAAACACATCAAGAACTCCGCAAAGAGTGCCTTCGTCAACCTGAAGCTACTTAACAAAATAAAACCATTCATCCCAACCAACGACCTCAAACAAGCCACCCAATCACTGGTGCTATCCAGACTCGACTATGGGAATGCCACCTTCACTGGTACAACAAAATCTCACCTAGCTCCCCTCAAAACTACTCTCAACGCAGCAGCTAGAATGGTCACTGGAATCAGGAAATACGATCACATTTCACCAGCACTCAGAGAACTAAAATGGCTTCCAGTCGAATTGCGTGCCAGTTTCAGAACTGCCTGCCTCACGCACAAAGCCCTGCACACAGGAAAACCTGAGTATTTGGCTGCTAAACTCAAAAGGGCTGGTCAGACAAGGAACCTCAGGAGCTCCAGCACCTTACTACTCATCCCTATGAAAACACGCAAACAAAAAACTGCTGCACAGTCCTTCGCCGGAATGCGCCCAAAATCTGGAACGCCATCCCAGTCGGTATCAGGACTATCTCGTCCTTCACAAAATTAAAAAAACACCTAAAAGTCCTTTTCCTCAACCGCTCCCTACCGAATGGATAGCCATCTAAACGCAAATTCCTGCTCGCCGTCTCTCCCAGACAATGTAGCTCTAAGACTTACCTCCTCCCTGCTATTTGACCACTAACTGCTCCTCCCCCTAAGTGGTTCAACCCAAGACAACGTGCACTCTATGAGGCTATCTCAGGACTCACCGACTACCTCAATGCTGCTCAGCACACTTGGACTTCCGAACCTATATGTAGAATACTGCTTTATTGTATGAATCTTGCTCAAAAACTGTTGTGAAGCGCTCCGATACCCTCGGGTCAGGCCAGCGCTATATAAAACTCCTTAATAAATAAATAAATAAATAATACTTCTCCAGCCCCTCAAGGCTCCCCTTCTAGGTGCTGGTTTCTCTGGGAACTTTTTATGGAAGGAAGCCACTAATTCCAGGAATGTTCTGCAGGCCCATACCCTTTCCATGCTATCACGTAATGTAACTGACCTTTCACTTTCTTTGAGTCTACTAGAGACTCTACTTCAAATACTTGGGACCCATCCTTTAAACCATTGGGGAGGAGAGGATGGTTTGGATGCTCCAGATTTCACTCTGATGATGTGAAACACAGGCTTTAGGGAGTGCTAAAGCTACCGCTTCCTGTCCTATTAGTTGGGTTATTGGGAAATTAGCCTAAAAATGTGGGTACAAATTTGGAATACAAACCAGGCAAGGAAAAAATTGGGTTGACATCCAAAGTAAATCTCCTTTCTTGTAGTTGGATACTTTTGCATATGGCAATTTGAAAAACGTTTGTCATTTGCTATGACCTTTTGTAGGTGAAGGAGAATGTTTGCACCTATAGTAGAGATTGCTGACAGTAGAGCTGTAACTGAAGGGACAGAGGTTTGTAGTCAGGTAGCTAGAAAGGATTATGGGTGGAAGCCTAAAGAACAATAGATTGGAGAATGATTAAGAGAAGAAGGCAATGAGTTGCTATATGCTTGTTCAGCCAAGGACAACTGGGCGATTCCCTCCTCATGTTGGTTCATAGAATAGCAGCAGTGGTATTGTTTCGGGGTGTGCAAAACCCATGCAATTTGCTAAGCGTTATTACACAAAATTACAGCAAATTCTGTTTGGGTAAATATAATTTTGAGTTGATTTCCGGTCACTCGAGTTGAAAACAATGTAGCGCACGTTCAGATTTGTAGTTTTGAGCTTACAAACTACCCAAACTGTCCATTTGGGTAAAAAAATGTTTGCTGACCACACACTTTAAAGGAACTGCTGATTGCATTCAAAACACTGCCACTCACATTCAGATTTGTATTTTTGTGCTTAATAATTACCCAAACAGTCCACTCGGATAAACAAAATCTACCTGAAATGCTGCTTGCATCTAAAAATTACCTGAACGGTATATCTCGTGTGAAAATTTCTCCCCGAAATTCATGATGTGGCAAGATGGCATAATCTCAGTAATTTTTTATAGATTTTGTTAGCACGAAATGACCAAAATTACATAAATTATGCCGATATTATAAAAATTTCTCCCAGGCCTAGTATTGTTCCAAAGGCTGATTGATTCTGTCAGTCTGGGCATCAGTTTGGGGATAATGGCTGGTTTATTGAAAATTGACCTTATCCAGTTGGTGGATCAGAGTACACTAGAAATTGAAGATGAATTGGGAAACTCTATCAGATACAATCTCAGATGGTAACACGTGATCTGACAATCTCTCTCAAAAATATCATGGCCAATTATGGAGCTGTAAATATTTTTTGTCACAGAATGAAATGTGCATATTTGGCAAAATAGTCAATGACAACTAGAACAGCAATGTGTTTTTGTGATATTTGTCAAGGTCCACTCACCTGTTTACTCAAGCTTGCTGCACGAGTGATGTGAATCCCACACCTCTTCGCTTCGAACATGCAAACCTTTTGCTTATATTTGCTATGTACAGCCCCACAGGAAAATGGGGGTGGGAAGAGAGAGGAGACTTGAGAAACAATTGCTTGACTGCCTGTTTCCACTGCCTGGTTAAGTCTGATCTCTCATGCAGCAAATAGTAATTTTCTTAGGATTGCAGAGCACTAGACATGGGATAAACACCAGGTTACTATTTCTTTTGCAACACATCGATTTACACATTTGTACACTTCTGTATGTAACTCTTCCCCTACACTGCTTCTCTCAAAAGTCATATGAAATTAATTCTTAAATAATTGAAACTTCTATTCTTAGCCTTATTCATAGAGTAATGCAAAAAGTAACTGAAGGTCTGTATCTTTGACCTTCTTGTAAAGTTGGAACAAGTTCTGCAAATATGATAATCTCAGCTATCATGGCTTTCAGTCTCTTTGCTTTTTAGTTTGTCTTTTGTCAGCTTGAAAACAAGTTACTTTACCAATGAGGAATCCTTATTCAATTATTGCAACTGTGTGCCAAATACACTATGGGGCTGATTACGATATTGGTCGGAAAGCCTCCGACCGACAGTCGGATTCCCCTAGACCGTGTCGGAACCCATTCGCCCGACTCGGTCGGTAACAATTCCGACCTACCGATTACGATGCTCGCGGTCGGAAGGGAAACCGTTTGTCATACGGAATCGGTTCCGACCGGCACTCAGAGAATCCGAGTTGGTCGGAGCCGATTCGTACAGCTCAACGGACAGCGTTTCCGACCGACCAATTACAATGTCGGATTCCAACAGCCTTTCCGACTCGGTCAGTCTGACACGAAAAGGCTGTCAGAAACTGACTTTGGGGGCCCCCAGCAGGCCCCCCTTCACACTGAGTCCTCTGGTTTGCGGTCAACGGGGTACCCAAGGGACCCCCCTGTAAAATGATGCACAGTGTGGCAGGCACAATGGGGTGCCCGCGACAGGGTGCAAGGTTTTCCGCAGATATCCATTTCCCCCATAGGAGCCTGTGCTGTCGGTCGGAACACAGGCTTCCATAGAAATCAATGAGAGCCCTTCCAAACGGTGTTCGGAAGCATCATAATCGGTGGGTGGGACCGCCGACCGCGAGTCGGTCGGAACCGAATCCGACGAGTCGAGTGGTTTAGTTTCCGACCGGCATCGTAATCAGGCCCTATATCATTTGATATATATCAAATCGATTTCTAGAAATGCTTGAGAATCTAAAATTTCTAAGGTGATTTGTACCAGCTTATGTTCTTTTCAAAGTTAAAGCTTGGACCTTATATCCTTGCTGGTAATTTCTTTTCCAGAGGTCAAGGTGAAGAATTGGCACTTAACTTGTAGAGGACATGACTTTTCAAACTGGTGTCTTTCCAGATTCAAATGCAGGTACGTCCCTCTGAACATGGTTCTCTAATCCCCCTGGATGTTGCTCTCCTGCTGAAAGGTGAAGCCAAGCAATTGGCAGTTATTTTGGGTGTATTTTATTTAGGCCACACCCAAAGATGGCACCCATATCAAATGACACTGGAAATCTTGCTCCAACTCCAGCAAGATTACGGGTGCACTCTAAGTGTCACCGTGGATATTTGGGAACCAGGAGAGACTATGATTTTTTCAAGGGCCATTTAAAGGTGAGGTCAAGATATAGTTTCAGGGGAAACATTGTTTCTGAAGTTTTTCTTGAAGTTTACTAGTGTATGTGGAGGTGGTAAGCATGTCTTTATGCAGAGGGATGTATTCACACAGAGACAGATTCTTCCATCTTGGCAAGTACTGGGGCTTCATTCCTGGTTTTCAGTCAGTGTGCAGGACATGAGAATGGTTGAAATTCATTTTGAAGTCCACTGAAATCTTCTTGAAGGTTTGAATCAGCGCTGACAAGGGAATCAAAGGATCAGCTTACTTATGGTAAGACATCTTTATTTGAGCATAAGTGGAACACTGCTGAACATCTCATCTCAAAGAGGTTCATCAAAAATGTCTCTTTATTAAATCTCGTCAATAAACAATGTGGACGTACCCAGTACCTGGATAAATACCACTGGTAGCTCACAGTGCAGGGGAACCTTCAGGTTCTTTAAAAGACCCCTCACACACCAACCTAGTTGGTGTCATGCTTCATCATCGGGGTCCCAACCAGGCGGCCGAGTGCCGCCCGGTTGTGCTACAACGCCTGGTTACAGCGGAGCTGGTGTGGTGTGAAAGTGTGATGAAGTGTGGTGCTAGATTAAGAATACCTCCGGGAATCCTTGCCTGGATGTTCAAAACATTTTTTGTTTAATGATGGCGGCCCGGGGTATAGATAAAAACGGAGAGTAGACAACCATAAGAGGGTAATTAATCTCTGTTGTCAAGAAAGATGGTCTACATGTTTCAGCCCCAGAAGTAAATATGGAGGGGGCTTTCTTCAGGACCAGAGGTGCCCTCGGTGCACCTAAGATAGGCTCCGTGGGTCCCGGCTGCTCGGACCCACGGAGCCTATCTTAGGTGCACCGAGGGCACACCGCCTTCCACTAGTGTTGGGAATGCCGGTCCCCCTCCCGGGCCCGATCAGCTGCCACCATTGAAACCGAGTGTTTCTATGTCTAAGTCGCAACCCGCGACCATCATTTTATTCCTTCCCACCTTAGCGCGTGGGTTGTGATTATTCATTGACACGTGGCTTGATTTTTGCCACTCACTTTGTATTCACAGTCTTCACCTCTGGTCCTGAAGAAAGCCCCCTCCATATTTACTTCTGGGGCTGAAACATGTAGACCATCTTTCTTGACAACAGAGATTAATTACCCTCTTATGGTTGTCTACTCTCCGTTTTTATCTATACCCCGGGCCGCCATCATTAAACAAAATTTTTTTTGAACATCCAGGCAAGGATTCCCGGAGGTATTCTTAATCTAGCACCACACTTCATCACACTTTCACACCACACCAGCTCCGCTGTAACCACGCGTTGTAGCACAACCGGGCGGCACTCGGCCGCCTGGTTGGGACCCCGATGATGAAGCATGACACCAACTAGGTTGGTGTGTGAGGGGTCTTTTAAAGAACCTGAAGGTTCCCCTGCACTGTGAGCCACCAGTGGTATTTATCCAGGTACTGGGTACGTCCACATTGTTTATTGACTATATTCTGGGGAGAAGGACGTAACCCCCTCTAACTCCTTGCTCTCACATTTGTTGTCAATATAAATCTTTATTAAATCTAACATTTTCCTTTATCCAAAATCTCCAGCACTGAGGGAGTCATGGCTCCAAAACAAAGCTTTGTTATGAAAATCCATACTGGGAAGAAACAATCCTTCAAAAAAAATTCTCTTGGGAATCTAGTTGAATCCACTCATCCTGATTTAACTTTTTTTTTACCTCAGACTTGCCTGAGTGCAAATACTTCTCTAACTCAGTGACATTAGATGTTTGGATGGCCAAGATACAAGGTGAACCTATTGTTATCTTTTCAGGTTCTATCTGTCTCAACAAAGCATCAGCCTTGCTTTTTCCCTTTCTGGGTCTATAGGTTATTTTGTGCTGGAAGCGGAAGGAAAATATCATCCAATGAGCCGGTCGTGCATTAGAACACTTCACTGATTTTAAGAATCCTAGGTTTTTATGATCTGTCCAAATAATTACTGGATATGCTGCTCCTTCCAGATGATGACACCAAGGGGCAAAAGCTTCTTTAATCACCAAGCGTTCCTTATCATAAACAATGTAATTCTGTTTGGTAGGTGATAATGTCCAAGAAAAGAAAGTAACTTGATGGACAGCTTAAGTAATGGAATTTCTCTGCAACGCAATGGCACCTACAGCAAATGAAGATGCATCAGTCTTGATAATGAAGGGCAGATTATGATCAGCATGCTTCAGAATAGGAGCTGTTGTGAAAACCTTTCTTAACAGATGAAAAGATTTTTGCGGTTCTGAACCCCAGTGGGAGGCAGAACCTTTCTTTGTTAATCACACAATGGGTACAACAATAATAGAGAAAGCTTAGTACCTCTTTTACTGTACTACGAACCAGCCACTCAGCCACGGCTGGGACGTTTTGAGAATCCATGCTGAGATCCTAATCTGACAAGATAAGCACTAAAAGTGATACTGATGTGGTCTCAAAAATACATTTATGTAATTTAGCACAAGGGAATGAGCTCACAGTCTGTGCAAAACGTCTCTCACATGTTGTCTATATTCATTCAAGATTGGTGAAAAAATGAGAATGGCATCCAAGTATATTATGGTGAAGGTATGTAATATGTCGCAGAATATATTATTGACCAGGCCAAAATGCATGAATACTCAGAATGTCCATATCTACCATTAAAAGCTATTTTTCACTCATCTCTTGCACTCCCCTCTGAGATCCAGTTTAGTAAAAATATTCGCTGAGCGAACGTGGCCTAGAAATACTGAGATTAAAAGTAATGGGTACCTATTCTTCACTGTGATAATGTATAATTCTCTGTATTCAATACAGGATCTCAGATCTCCTTTCGCTTTCAGAACAAAAAGAGGGGTGCTCCTGCATGTGAGGTTGAATGACAAATAAAACCTTCCACCAGGTTATTCTCAATATTTGTTTCAGATGTTCATCCTTTTTCCTTCTTAAAGGATACATATGGCCATATGGCATCTTGCTATCTGGTACTAGGTCTATGACGCAATCATATTTTCTATGGGGTGGCAGTATATCTGCACCATTTGTATTAAACACGTCTGAAAAATCAGCGTATGCTTCCGGAATATTTAAATGACTCTCTGGGGATTCAACCTCATACTACCCAACAAAGGATGTCAGAATAGAGATAACTTTAGGAAAACAATATTCTGAGGTGAAATAAGCTCATGATGTTTCGAGTCTACTTGTGGATTTTGTTGTCATAGCCAGGCTGTGCCTAATATGATGTGAAAATTAGGAGTATCTATGAGGTCAAAACCAATGGCCTCACAATGTCCCAAATCCATAGCCATGATTAAGGCTTCAGCTTCTTTGCAAACGTTTCCTGAGGTAAGAGGAGTGTCATCAATCACATTAATGGGTTCTGGTTTCTGCTTCCTTCAAGCAGGCACATGATGGGCTTTAGCAATTTTGATGTCAATGAAGTAGCTCACTGCTCCCAAATCTAACAGTGTCCAGTGTTCTAATGGCCCCATTGGAGTCTCCAAAATAACCTTCAACAGGCAGTGTGCATGACTTTCTGCAGACCCCTGAATACCACTGTCGCCCTTTCTTGGTCTGTTGCCTGGTCTGTTGCTTAAGACTTGGCTTGCCCTCAGGCAAGCATACTAGCAAGACAACAAGCTCTAGACTGTTACCAGAATTACCTGGCTGTGAATGGTGACTATGTAGAAAACTGCAAGAAGGAACAATTTACGTATCAATAGAATGCAGAAGAAAGTAAAAATCAAGACTTTAGAAAGGCCTGTGTATGAGTACTTTTTGGTATTCACAGAATACACTTACTCATTTTGGTATTCACAGAATGAACTTACTCATTTCGGTATTTCGGTATTCACAGGACTCCTAACTTTACTACTCCTAAACTGAGAAAAATCCTAACTTTAAGACTTTCGGTATTCACAGAAGGCATTTAGGAGTCCTAAAGTTAGGAGTCCTAACTTTACTACTCCTAAACTGAGAAAAATCCTAACTTTAAGACTTTCGGTATTCACAGAAGGCATTTAGGAGTCCTAAAGTTAGGAGTCCTAACTTTACTACTCTAAACTGAGAAAAATCCTAACTTTAAGACTTTTGGTATTCACAGAAGGCATTTAGGAGTCCTAAAGTTAGGACTACTAACTTCTGTGAATACCGAAATGAGTAAGTTCATTCTGTGAATACCAAAATGAGTAAGTGTATTCTGTGAATACCAAAAAGTACTAACTTTACGTTTTTGACGTAAGTTAGTTCTGTGAATCAGGCCCAAGATGCATGTATGAGTTTATCGTGCCTCTATAAGATCCTTCACATTCTGATTAGCTCAGTCCAAGTGTTATTTTATTAAGAATAGTTAGGTCACTGACAGTACCCAAAAAGTAATGAACTTGGTAGGTAACAACACAAGAAGTTAATTCCCACTGGCATTACTGTCCCTGGGCACTGAAAAGGCACTTGACCAGGAAGACTTGACCTATCACTGGTTCTCCAAAAGGCTGAACTGGGTCTGAAGTTGAATTATATCGGCCAAATTCTAGTCCCCACCAAGAAAAATAAGAGGTAATAATCCTGTTTCATCAATTTTGATGTCTCGCGGCACTTGTCAGGCATGCTATTTAGCTCATCTATCCACACTTCTCATTGTTCTAGTCATCAAACATTTAGGGGCTTATTTACAAGCCTCTTGTGCCTCCGGTACGTCACTTTTTCCCATTTTAAAAGCGACACACCAGCAGCGCAAGGGGCTTGTAAGTTGTAAATAAGCCCCCTAGTCTGCAGAATCAGGCAAAACAAAACAATTAAGAGCTTAAGAAACAACAAAGACCATTATGTAATTGCTATCTTTTCTGACAACATTATCTGTAGGCTCAATATTGGTTGAGAACCACATATCCAAGGCGATAAATGTCCGTAGCTTGATTGTAAATGGCCAGTACGTTAAAAGCAGCTTCAATATGATGTGGGTTGAATCTCGCATGAAATATTTGGACAAACAAACAACATGAAGCCAGTCTGTTTAAATATATGTAATTATGACTTTGGAATATTTTTATTCAGCCTTTAAAGGAATCTGGAGGTAAGGTGCAAATAGAAAATCTTTGCTCCTGTAGCCAAAGTTATATTAAAATCAATTTCCTGCATGTCCTTCAAAAGGGTTATCAAATTCATTTGGGCCAATAATCTTCTTTGAAATTACAGAAAGATTTGAGGCAGATCGCTTTTGCAAAATAAGACTAACCTAGACATCAGTGTGTATCAGTTGCGGGTAGTTGGACGCAGGGCCCGGCTAAAGGCCATATTCTACAGTCAACCATTGTTGCACACTGCCGAAGGGGGTTGTCCACATGTGAAGGGTTGGCTGTTGGTCCAATTTAGAATATGATTTTTAAAAAAACAGAAATTCACTGAAAAAACAGAGGTTAAACTGGTTAGGTGTTGGAATACACCATGAGCTAATGTAAAAAAAAAACAAAAGCCACTGAAATACACCAGTTATTGTTTAGTCAAATACCTATAACTTGTGCCTCCATCATGCACTTAAACAATGATGCCATTTAACGTATGATGTCATCTAACATTAGCTCAAGTCTCATTCCAACGTGTGTGTGTGTGTGCATGTGTGAGGATAATTTAAGTATTATGGAGTTGGAAGGGGATTAGATTAATCTAGTGTCAGGGTTTTAGAATGTTACCTGACAAGTTCTGATGGCAATCTGCCTCACTTCCCAGAATGTGGCTCCATCCACTCCAAGGAGAACGTACTAGACAAAGCCAAACACCAGAGGGAAAGGGGAATTGGGACTGAGAGAGAGAGACACACAGCGCACTCAGATCTTCTTTACCACAGCTCTCTCACATGTTACGTCTCTGGTTGCAGCATGGGTATACACGGACGCACATTGAACGGACGAAGAATCAGGTAATGGATCAGGCACTTCTGAGCAGGGAAGGGAAAAAGGGAAAAGACAGCAATAGGACAAAGCCAAAATGAAATCTTAAGAGCAAGGTCAGCATAACAGGCAAAGAGGTCAGATACCTGAGCAACCACAGTGGAGGAAAACAAAGGTGGGAGACAGGAAGCAATGAACAAACTAATAACAAGGAG
This sequence comes from Calotriton arnoldi, assembly GCA_963921515.1. Lineage (NCBI taxonomy): Eukaryota > Metazoa > Chordata > Amphibia > Caudata > Salamandridae > Calotriton > Calotriton arnoldi. Next base: position 28,500 of record CAWUFW010002539.1, read on the forward strand.
AAGCCAATACAACATGGAAAGTTGCCAAGGAGCTTTCTAAAGTCTTCATATTATTTAAATATTGACGCTGCTTGTCATGACTGAAAAGTCCCATCCTTGACCCAGGCTGGCCTGCTACTCACAGTGCCCCAGTTAGCACTGGCCAGTCTGCCACAGCCATACGGGAATACACCACACAGGTCTTCTCGTAGCCCTCTCCAAACCCCAGATACCTTGATGATTCCTGACAGTACCAGAGAGAACAAGACCCCTCTACCCCCTCCGGCAACCCCCTCACCTACCCCTCGCCCTCCATCCCTCCCAACCCACTTCGAACGACTTCAACACACAATACGTGACTCCCAACCCCCTCCCCAGACCCTCATGCAATTTAACACTGACGCCCCAACACGGCCCCCACCTCTCCGCACCCTCGGCCCCGCCTAGATCCCACACGGACAGCTCACTCACAAAAGGGCAACTTAACAACGTTAGGCTCTCCCCCAAGTTTAACATACCCGCCCAGAACACCCCCACCGACATAGAGACTGGACAGCGGCTCACCCTGCTTGAAAGCCAGATAACAACCATAATACAGGGTCTTAGTGAAATCCTAAACAACCTCGCTGCACCCCTAAAGCCTCACCGTTTCCCTTCCTTCCCTCTCTCTCTCAACAGAGGCTTTCCAAGGCTCCCCACCCGAAAGGGATCTCTACCCCCTCTCTAATCAGATACAGAGACCAAAAGAACTAGAGATGAAATGTCTGCGAGTGAAGCGGCAGCTCTCGCTTCCTCGTACGACAATCCTATTACTGCCACGCTCCAATCCAAAATACAGGTGATCACTGGACTGGGAAGAGAACAGGCCCCTCCGAAATCCCACGACATAGACATAGCATTCATCACCGAGACATGGCTAAACGACTCCTCATTACCACTCATGGATACTCTTGTCCCCCTGGCTTTGCAATCACCAACAAAGATAGAAAAGATCAAAGAGGTGGAGGCATAGCAATCATCCACAAAAACAATATTTCCGTGACGGAAATAGACTCCTTCAACTACAACACCTTTGAGTGCCTAACCGCCAACATCAACACTAGCAACAACAAAACACTTATCTGCCACCTTATTTACCACCCCCAGGCAACACCATCACATTTACTGAACACTTGTCCGACCTGATTGCCCACTGCTCTCCCCGAGACACGAACAACCTTATTCTGGGCGACCTCAATCTACACTGGAATGAAGAAAACAACCTGCTAATCCAGAACCTTAAGGAGCTGCTACACAGCAACAACCTTACCCAACACTGCTCAGAGGAAACCCACAACAGAGGAGCAATACTAGGCGCCATTATCGCCCAGCACGACACAGTCAGGATAGACCGCACCCTGCCCGTGGACGGTCCGACCACCACTTAATCCTATTCCACATCACTCAGCCGATCACACTTAAACCCCCACCCAAGACCCTCCGAAATGGACTAGAAACCTTACTCAGATTAACATGACTGACCTAGAGGGAAGGGTTAACTCTCTCCTCACTGCCTCCACGGATGATCTATCCACAACAGAACTCACCTCCCACTACAACACAAACATGACATCCATTCTAGATCAAGTAGCCCCCTTGAAACTAAAAAAACCAGGAACATCCCATCCAGATCTTGGTTCAACACGGACATTAACAACAAAAGAAGACAACTAAGAGCTACAGAAAGACTATGGAGGAGCAACCCCTCCTCAAGCCTACTCGAACAACTCAAAGCAGCCCGAAGGAAATACAAAAAACACATCAGCAGCGAAAAATCCACCTTCTTCCGCGCCGCCCTGGACAACGCAAAAAACAGGCCCAAACGAACTGTTCAAAATCATCAGGCAACAAACCTCCAAGCCCCCGGAATCCTCCCTACAGCCCTCCAAGGACTTTTGTGAAAACTTCGCCAACTTCTTCGAAGAAAAAATCACCAAGATTGAGCTCTCACTGAACATCAACGTCAACCCCGTCTGCAAAAGCCTGCCCCCAGTGACAGTAGATAGCACGCTCAAGCACCCCACAAAAACCTGGAAGTCCTTCAACCCCATCCCGGAAACCGAGATCTTCAAACTGATCTCCGCCTCCAAACCAGCCTCTCACGTCCTTGACCCGATACCCACCCAACTGACCAAAAAACTGAAACTCTCCATAGCCCCGTTCTGGTGCAAGATCATAAACAGCTCCCTGATAACCGGCATCATACCTGAATGCCTCAAAGTTGGCCAAGTCACGCCACTACTAAAAAAACCAGACCTTGACTCCAAGGAACTGAATAACTTCAGACCCGTCTCCAATCTCCCCCTCCTATCCAAAATCCTTGAAAGATGCGTCCTCCAACAACTGACTCAGCACATGGACAGCATCAACCTTCTTGACCCCCACCAATCGGGTTTCAGAAAAGGCTATAGCACCGAGACCGCGATCCTTAACATCACAGAAGACATCCACAAATCCCTCGATACCGACCAATGTTGCCTCCTCATTCTCCTAGACCTATCGGCAGCCTTTGACACGGTTGATCACCAACTTCTCATCAAGGCTTTGCAAGAAAGGGTAGGTGCTGATGAGGTGGTCCTACACTGGTTCTCCTCCTTCTTACACAGCCGTTCACAAAGGATAAAAAAAAAAACTTTACCTCCGACCTACACTCCGTCAACAGGGGCATCCCCCAAGGTTCAGTGCTCTCACCTCAACTGTTCAACATATATATGGAATCCCTCACCACCCTACTCAAAAATGCCAACATCCCTTTCCACCTATATGCAGATGACACCCAGATCTATCTAGAAACCTCCTCCATGGATGACATTCACAGACTAAATGTCACTCTAAAAGAAATCCAACATTGGCTGTCGCTTAACCACTTAAAACTCAACCAAGATAAAACCGAAATCCTCCTCATCTCCAACAAAGAAGAGAACCCTCATATTTCAGAATGGCTAAAAGCTTTGGATGCTCTTAACGGCAATCACACTCTGACCCACTCCGTAAAATCATTAGGAATCACCCTAGACTCAAAACTCGACATGGCCAAACACATCAAGAACTCCGCAAAGAGTGCCTTCGTCAACCTGAAGCTACTTAACAAAATAAAACCATTCATCCCAACCAACGACCTCAAACAAGCCACCCAATCACTGGTGCTATCCAGACTCGACTATGGGAATGCCACCTTCACTGGTACAACAAAATCTCACCTAGCTCCCCTCAAAACTACTCTCAACGCAGCAGCTAGAATGGTCACTGGAATCAGGAAATACGATCACATTTCACCAGCACTCAGAGAACTAAAATGGCTTCCAGTCGAGTTGCGTGCCAGTTTCAGAACTGCCTGCCTCACGCACAAAGCCCTGCACACAGGAAAACCTGAGTATTTGGCTGCTAAACTCAAAAGGGCTGGTCAGACAAGGAACCTCAGGAGCTCCAGCACCTTACTACTCATCCCTATGAAAACACGCAAACAAAAAACTGCTGCACAGTCCTTCGCCGGAATGCGCCCAAAATCTGGAACGCCATCCCAGTCGGTATCAGGACTATCTCGTCCTTCACAAAATTAAAAAAACACCTAAAAGTCCTTTTCCTCAACCGCTCCCTACCGAATGGATAGCCATCTAAACGCAAATTCCTGCTCGCCGTCTCTCCCAGACATTGTAGCTCTAAGACTTACCTCCTCCCTGCTATTTGACCACTAACTGCTCCTCCCCCTAAGTGGTTCAACCCAAGACAACGTGCACTCTATGAGGCTATCTCAGGACTCACCGACTACCTCAATGCTGCTCAGCACACTTGGACTTCCGAACCTATATGTAGAATACTGCTTTATTGTATGAATCTTGCTCAAAAACTGTTGTGAAGCGCTCCGATACCCTCGGGTCAGGCCAGCGCTATATAAAACTCCTTAATAAATAAATAAATAAATAAATACTTCTCCAGCCCCTCAAGGCTCCCCTTCTAGGTGCTGGTTTCTCTGGGAACTTTTTATGGAAGGAAGCCACTAATTCCAGGAATGTTCTGCAGGCCCATACCCTTTCCATGCTATCACGTAATGTAACTGACCTTTCACTTTCTTTGAGTCTACTAGAGACTCTACTTCAAATACTTGGGACCCATCCTTTAAACCATTGGGGAGGAGAGGATGGTTTGGATGCTCCAGATTTCACTCTGATGATGTGAAACACAGGCTTTAGGGAGTGCTAAAGCTACCGCTTCCTGTCCTATTAGTTGGGTTATTGGGAAATTAGCCTAAAAATGTGGGTACAAATTTGGAATACAAACCAGGCAAGGAAAAAATTGGGTTGACATCCAAAGTAAATCTCCTTTCTTGTAGTTGGATACTTTTGCATATGGCAATTTGAAAAACGTTTGTCATTTGCTATGACCTTTTGTAGGTGAAGGAGAATGTTTGCACCTATAGTAGAGATTGCTGACAGTAGAGCTGTAACTGAAGGGACAGAGGTTTGTAGTCAGGTAGCTAGAAAGGATTATGGGTGGAAGCCTAAAGAACAATAGATTGGAGAATGATTAAGAGAAGAAGGCAATGAGTTGCTATATGCTTGTTCAGCCAAGGACAACTGGGCGATTCCCTCCTCATGTTGGTTCATAGAATAGCAGCAGTGGTATTGTTTCGGGGTGTGCAAAACCCATGCAATTTGCTAAGCGTTATTACACAAAATTACAGCAAATTCTGTTTGGGTAAATATAATTTTGAGTTGATTTCCGGTCACTCGAGTTGAAAACAATGTAGCGCACGTTCAGATTTGTAGTTTTGAGCTTACAAACTACCCAAACTGTCCATTTGGGTAAAAAAATGTTTGCTGACCACACACTTTAAAGGAACTGCTGATTGCATTCAAAACACTGCCACTCACATTCAGATTTGTATTTTTGTGCTTAATAATTACCCAAACAGTCCACTCGGATAAACAAAATCTACCTGAAATGCTGCTTGCATCTAAAAATTACCTGAACGGTATATCTCGTGTGAAAATTTCTCCCAGAAATTCATGATGTGGCAAGATGGCATAATCTCAGTAATTTTTATAGATTTTGTTAGCACGAAATGACCAAAATTACATAAATTATGCCGATATTATAAAAATTTCTCCCAGGCCTAGTATTGTTCCAAAGGCTGATTGATTCTGTCAGTCTGGGCATCAGTTTGGGGATAATGGCTGGTTTATTGAAAATTGACCTTATCCAGTTGGTGGATCAGAGTACACTAGAAATTGAAGATGAATTGGGAAACTCTATCAGATACAATCTCAGATGGTAACACGTGATCTGACAATCTCTCTCAAAAATATCATGGCCAATTATGGAGCTGTAAATATTTTTTGTCACAGAATGAAATGTGCATATTTGGCAAAATAGTCAATGACAACTAGAACAGCAATGTGTTTTTGTGATATTTGTCAAGGTCCACTCACCTGTTTACTCAAGCTTGCTGCACGAGTGATGTGAATCCCACACCTCTTCGCTTCGAACATGCAAACCTTTTGCTTATATTTGCTGTGTACAGCCCCACAGGAAAATGGGGGTGGGAAGAGAGAGGAGACTTGAGAAACAATTGCTTGACTGCCTGTTTCCACTGCCTGGTTAAGTCTGATCTCTCATGCAGCAAATAGTAATTTTCTTAGGATTGCAGAGCACTAGACATGGGATAAACACCAGGTTACTATTTCTTTTGCAACACATCGATTTACACATTTGTACACTTCTGTATGTAACTCTTCCCCTACACTGCTTCTCTCAAAAGTCATATGAAATTAATTCTTAAATAATTGAAACTTCTATTCTTAGCCTTATTCATAGAGTAATGCAAAAAGTAACTGAAGGTCTGTATCTTTGACCTTCTTGTAAAGTTGGAACAAGTTCTGCAAATATGATAATCTCAGCTATCATGGCTTTCAGTCTCTTTGCTTTTTAGTTTGTCTTTTGTCAGCTTGAAAACAAGTTACTTTACCAATGAGGAATCCTTATTCAATTATTGCAACTGTGTGCCAAATACACTATGGGGCTGATTACGATATTGGTCGGAAAGCCTCCGACCGACAGTCGGATTCCCCTAGACCGTGTCGGAACCCATTCGCCCGACTCGGTCGGTAACAATTCCGACCTACCGATTACGATGCTCGCGGTCGGAAGGGAAACCGTTTGTCATACGGAATCGGTTCCGGCCGGCACTCAGAGAATCCGAGTTGGTCGGAGCCGATTCGTACAGCTCAACGGACAGCGTTTCCGACCGACCAATTACAATGTCGGATTCCAACAGCCTTTCCGACTCGGTCAGTCTGACACGAAAAGGCTGTCAGAAACTGACTTTGGGGGCCCCCAGCAGGCCCCCTTCACACTGAGTCCTCTGGTTTGCGGTCAACGGGGTACCCAAGGGACCCCCTGTAAAATGATGCACAGTGTGGCAGGCACAATGGGGTGCCCGCGACAGGGTGCAAGGTTTTCCGCAGATATCCATTTCCCCCATAGGAGCCTGTGCTGTCGGTCGGAACACAGGCTTCCATAGAAATCAATGAGAGCCCTTCCAAACGGTGTTCGGAAGCATCATAATCGGTGGGTGGGACCGCCGACCGCGAGTCGGTCGGAACCGAATCCGACGAGTCGGGTGGTTTAGTTTCCGACCGGCATCGTAATCAGGCCCTATATCATTTGATATATATCAAATCGATTTCTAGAAATGCTTGAGAATCTAAAATTTCTAAGGTGATTTGTACCAGCTTATGTTCTTTTCAAAGTTAAAGCTTGGACCTTATATCCTTGCTGGTAATTTCTTTTCCAGAGGTCAAGGTGAAGAATTGGCACTTAACTTGTAGAGGACATGACTTTTCAAACTGGTGTCTTTCCAGATTCAAATGCAGGTACGTCCCTCTGAACATGGTTCTCTAATCCCCCTGGATGTTGCTCTCCTGCTGAAAGGTGAAGCCAAGCAATTGGCAGTTATTTTGGGTGTATTTTATTTAGGCCACACCCAAAGATGGCACCCATATCAAATGACACTGGAAATCTTGCTCCAACTCCAGCAAGATTACGGGTGCACTCTAAGTGTCACCGTGGATATTTGGGAACCAGGAGAGACTATGATTTTTTCAAGGGCCATTTAAAGGTGAGGTCAAGATATAGTTTCAGGGAAACATTGTTTCTGAAGTTTTTCTTGAAGTTTACTAGTGTATGTGGAGGTGGTAAGCATGTCTTTATGCAGAGGGATGTATTCACACAGAGACAGATTCTTCCATCTTGGCAAGTACTGGGGCTTCATTCCTGGTTTTCAGTCAGTGTGCAGGACATGAGAATGGTTGAAATTCATTTTGAAGTCCACTGAAATCTTCTTGAAGGTTTGAATCAGCGCTGACAAGGGAATCAAAGGATCAGCTTACTTATGGTAAGACATCTTTATTTGAGCATAAGTGGAACACTGCTGAACATCTCATCTCAAAGAGGTTCATCAAAAATGTCTCTTTATTAAATCTCGTCAATAAACAATGTGGACGTACCCAGTACCTGGATAAATACCACTGGTAGCTCACAGTGCAGGGGAACCTTCAGGTTCTTTAAAGACCCCTCACACACCAACCTAGTTGGTGTCATGCTTCATCATCGGGGTCCCAACCAGGCGGCCGAGTGCCGCCCGGTTGTGCTACAACGCCTGGTTACAGCGGAGCTGGTGTGGTGTGAAAGTGTGATGAAGTGTGGTGCTAGATTAAGAATACCTCCGGGAATCCTTGCCTGGATGTTCAAAACATTTTTGTTTAATGATGGCGGCCCGGGGTATAGATAAAAACGGAGAGTAGACAACCATAAGAGGGTAATTAATCTCTGTTGTCAAGAAAGATGGTCTACATGTTTCAGCCCCAGAAGTAAATATGGAGGGGGCTTTCTTCAGGACCAGAGGTGCCCTCGGTGCACCTAAGATAGGCTCCGTGGGTCCCGGCTGCTCGGACCCACGGAGCCTATCTTAGGTGCACCGAGGGCACACCGCCTTCCACTAGTGTTGGGAATGCCGGTCCCCCTCCCGGGCCCGATCAGCTGCCACCATTGAAACCGAGTGTTTCTATGTCTAAGTCGCAACCCGCGACCATCATTTTATTCCTTCCCACCTTAGCGCGTGGGTTGTGATTATTCATTGACACGTGGCTTGATTTTTGCCACTCACTTTGTATTCACAGTCTTCACCTCTGGTCCTGAAGAAAGCCCCTCCATATTTACTTCTGGGGCTGAAACATGTAGACCATCTTTCTTGACAACAGAGATTAATTACCCTCTTATGGTTGTCTACTCTCCGTTTTTATCTATACCCCGGGCCGCCATCATTAAACAAAAATTTTTTTGAACATCCAGGCAAGGATTCCCGGAGGTATTCTTAATCTAGCATCACACTTCATCACACTTTCACACCACACCAGCTCCGCTGTAACCACGCGTTGTAGCACAACCGGGCGGCACTCGGCCGCCTGGTTGGGACCCCGATGATGAAGCATGACACCAACTAGGTTGGTGTGTGAGGAGTCTTTAAAGAACCTGAAGGTTCCCCTGCACTGTGAGCCACCAGTGGTATTTATCCAGGTACTGGGTACGTCCACATTGTTTATTGACTATATTCTGGGGAGAAGGACGTAACCCCCTCTAACTCCTTGCTCTCACATTTGTTGTCAATATAAATCTTTATTAAATCTAACATTTTCCTTTATCCAAAATCTCCAGCACTGAGGGAGTCATGGCTCCAAAACAAAGCTTTGTTATGAAAATCCATACTGGGAAGAAACAATCCTTCAAAAAAAATTCTCTTGGGAATCTAGTTGAATCCACTCATCCTGATTTAACTTTTTTTTACCTCAGACTTGCCTGAGTGCAAATACTTCTCTAACTCAGTGACATTAGATGTTTGGATGGCCAAGATACAAGGTGAACCTATTGTTATCTTTTCAGGTTCTATCTGTCTCAACAAAGCATCAGCCTTGCTTTTTCCCTTTCTGGGTCTATAGGTTATTTTGTGCTGGAAGCGGAAGGAAAATATCATCCAATGAGCCGGTCGTGCATTAGAACACTTCACTGATTTTAAGAATCCTAGGTTTTTATGATCTGTCCAAATAATTACTGGATATGCTGCTCCTTCCAGATGATGACACCAAGGGGCAAAAGCTTCTTTAATCACCAAGCGTTCCTTATCATAAACAATGTAATTCTGTTTGGTAGGTGATAATGTCCAAGAAAAGAAAGTAACTTGATGGACAGCTTAAGTAATGGAATTTCTCTGCAACGCAATGGCACCTACAGCAAATGAAGATGCATCAGTCTTGATAATGAAGGGCAGATTATGATCAGCATGCTTCAGAATAGGAGCTGTTGTGAAAACCTTTCTTAACAGATGAAAAGATTTTTGCGGTTCTGAACCCCAGTGGGAGGCAGAACCTTTCTTTGTTAATCACACAATGGGTACAACAATAATAGAGACAGCTTAGTACCTCTTTTACTGTACTACGAACCAGCCACTCAGCCACGGCTGGGACGTTTTGAGAATCCATGCTGAGATCCTAATCTGACAAGATAAGCACTAAAAGTGATACTGATGTGGTCTCAAAAATACATTTATGTAATTTAGCACAAGGGAATGAGCTCACAGTCTGTGCAAAACGTCTCTCACATGTTGTCTATATTCATTCAAGATTGGTGAAAAAATGAGAATGGCATCCAAGTATATTATGGTGAAGGTATGTAATATGTCGCAGAATATATTATTGACCAGGCCAAAATGCATGAATACTCAGAATGTCCATATCTACCATTAAAAGCTATTTTTCACTCATCTCTTGCACTCCCTCTGAGATCCAGTTTAGTAAAAATATTCGCTGAGCGAACGTGGCCTAGAAATACTGAGATTAAAAGTAATGGGTACCTATTCTTCACTGTGATAATGTATAATTCTCTGTATTCAACACAGGATCTCAGATCTCCTTTCGCTTTCAGAACAAAAAAGAGGGGTGCTCCTGCATGTGAGGTTGAATGACAAATAAAACCTTCCACCAGGTTATTCTCAATATTTGTTTCAGATGTTCATCCTTTTTCCTTCTTAAAGGATACATATGGCATCTTGCTATCTGGTACTAGGTCTATGACGCAATCATATTTTCTATGGGGTGGCAGTATATCTGCACCATTTGTATTAAACACGTCTGAAAAATCAGCGTATGCTTCCGGAATATTTAAATGACTCTCTGGGGGATTCAACCTCATACTACCCAACAAAGGATGTCAGAATAGAGATAACTTTAGGAAAACAATATTCTGAGGTGAAATAAGCTCATGATGTTTCGAGTCTACTTGTGGATTTTGTTGTCATAGCCAGGCTGTGCCTAATATGATGTGAAAATTAGGAGTATCTATGAGGTCAAAACCAATGGCCTCACAATGTCCCAAATCCATAGCCATGATTAAGGCTTCAGCTTCTTTGCAAACGTTTCCTGAGGTAAGAGGAGTGTCATCAATCACATTAATGGGTTCTGGTTTCTGCTTCCTTCAAGCAGGCACATGATGGGCTTTAGCAATTTTGATGTCAATGAAGTAGCTCACTGCTCCCAAATCTAACAGTGTCCAGTGTTCTAATGGCCCCATTGGAGTCTCCAAAATAACCTTCAACAGGCAGTGTGCATGACTTTCTGCAGACCCCTGAATACCACTGTCGCCCTTTCTTGGTCTGTTGCCTGGTCTGTTGCTTAAGACTTGGCTTGCACAGTTCCCTGCAACTGAGGGCAATTTTTCGTAAAGGGGCTGAGTTGCTTACAGTACATGCAAGCCCGGTCTTTCGTCTTTTCTATTTCTCGTCCCTAGAAAGAGGATTACGTACATTTCCAATTTGCATCAGTTCTTCAGCGTTCATTACAGAGGCTGCAGGGGAGCACTGGGTATCCATCGATGAGGCATGGTATTCCTTTCTAATCTTCTTTCTTTTTAATGATGATCAATTTGAAGCACCAAATCAATCAGTGTGTTAGTAGTAGGAGGATGATTAGCGACTATTGAAAAATGACGCCTTTAGATCATCACAAGATCTGTAATAAAATATGCTGGCAGACGTTTCATCTGTCCACCCAGCTTCTGCCTGTAGTTGGTAATGTAAGAGATGATATCTTTGAAGCCCTGCAATAGGAATAATAATCCTCCATTCACCATCTATGTAGTTAGTCTTCATCCGAAATAGCCTTAAGTTGATCAATAAATACATTGTACTGTTGCAACCAAGGTTCAATATGAGTGGCGTGGCCCAGGTGAGAGCATCCTTCGGTAAATATGGCAGCACGAAAGCAGTATTTGCTGAGTCTGATGCAAATTGTGTAGGTTGAGTTAGAAAACGTAAGCTACATTGTGCTAGGAATGTGTTGTAACCTGTGTTTCATTGGCTGTGGATGTATTCCATTCTGTACTATGACTCTTGGGAAAAGTACCATGGAACACTAAGCGGGGACTGACTGAGGAGATGACTGTTAAAGCTGCCAATTGTGGCTTTGCTGTTCTTGTTCCCCCTTCACATTGGTGGGTGATATGAACTGGGAATAAACATATGCAAGTGAGAACATCACATTGTTACCTGTGGCATCTATAGCAGCTGTTACAGGGGATCGGCCTACGGCTTTAGAATCTTGGCTCCTCCAGGATTCTAGAGTAATCTGCGGTGAGGATCTGTGCCTGTGAAGTGACCGTTAGACCAAGGCTGTAGCTGAGGTGTTACTAATAAATGTAATCTCCAATCTTTACCTGTGTGGAACTCATTTCTGTAAGCTGTTTCCCATTTTACACTGGCAACGAGGATGGGATGCTGCCCTGAGATACCTCATCACACTTTGATGGAGAGAAAGTGATTAAGAGGACATTCTCCAGAATGTATTTGGAGTGCGCAAATAAACCCTTCCCCTACTACTCGTGAGTACCACATGACCTGGTGGTGTTCCCATCTGTGACCGGCACATTGACTATCATGAGTATCCTTTCCCATTATGAATACCTGCCGAGCTTTGATTTGAAAGGGACCACTGAATGGAGAATCCCTTGACTTTGTCAGCTGGGTCAAAGCTGAGAGTAATTTTTTAATATGAGAGTGTCACCGTCTTAACCTGGCACTGGGAACGTGTGCCCGCTTACATTACTCTTCCTGGCAAGTTTATGGTGGAATGGGTTGTCTGACTGGGTGCAGGAGATAAGGTAGAGCATGAGCCTGCTGAGGAGATCAGTTAGAGCAGAAGTGCGTGCCGGTCTATGGGTGTCATCATCAGCTGCATCTGCCTGGTTAGCATGAAGGAGGAGTCGCTATGGCTGCCAGTGTGTGCAGAAGTTTGTTTGTAGGTCGGATAGTGCTGTGTGGATTGGGGGGGCGTGTGGCTGAGAAAGACTCAATGCATGCTTTCCTAGCTACACGAAGCGGCGTAGAGAGGGAAAGTTCAGTTATCTGAAGGCTGATCATCATTCTCAGGGTGCGCTTTCCAGCTTTGCATCAATGAAGTAAGCATATGTTGATCGGCTTGGTGGCTGATTCAAGTCAGCGGGTGTTTAGCCAAAGTCTGACAGGAACTTATGTTATTCAGCAGTTCAGTTTCCTTGTCAAAGGCTGCAGTGAAGGTGCTCTTACCGCTATCTGGTGGGCATTTAGTGAAAACTCAATCATAGCCACAAGCGAATTCTTCTAAAGATATCGTAGATGATTAGAAGTTTTTTCGGTTCAGTGATCCGCACACTTGTGTTGATTGTGGTGAAAACATGGCAACTTGAAGAACCAAAGCCTGTACAGTTCAGTGATGCGCACACTTTGTGTGGATTGTGATAGAGAAAAAGAAAGCTTGATATTTTGCATTTTCCTTTGCTCATTAATATAGTTTAGAAAGCGTCAAACATGCAGAGTGTCAGACCTCCCCCATTTTTCCTATAATGCCCAGGTGAATCACCATTGAGGTGGAGTAAGTGGACAAAGGTTTTCCAAAGAAAATAGATAAGCGGAATGTAACAGGGGTGTGTGATGAAATTGTTTTACAGATGTCTGATAGTGGTTTGAGTAATCCTAAGGATTGGGTGAAGATAGAAGGCATGGATGTGGAAGTCATGTTTGACTCCTGCTCTGGATTAACAATAATTTCTGAGGAGGTGTTCAATAGAATGTCCAGAGGACAAGTGAAATTACACAAAATGGACATATCCCCGGGAGGGTATGGAAGGCAACCAAAAAAATGATAGGATATTTCCAAGGTAGGGCTGAATACAAGTACAGATACTTGGTCTACAAAGTCTACGTATCAGTTAGAGGTGACAACATCCTGGGTTGGCCAGTACAGAAAAATATGTGTGTCTACCTTAATCCCAACTCCAGTCCACAAATCCTAGTGCAGAATATTTTAAAGTTGATGGAAAATATGTCTAACTTTAAGAAGGAGTTTCCAAAGGTATTCATTGACAAATTGGGTGTCTTAAGACATATGTGCATAAAATTAAATTAAAAGAGAATGCTGTCCCGGTATCAGCTAAAGTAACAAGTCTTCCTATAAGTGTTTATAAAGTGGTGAGTGTGGAACTGGAGAAATTGTGCAAATTAGATGTCCAACCAGTCAAAGCAACCAAATTATTAGCACCAGTAGTGGTTGCAAGAAAGGCGGATGGGACAATTTGCCTGTGTATTGATCTCAGGGTCCTCAACAAGGAGGTTGTGGTTAACAAGTTTCCTTTGACAAAAATATCTGAAATACTTACTAAGTTAGAGGGAGCACAATTTGTTTCAACACTAGACTTGAGATCAGCATACTATCAAGTTTGCCTATATGCCTATATGCTGATTCTGAAGAGCTCACAGCTTTTATAACTTAGGTGGGGGCTTGCAAATTTAAATATATGCTATTTGGTCTTGTATCGGCAGCATCATTTTTTCAAGGGGCAATGTTATCCATACTTGCTGGCTTCCCTGGGGGTTTTTTCTATCAGGATGACGTATTGATATTTGGAGAGTCAGAATCACAACATGATGAGAGGCTAAGACAAGTTCTAAAGAAATTTGAAGAATATAACCTGACAGAGAAAAGGGAAAAATACAAGCTTAAGCATGCAGAAATCAATTACCTGGGCCACAAGATTACTTCCCATGGTATACAACCTAAAGATGAATTGGTAAATACCATAATGAAATTAGTAGCTCCAAAAAACAAGGATGAGTAGAAATCATTCTTAGGGATGGTAGAATTTTATAGTAAATTTATAAACAATTTTGCAAGTCATACCTTTTACATCCAGCTCGAAAGGTTTAGGAGCAGTTCTGCTGCAGGAAAAAATGATGAGGGTGAAGAGACAATTGCTTTTACCTTTAGGGCATTGGGACAGCCTGAAGTCAATTACTCTGTAATTGAGAGAGAGGCATTGGCTGTGTACTGGGCACTCAATAAATTTAAAGATTTCATTTTGGGGAACTGTATTCAAAGTGACAACTGATCACAAGCATCTTAAAGAGGTATTTACAAAAAAAGGCTTGGTGCCAATATTAAGAAGAATTAAAAGATAGGTGGTTAATCTCCAGGAATTAAACTTTGAGATAGAGTATATTCCAGGGATCAGAAGTTGTGCACCTGATTACCTGTCACGGTTAGTCAATGACACTATTGCAGGTTGTGAATCTAGTAAAACAATAGTGAGGATGTCGATGTACCAAAGGAAGCATCATTGAGGAGAGTATTTGGAAACACAAGTTAAATGCAGATTCCATTTTGATCACGGTGCAAGAGATAAGATTTAAGAGATGGGATAGTGAAGGAAAAGTTGGGGAACAATTGAGATCTTATTGGATGGTCAGAGGACAACTGTCGGTGATGAATGGACATCTTTTTAGGAGCACAAGATTGATACCTCCTGAAAATATGAAAGAAATTTTGATCGACCCAGCACATGAAGGCAATTTTGGTAGAAAGATTCAACAAAACTCTGAAAGAAGGTACTCAGCTAGCAAATTCAAATGGGTTGTGTTGGAAGGAAGAAGTAATAAGAAGGCTGCAATTGTATCATCTTACCGCACACCAGTCCACAAACTTGACACCATTTGAGCTATTAAAAGGCAGGAAACCAAATTACAGGTTGGTACCAGGCCGTATGAAATGGCATAACGGTTGGGTGAACATAAACGCCAGCCAACCATGGAGGAAAAAGGAGTTGGAATTACAGATAGTCCATAAGAAAGTTATGATCATATGCAAACAACCAGGTTAATAGACTTTAAACTGGGTGATTTGGTTGGAGTGAAGGCTCCCATTGGCCACAAGGAAAATTTACTGAATCAATGAAGATAGTCAAACTGTTCTGCAATGAGGTGAAGATTCCGGATGGTAGTATTTGGAATTTATGAAGAGTGGTGAGGGATGTGTGGCCAAGTCAGTGTTGTGATGGAAAAATAAATGGTGATGGATATGGGTCAAAAGATAACCACATGGTTGAAAAACAAGATATGGCAGACAATAACAAAGCTAAAGATAGTGCCAGAACCAGTGGGCGTGTGACCCGGCCCCCAAGTTTCTCAAAAGATTATATGGGCAGTTGAATTTAAATTCTTTCTAAAGTGATGATGGGATTGGAGATACAATTGAGGATAGCCATCACATTTTATTCTTGATCATCTATGTAGAGCCAACTATAGTGTTGAATAGTCATCATATTTCGCTCTTGATTGCACTTTTACAGTCACCTTTAACCTCCTCCATTTACAGTGTCCTTTGTATCCTATACTCATGTAAACTTTGATATTAATTTTTATCATTATGCAATGTTTTCCAGTTCAAACATAGGTTATAATTTCTGTTAGATGCTGGTATTTTTCGTATAAAAAAGGGGGATGTGTGGCATCTACATTAGCGATCACAGGGGATTGGTCTACGGCTTTAGAATCCTGGCTCCTCCAGGATTTTACAGAAATCTGTGGTGAGTAACTGTCACCTGTAAAGTGAGGGTTGGGCCAATAAACTTAATCTCCAGTCTTTACCTGTGTGGAACTCTGTTCTGTGAGCTATTTCCCATTTTACATTACTGACTGACATAAACCGGGAAGGGTATGGATGTTTGAAAGTGTATTTAATTGGTTATACTGTTATAAATATTAATTTCAAGGGGAGAGGAGTTGTGGGGAAGATTTAGGTAGCTGAAGAATTGGGTGTGGTTCAAGAGTTTCATCACATATTCATAGATGAACTTTGCCTTGTGAAAGATTTTAAACACAGGATTATTTTAAAGAAGGATGTGAATCCTGTTTGACACAAGGTGAAGAGAGTTCCCAATCTTATGTTGGAACCCTTGCAGGAAGAGTTAGATACATTGTTACATATAGGAGTTATTGAGGAGACAGAGTCCTCAGAGTGGTTGGCTCATGTACCTTTGGCTCCAAAGGAAAATGGCAACAAGCTGAGCATGTATGTAGGTCTCAGGGACCTAAATCAATATATCTGAGTTGATCGCCAGCCCCTACAATATTGCTGAGGCCTTGGCTATGCTTAAAGATACCTGTATGATGGACCTTTCATCTGCGTACCACCAAGTGCAGTTACATGAAGATTCAAGAGCACTCGCATCTTTTGTCATGACTCTGGGTGCATTTAGATTCATAAGATTACCTTTTGGTTTGGCCTCAGCGGCAGCATGTTTCCAGTGGCTTATGAAGGATGTATTGAAGGGGACTGATTCAGTAATGTTTTTCCAGGATGACATCTTAGTGTATGGCAAGGACAAGCAAAATCATGATATTACTTTGTGACAAGTGTTGATGAGACATAGGGAAAAGGGGCTTACCCTTAAAAAGCAAAAATGCTAATTTGGGGTCTATTCAGTTTTGTTTTTGGGGCACATGATATCAGGTGATGGTATAAGACCCAAATTAGATTTGGCTACTTCATCATTGCGGCACCTTTCCCTACTAACAAGGATCAGAATAGATTATTCTCGGGCTTGTGGAGTATTACTACAAATTTGTTCCTAATTTTGCTTGTGTGTTTCAACCAATCAGACTCCATCTCAAGAAAGGTGTATGTTTCAACTGGCACCAGGATTGTAAGGAAGCTTTTAAGGTTTGTAAAGAAGGAATTGCCAAGATGCCTATCCTTGCACATTTTCATGTCTCTGGAAAGTCCATTCACATGAAGGACCCTAGCTTGAAAGATTTAAGGGCGGTCTTATCTCAGGTAGAGGAAGGTGAAGAAAAAGTGGTGGCCTTTGCCTTATGGTCTCTTAAAGGGGCTGAGGACAGGTATTCAGTTATAGAATGAGAGGCTTTGGCATGGATGTAGGCGATACATCATTTTAAGTTTTTCTTGGATCAACCTAGCACATGAAGGCAATTTTAGTTTTAAAGAAATCAAACAGAGGTTATGGTTGGACTTTCACTGGCCAGGGATGGATGTTTCAATTGAAAGGGTAGTTAGGGATTGTACATCTTGCTCTGCGAGTAACAAAGTGTTAAAGTCCTGTACTCCGCACATGCATTGTCATTCACTGCCTGAAGAACCCTGGGTGGATGTGGCAATGGACATCATAGGCCCGTTGACAGAAGAAAGAAGTTCTCTATATATTATGGTATTGAGATTGATCTATTTTCGAGATGGCCGGAAATTACATTTGTCTCTGATATTAGTTCTAATGCTGTGATGAAGTTTCTTGTGGAAGGCTTTATACGTGAAGGACTTCCTAACACACTCTTGACTGACAACGAGACACAATTTTGCTCAAAGGAGACAAAGGAATTTCTAGAGTGTAATGTTATAAGACACAAACTCAGTGCCCTTTGTCACCCTGAAGCCAACGGTGTTGTAGAAAGATTCAACAAAACTCTGAAAGAAGGTATTCAGATAGCAAAGCAAATGGGTTGTGTTGAAAGGAAGAAGTAACAAGAAGGCTGGAATCATATTGTCTTACCCCACACCAGTCCACAAATATGACACCATTTGAGCTATTAAAAGGCAGGAAGCGAAATTCCAGGTTGGTACCAGGGTGGATGAAATGGTATAAAGGTTGGGTGGAAATAGACACTAACCAACCATGGAGGAAAAAGGAGTTGGAATTACCGATAGCCTGTAAGCAACGTTATGATCATATGCAAATGAGCAGGTTAATAGACTTGAAACTGGGTGATTGGGTCAGAGTTAAGGCTCCCACTTGCCACAAGGAGGGGTCAAAATGTACTGAACCAGTGAAGATAGTCAAACACAATGAGGTCAAGACTCTGGATGGTAGGATTTGGAATTTGGGAAGAGTGGTGAGGCATGTGTGGCCAAGTCAGTGTAGTGATGGAAAAATAAATGGTGATGGATATGGGTCAAAAGATAACCATATGGTCGGAAAACATGATATGGCAGACAATAAAAAAGCTAAAGATAGTGCCAGAACCTGTGGGTGTGTTACTTGGCCTCCAAGTTTCTTAAAACATTATATGGTCAGTTGAATTTTCATTCTTTCTAAAGTGATGATGGGATTGGAGATATGTGTGTGGATCGCCATCACATTTTATTCTAGATTATATATGTAGAGCCAACTATAGTGTTGAATAGTCATCATATCGCACTCTTGATTGCACATTTACAGTCACCTTTAATCTCCTCCATTTATAGTGTCCCTTGTATCCTATTCTCATGTAAACTCTGATATTCATTTTTATCATAATGCAATGTTTTCCCGTTCAAACATAGGTTATAATTTCTGTTAGATCCTTGCATTTTTTGTATAAAAAAGGGAGATGTGTTGCATCTACATTAGCTGTAACAGGGGATTGGTCTATGGCTTTGAATCCTGCCTCCTCCAGGATTCTATAGTTATCCGCAGTGAGGAACTGTCACCTGTGAAGTGACAGTTGAACCAAGGCTGTAGCTGAAGTGTTACTAATAAACTTCATCTCTAGTCTTTACCTGTGTGGAACTCAGTTCTGTGAGCTGTTTCCCATTTTACATAACCGACTGATATAAATGGGAAGAGTATGGAGGTTTGAAAATTTATTTAATTGGCAATTATGGGGAAGATTTATGTAGCTAAAGGTAGAGACAATGTACTTGGATGGTGCTACCAGAGGGACTTTGGCCATAATCTTAATTCAAATTCCACGAAGGCAGTCCTTTTAATTGCGAATGTTGGTAAAGATTTGGGTGTGGTTCAAGAGTTTCATCACGTATTCATCGATGAACTTGGCCTTTTGAAGGATTTCAAACAGGATTATTTTAAAGAAGGATGTGAATCCTGTTGTGCACAAAGTGAAGACAGTACCCAATCTTTTGTTGAAACCCTTGCAGGTAGAGTTAGATAAAGTGTTACATATGGGGGTTATTGAGGAGACAGAGTTGTCAGAGGGGTTGATTCATGTAGCTTTGGCTTCAAAGGATAATGGTAATAAGCTAATAATGTGTGTAGATCTCAAAGACCTAAATCAATGTATCTGAGTTGATCAGCAGCCCCTACCATATATTTCTTAGGCCTAGAAGATGCTTATAGATACCTGTGTGATGGACCTTTCAGCTGTGTACCACCAAGTGCAGTTGCATGAATATCCGAGAGAACTCACATCTTTTGTCATGACTCTGGGTGCATTTAGATTCATAAGATTACCTTTTCGTTTGGCCTCAGCGGCAGCGTGTTTCCAATGGCTTATGAAGGATGTATTGAAGGGGATTGATTTAGTAATGTTTTTCCAAGATGATATCTTAGTGTATGGCAAGGACAAGCAAACTCATTATATTACTTTGTCACAGGGGTTGACGAGACTTAGAGAAAAAGGGCTTACCCTTAAAAAGAAAAAATGCAAATTTGGGGTGAGTTCAGTTTTGATTTTGGGGCACACGATATCAAGTGATGGTTTAAGTCCCAAATTAGATAAGACTAACTTCATCATTGCCGCACCTTCCCTTACGAACAAGGATCAGATTACGTTATTCTTGGGCCTGGCAGAGTATTACTACAAATTTGTTCCTAATTTTGCTTGTGTGTTTCAACCAATCAGACTCCAACTCAGGAAACATGTATGTTTCAACTGGCCCCAGGATTGTAAGGAAGCTTTTAATGTTTGTAAAGAAGGAATTGCCAAGATGCCTACCCTTGGACACATTGATGTCTCTAAAAAGTCCATTCTCATGAAGGACGCCAGCTTGAAAGATTTAGGGGTGGTCTTATCTCAGCTAGAGGAAGGTAAAGAAAAAGTGGTGGCCTTTGCCTCACGCTCTCTTAAAGGTGCTGAGGAAAGGTATTCAGTTATAGAACGAGAGACTTTGGCATGCATGTAGGCGATACACCATTTTAAGATTTTCTTGTGGGACTTACCGTTCGTGCTTAGAATGGGTCATATGCCTTGGGTCCAGTGTTGGGCTGTAGGAATATTGAGAATACCACACCACCCATTAAAAGATGCATGGAGAGTTTGATTGAATTCAATTATTGTGCTGAATATCTACTGGGTGCTAAGAATGTTCCGGCGGACTGTTTATCCAGGTTGTCAGTGGAAAAATCAGTTTTGACTGATGCAGATCTTCCTGTTATGTGGGTCAAGGAGTCAGCAATTAGCAGAGCAAAATGGGAGTCAGAAGTGGTGAAGAATAATGTAAGAAAGTTGATTATGGACTATGTGGTGGCAGGTTGGCCTCACCTTCAAGCTGTAAAGGAAGATGCCAAGGGTTTCTGGAATGTCAGACAGGAATTGAGCTTTGTGAATGGGGAACTATACCGTGGTGATTGGATGGTTCCACCAGCAGGTTTTTGTAACAAAATTATCAGTCTCACTCATGAGGGCCATTAGGGGAGAAACTTGACTAAAGCCAGCGTGCGAGAGTGCTATTGATGGCCTGGTTTGAACAGACAAGTGGAAAGTGTAGTGAAGGATTGCCTCCTGTGTGTTGGCAATGACAAGTCTAGGTCAGTTAGGACAGCACTGCTGTCTCCCGTTAAAATCCATGATGACCTTTGAAGCACATTGTGTTTGGATATTGGTGGGCCTTTTTCATTATTGTCACCTGGAGAAAAATTTGTTCTCGTTTTGGTAGATTATACATCTAAATGGGTTTCTGTCTGTTGTTTAATTTTTTTAACCACAGGTGTATTTTGGAATTTTTAAGAGACGTCTTTGCATGCGGAGGGGTATCAAAAAACATCATCACTGATAACGGGGTCCAATTTGTGTCTGGTGAGATGAAGGAGTTTTTAGATGATCTTGCCATTGCACATCATCGCACTGCTTTGTATTCTCCTCAAGTTAATGGCCTTGTGGAAAGCATAAATCGCCTTGTGAGAGTGTGTGCTCAAACTGCTATGGAGAACAGGGTACCTCTCAAAGTGGTCCTCCTTGAGAAGTTGTGGGCACATCACAATACTACCAATGCTGTAACTATGTGTCACCGTTCCTGTGTTTGAAAAGTAGGCTTGCTAGTTCCGAGCTTATTTTAGCATGGTTGGATTGTAGGAAGCGTGCCAAGATGGTGGATTTCCATGCAGTCATAGATTACTAGAGGGGGTATAAGAAGCAGTTTATGATAAGCATGGTGTGTGTGAACAGAAGTGGAGTGTGGGTGATCTGGGTTTTGTGAAGGAGGCTGTTTGGGCACATTAAGTCAAGTCTAAGTACTTGGGCCCGAAACACATCATTTAAATGAAGAAGAATGTAGTTGTTCTAAGTGATGGTGAAGTGTGGAGCATGTCACGGTTGGCTAGATGTGGAGTGAAAAATGACTTGTGTGTTCATACCACTGTTAACACGAATTTGACTATTTTCCAAATGCTTTGTTAAAAATACAAATGTGCAGAATTTATGTTTAAAAATGTTTAATTCGAAGATTGTAGTGGGCATCTATAATTAGAACCTACAGGCCTATAACTTAGTAATGAGGCCTGGATTTTACTTTAAGTTGACATATGTAATCACACCATGTTTTAACATGAAGGCCTATTAATGCTGAACTGCTTGTTTTTCACTTTAACTGACAATTGTGCGGGTTGTTTTTCTTCTCTTTACTGCAGACCTTGCAATTTCAGAAGCTCCTGTTTGTTAGTAAATGAATAGATGTTTGTTGTATTAGATGACTGATAGTGAGGTTCACACTACAAAATATGTAGACGACAAGGAGGAGGATTCATGGAAAGTCAATATTACAAACAAGAAAGGATGTCCCCGCAACATTCAGGGACACATGGTTGAAAGACGATTGTACTCTGGTGAGAAGTTGGGGAGTAGACCTGTTCCAGGAGCGTGCTGAAATCTTATTGGTCAACATGAAGCGGAAAGAACATTAATGTAGCAACATAGACAATGTGTTTTCATATTAGTGCGTGTTCCTAACTAGTTAGACAGATTCTTCCACCCTTCGATGCAGAGTAGACTGATTGAGTTTTCACTCAACCGTTCCCTCTTCACTGACTCTCTGAGAGGAGACTCTGTACTGATTTTTCCGGACATCTCTTTATGAGAAGTCTTAGGTTTTTTTTGTTTTGTTTTTTGGGAAGTTTTATATAGCGCAAACTTGACCCGAAGGTGTCAGAGCGCTTTACATGAGCACCAGTGGAGTTACAGACGGACACATTCTTTTGGTTAGGCACAGGGAAATAAGTGATTTGCCCAGAAAAAAAGGATATTGAGCGTCCCTGCCGAGACTTGAACCCGGTTCCCCAGCTTCAAGGTCGACCGCCCTAGCCATTAGGAGCATCCTTATTCCTTGATCTGCTGTTATTTGAGTTGACAATACTTTCCAGCTTAATCTACTAAAGCTTTATGCTTGTGCTCGATTCTCTCCTCAGAACTCTTCATGAGTTTACATACTGACAACTTTATCCATTTTTGCATTTATCTTGACTTAGCTTAGAGTAGGGACATTTCTTAATGGAATGTGTGTGTTACCTTTATTGTATTAATACTTAACTTTAATTCACCAAGTTGACTCATTTTTAAATATTGATTGATTGATTGTTAACCTATATTGATACCTTTGGAGAATAATACCCTAATAAAAAGTATGAATAACAAAAAGATTTGAATTAAACCCTTTAACTAAACTTAACTCTCTTTATTGACTGAACTAAAGTAATGATAATTGGTAATGTTTTATGTTGAGATTTAACATTGACGCTTCAGCAGACGATATATCGACCTGAAATGTATGCGGGGTTCTTGGTGAGGAGTAAGTAATTAGGGGAGCCAGGTGCTCCAGCACCACTGAGGTCTCATTGTCTCTTCCACTATCACAGGAGCCTGTTGGGGTCTGTGATTCCCAGGTGGGCGATTCTGAATCCAACCATTGGGAGGTCCGTAGTAGCTCCCGTTTCAAGAGAAGACCGTTAGACCGTTACATCTTGAATAGTATGATTTGCGATTATTTGACTGTTAAAGTCATGTAGTTTGAGGATACGTTTGTATTAACCATAGGATATATGTCCTGTAATATTCCATCTTTTAAACATTTTATGCTGGACATGTACTTTCGTTGTTCTTACAGTATTGTTTATCTTATTGATCCATGTTACATTGTTCTCTGTTGTTTTCCTCATTCCTTTGGCTTTATTTTATTTTGGGTGATACATACATACATACATACATATTTTGGGTGATACATACACACATACATACATATATGGTTGATACATACATATATATAGGTGTACATATATATATTTTATGTTTATTATTTAATTTGGGAGGGAGACGTGTTGTAGCCTGCGTTTAATTGGCTCTGGTGTTGTATTCCATTCGGTACTATGTCTCATGGGAAAATTACCATGGTGACCATGGAACACAGAGTGGGGATTGACTAAGCAGGCAGCTGTTAAGGCTGTTAATGGAGGCTGTGCTGTTTTGTTGGTGGATTAAACGTAGATGGTGTATCAAATCATTAAACATAACAGAATGACTAAAAATATTGCAGAGACCCACCGAACTTCTCAGGCGGAGCCATGCCCACCAAAGGAGTGCTGCACATTAAAACAGACGATGGCATTGTGGAATCATGTTTAGAGTCGCCAGTGGCGTTAGCTGGACCGGCATTATTTATTATTCCCAAGAGTGGAGAAACCAATTTTTTCAATAAACCTGCTCACTGCCACTAGCCCTTATATCCTCTTGGATCTCAGTAATGGCCTTAGCCATATCCTGCAGCGGAATAGAATCAGAACTCATGTCAGTGTACGATGGGCCTGGCAAACTGTCAGGTTTTGCAATTGTTATCCAGTTAGTTCTGATGAGAATCCACCGCACTCCCCAGAATGTGCCTCCGTATACACCAAGGAGGATGTACCAGACAAAGCTAAACCCTAGAGGGCAAGGGGAATGGGATTGAGAGAGACAGAAAAATGCACAGCATGCCTGGGCCTTCTTTAGCAGGGCTCTCTCAGGTGTTACGTCTCTGATTGCAGCACAGGCATACAGAGAGACTCTTTGGTAATAGAATGCCTCACTAATAAGGGAACGTACGCAGAGCATTTTAGTACTGATGAAATGCAGAAAACATTCACAATAAGTAAATAGTAAACAGGTGTACTCACAGGCTTTGGAAAGGAGGGCCACAGTGAGCCTAAGCCAAGTGGGATCAAAGCCAGTAAGTCCAAGAATCAAGTAACAGATCAGTTCTCTTCTGAGCAGGAAAGGAAAAACGAAAAAACACAGCAATAAGACAAAGCCCTAAATCCAAAGACCAAGGTCAGCATAACAGGCAAAAGAGGTCAGATAACCACAGAACCGAAAAAGGAGCAAAAAAAGGATAGTAGAGGAGGGGAAGCAGTGAACAAAATAATGAAAAGCGAAAAGCCAATACAACATGGAAAGTTGAAAAACAATCTCCGAGCATTCAGTAAATCATAATTAAGATTGTGGTATCAGCAGTTGTGTTCTTTATTTTCCTGTCTTGTTAGCAAACCTCACCCTTGCCAATACGTGTTTCGTCTGTGCTGACAATGTTGCAGCAGACTTCTTCAGGGCTACAATAGTAAATAATACATTGTATAACGGAGGAGTACTGTGAGTTATAGATACCATCACCTGGGTAAGGGACCCGGTTTCCACCACAAGCCCGAAACGTTAGCGTGAGTAATCACAGTACTCTATGCTGGGGTGTATTAGAATCAACTAAAAGACAGAAGGTACCAGTCAACCCTCATTCATTCACTGGTAACTAAGTCCTTAGCAACCGCTAAAAATGATTAGCAAGTATAATAACATAAGCACCTTCTATATTTGAGCCCGTGTGTCTCACAATGCTACAGTGACCCAAAACATGCCCAAGTCAGTGCATCACCCATGTGGAAACACATGGTACCACACCAGACTCAGTGTTGGCAAGGGCGAAGTTTGCTAACAAGATATGAAAATAAAGAACGCAACTGCTGATACCATGAACTTAATTGTGATTCACTGAGTGCTCAGATATTGTTTTTCAATTTTGGATCTTCCAACAGAAGAAGATTTGGTGACTCTCCCTTCTCCTGAGCACCGGACATTCCAGAATTCTCATTTAATGTTAAATTTGATATTCGTGATACTGTGGTAGTTTGCACCCGTGTTCCCAGCCACCAACATTTTACGAAAATAACAAGGTAAGTTTCTAGGCAGGTTCCTAAGGCCTTCATGTTGTTTTAATATTGCCAATGACTGTCGTGACTGATAAGATCCACTCTTGACCTTGCCTGATCTACTACTCACAGCGCTCCTGTCACAGGAATCAGACGTGCGAACCATGTGCTTCGATTCACTCAAAACGATGGACTCTGCAGCCTAGCAATCGTTATGAGTGACTTTCATGCTACCCACTGATGCTTTAATAATAAAATATAGCAATCACAAGCTTTTGGATTGCTTTTCCTTCTTGATGTATTTGAGCCTTTTCCTCTCATTAGTTGGAGGAATCATTGTTTAATTCATTTCAAATGGCCATAATCTCCCCATTTGAGATTCCGAGTCAAGGATAACACAGCACAAAACCTAGAGGGCACCACTTGCCACATGTTGCCTGTGTTCCATTCTCTTTTTTGAAAATACCTACCTCAGAGATCCATTTGCCGCATACCACACGACTCCAACCAGGAAGCCCACACAGTTGCATACATGCTTTCATTGGGGACCACACTACATAGATTGGGCTCCAGTCCCAGCTACCCCTGAGCTGTCCCATGTGTCAGTTTTTCTCTGAAGCATCCCATGCGTCAATAGCACTCAGAAAATATCTCCGCATTCATCCTATACATTGGGCAGGTGCTTCCTCAACCTATATCCTGATGATGACCCTTTCTAAATTGCATGCTCAGGGTCAAAACGTTGACTTGACACAATATTAGTGTTCCATTTTTATTTTGTTTCTGGAGCATTTCACTCTTTGTCAGAGTGTGTACCAATCACTTATGCATCCTGGATCAGTCACTATTTTATGTACAGGGATTGTGTAGCACCAGCACACTTCACATTCACTTATTTTCTCTTGCACTGCATTGCTGTGCCATTTGGGATTGCTTTCTTACTTACAAATCGATTTAAGCATAAAAGTGCAATGATTTCTTTTCTATTTGTTAAAAAATTTAAATAAAACTGTCCAATTGAGAAATGGAACCAATCTCTTGATGGTCTAAATTACTCTCTCCGAGGAAGTAGACACACTTCCCCCTTTAGGGACCACTGTTTTGTTTTATTACTCACAGTGCCCCAGCAGCCAAAAGCTGGTCTGCCACAGTCTTAAAAGAATACACCTCACTGGTCTTCTCATAACCCACTTG
Source organism: Calotriton arnoldi (assembly GCA_963921515.1). NCBI lineage: Eukaryota > Metazoa > Chordata > Amphibia > Caudata > Salamandridae > Calotriton > Calotriton arnoldi. The sequence goes on from CAWUFW010002539.1 coordinate 55,236, forward strand.
AAACCCTGGACACTTCGTTGATTCCTGAGATCAACACATCTAGCTGATAGCTGCTCCTATTTTAAGCTCTGGCATGCTACAAAGCAAAACTGTTGAATTTCTGCATTGGAATTTTATCCGTAGAAACTGCAAGATTTGGACCCTGATATTCCAACATTGATGCACATCTAGAGGCCACCGGCTGTCTTGCGACAAATTACTGTTGATCCATGTGAATTCTTACTGTGCAAAGTCCTTAACTTGGGTGGCAGAGTGGTGGTATCTGCTTCTCCACTTTATCGCCGAGGTGCTGCTCCTGGTGCAGAGGCCCAATCTCACTGTTTTGGAGATTTGTGCACCTGTGACTTTGGAAAGTGCTCCTGATGCAAGGTTTAACAAGCGAAGAAAGAGACAATTCTTCCAGGCTGATTGCTCCTTTTACTGTTGCAATCTATCACTGCCTCAATTTAGGTTAGGGGCAATGTATCAGCTTTGTGTACTTCACAGTACATGGAAGAGAAGGAAGATAGTGAGTCACTGCATTATGCGGCTGATCAGTATTGGGGCATCACAGACAGATGGAAGGTCATTCTGTTCCTTGATGATGCGTCAGGACTGGAGTCTATTATGGTGACATATACTTTGGTAATGGGGGTATGATTGAATTGTGATGTCACTGCTGTATTGGCAACTGCCATTTCTGTTCTTCTAGCGTATAAAGAACACACATTGTTGGTGAACTGGAGGATAACACAGTGGATATACTGAAGCTGTTTTGCAGTGGCGAGAAGCATGTGCTACCGGTTTATGACTACTAAAACAGGAGAAGTTTTAAGATCTGTGTTTGTTTATCGGACAACAATTATTTTAATTACTAAGCATAATTACAGACAATAATAACTGACCTAAATGCTGTCTGGTTCTTGGCTCATCAATAAGTTAGAGTCAATCAGTACTGAGGTATTTTGGTAAATCTATAAGTGTTTCCTTTTGGGTGGCCTAAGTACGTGTTTGTTCACTGATGAGAAAAGATGTTAGGAAGTTTTATCTTAAATCACAGAAACAGAATACAGAAAGGTCTGTTTAAACTTACTGCTGATCTGGAATTTTAGTTTTGCTGCCATTTCCTTGATGCCTCCATCAACAAATGTTGAGCAGGAAACAAAGCAAGCCTAAAACTGAACAACATCCAAGTGGGATAGAGGTTATTAGGCGAAGCTTCAAGACCTGTTGTATAAAGTCTGTGGGCTTATAGCCCGCACATTATTTGTTTGTTTCAGTGTCCTTAAAAAATCCTTGCTTGCTAGTGGTTTATCCTTCCTCTTTGTCCCTCCTTTTTGCCTTTCGTTTCCTCCCACGGAGCAGGGACCAAGTACTGTATCATTACACTTTGGTTGTTTCTCTGTTAATTTTGGGGACTATTTTTTTATTTCTTTCTTGCTTGTGTTACACTGTGGGTGCATGTTCTGCGGCGGCGGCCATATTTTATTGCATTTTTGCTCCCGCACCCTCCTTCCCTTGTTGTTGCTGCCTTCCTTCCCGCACCTCCCGCACTGTTGCTTGTTTCGTCTTTGTTTTCACAGCACTTTCCGTTTGAATAGATGATGCCAGGCTTGCGTGGGCAGCTGCTATAGGCTTGGTTTAATGTCGGAGCAAGCCCTCTTTACTCTGGACGAACAGGAAAGGACTTCAGACACTCTTGCAAAGCTGGAACCAGGAACTAGCTAGACTCCTTTCAGTTTCATTTACTGTATTATGTTTCATATGCAACTGAGCATGTCATGTAGCCAAGAGGCACAGTGCACTGTGCAGTAAGTACACTGTTACTATAGCTGAAGAAAGAAAAACAAAATCTTTAGCTGAAACGCAATTTCTTCCTATCTTAGTTTTCGTGTTTGTTATGTTCTTATTTTGGAGCGGAGCCTCGGAAGGCTAGGCAGTGGCAATGCTACCCCACCCTTATATCCATTCTTGAGCCCGTTTTTTTAAATTAAAATTCTTATTAAAATTTTTGCGGCACTCCTGCATTTAAGAAAATTATTGTCTCTTAAGTCGGTAGCAGAGCTCTCAAGTTTCCCACGAATATGCATGAATAGTTGCTTTAGGCCATACTTTTGCTTTGAACTCTGGGACGAGTAGTCGTCATTTTATAATAGGATACACAGAACTATTAATTGCAATAATCAATGAAAAACCTAGCCTGGATGAGATGTGCATACATGGGCCTGAAAAAACTGAGAGCTGCACCTGAGACCACCAGTACAATGTACAAAAACACTAAAAATAGCTGCACTATAGATTAAGACATCGAGCTAAACAATTCTCTTTCTTTAGATTGCTCACTGTGATGGTTTAGCGGAATGGAGATACCATACTTAACAGGTGTTACTATTTTGCAAACAAACATAATTGTCTGAATGCCACTGGAAAGTTCAAAGACTGAGTTGCTTCTCCTGGACTTCAGCCTTGGAGACCTGCAGGTTACTCAAAAATCTTGAAGCAGGTTCAGTAAACCATTGAGGTATTTCAGCAAGATCGGAACCTATGACCTTCAGGTTGCAGATTGATCTCTGCAACAAGTACATTACAATAGAAAGTTATTGGGAACAAAAAATATAACTCCACTCAGTAGAAAACTATGTCGATCAGCTGGGCAAGAGGTCAAGTTCCTCAGGGTGCAGAGTCAACAGCACAACTGAATTGTTTAAATTAAATATACACTCACAATGGGAGCCCTGCTGCAGCCACCGGCAAGCATCTGTCTTGCCTAGTGCTTGCTTTAGCTCTGCCTCGTTTGGGCCTTGGTGGGTGTGAGAATCTACATGGCACAAATACTAAGTAACCCAATGTCTTGTGTGACACCTACAGCCCAGACCTTGCTCCTTAGCCAGCATCATTTGCAGCTTTGCAGCAACAATTGTATTTTAAGTTCCTGCCCTCACGTAAAAATGCCTCTCTTCACCTGTATCTTCTTGCTGCAACAAAATCTTTGTAAATATTCTGCGGAAGCACCAGCTCTGCTAATGTCTGGAAGCACTAAACTTTTATTCTGGATCCAATGGTCGTGATGCACTTTCAACTCCTCAATACAGTCACTTTTGACCACACGCATCTTACATGGAAAAATAGTAGAAGTGGGGAAAAGAGAATGAGGTAAGAGAGAAGACAAAGAGACCAGATATTACCACTTTACCGCCTCTCCATGCTGGGCATCGACATTTGCATGTTGTAATGGGTATGTAAAGGCAAATAGGAGAACTTTAATGCTCTGCTATGAAAGTTCTGCAGCTAACGTTAACAGTGAAAGGATATGCTTTAAAGATATCTTTGTCACCAACTTTCTGTGCTCTTGGTATGAAGCTGACATTTTAGAAACTGAAAACATGATATAAGGGACTGCTGAGATGCTCATTAGCATCAAAACACAAAGAATACTGTGGCAGTAGACTGAATTCTCATCTAGTGTCAAATTGTGGCTCTGAAAATACAGGAAAATCAAAGAACCATATGTGCCGAAGTAGATCTATCCAGGAATGATTTCTAAAAAGAACATATGGATCTATCTTGTCAAATATGATTCTATGTATTTCTGTATTCTAGGTTATTTGTACTATGTGGAGAATACACTTTATTTTGACCGCTTTCTCCACCCTAATATATAGGTGAATTAGCATAGTTGCTCAGCAGTGGGAGACAACTTTGGTATTTAAAATTTGTGTTTAATAAGCCTAATAGGATATCACATGTGATCCAAATGTAACAGAGATCCTGTGGGTACTATCTAGCAATCTGATTCCAGTAAGATTCTAAAAAGACCTTAGAAATGTTTATATACATCATAAACAGGACAATGTTAAAAAGCTGGTATGCCCGTAGTCGAAAGATGGATCAGTGACAGAATATCAACCACACAAATATCGTTACACAGAGAAATCGTGTCAAAAATATCGTTGCCACAAATATCATTTTCCTATACTTATAAAGGTAAGTACAAAAATATCGAGCAAAAAATATAAGTTTCACTAATATCATTATAAATATGACAAAAATATTGTTTTTCAATAAATATACAGTTTAACATAGTAAAACTCAAACATTTTAATACATAACTATAATATAATGAATATTACATACATTTAAGTAACATTAAATATTAAAAATAAATGTATACGTATGTAAACATATACACATAAAACATATGTGTGTGTATGTTTATGTATACATATATATAACAACAGCTAATATTAAATATACATATTTTACATCGCATTGATTTTTTTGTGTTTTGTGTAAATGGTGAATGAGAGAAGGCATGAGTGGCTAAATGGGTGACTGAACAGGTACATACATGTCTGTATGGGTGAGTGACAGGGTAAAAAAGTGACTGTATGGGTGCATGAATGGGTGCGTAAGTGGGTGTATTGGTGAGTGAGTGGGTGTGTGAGTAGTTGTATGGTTGGGTGAATGAGTGTGAGTGGCTGTATTGATGATTGAGTGTGAGAGGTTGTGAGGGAGAGTATGTACTTGTCTCAGTGACTGTAAAGATGAGTGAGTAGATGTGTTAGTATATCTATGAGTGAGTGGATGTGTGAGTAACTGTATGGGTGAGGGAGTGGATGTGTGAGTGATTGTATGGGTGAGTGAGTAGATATGTGAGTATTTATATAGGTGGCTGAGTATGAGAATGGCTGTATAAGTGGGTGTGTAAGTGTCTGTATATCTGTAAAACAGGATGTGTGAGTTACTGTATTGATCAGTGAGTAGGTGCAAGAGTGGCTGTATATGTGAGTTAGTGGTTGCGTTAGTGGACGTATGGGTGAGTTGATGTGTGAGTGGCTCTATGAATCAGTGAGTAGGTGTGTGAGTATGGATGATGTCATCAGTGATGTCATTTGAGATGTCATCAGTGATGTCATTTGAGCTGTCATAAGTGATGTCACTGACCATGTCATGAGTGATGTAATATGTGAGGTCATAAGCAGTGCATTCCGGGGTCGTACCTTATAGTTAGCTCAGCTAATTAGAACTGCTGAATTTCTATAGTTTTGTTAGAGTGAAATGTCAGTCTAACTATTAGGTCCCTGTAACCTTTTTTTCCAGTGAATTTCTAAGGTTTTTTTAAATTCTATTTCCTAACTACAACGTCCCTTTTACTTTTGTTTTTTCAGTGAATTTCTATGGGTTTTTAACTAGTAGTCGCATTTGTAGAGTATGGAGAAAGGGGGCGGGCCTCCAACCAGCTCTTACAAATCCCACTGTGTCACACTTACTAGAGGTAATAGGAGGACTTCTAGGCCCCTAAGGACCCGCAGCTTCCAAGAGGACTTCATCCCCCAACCAGTAGTGTGCCAGGAGGCGTGTTTGCAGAGTGGTGGAGGAACGGGGTGTGGCCTCCGCGACCTTTCAGCAATCCCGCTGTGAAGTATTTACTGGAGGTAACAGGACGGCTTGTTGGCCCCCACGGACCCTCAGCAGCCAAGGAGACTTCATCCCCCAACCAGTAGTGCACCAGGAGGCACATCTGCAAACTGGTGGAGAAAGGGGGCATGGCCTCTGATGACCTCTCGGCACTTCCGCTGTTTGGGACTTACTGGAGGTGACAGGAGGGCTTCTTGGCCCCCAAGGACCCACAGCATTCAAGGGGACTTCATCTCTCAACTAGTAGTGCGCCAGAATGCGTGTTTGCAGAGTGGTGGAAAAAGAGGGCGTGGCCTCCTACCACCTCTCAGCAATCCTGCTGTCTAGGACTTACTGGTAGTAACATAAGGGGTTCCTGGCTCCCAAGGACCCTCAGCATCCAAGGGGACTTCATCCCTGAACCAGCAGTGTGCCAGGAGGCGTGTTTGCAAAGTAGTGGAGAAAGGGGGCGGGCCTTAAACAACTTGCCAGTCTCACATATTTTTTTTACGGGAGGAGGGCCGCGTGGCCCTCCTTCACTGATATGATTTGGACCCTGGAGACCCCATCCCCCAGAGCTTGGCTTTCTTTCAAAATGTTATTTTTAAAATTAATGGGAGGGGGGCTGAGCGGCTCCCCTCCTGGGCCAATTTTGCCCCGGGGACTCCATCCCCCGTTGCCGTCTTTTTCTTTTTTTTTTAAACAAAGGGAGGGGGCCCGCGCAGCCCCCCTCCCTGATCAATTTCGGCCTGGGGTCCCAATCCCCCAGGGCCCAGCCTCTAATGTAGGTGCCCTGGTCCCACCCAGGGGACCCACTCACCAAAGAGGGGGATCACAGGGGGAGCCTGAAGGCCCTCATGGTCCCTGCAGGCTCCCAGCCTCCTGCAGGAGCCAGCATTGCTTTTACACATAGGGAGCTGCTAACATGCAGCTCCCTGTGTGTAAAAGCAATTGTGCTCCGCTTTGAGCAAGTGAGAGCAAAATGCTCTTGTTTGCCCAAAGCAGAGCACAGTTTTCTATGGCTTGGCAGGAGCGATAAAGGTCCCGCCATGCCATAGCAAACAGCTATGTACCGGGGGTGGGCACCCCGGGACATAGCAGGAGCCAGCCGTGGGGGGTGGCGGTCCACAGGGCCATGTATGGCTCCAGGAGGGGAGGCCGCACGGCCACCCTCCTTTCTTGTTTTAGGGCCTCCTCTGAGGAGGTGCTCGGTCCCCAGGGCCAAGACAGTCCCAGGAGGGAGGGGCACATGGCCCCCTTCCCATTTCTAAAGAAAAGGAGTTTGGCCCCTTGGAGGTGGTGGTCCCCATGGCCCGGGGGGGTCAGTGAGGCCCCCCATCTCAAAAATTAAAAGGAGGTGGTATTGTGAAAAGTTTGTGAAGATTCGTCAAGCGGCGCCAAAGTTATTGGCAAAACAAAAAACGCTTTTCCTACGCCAGTAGGTAATATATATATATATTTACATAAAACATTCAATATTAAAACAAAAACATAAAAAAATACATTTACTAGGTTTTTTCATAATCTTTTTGAAAATTTCAATTTTGTAAAATTATTGCTGATTAATATTTCAAAGGTGTCAAGCCTTCTGTGGGAAATAGGAGGCATGTATGTGCTCTTGTGCTTGAATTCTTTATATAAAGGGGTATTACTGCCTTCAGACTTATTTCTCAAGTGTCGTGAAGAAATATGTCAACCGCAGATTCCGCATAAATCTGAATACAAACATTTCTGTTTCAAGCTCGTTAATCCTGTATGTTGGGACAAAAGATGTCCTTTTACCTAATACCATTAATTGTTCTTTGCTCAAAGCACACGAAGAAATATTAATTACGAGGTTTTTGTGTGATTGCGAAGATTTATCTTCTCTTTTTCTTTTTCCTTTTCCACTCATGGTTTCCTGGGATCCTGCTTGCTTATTGTTGGCCACTGTGCTCACCAACGATGCACTACTGTCTTCAGAAGTCACCACAGTTGGCTTTTTGATACTCCTCCTTTATGAATAGACTTCAGCCCATAAGTAACCTTCATCAAGTTTGTAGTCTATTGTGTCCCTCTTAATTTTTAAGATCTTTCGATCATAGATTTCTTTCGCATATTCATCCCATTTTTTATTGATATCCTCTAAATTTTACTTGAGTTCATCTTTTCTAGTTCAGTCAAAATTTCTTGTTTGACGAGTGCTATCTCTTCCTGTAGATTACTTAAAACCTTTGATAATTCCTCAATTCTTAGACGTATTAAATTCAGTGAGCATTTATTCAAGACAGAGTACCAATTTTCCACAAATTTCTTATTAGTTTTACAAAGAGTTGGATTCAGCGGAACTCTCAAGCCTCTCGGGATGCGTTTGGCCTTATGGTACTGTATGAGTGTTGATGCACGTAAACCATGGTTAATTTCACACCGCATGTGATATTCAAGTTGTCTGATTTGTATGCTAATCGTGCCTTTAGTTGTTCCCTTTTGTTTGGTTTCTCGAATAAGTGCATATACTTCAAGTGCCTCTTCCTGCATGTATGCTAAAGTTGTTGCTCTGTTTACCGTCAGGTGAGCTATGTCATCAAATGACATCTGTGAAACTTAACAGTGCACTCTCGATCGCAAAGATATATACGATTGAAGAATAAAAACTGAATGCTCCTGTATACTCCAAAATGTATGAAAAACTTTTTCCAAGTAATCATTGTGAAGGCGTGAAGCCTTGGCGTGTTTTCTGTCTCAGAACACCACATGAAATGGATTATGGCTATTCCCAAACTTCTGAATAGTCCCAAGGAGCACAACCACTTTTGAATCCTCCATGGCTTTTATTCACAAATTAACACACTAATCATGTAATCATCCAATTTGCATTTATTTAATATCTAATTTTCAAATTGAATGTAGGAAACTGAAAAAGTCAACCAGTTCAAAGACAATATTACAAAAAGATTGAAATTCTTTTCAGCAGTCTGTTAATTCTTGAACAAATTCCAATAAGGCTTCAAAAATGTCCGTGGCACTCAAGCCATAACCTTCTATATACAGTCAACTTTATTCAATACATCACAGACCCAACACAAACCAACAACAACATACATCTTAGACTTCATCATTTCATTAGTACCAACAACCCAATAAAACACACTGCTACCAATTAACTGGTCAAACAACTGCACACAAAGCTTCATTAGACATCAACCCACACTAAATTGACACAGCTTGCCTAAACCCCAAAATAAACCTCAACTTCTGCATGGAATCCTCATCAGAGACCTTGCCAACCTTAGATGTTCTTTGAGTCCCAAGACACAGGCTGTATTATATTTTTAGACACCCTCAACCACAATCTGAAGAATTTAGAAAAGAATGCAGCAGTAAAACTAAGAACCATAAAACCTTAAACCTCTGCATTAGCATCATCTAGGGATGCGAATAGCTATTGCTGTTCCCTATCAATCTACCCCAAACGATTGCATCGGCTCAAAATATTTCTATGACTTGAAGGTGGTGTGTATATTATTTACTTATTATTTATGCACCATGCGCAAGTTTTCACAACTTTGGTGCTGTCCCATTTGGATTACGCTAATGCTGTGTTTGTATGTAGATCTGCTGAAATGTCTAAACTATTGCATTAAATTAGTATCAATTAGCACTGTTAGATTATTGATGTCCATAGATGTGCCGATCATAACAGTCCAGTCATTAGCAGCTACGTTGGATGCTTGAGGCAGGACTGGAATTTAAATCTGTCCCATTTGGCCATCAAGTCTTTTGTAAGCACAAGCATACTTTTATAATTCTGTGGTTGCATCACTTTCTCCATCTTTATCTTAACTCATGACGTACCTCACTCTAAAAAGAAATAGAAGGATAGTGTGTCACTGCTAGTACTGGACCTCTATTATGGTGAGCCTGAGATTTATTAAAATCATTTTATCTTTCAGATTTAATTGAGAAATCACTTCTTGACTACTATGTTTGATTGATGTATTGCCCTCGGAAGAGTTTTTAGGCTAGAAGACCATTATTTTTAGTGCATCTTGTGTGTTACAAATTCCCCAAATATCGATATAAAAAAGCAGAAAAACCAACTCACCTCTGATCTTACTCACCTGAAATATCTCTTCAACACCCATAGGCAGCCGATTACCATGCAAAAGCCCCACTACTATCAAAATCTGTAGCTGAAACTAAGAACAAAAGTAGAGGCCGCTTTAGGTAGCTAAGCAAAGTATCAACCTCCTGCCTGTCCTGCTTATTCCAGTCTCCCTAAGAGAATCAACAGTGATCAACAGATTCTTCATTGGTAGAAACCAGCAGGATAGTGAAAGAAACCCCCAAGACTATGATAGGCATCCCCAGAGATGTCACAAGCATCATTATATAGGTCAAGGACATACGCTACCAAACTCCATTCTGAAGATCTTTACAATGGCGCCCTCCATCTCACCCTTGCCATTATAAATATATCGCTTGCAGAGGAAGTTACCCCGTCCAATCCAAAAATAAGCTTAGAGCGTACCTCTCCCTAAGAACCCATGTTACAACCTGACAATCTAAGCACCTCAACAAATACACAAACACCCACATTATGCAATCTTTCCAGACCATCTTCAGAAAAAGACATAGTGCAGAACATATTTCAAATCAGTTCGTTGAACACACTCTGTACGTCCTGGAGAATTGCTGGTCTTGCCTTTTGATGATACCGGATCTCTCTTTAACATTTAATATATTCATTTACCAAGCCACTATCAACATTTTACAAATTAAAACAAGACTTAAAGACAAAGGGCCTGATTTAGATCTTGACGGGACTCCCGTTGTCCCTCCGTGGCAGAATTTTGAAAGTATCTGACGGATACCCGCCCGCTGTACTTAGATGTGGGCTGGCTGATTCACCGTCCGCATTGACAGAGTGTTTTCTGTCATGTAAACAGTTCACCGTTGTCGACACGGCGGACTCCTCTGCTGGCTAACATTACTCCGTCGCCGTCAGGGTGGTGGGATTGTGCCGAGCATATTCAGGTTCACAGTTGTGCTGGCCGCTGTTCTTTCGGCAGATTGCTGACAGAGTGATTCCTTTGCGGGATGCGTTCAACATTGTACTATTCCTGTGGCTTTTGGATGGATGCTAGCATCACACACCTGATGTCTTTTGGCTAATTGTTTCCACTTACATACCACACTATAGAACACACTCCATTTCAGACTATGATCCTTTGCCATTCCACTGCAGCAGAACTTTGTTCCCGAGCACCTTTTCAGTGAAGTCAGGTTTGTTTTTTTGCTTTCTCTGTTTCTTGTTCATTTTCTATTTTTTTTATTATCTTGTGGGTTATTAAATTTATTTGAGTTTATTATCTCATTATGGCAAGGAGGAGAAATCCCCATTTTACTGAGGGAGAATTGTCAGTCATGGTGGATAAAATTATTAGAGTAGAGCCACAATTGTTTGGAGCCCAAGTACAAAATACAACTATTGCTCAAAAAAGGCAAATGTGGGCCAGAATAGTTGACAAAGTGAATGCTGTCACAAACAACCTGTGCACACAGGAGGAAATAAGGATGAGGTGGAACGATCTGCGGGGGAGAGTGTGTTCCCTAGCCTCCAAGGGTCACCTGGAGGCCCAGAGGACTGGTGGTGGTCCTCCCAGGCCCCCCCTTACAACTTTTTCCCTCAAAGGTTTGCAGATCCTACATCCTAAAGGCTTGACAGGAATCCCTGGTGGAGTGGAGACTGGTAAGTTATACTTTTGAAAGTGTCACTAAACCTAAATGTTGTTTTCGCTTTTAATTTAGCTGTTGCTAATGTGTTTTGCACATTTTTTAAACATATAAACCCATATATAAATATTTTTCTCACACTTTGTTTAGGAAATTTGTAGACATTGTTATTTCTCTCATTTTACTAATTGTTAATATGTGTTGTCAAAGTGTGTGTTTTTCTTCATGTTTTTTTTTGCCTTCTTTCTTTGTTTGTCTGAATGTATTTTGTTGTACTTAAGATTACCAATTTCAATCTCCATTTAAATTCACATGATGTTATGGTGCGTGTAAGTGTTTTTTCATCTAATAACATATTTCATATATGTGTTTTATATTGTAAATGTCTGTTTATTTTCACTGCATTTATCTTACTAGGTATGCTCAACTTACAATTTTGCAAGTTTTGTTAATGTTTAATTGAAATGACTACAACTACCACGATGCCTTGTGTTTTATTGTGAAAATAATATTGCAATGTTATTTTGGTCATTCTCTCTTTTATTTCATATTTTCACATATGTTAAAGTGTTATGTATTTATCAATCTCTATTTTATGCCATGTTTTAAAATGTAATTTTTGTTTAATTTTGTATGTTGTCACTTTCTTGTAATTTTATTGAATTGATGTAATTTGTTTTACAAATCAAAGTATGTTGATTCAAAAAATGTTAATGTGTGTTATGTTGTATGCTGAATATCAGTTATTTTGATAATAAATGTACTTTTCAATGTTTATATGATGACTAATGCTATTTATCCTTCTAAGTTGTATAATTTATGGATGTCTACCCTGCTAGGACTTGGAATGGTTTATCTTACATTTTTCCTCTCTATTGTGTTGTGTTGAATGTTTGCTAAATTTTATGTATATTTCCTAATTTGTTTCCATTTCAAGACATCATTTTACCTGCTTTTTAGAAGTGGTTTTGTCTGTAATTCAAATTGTTTTTGTCATTTATCCAAATACTACTGAAAGGTATATTCATCATAATAAATCACCTTTTCCTTTTAGGCTGCTTAATTTTTTCCTACAAATTCATCTGATATATCATCCAGATTATAAAATTAATTTTGATTTTTATTTATAATAGGTCCAACACCCTAAGTACGTGGACAACCATCTGCCACTGATACTGACTTTACCTCCACTCCAGACCAGGAACAAGCCTTCAGTGAGGAACCCACACCTGCAAGTCCAAATGATGAGGAGCAACCTAGTCCATCTGGTCTGCCAGGGCAGACAGCTATAGTTAGTCTCACTCGGCCCACACCTACACCTCCCACCCCAGCTGTAAAACCACACCTCAGCCTGTGGATACCTCCACTTCCTGTGTCCATTGGAACATCACCCTAATCATGTGCGCTCCAGTCCTGGCTGCTTCTGATCCAACACCACCACTACCTCCAGTTCAGCCAGGATGCAGTGGAATGGGGCACACTGGGTCAAGGGCACAGGGTAGTGGGGGTAAGGGTCATGGGAGGGAATCTGTAGGCCAACAAAGTGAGGCCACTGGGTGCGTTGTGACTGAGGCCACCATCGACCTCAATTAGTCTCAAGACATGATGGGCCAGGTCCTTACAGAGCTCAGGGAGATGAAGCAGTTGCAGAGGAAGCACAATGTTCAGATGGAAAATCTACACTCAAATTTGGGCTCGCTGACTGGGGTGCTGCATGATTGTTTTACCCATATGTACAGGGCTTTTCCCTCAATAGCTTCTCCTTTCTGTGGTTCAACAACATCTGGGCCTACTACATCTTCAGCAGCCACAGAAAGGGAGGCCCTGCCACAAGAGGAAACACCTGCACCCATCTCAGTCCCTGCAACTGTGGATTCACCGGTCCCCCTCAGGAGCGGACGTTAATCCAAACCACCAGAAGAGGATGGCAAGACCTCCACCACCAGCAGCAAGAGATGCAGAACTTAATTTCCTCCAGTGTGTGACTACCATTTACTTTGTGGACTATTCTCTGGACACATTTACCTTATTGATGCCAGTTGTATTTTGGACTTTGGATTTCAAACAATTTTGGCTCCTCAATATTAGTTTCATTCACCATGATTGACTTATTATGTTTTTTTTAAGTTACATCCTTTTTTAGTTTATTTGGTGTTGTTGAATAAAAAAAAAAACAAAGACTGGTGTTGTATATATTTTCTCAATTTGCTCACTTTTTTTAGTTACATCATTCATTTTAAAAAGTGAAATTAAAAAAGATTGTTTATTCATAAATAAATTCCACATAGGTAATGTTTTTCACATTTTTTAAAAGATGACAAATAAGAACAAAAACCACAAATCAATAACTGGTATATGATTTAATTGGAATAAAGAAATGTTTCTCATATTTTCCTAATACATTATAACCCATGCTTATTCCAGATAATTCATGGAATATTTACATTTACAGTTCCAGACCTTTGCTCCATAGAACGGGAGATAAGCAAAAAATCAGATTAAATAGGCAAACTCTTATTGATGGATGGCGTCAGCTGGAACCAGACCTTTTGCCTCACAATAGGAAACCCACATCAATAACATTATTAGTAAAAATATTGTCAGTACTTTTGTGGCAACAGGATCATTCCAATACACTATTGCAGTAAGTGGTGGAATGTCACAACCAACTTCAAGCGGTGTGCTACAAGAAGTTCTTCCTTCAATAATGACACACATCAACAGCTACATACAGGTAGCACAAAATTTGAATTTTGCCTATGTGAAGGGAGATTTGTATGCTTTGGGTGACCTACAACATGTGGTTAGAGCAATTTAAGCAGCACATATTGCTTTGGTGGCAACAATCAACAGAAAACAAGCCTAATGCAATCTTAACAAATACAATTCAATCACTGCAAGTTGTCTTTGTACAAGATCTGTACATCCAAAGTGTGTGTGTCTTTCATAGGATCAACCCATGTTCCCTTTGTACTTCGCAAAAGCAACATATAACTGCAAATGTCACACCGTTGAAATGTCCAAATGAAGATGGCATGGTGAAGGAACCTAAATTTGATCCGCCCGCCTGGACTGTGGCGGTCGGTCTTTCTGACCGCCACGCTTCCCTCGGCCATCATTATATGGTGGGGGAAAACGCATTGCGATGGCCGAGGGACCGCCACTGACAGCCTGTCGGTGGCGGTCCCTCGGCCATCGTAATGAGGCCCTTTGTTGTGTAAGATGCAGCATACCATGGTAATTTTGCCCACCTTGTCGGTTGAGTAGAGAAGGGCTCCACCAGTCTTATCCAGATATCAAAATCTGGCCTTTAGGAGCCCAAAAGCCAGCTCCATTGGCCTCTATGTTTTTCCATGGGTCTCATTGAAGCAGACTTCCCCTGGTGTTGTTGGATTCCTCAGCGGTGCTAACAACCATGGTCGGTTAGGATAAGCTGAGTCTCCTATATGAAATGTGTGGGTATTGGGAATGGAATGTGGAATGTTGGTGGGTGTTCTTGTGGTGGCAGTTGCTGTCAGGATTGGAGACCTGCGGGCTGTAATAAAGAGTGTCTCACCTTGTTCAGTGTCGTGGAAATCTTTTCAGTGGCAATGAGTGCCGTCAGCCTTTCTGATCTTCATTCTGCTTTCCTTATATGTTTCTGGTGGTCCGGTGAGGCCAGGTGGAGTGCTGCTCCATTCTGTTTCGCGCGAGCTGCAGAGCAGTCATCTTGAGGGGGCAGTTTTTGTAATTAAAGCTGTGGAGCAATCGTGGTGGTGCAACGAGTTGTGGCAGTGAGTTTTATGGTGAGTTCCCGATGCCTATGTTTCTTTTTCTACACAGCAGTGTCTTGAGCAGCGCGAGGTAGGAGCAGCTCGAATCACGCACGCGCAGTAGTCTTCATGCACATTCAACTTGAAGCTCAAAACGCTGTGGAAAAACGTTGCCACTGTATGTAGGGTGGCCATTTTAGAAGTTTGGGATCATTCCCATCGAAATCTATTGTGTCTACATTGTTCTTGCTGTTGTTGCTTGGGACTTTGGTGACAGGCACACCAGTATGTGCCTACATCAATTACTACAACAAGTTATTTCGGTGACAGGCACACCTATTACAAATTGCAGCTGCCTGTTTGCTGTTTTCTATTATTTCGGTGACAGGCACACCAGTTCTTGTACCAATTTAAACACAGCTACACCAATTCTTGTACTTCTTCATACAAACTGAAGCATTGTTGCAGCTATTAGATATTATTATTGTGGGTGCAGCAACTCACCCCTTGCGTGCATAATTGAGCCATGAAGGGAATACCTCCACTACCTCCATTTTTAGCGAGTCCTGGCTTGCCACCATTGAATTGGGTACAGTGGCGTCAAGCTTTTGATGTGTATCTTGATGCAATAGATGGGGATACTTTTACATCCAAGAAAAAAAGTGCTATTGATTTATAATTTGGGTCATAAAGGCAGATCGATATTAAAGACTCTGCAGTTAGAAATTGTACATGTGCTTCCTAGTGGTGATGGTGATGCTGAACCAATAAGCGATGAATATGCATCAATAATTCAAACATTGAGCAAAAGATTTTCACCTAAACAGAACGTGGTGTTGAAAAGGCACAGGTTTCTACAGCAAGCACAGCTTCCAGGAGAATCCATTGATGATTTTGTTTCTGCTTCACTCAATTTAGCTATACACTGTAACTATCAGGATTTTGAAGGAGGAGATAATTCGTGATCAACTGATAGAAAAAACTAATAGCAAGAAAATTCAGGAATGGCTTTTGGCCAGTGAAGATCCTAGTTTGGAATTGGCATTGAAGATAGCAAGAAGCATTGAACAGTAAGATATGTGTGTGATGGAACTACTTGCAGGTCGACCAGGGATGGAGTGCAGGGAAGTAAAAGCCATACAGAAGACCAGTAGTGACAAGTTTAAGAATCAAAATGTTAAGTAGTTTCGAAAACCTGGATGGTCTTCATCAGGTGTGGAAAGAGAATTTAGTTGTTTCAAGTGTGGCAGTAGGTCACATATGGGCAATCATAAACATTGCCCAGCTTTAAGTCAGGCATGTTTCAAATGCAACAGGAAAGGGCATTTTGCTCATATTTGTAGAGCAAGTAATGTTAAGAAACAAGCTATAAGTGCTGGATGTGAGGATGATATGGAAAGCAAGTGTGCTGATAGATATGTTTTAATGATAAACGAAGAGGAGCTGGAAGCTGTTGGAGATGATTGTGTAGTTATCAAATAAGTTGGGAAAAGGAAACAGCTATATTGTGATCTGTTAGTCAATGGACAAAGTGTCAACATTATGGTGGATTATGGTTCACCATTTATGTTGTTAGGAGAAAGTGAGTTTGCTAAATTTCAAGGTGAAGTGCAAGAAGCGTCGTATATTAAACTATTTGCTTACGGAGGAAAAAAGTTGGAAGTTTTGGGTAAATTTAAAGCTAATTTGGAGTTTAGTGACAAATGTGTCCAAACTGATGTATTTGTGGTGAAGAACGGATCGGATTTGTTGGGTTGAGATGATCAAGGGGAACTCAATATGATTTTGGATCCCAATCATCCTGAATTGGTAATAACCAAAGATAAGTTGTTAGCTTCATGTTTGAATGCGGTTGCGTGGGAGCAGGATGTTGAGAAAGCAAGATGGATCAGTGAATATGAAGTGTTTTGTGAATGGTTGGGAAAACTGCTGGGATTTAAGCATCGCATAGTGTTAAAAGGTGATGCAGTTCCAGTGGTACACAAACCACAGAAAGTGCCTTTGTGTCTTAGGCAAGAATTGAAGGAAGAACTTGACAAACTGTGTGCTATGTCTATTATTGAACCTATTGTAGGGTCCAAATGGTTGTTGCCAATTGTTTTGGCGCACAAGGCATTGAAATCTTTGCATCTATGTGTGGATCCTCGCAACCTCAATCGTAATATTTGGGTAGATCGTCATTCTCTGCCAAATATTAACGAGATGTGGACCACTTTGAAACATGCTGCTGTTTTTACATCATTGGATATGTCAGCAGCATATCATCAGGCAGAGCCCCATCAAGATTCGAAGCACCTTACCTTGTTTGTGACACCAGTGGGTGTTTACCACTATGGCATGCATTTTGGATTGACGTCAGCATCCTCTGTGTTTCAGAGAGTGATGAACATCTTTTTTAAAGGAATGGAGGGGGTAACGTGTTTCCAAGAAGACATTTTGGTGTATGGCAAAGATAAGGAGGAACACGATGTGCGAGTGAGATCGGTGTTAAACATTTTAATGAAGAGTGGAATGACATTAAAAAGGGACAAGGGTAAATTTGCCCAATTAGGTGTTGATTATTTGGGTCATCCTGTATCTGCTAATGGTGTGAAACCTAAATTGAAAATTGTGCAGGCTATTGAAGCTCAAGTCCTTTTTGGGCTTAGTTGAGTTTTATGCAAAGCTTGTGCCACAGTTTGCCAATACAACAGCAGTTTGGGCGATCTATTAAGAAAGAATGTGAAGTATGTGTGGTCGGATGAATGTGAGGAAGTCTTTTGTGAAATCAAGAAAAGCATAGTATCGGCAAGTCCTTTGAAATCATTTAACACAGAGGGTTTGAGCATTTTGATGACTGATGCGAGTGGTGTTGGTTTGGGGGTGGTGTTGATGCAGAAGCGCATAAATGGGAGTGAAGAAATTGTTGCTTTTGCATCAAGGACCCTGGGTGGAGCAGGAGCCACATATTCAGCTATTGAAAAGGAGGCTCTAGCTATGTGCTGGGGTGTAGAGTTTTTTTAAAACTTACTTGTGGGGTAGAGAGATTATTTTCTGTACCAACCACAAGCCATTGTTGGATTTGTTCTGCACTCGCGGTGGGGAAGAGCGACTCCCTGCACTGCCAAATGGCAATACCACATGCAAGAGTTTCAATACAAATTGGAACATGTTTCGGGAGAAAAGAATTTTGAGGCCGATTGTTTGTCAAGATTGCCTGTACAAGATGACAATTGGGAAAGAAGTCACAAGGAGGAAGATTTGGAAATGTTGAATTCTTGGGACAAGGTGTTGGATGGGGCATTATGCAAAAATGTGTGGTTGCCAGTGCTTGAAGAAGATGAAGTATTGACCAAAGTTATGGAATATGTAGTTCAAGGCTGGCCCAAGACTAAGAAGGTGCATGAGGATCTTATTTGTTTTGAAAGAGTTCTTGATGAATTGTCAGTGGTTGATGGTATTTTAAGAAGTGGAGGATTGTTAGTTGTACCTAAAGGTTTGAAAAGTAAGGTGTTGAATCTTGCACATTGTGGTCATGGTGGTATCAGGGCACTTAAACGTCGAATCAGAGACGACTTCTGGTGGCCAGATTTGGATAGAATGGCAGAACATTTTATTAAGGATTGCAATGAAATGAAATGAAATGAAAAAAACATTTATAAAGCGCATGGCTACCCGGGAGCATCCCAGTGCTAGGACTGACACGGGGGGAGGCGGTCAGAGCTAAGGAAACAAAAAGGTCTTCAGTTGTTTACGGAAAGCAAAATGATTGGGAACTATGCAAAGATGTAGTGGCAGAGACGTCCAGAGTTTAGCGGCGTTATAAGAGACGAGCCGTCCACCACTTCTGGCCTTCTTAATCCTAGGGACCTCGGCTAGATGCAATTCATCTGACCGAAGTTTCCTATTGGCTTTGTAGGGACGGATCATGGCTGAGTTGATGGGAGGCCCGTTCCCCTGCATGGCTTTCTGTACTAGGCACAAGGCCTTGAATCTAATACGTTCCTGCACTGGGAGCCAATGAAGGGAGAGGAGTGCAGGTTTTGCCGATTGTCTGTTGGTAACTCCAGTTAAAAGTCTAGCGGCGCTGTTTTGAACAGACTGTAGTTTAGAAACTACTGTTGTGGGTGCACCCAGATATAGTGAGTTACCATAATCCAGTCTGGAAAGTATAAGTGATTGGACCAGTACTTTTTTTGCTTGAGAGGGGAGGAGGAGGAGGACTTTACGGGCCATTATAAGCAGACCATAGCAGATGGCTGCCGTCTTCCTAGCCTGTACACTAAAGTTCAAATCCTGGTCCAACCAGATGCCCAGGCTCTTGATTTCTGACTTAGGGACCGGGGGAGGACCCATACCGACTGGCCACATAGAACTGGATTTAAAGCTAAGGGGGTTGCCCAATATCATGAGCTCAGTTTTTTCGCCATTAAGCTTGAGCTGAGACGCGTCCATCCAGTTCGAAAAGTCCTCTAGACAAGAATAGAGGCCGTTGGCTTTTTGATCTGCTTGGTTTAACGCTACCACCAATTGCGTATCATCGGCATAGGTCACCATGCGGATTCCAGAGGGGGCTACAATGGCTGCCAGAGGAGCCATATACACATTAAAAAGGGTCGGGCTAAGCGATGAACCCTGAGGGACTCCGTTCGGTAATGAGGTAGATTTAGATGCGATGTTCTCCTCAAATACCTGAAAGGATCTTCCCTCCAGAAAGGAACACAGCCATTGGAGCACCGTGCCTGTTACTCCTATATTCCTGAGACGCTGGACCAGGATCCTATGGTTCACCGTGTCGAACGCTGCACTCAGGTCAAGGTGTATGATGGCAGCCGAACCTCCTGAATCTAAGATTTTTCTACTTTCCTCCACCACTGCTAACTGGGCCGTTTCGGTGCTCTGACACGGTCAGAATCCTGTTTGCGAGGAGTGAAGCAAGTTGTAGGTTTCGAGGAAGCCGGAAAGGATTTGATTAACGTATTTCTCTGCCATCTTACCTATTCCTGGCAGAAGGGAAATAGGGCGATAATTGCCCATATCCGCCGGGTCCAGATTAGGTTTCTTAAGTAGGGCTTTCACCATGGCCCCTTTCCAGTTGGTAGGAACTATTCCTGTGGACAGTGAGGCGTTAATCAGGTCCGTCATGTGCGGGGCTATTATCAAAGCTGCCTGTTTCAGAATGTTAAGCGGTGCAGGATCCTTGGGTGATCCGCTCTTTACCGAGGAAAACAAGGTAAGGAGTGAATCCTGCGAAAGGGGGGGGAAGACCTCTAGTATGTGTTCAGAAGGACATGGGTCGGGATCCATCTGCTTATGAGGGGTCTCGCCTTTGTCATCCTTATACGGCAGGGATTCAAGAATATTCTGAACCTTTGTGGTGAAATATTCTGCCAGTTTATTGCAACGTAGACCAGAGGTGTCCGGTGCTATTCGTGGGACGGGGGCTTTAAGTAGTTTTTTAATAATAATGAAGGTTTCTCTAGGAGAGTTGGCGGCTGATAAAATCTTACCCTCGTAATAGGAGGCCTGGGCTTTTTTATTTCTGCTTTATAGACACAAATAGCTGCCCTGTATTCCAACTTTTGCTGGGTAGAAAGTCTTTCCTCCAATGTCTTCCCTTAACCTTACAGCGCTGTTTTAAGGTGCGCAGTTCGGAGGAAAACCAAGGGGAATTATGAGGCCCGCTGGTCTTTTTTATCCTAGTCTTCGGAAGGACCACATCAAGTGACTCCTCTATCCAGCTTGAAAAGTCCTCATTGGCTTTGACTGGACATGGGTCAGGTATGGGTCTGGTCCTTTCCAGTTCCTGGGTCCATTTCTCCAGGGGGAGTTTGGCCCAGGAGCGACCTTGGGTCCATATAGATTGAGTAAGAGTTTCGATGACCTGTGGAGACCAGGAAAGGGGGACCAGGAAGTGGTCAGACCACGGAAGAGGGGTGGGATCTTCCCCTTTAAGGTCCTCTAGACTAGAGAACACCGGGTCGAGGAGGTGTCCTTTAACATGAGTAGCATGCAGGATTTTTTGGGGCAATTGAAAAGCCGTAAGGTCTCTGGCCAACTCGACTGCATTTACAGCTCGTGGGTCGTCGAAATGAAGATTAAAATCTCCAAGGAGAGTGAAATTAGCCGCCGAGCTGGCCAGGTTAACCACTGCCTCCAGCAGTGATTTGTTGAATGTTCCTACCGCTCCAGGGGGGCGATAGATGAGAATGCCTGTGAAAGAGAGGAGTGGCGTGAATTCTATGGCAAAGTGGGCGTTCTCACAATCTGAAAGAGGATTCCCAAGCAGGCGACAGGTGAATTGTTCCTTATGGATAATAGCGATCTCACCGCCTTTACCTGTTGTTCTGTCTACCCTCTGCATCACAAAGCCATATGGGAGTGCTTGCACAATATCTGGCTCGGAGCTGGAGTTGAGCCAGGTTTCCGTTAGAAACAGCACATCCGGATCAGAGTCTTTAAGGAGCATCCAAATCTCTGCTGTATGTTTGGGCAGGGATCTGCAGTTCAATAAAAAGATTTTAAACTGGTCTTTAGATGAGGTGGGTACTGAACTATTAACAGAAAAATTATACCTGCAGTATGGGCATTTTTCACAGAACTTTTCCGGCAAAATAGAATGGGCACAGGTAGTCCCCACGGAGCAATTTAACAGTTTGAGCTGAGTACTGGAGTAGTAGTATTGAGTTGGGGGAAAAGATGCAGGGGTTCTGGCCCCTGGGCCTGGTCGGGCGCGGACGGGCGCAGACGGGCTTGCTTTAGGCGCGCCTTCGGCGCGACAGTGGCGGATCCGCTGCGCGGTCGCGTCATCACGCGCCTTTATCTGAGTGAAACTGCACCGGGAACAGCAACTAGACTGCTGACCCGGTGTTCGGCCTTGTGGAAAGCGGAAGTAGGTGAGCCCCTTCACCCCCAGAGCATTGAACACAGCTCTGTCCCCACCCAACACAAAATAATTTTAAAAAGTACAAATCACAGTTTAAAAAGGCAATCTGAATAGCAGCAAGTAAGAGCTAAAACAATCTGACCGGCAGAGTCACTCTAAGTGCACGAGTGCTCTGCCTCCGGTCTCGTGTCAGCCCAAGAGTGGGCTGTGTCATCAGTGACAAGACCCAGGTTAAGATACCATTTTCTCTTATGTCTATAGAACCACCATCTATGCCATGGGGTAAGTTAGCTCTGGATATTTCGGGACCATTTGGTGTTTTAGGGAGCACCAACTTCAAGCGGTGTGCTACAAGAAGTTCTTCCTTCAATAATGACACACATCAAAAGCTACATACAGGTAGCACAAAATGTGAATTTTGCCTATGTGAAGGGAGATTTGTATGCTTTGGGTGACCTACAACATGTGGTTAGAGCAATTTAAGCAGCACATATTGCTTTGGTGACAACAATCAACAGAAAACAAGCCTAATGCAATCTTAACAAATACAATTCAATCACTGCAAGTTGTCTTTGTACAAGATCTGTACATCCAAAGTGTGTGTGTCTTTCATAGGATCAACCCATGTTCCCTTTGTACTTCGCAAAAGCAACATATAACTGCAAATGTCACACCGTTGAAATGTCCAAATGAAGATGGCATGGTGAAGGAACCTAAATTTGATCCGCCCGCCTGGACTGTGGCGGTCGGTCTTTCTGACCGCCACGCTTCCCTCGGCCATCATTATATGGTGGGGGGGAAAACGCATTGCGATGGCCGAGGGACCGCCACTGACAGCCTGTCGGTGGCGGTCCCTCGGCCATCGTAATGAGGCCCTTTGTTGTGTAAGATGCAGCATACCATGGTAATTTTGCCCACCTTGTCGGTTGAGTAGAGAAGGGCTCCACCAGTCTTATCCAGATATCAAAATCTGGCCTTTAGGAGCCCAAAAGCCAGCTCCATTGGCCTCCATGTTTTTCCATGGGTCTCATTGAAGCAGACTTCCCTGGTGTTGTTGGATTCCTCAGCGGTGCTAACAACCATGGTCGGTTAGGATAAGCTGAGTCTCCTATATGAAATGTGTGGGTATTGGGAATGGAATGTGGAATGTTGGTGGGTGTTCTTGTGGTGGCAGTTGCTGTCAGGATTGGAGACCTGCGGGCTGTAATAAAGAGTGTCTCACCTTGTTCAGTGTCGTGGAAATCTTTTCAGTGGCAATGAGTGCCGTCAGCCTTTCTGATCTTC
Organism: Calotriton arnoldi; assembly: GCA_963921515.1. NCBI lineage: Eukaryota > Metazoa > Chordata > Amphibia > Caudata > Salamandridae > Calotriton > Calotriton arnoldi. The sequence goes on from CAWUFW010002539.1 coordinate 78,228, forward strand.
ATTCTGCTTTCCTTATATGTTTCTGGTGGTCCGGTGAGGCCAGGTGGAGTGCTGCTCCATTCTGTTTCGCGCGAGCTGCAGAGCAGTCATCTTGAGGGGGCAGTTTTTGTAATTAAAGCTGTGGAGCAATCGTGGTGGTGCAACGAGTTGTGGCAGTGAGTTTTATGGTGAGTTCCCGATGCCTATGTTTCTTTTTCTACACAGCAGTGTCTTGAGCAGCGCGAGGTAGGAGCAGCTCGAATCACGCACGCGCAGTAGTCTTCATGCACATTCAACTTGAAGCTCAAAACGCTGTGGAAAAACGTTGCCACTGTATGTAGGGTGGCCATTTTAGAAGTTTGGGATCATTCCCATCGAAATCTATTGTGTCTACATTGTTCTTGCTGTTGTTGCTTGGGACTTTGGTGACAGGCACACCAGTATGTGCCTACATCAATTACTACAACAAGTTATTTCGGTGACAGGCACACCTATTACAAATTGCAGCTGCCTGTTTGCTGTTTTCTATTATTTCGGTGACAGGCACACCAGTTCTTGTACCAATTTAAACACAGCTACACCAATTCTTGTACTTCTTCATACAAACTGAAGCATTGTTGCAGCTATTAGATATTATTATTGTGGGTGCAGCAACTCACCCCTTGCGTGCATAATTGAGCCATGAAGGGAATACCTCCACTACCTCCATTTTTAGCGAGTCCTGGCTTGCCACCATTGAATTGGGTACAGTGGCGTCAAGCTTTTGATGTGTATCTTGATGCAATAGATGGGGATACTTTTACATCCAAGAAAAAAAAGTGCTATTGATTTATAATTTGGGTCATAAAGGCAGATCGATATTAAAGACTCTGCAGTTAGAAATTGTACATGTGCTTCCTAGTGGTGATGGTGATGCTGAACCAATAAGCGATTAATATGCATCAATAATTCAAACATTGAGCAAAAGATTTTCACCTAAACAGAACGTGGTGTTGAAAAGGCACAGGTTTCTACAGCAAGCACAGCTTCCAGGAGAATCCATTGATGATTTTGTTTCTGCTTCACTCAATTTAGCTATACACTGTAACTATCAGGATTTTGAAGGAGGAGATAATTCGTGATCAACTGATAGAAAAACTAATAGCAAGAAAATTCAGGAATGGCTTTTGGCCAGTGAAGATCCTAGTTTGGAATTGGCATTGAAGATAGCAAGAAGCATTGAACAGTAAGATATGTGTGTGATGGAACTACTTGCAGGTCGACCAGGGATGGAGTGCAGGGAAGTAAAAGCCATACAGAAGACCAGTAGTGACAAGTTTAAGAATCAAAATGTTAAGTAGTTTCGAAAACCTGGATGGTCTTCATCAGGTGTGGAAAGAGAATTTAGTTGTTTCAGGTGTGGCAGTAGGTCACATATGGGCAATCATAAACATTGCCCAGCTTTAAGTCAGGCATGTTTCAAATGCAACAGGAAAGGGCATTTTGCTCATATTTGTAGAGCAAGTAATGTTAAGAAACAAGCTATAAGTGCTGGATGTGAGGATGATATGGAAAGCAAGTGTGCTGATAGATATGTTTTAATGATAAACGAAGAGGAGCTGGAAGCTGTTGGAGATGATTGTGTAGTTATCAAATAAGTTGGGAAAAGGAAACAGCTATATTGTGATCTGTTAGTCAATGGACAAAGTGTCAACATTATGGTGGATTATGGTTCACCATTTATGTTGTTAGGAGAAAGTGAGTTTGCTAAATTTCAAGGTGAAGTGCAAGAAGCGTCGTATATTAAACTATTTGCTTACGGAGGAAAAAAGTTGGAAGTTTTGGGTAAATTTAAAGCTAATTTGGAGTTTAGTGACAAATGTGTCCAAACTGATGTATTTGTGGTGAAGAACGGATCGGATTTGTTGGGTTGAGATGATCAAGGGGAACTCAATATGATTTTGGATCCCAATCATCCTGAATTGGTAATAACCAAAGATAAGTTGTTAGCTTCATGTTTGAATGCGGTTGCGTGGGAGCAGGATGTTGAGAAAGCAAGATGGATCAGTGAATATGAAGTGTTTTGTGAACGGTTGGGAAAACTGCTGGGATTTAAGCATCGCATAGTGTTAAAAGGTGATGCAGTTCCAGTGGTACACAAACCACAGAAAGTGCCTTTGTGTCTTAGGCAAGAATTGAAGGAAGAACTTGACAAACTGTGTGCTATGTCTATTATTGAACCTATTGTAGGGTCCAAATGGTTGTTGCCAATTGTTTTGGCGCACAAGGCATTGAAATCTTTGCATCTATGTGTGGATCCTCGCAACCTCAATCGTAATATTTGGGTAGATCGTCATTCTCTGCCAAATATTAACGAGATGTGGACCACTTTGAAACATGCTGCTGTTTTTACATCATTGGATATGTCAGCAGCATATCATCAGGCGGAGCCCCATCAAGATTCGAAGCACCTTACCTTGTTTGTGACACCAGTGGGTGTTTACCACTATGGCATGCCTTTTGGATTGACGTCAGCATCCTCTGTGTTTCAGAGAGTGATGAACATCTTTTTTAAAGGAATCTGACCGGCAGAGTCACTCTAAGTGCACGAGTGCTCTGCCTCCGGTCTCGTGTCAGCCCAAGAGCGGTCGTGTCATCACGCGCCTTTATCTGAGTGAAACTGCACCGGGAACAGCAACTAGACTGCTGACCGGGTGTTCTGTGTGTGGAAAGCGGAAGTAGGTGAGCCCCTTCACCCCCAGAGCATTGAACACAGCTCTGTCCCCACCCAACACAAAATAATTTTAAAAAGTACAAATCACAGTTTAAAAAGGCAATCTGAATAGCAGCAAGTAAGAGCTAAAACAATCTGACCGGCAGAGTCACTCTAAGTGCACGAGTGCTCTGCCTCCGGTCTCGTGTCAGCCCAAGAGTGGGCTGTGTCATCAGTGACAAGACCCAGGTTAAGATACCATTTTCTCTTATGTCTATAGAACCACCATCTATGCCATGGGGTAAGTTAGCTCTGGATATTTCGGGACCATTTGGTGTTTTAGGGAGCACTCCTAAATTTGCTTTGGTGCTTATCGATTATTTCTCTAGATGGCCTAAGATACAAATGGTGTATGTACCTCTATTGTTTTAGATTTTCTCAGTGCAGTTTTTGCCAGGGAAGGTTATCCTGAGGAATTGGTTACAGACAATGGGACACAGCTGGTGTCGTTGGAGATGAGGGAATTTCTTCAAAAGTATGGTATTCGCCACATTAGGACTCCTCTTGATCATCCGAGAACTAATGGCTTAGTGGAAAGATTTAATCGAGTAATAAAGGATGAGTTGCAGTTGGCATTGGTAAATTACATGAATTGGAGACAGGTGATGAAAGATATGTTGTGGGCTTACAGAACAACTTCACATAGTGTGACTGGAGTGTCACCTTTTACTCTTATGAGAGGGAGAGTGGCAGGTACGGATTTGAGCAGAGGTAGGATGAATCAGAAGAAGGCAAATAGTGATGTCCTGGGTAAGATTCTGGATGTGGGGAAGGCTTTGTCTGGAAAGGTGAGTCATAAAAATGTTGGTAGGAGTTAGACAGTGGTTGTGGGCGATTGGGTTTGAATAAAGAGACCAGGTTTTGTGAAAATAGGGTGGTCTTGATTTTCTTTCCCAAGAAAGTTGTGGAGGTTCGGGACCATGTGGTTGTGGTTGCTGGAGGAAAAGTATGGGATAAGAGTATGATTTCGGTGATTCCTGTGAGCAAGACTTCTGTGGTTCGTGATAAGTTGTGTTGTGGTGAGGATGAGTTGTTCAAGGATCGAGGTATACAATAGGAAGGTGGTCAAGAAGGTGGCGTTTCTGAAAGAAGTCTTACTGAGGATACCTTGGGTGGTGGTGTCTGTATAAGAGAGCAAAAAGTTCCTGTACATTATAAGGATTAAGTCATGGGCTAGGTGTTTCCTCCTCTGAGACATTTAGTGTGTTTTTTGATTGTTGTAAGTTATGGTATTATTCAGAGGAAGGACTTCAAACACTTGTATATTGTACTTTATTTATTCTTGTTATGTTGTAACTTTATTCATGTAACATTATGTTATGTTTACTATTTTATAGTATTAGTTTCTTATCGTCCTTGTATTGACTGCAAGTTGTTAAGAGGGGGTATGTGTGGGGATTGGGAATGGAATGTTGGTGGGAGGTGGGTGTTCATGTGGTGGTTGTTGCTGTTGGGATTGGAGACCCGATGGCTGTAATAAAGAATGTCTCACTTTGTTCTGTGTGGTGGACATCTTATCAAAATGAAAAACAATGCCTACATTTTACATACTATTTTTGATCATTAAACTTGAAATTAACAAAAAAATGTATAGACAGATTTTACTTACCAACAAGCCGGACCCTCTCAGGTCCAAGTTGTGACATTTGCAGGGGTATGGTGCTATTCCGTAGTACAAAGGAATCATGTGTTGAACATGCGCACACACGCTTGTGATGTACAAATCTAGTAAGCACACAACCTGCACATTGACTAAATGGAAGTTTTTCTGATTGCGGTAGACTTGTTCTCTGTCATTTGGTGACATCAAGGCAATATGTATGCCATCAATTGCTCCAACCACATGTGGTAGGCGACCCAAAGCATAAAAATCTCCTTTCACATTGGCAAACTCCTCATTTCAAGGAAACTGTATGAAGCTGCTCATGTATCTCAATATTGAAGAAAGTAGTTCTTGTTGCACAGCACTGAAAGTTGGTTATGACATTCCACCAGATCATGCAACAGTGTATTGGAATGACCCAGCAGCAACAAAATGGAGTACTGCCATTAATTTCACTATTGGTGTTATTGCTGTGGGATTCCTATTGCAAGTCAGAAGATCTGGCTCCAGCTGATGACATAGATCAAGAACAGTTTGCCTAGTTAATCAGAACTTTTGATTATATCCTGTTCTCCATGGACGGAAGGTCTGGAAATGGTCTCAGAACTTGAGGCTCTCTCTGGGTTCATATGTCTGCAATTAAAAGTTAAAAAAATTGTTTTTGCCAACACATTTTTTAAATAAAACACACATTTCATTTTTTTAAAATATTTTTTATATAATTCAACACAACATGTTTTTTGTTAATTTACATTTTTTGCATGTCTATTTTTTGGTAAAAATAAATGTGTAAATAATACATTTTAAATGTATTCTTTACACATTCAAATTTTGTTATTTAAAAAAAAAAAAAAAAATCCATCCACGGACATGTATACAAAACCACGCAACTATGCATTTAACCACAGTAACGCACTACATTATACTATTTTTGTCAAAACAAATGAATAACATTAACCTTTTGTATATGTAAACAAACTAGCCACCATTTTGAGTGGAGATGACGCACTTAACATTCACAAACACACTATTTCACAATCTAAAATGGCGAATGCCTGACCTTGCCATCAGGACATTTCCAATGAGATGGAAGTCAGCTGACGTTAACGGCGTAGTGGGTGTGAAACTCCAGACGGACACAGTCATAGGCTAATGTGTGTGAAAGCAAAGTATGAAAGCCAAAGGATGTGTCCATCTCCGTTGACGATCTCGCATTCCATGTAGATGTGCATGGCATTTTAAAAAAGGTTCACTTTCCTCCTACAATGCAACCAAAAATACCTACTCAACTTTTGCTGCTGTTTCCGACCTCTGGGAGCCACAATGCCAGGAAAAGCAGGAGACAGGGCCCCAAATGTCTCGCCAGAGGAGCTGGAGTTGCTGGCTACTGAGGTCCTATCCCTTTAGAGCCAGCTCTATGGCTCACTAGAGGAACAGGTAAATGTTTAAAATGAAAATGTAAGATTGACTAACTTTGTTTTTATTTAAACACAGGCTAGAATGACCATTTTAGTACCTGAGTAAAGTGTAGTGATTGAAGTGAAGTTTCTGTTCTTTTTAAATTACATAGTAATATTATGGCGCGTATTTTTGTTTAAATCTCTTTTATTAATTTGAAAACAGAGAGAAAAGAGCAACAACACCAGGCAATAGGCAGCATTAGTCAGGCAAAAATACAGTATATACAGCGGTGGTCAACATTGTTAAAGTATGTAATATGTAGCACGCCACTTGGCCCCCCAAAACAAGGAAAGCAATAACAAGACTAACCAAAGGCGCATATTTTTAAACAAGTTATAATTATACAACACAACAATATCAGTATGTGTTGTGTGTTTGACGCCCTATTTCTTTTGGTTTTATTTCTATATATATATGCATATCTAATAATTTCATGTGAAAGCTACAAAATTAACATATGTATATTTTTTTTACATACCTAATAAAATTATTTTTGCTATTTGTATTATACCACCAATAAGTCAGCCTAGATGATGTCACTGGCCTAGATTAGTGAAATAAGAACATAACAAGGTATATGGGTACTCAATAGGTTATTACAATTGTTTTTATTTATAAAAATTAAGAAGGAAACTATGCTGTTGTAACTTTTTTAAAATGCATGTGATTGATTTCTCAAAATTGTGTTACATCAATACAAACAAAAAGTCACATTACATATTTTTGTTTTTTATTTCTTTGTATCCATACAGGACAATTCCCATCAAAAGAAGGACATCTGGAAGGCCATCGTCAAAAAGGTGAGAACCCTGGGGCTCTACAAGTGGCACAACATTCACTACTGTAAGTGATGGGAGAACCTACGACGCTTGACCATAAAGTCAGCAGACGTCCAGCTCGGCCAGTCCTCCCAACATGTCAAGTGTGTGCATCGCACCCTGACCCCCTGAAAGGCCTGCATACTTGCGTGGCCTATCCTAAGCTTGATGGCCAGCTGAGAGCCCGACAGCAGCATCAAGGGGGTACATTTTCTTTCAGTTTTTCATTGTAAATACCTATTCTTTGTTACAGCAACAAATTATGGCATCAACATAAAGATCAACACATGTCCAACGCACAAGAAGAGTTCTTGAAGGTGTAAGTTTTGCACAAGGTGTATGATGATGCGCTTTGTATATTATTTGTGGAAAATTATACCAATATATTTCTGATCAGTACCAAAGGACTGTTTTGAGCAGACACATGCATGCCTAAAAAAATTATATATGAGTTTGTTTGATGTTATAAGGAACAGTTGTACCAAACAGGCCAAAATGTTTAATTGTGTCAGGTGTCATGCTCCATCACAATTGTGAAGGATGTTAGACCTATTACAGATGGAATAGCATAAAATGCACTTGTAATACAGTGGATGTTCCAAACATCACAATTGTGTGTTAGTATTATAAACAAACAATAGTGAACAGGTGAGCCAAACTGACTAGAAACATAAGATTAAATTGCTACATGTTTGATTAAAACCATATTATAAATGTGTGTATTAAAAAATAAAATTTAATTTATGTTTAAAGTGACAGATTTGCATGATGTCATACTCCTTCACAAAGTGCATGTAAGCCAGTCTGTTTTTTGGAAAATGAATTTGACAGGCATACATTTTTTAACAAAACAGACAGGAACGTGAACACATTGGTGACAGAGTAACACATACCCAAAAACATTATTTTAACATCCTTTGTTATGGTCAGATGATAAATCAATAATGAACAAAAATAGATTACTTAAAGGGACTTTTGCAGATGGAATGTTCCATCACATATATGTTGGAGTATCTCATCTGGAAAACTCAATATCAGGCACAAAACATTACTCATTAGGAAATCTTATAAATGCATAAAGGTTTAATTTTATTCATATTGTAATGTGCGTTTGTTTAAATATATATGACTCACCGTATTTACAATTTACTGTAATGTTGTACCAGTTTTTGACTACACTGAAAGCCAGAATATTTATTTTACGTTTTTTTCACAATGCTAAAACAAACTAAAAATAACAAGATATTTTGGAGTCAAATTGTAATTTGTTTAGCTCTGTTCTAAAGTGGATTAGAAATGTATCAAGCCCTGTGTATTTACTTATGCTTTAGAAGTAATTTGAAACTACCCAAAAAAAAATATGTAGGAATTTCTTCAACAGCATAAGTAAATACATAGGGCGTGATACATTAATAGGCAACTTAATAAGCTGAATCTGGTGGCTTAGTGGACTAATGCATCCACTGTAGGGGAGCCTGTGTTCAACCGCATGGTCACAGGTTCAAATCCCAGGGGGTCCACTCAGCCTTTCATCCTTCTGAGGTTGATAAAATGAGTACCATTGAGATGGGTAACAATAAACATCTGTTATTCAGCACCAAGATACCCTTCGGTGAACTTTCGCTTTACAAATACACGTTATGTTATGTTACTGAGTATTTGATATAGCGCACAACTCGTCCCCAAAAGGGCATCTCAGCGCTGAGGTAGTAGAAAAGTTTCGAGTGAGCGTTTAAAACAGCCAGGTTTTAAGGCCTGATGCCAAATGGGAGTTTATTCCAGTGGTGTGGGGCCAGATAGGTAAAGGCTCGTCCTCCAAATTTGGATGTGCGGATACGTCGAGGGCAAAGAAGGAGCTGATTCCTTTATCTAAGATTTTTGTCCAGACGATAGGGTGCCAATTTATCCTGAAGGTATTTGGGCCTCTTACCTGCCCGAGCTTTATGCATCAAGCAGAGGAGTTTGAAAATTGCTCTTTTCTTTATAGGAAGCCAATGTAAGGCTCTGAGCAGAGGGGCCGAAGGTGATGTTTCTTAATCAGTCGGGCTGCTGTATTTTGAACGACCTGCATCTTGGCATGGAGAGATGCGTTTGATGCTACTACGAGCGCGTTTTCATAGTCCAGGCGACTGATAATCAGGGCCTGGATAAGGGTCTTGCGAGAGGCCAGTGGCAGCCACTGGAAAATCCTCTTGAGAAGGCGCATTGTCCCAAAACACATGCCACATGTGGATGTGACATGGTCCTTTATCTATAGTTTATCATCAAAGAGGATGCCCAAGTTCCTCACCATGCGCTATGTTATATCACTTAAGTACTGACTCCATAAAATTAGTTTTAACATTTGAAAAATACTTAAGTTACCTGAAGTAAGTTTTACCATTGTGAAATGCCCAAATAAATGAAACAGGCTTTCAGTTTATACAAATATTGGTACAATATTGCAGTAAATATTGACACACATTGGTTCATATTAATAAGCTGAATCTGGTGGCTTAGTGGACTAATGCATCCACTGTAGGGGAGCCTGTGTTTAACTGCATGGTCACAGGTTCAAATCCCGGGGGGTCCACTCAGCCTTTCATCCTTCTGAGGTTGATAAAATGAGTACCATTGAGATGGGTAACAATAAACATCTGTTATTCAGCACCAAGATACCCTTCGGTGAACTTTCGCTTTACAAATACACGTTATGTTATGTTACTGAGTATTTGATATAGCGCACAACTCGTCCCCAAAAGGGCATCTCAGCGCTGAGGTAGTAGAAAAGTTTCGAATGAGCGTTTAAAACAGCCAGGTTTTAAGGCCTGATGCCAAATGGGAGTTTATTCCAGTGGTGTGGGGCCAGATAGGTAAAGGCTCGTCCTCCAAATTTGGATGTGCGGATACGTCGAGGGCAAAGAAGGAGCTGATTCCTTTATCTAAGATTTTTGTCCAGACGATAGGGTGCCAATTTATCCTGAAGGCATTTGAGCCTCTTACCTGCCCGAGCTTTATGCATCAAGCAGAGGAGTTTGAAAATTGCTCTTTTCTTTATAGGAAGCCAATGTAAGGCTCTGAGCTGAGGGGCCGAAGGTGATGTTTCTTAATCAGTCGGGCTGCTGTATTTTGAACGACCTGCATCTTGGCATGGAGAGATGCGTTTGATGCTACTACGAGCGCGTTTTCATAGTCCAGGCGACTGATAATCAGGGCCTGGATAAGGGTCTTGCGAGAGGCCAGTGGCAGCCACTGGAAAATCCTCTTGAGAAGGCGCATTGTCCCAAAACACATGCCACATGTGGATGTGACATGGTCCTTTATCTATAGTTTATCATCAAAGAGGATGCCCAAGTTCCTCACCATGCGTTATGTTATATCACTTAAGTACTGACTCCATAAAATTAGTTTTAACATTTGAAAAATACTTAAGTTACCTGAAGTAAGTTTTACCATTGTGAAATGCCCAAATAAATGAAACAGGCTTTCAGTTTATACAAATATTGGTACAATATTGCAGTAAATATTGACACACATTGGTTCATATTTTTATTTTTTTCAATATTTAAAAATCCCCTTTTTGCCTTGTACGCACAATGTACAAAGAGATTTTTGCTTTATATTAATTTAATTTTTGTGACATACGATCACTATTCAAAACAACAAATCAGAACCATTCAGAGGTGTTAAACAGTTCCTGGAGAGAATTTTATTTGTTTAAGAGAAATGATCAAAAATAATATATGAGCAATAATGGAAAATAACAAAACTGTGACCAAATGGTTTCTGAAGACGTTCCCTACATGCAAGAGATAATGGTAAAAATAAACCAAAGTTTAAAAGCCCTGAGGCAGGTGAAATCTGAAAACTTGGAAAATGTTTTGAGAAGCAAATTCATGATCAGCTATATTTACACAGATACAATAAAACTATTGTATATGTCTTTACAACATTTTCAGGAGCAAGCCAAGGGGACGTGGCCCTAGAAGGTGGGGAAGCAGCTGGCCACTGTGTTTCGGATGTTGAAACATCTGGCACCGATGGACACAGCAGCATGGAGGATGAGGGGACTGGAACGGAGGCCACCAGCTTGTCATCATCTTTGGAGGCCCCCACAAGTGACCAGTCCCTAGTAGTGGTGGACCCTACAGGAACTATACCAACCTCATCCTTGTCCACCACCCGGAGACCCATCTCCACCCTCCTTCTTGCTAAAAGGGCTGAGGTCTCCTTCGCCACAGGCACCTCACTTCCTGCCCCTGTCACCCCGGCTGCGCTGAGTGAGGAGGCTATTCACCTGATGAAAATATGAAATACATATTCTTACTTACATTTATGACAGAAAATACAAAAGGCTTTTTAAATTACATATTTGTATAGTCCACATTAGTGATAAAAATGTTGTAATGGACATGAAATTTTCTGTGCAAGCATTCATCATGATGATGGACACCAATAAACCAATATTTTTCTGGGGGTTTTTAAGTGTTAATACAGGTGTCTTTATTTTAACTTGACACATGATAAAAAATAAACACATATGCATTACACTTTAAAAGATAAAGAGAAAACTAACATTTAATAAAATACAGAAAATGCACTAGACAAGGGGAAATGTTACATTTATAAATATATGAAATGATTTAAGTTCAGAACTAACATTGATTTTACATTTATTTTAAAAATTAAACATTTTAACTTTGTGCAATTTCTACATTAATTTAAATTAGTCCAACAATGTGTAATGCATATGTTTATAATTTATTAGTTTATGGGGAAAAAGAATTGAACACATCTGTATAGACACATTTAGAATTTTTGATTAATTTTAATTTTTGTTTAAGTGTCCATTATCATGAAGGCAGCTTGCACCAAATTTGAAATTAAAATAAAATGATACAGGTGTGTTTCTTTAAATTTCTCAAACAACGACATTACGCACATAAGCATTACACATTAGTAAAATATTGCTCGTAAGAGAGATTTCAAAATGCACGAGTCCAGAGCTAATTCTAACAGACAATGCAAACAGAAACAAGTAAAAAAGAAGCTTACCTTCGATTTCGGCGATGACAGAGTTGATTAGCTTTGTGGTCAAGTAGCAGCAGCAAAGAAAGGACATAGACAATCGGGTTCATGTCAAAAAAGGAAGCGGAAATTTTTTCAAACGGTATGTTTCTACCTTATATACCTTCAAAACCGCTATCTCAGGTGTGGAGGTTTACCTGCCACAGTTACGTCAGCAGGAAGGCACATTGTGATTAGCCAGGTGGAAATCTTGGCTGGACTCCCTTTGACAGCCAATTTTGCCTATGGGTCTGTCGACATGGGACGGAAATTCTGACGGAGACAGTGGCACTCGGACGGACTAATGTCCATGGACCCGCCAGCATCTAGATTAAGCAGGCAGACCGCCAAGTAAGCGAACGGAGAACCCAATGGAAAAACAGTGGCGGGACAAGATCCGCCAAGATCTAAATCAGGCCCAAAGTCTTGTAATGGGCCACTCATAATTCATCCAATCCACTCGTCCAGGTCACCTCCATTGCCAGTCACCATCGGAGCCCTAAAGCATGCATCCTCTCACTAATAATCTTTTTTGTCTCAATCCCTTCAGGTTACCAATGTTCCTCTGTTGTCCAGCAATAGGCCTATGTTGAGCTTCTTGTTACATAGCAAATCATTACCACAGCTCGGTTTTTATAGGAACAGTATCTTCCTTTAAGGGAGGATGAAAGGTAATTCATTTCATTTCCTTTCATTTTATTTTATTTTAACTCATGCTTTACTGTCAACTTTAAAGTATCAGCTATTTGCAGGTATGGGATGGAAAGTGCGAGAGCCCCTTTTAAAGATGATGGTGCCTGTGTAATCAGTTGTTTAAGTATGTTATGCATAGCTAGTTTTCATGTTTGGTTCACAGATGTCGATTTCCAATATACATCTAACTCTATCTTGTTGTTAGACCTTTTTATATTCTTTCTTTCAATAGCGACCATTTTCTTTTCTTACCTCAGGTGTTATGGTCTTGCCCAGTGACAGTCCTCTTTAAGATGCTAATTCAAATTGCATACATCTTGGTACCCTCTGCTGCGCCTTGGGGCACACGGATGTCAATTCAGTGTTTCATAATTATTTGCCTTGTCAGGATCAGTAGACAAGGTTATACACTTCACTCGTGATCTCAATACATGCATGAAGACCCTTAGAGTACTCCTGGCCACCAACCAATCCATGTTTAACAGCTGAATGATTGCATGCACCTCTCCAAAGGCAGACTGTGTAATACAGCGAGAGACAGCGAAGCAAAGCCTGGTCCAGTAAGAGAAAAGTGGAGAGACAAAAGGGCACATATACTAGAAACTGGCAGAGCGCGGTGTTACGCCAAAATTGGTAATGCCGCACTCCGTCAATTTCAGAACACAGGGATGAGCCTTATTTACAAGAATGCGGTGCACCCCTGCATTTCCTCTAGCACTGGCACTAAAGAAGCTGACTAGTGCCAGCAACCTTGCGCCATGTTGCAAGGGTGCCTGCGCTGCAGAGGTGATTGTTTATGTGCAGGAATGAACACCTTCCTGCACATAAACAATCTTTACAGGCGATTTGCTATTTCTGTGTGCTGCACAATGCAGCACACATGGAAAGAGCAAGATACGAGGAGAAATGTATCGCCTGCTTAAGACCAGGTATTCCCTGGCAATATTTTTGGCGCTGCCCCATACCTTGTAAATATGGGACAGCATCAAAAAGCAATTGCTGTTGCGGCGGAATGCCCACTGCAACACCCATTGCACGCCCCTTTCATGCTAAGTGCTGCGTGAATAGGGGCATTATTTACAAGGCGGCATTAAGCCACGTTAAGCGGCTTAACGCCGCCTTGTAAATAAGGCGAAGGACTTAACGCCACCAGAACGTCGAAAAAAGTGACATTCTGGTGGCTTTAACTCCTTGTAAATATGCCCCAAAGTGTGAAATAGTAAGCAAGAAGTGCAGGGACAGTGGGACACCGTGCGATACAGAGAGAGACATAAAGTGTGACAATGAGAGAGAAGTGGAGAGCAAGGTGTGCTATTTACACTCTATCAGTCCCTGTGGTCCAGGCTCCACACTCCCACATGTCGCTCCATTCGCACTCCTTCCCAAGGGCCTCAAACAGTGGGGGGGTCCGGACCTCGCAGTCATTGACAGCAAGCCCCAACTACACTGTCAATCAAACTGAGGGGATTTGGTGCAATTTGAACAGGAGGCTTTCATTCGTAGAGCACCTCATACACCTGATGAGGCACACTAGCCGATGATGTGAGTGGTGGGCATCTCAGGGGGCCCTCAGCATATCTGGTGTGGGGACCCCAACTTTTTGCATTGGGCTTCCGTAGAAAAAGTTGAAGGGAGAATGATAGTGCGAGAGAAACGTAGAGGGCTGGGATGAGTACAAATACAAAGGCCAATCAGGTGTTTGGGCTGAGAGGACACACATTTATCTCACTTTGGAGAAACGAGCTGCAGGTCCTGTCCGCACGCGGCCATTCATTGTGCTGTTATCTGCCAGGGTGGCTGCGACATAAGAGCAATTAAGACAATCGCTATTCTATAAAGCCATGCCTGCAATCTCCAGCCTTCAGAGCAAGATAAATGCCGGCTCCCAGGAAAGAAATCAAGCACCGTCTAGACTGTGCACCGAGCAACATTAAACATCTTCTCTCCCCTTCAGCTGACAACTTCACCAGCAAGTGGCATCTCCATTTTTCTCTACGTTATCAGCCACTTAATTCACGACATCCTAGTCTGATGTTCTCCATGACACAAGAAAACGTAATATATTTTCACCAGTATTTAATTTGTGCCAATAAAGCACAGACCCACGCATGTGTCTGTGAAAAACAGGAGGGTGGACACCATAGCTAAATATTATCTGTTGAAAGATTGATGAGACAGGCAGCATTGAATCAACATAATTAACGATTAATACAGAATATGAAGACACCGCAATACCATAACAATATGGTCTGGACAGGAAAGCAATAATGTGAGTATAAAGGGCTGGCCGGGACTTCCTTCCCTTAGCAGGTGTAGATACTAACAGCAGCCGCAACTTCTGCCGCGCAAGATATTCTTACTAGGAAGCAAGAGGCAGGTGTAGGAGACCTGTGAGGGAAGCGGTGAATGAATGTAAGAAATCATGGACGCAATGCAAGTGACTCTAACGGGATAGGAGTGGGCTGTGATTCCAGTACTGAAGCACTAAGGGGCATATTACCAAGGATGTGCGATAATTATCGCAAAGCGCGCTTAGCGCTGTTTTTTTATTGCCGGCTATCGCTGGATTTCATCGCGGAGATAACGCGTTATTATCAACACTTATCTTCAAGGCGATAAAAAATCCAGCGATAGCGGCGAAACCCAGCAATAGCGCGAGGAATCCAGCGATAAATTCACTGCGCTAATGAAAAGCTTGCTAATAGGCAGGTGAGGACTTAACCTTACAATCCACCTCCCATTGACAAGATGGTTAAGTCAAGTTTTTAGCAGGTGTTAAATTCCAGCGATAATCGCGGTTAGCGCAACTTTTTTTATCGCTTCGCGGGCATTGCTAATAGGGGGAAGTTGTGTTTGCGACTGTTTGCAGTCGCTTTTAGTTGGGAACGCCTACTTTGCATGTCATTAGCAATAATTATCGCTGACATGCAAGCGGCAACAAAACGGCCGCTATCGCCATTAAGCTGTCGCTAACAGCTGTTAGCGACAGCTTGCTAATAGGGCGATACAAATAGCGCCGCTTTATCGGCAATAAGTGCCGCTAAAGTGGCGATACTGCCCTTGGTAATATGCTCCTAAGTGACCACAAGTTGTCCTACAAGTGATTATTGGAAGTAATGTAAGTGATGAACGAACACGATGGACATGCTGAGGGATTATAAAATGTCACTCGATTGCAATGTGATTACAAGGAGTTATGGCCTCTTTCCATTTGAATATCTGGTTATTCCTACGGGCATGAGGGGAAGTCGATTTCTACAAGATTTGTTGCCGATGACAATTGTCATTCATTCAGTGTGTTGGTATTGCCGGTATGAGGCGACCTGATTTGCTGGTGCTCGGAAACTTGGCAGGTCACCTTCTGGTGATACCATCAGACAAGATCGGCCCCTCACTTCTACAGCTGACGTTTGGGAAGTGCTTACACTGTGGCGCAGGCATAAAGGCACAGGAAATATTCTTTGATGGTCTCAGGGTAGTAGTCTCCAATCCATACTATCCACTGACCTGCCAAGTTCATGCATGGTTCAACTGACCCTAGGATGGTCATCAGAAATCACAAAACTGACCCTTAAGGAACGAGGGAGCAGTGCATTCTGTAAATGTGAGCTGATTGCTCCCCTCCTCTGCTGATGCGGCTCAGATACATCGGACTTTGTGGTATGGACCCCTGTCAAATATAATGGCTAGAACCACATTCAGATTCCATTATATACTCGTCTACTGCTGACAGACACAGTGAGGTCCCACAGTTGTTTTTTTAACAATACAACGTCTAATCCATTAAGTGATCTTCTTGTCTACAGTACAGTAAGTACTCATACCAGTACATTTAGACTAGTAGCTGTACTTCAAGATCAAATTGCCCACAATATTCTATCGACTTAGTGCCATGTCATCGAAGTTGGCATTCCTCCCATCAATCCACAGAGGATGGGCTCATTCCTTTTAATGGATGGGAACTTGACTTAGGAATGATAGAGATGGATATTTATTTCCTGATGCAGTAATGGTCGAGGCTTTCCTGCTAATAAAAGAGGTTATGGCTGAAAAATTCAACTAAGTAACATGGGGGTTGCATTGTTTCAAAGATGCTGTGGATTAAGGAGTTTAGCATCTCTATATTAGACACATATTTTGCAATCACCCTAGCAAGTAGAAAGTTGGAAGGTTAAAACTGTGGCCTGGCTAGGACAGTTAATATCTTCTATGGTAGGTCATGTAACTGAAGGGTCAGGAGCGGCTCGTATTGGGTAAAAGAGGTAGGGTGGGGGTCGGGGAGGGGGGGACGGACGGGGGACAACGGAGATTAAAAAAACATTTACAAAAGAGGCGGGGAGGGGGGCAACGGGGGACAATGAGAACAAAAAAATACAAAATTAAACTTACCTGCTGCCACATCGCGTCGCGCTCTTCCACTCCTCTCCACCACTGTAGGCAGGCACAGGCTCCCAGCCTGCCTTGCGGCCAATCCTGAAGCTGCTCTCACATGAGAGCAGCTTCAGGATTGGCCTGAGCGCCTATACTCTGCGCTCCAGGACAGACTGGGAGTCTGTGCCTGCGCTCTCCAGCCCCAGCAATGCAGCTGGGGTTGGAGAGGGGTCTCTGCGCATGTGGATTTCGGCCGGCCTGAGGCCACCGGCCAAAAACCACATGCGCAGTGTAGGTAGAGCCCACCACTCCCCCTACAGCCTATCATACACCTGGCCCCGCCCCAAGCCCCGGCACAAGTAAAATAAAATGATAAAAAGCGGGTTTTAAACACGTTTTATTATCGTTTTATTTTTAAATTTTTTAAACTGCTGGCAGGGGGGGGGGGCGCTTAAATCCTCTAAAGAGAAGAATAGGAAACACAAGAAGAGAAGTAGACTTGATCACAACACCCCTCGACTTTACTAGAGGTCTTGAGGTAGGTCACCTCGATATACTCCACCTTCAGCGGAGTCCTCCTCCGAGCCAGAACTTATTGATATCACTTCACCTCAAGAGCCACCCCTGGCAGCCCCAACTCCAGAACCCACAAAAGGACCTGTTCCCTGTGCCTGCTCCCACCTCTACCATAAGTGGCGTTGGCACTGATGCTGGCCTATCTGGAATTTCAAGTGCCTGGGGTCAAATACGTTCATTCCCTAAATGCTGCGATGACATTATTCTACAAGCTGCAGGTCCCCTCTTGTGTGTCTCACTTCGGGCTTTGTTCTGATAAGGTCGAGGAAGGAAGCCCAAATATTAGTCGAGACCAGGTATAGGGAGGCACATCAGCCTGACCTTTCATTGCACCAGCATTACTGGTAGACACCTGATGACATTGGACTGTATCCAGATGCTGGAACGGGTGTTTCATGAGGAGGATGACTTCAGTGAGGCAGCCAACTTGCTGCCACCTCCATCTTGGGACACTGCTGACAACCTGGTATTACTGAATGGTAGGTAATGGGCTACACACATGACCGTAAATGGAGTATCCCTCAGGCCTGGCCCCATCCCCCTAGAGGTGACTTCTTTTCATTTCTTCTTAAGGAAAGTGGCAGAATTGTTGGATTTACCTTTACCAAGAGTGGAAACCAGGTATACCATATTGAAGGAGAGCCTACAGCCTGCTTCGGCGAACTCAAAACCAGTGTTTCCTTTTAACGAAATATCCTTGATCCTTTTTAGGTGGCCTGGGACAAGCCTACCTCTGCCACAGCTGTGAACTGTATGATTGTGAGGCGATGTAGGCCTACCCTCTGGAGACCCAGATTTTCTTTCTGTCCACCCATCTCGAGAGGGTGTAGTGGTGCAGGCATCTTCATGTACCAAACAAGATGTAGCACACCTGCTTGCCAGGTATACTTATGCTTTGTGGGACATATCGGTGATGGTAGTGGCTAATCTGTAGGCCATGTTTTTAACCAGGAAGCGTATTTGTGGTTGAAAAAAAGCAGAAATAGCGGGTAGAAGGTTTTTTAAAGCACAGGTTGAGTTGTGCAGCCCTTTCTCCCCTCTCCGAGCCAGTCTGAGAGCGACCTCTGTACAGATTAACTAAGTAACTTTAGTGTGGGCTTGTGCAAAACAAAGCAGTGCTATGCAGAGCAAAGAGGCACAAATGACAGTTTCAATCAATTTTGGCGTGCGAAACAATTTTTTGTATTTAAAAGTGACAGTCAGTGAGAAGTGACGCAAACACACTGACACCTGGAGCAAAACCACCCATATGATAATCTATGCAAAGTAGGCATAACCTGAAGGGGACGAGAGCAAACCCCCCTTTGATTCTATGCCAAGCCTGATCAACTAAAATCATAGAAGGCAGCATGACCAAGTTTTACATGGAACACTATCCCCAAATAAAAGCATGGCCAAACAATGGGCAAAAGGTGAAGTACAGGGTATTTCTGAGTGTGAAGACTAATTTCCAGGAAATTACATATTTTACGTGATTTACCCTTGGGTGGTAGTCCGCGCCTAGCGATCTGCACTGCTGGGGCCTTCAAGTGCCCAACTCACACAAGGCGCCACTGACTCGCATTTGTATAATACTAAATTGTGTTTAGTGTCACGCAAACAGATTTTAGTTCACTTGTGACATACGACTGTTAGTAAATGCGGCGCTGCACAATTTTTTCCCCATGGGTGGAATGCACAGCTGCAGATTTCTGTGTTGCATCGCCAAGATACCCTCCTGGGTGATAGTGCGCTCTACAAATCTGCATAACATAACACAACATAGTGCGAATCCTTACAAATTTGGGCCCTTGAATGTCAGCAGATTTGACAACTTGCACTGAATGAAAGAAGAAAGATAAGCAGGTTGGGGGTTGAGGCTCAATGGTGAGCCAAGCTGGAAGGCACCAGCTTTGAAACCATTCACCTTGAGGTTATTTGCGTCCATTCATTCCTCAACATCCTTTGCAGTTTTACAGTAGTCAAGTGAGGTTATTTCTGGGTGTGCAGTTTTTACTAAAACAGTTCCATCGCAAGGCTTCTCTAATGCTAGAAGTTCTGCTTAATAATAGTAGTAATACCAATGCAATAGACGTATAGGGTGCATTTTACAGAGAGTCTCATCTCTAAGCGCTGATAATCACTGTTGGCAAATTCTGAAGTGCCTGCAGAACTCTCTGCCCTCCCCTGTCCCGCGCCCCTGGCGAGAGTCTTGGGAGACCAGAGGAACATGAAGGCAATCAAGGGCCGCCCGCCCTGCTGATGTGAAAGCCAGGAATAGGCAAGGCGGATCAGCGACAGCCACTAGGAACAGTGGCATTTCCAAGCAGACCATTAATTCCTCCATTACTTTTCCTTCCGGGGCCTGCAGATGTTTTTCTAGCGGCCTTGGAAGCGGTGTTTCATCAAGCATGCGGCTTTTCGTCAACATTGTTACAGTAATAAACGCTTCACTCCAAAAGAACCCATTAGAAACAATAAATTGTTCACTTCCAGACTTCGAACGCTGAGCACTATGGGTAAACTCAGCAGCCAGTGTGCCCAAACCTCGATTTGAATCGGTCCAGCCAGAAGCACCAATCACAGCGTCAGGAATAGACACTGCAGGCAGGAGAACAGTTTAATCGTCAATCTTTTCCAAGGTCTGTGTAGTTAATGGGCGAGACCAAGGAGGGAGCCAGTGCTCAACTACAGTGTTCGTGTCAGGCAGACTGCCATGCGAGACAGGGAATCGTGGGCCAGCCACTCTCTCCCAAGCATGCCACCACGTGGTACAGGTAATCCAGTGCCAACCAGCCTGTCACCAATATTCATGGCCACCATTATGTCAATCCCTCACCTGCTGCCTGCTGATACAAGAAATCCAGGACAACCAGCATTACAATCCCATCCATATTACAATTTAGGTACCTCAAATCTAGAACATAACAAGCCTGTCCTCACACAGAACACTGCCCAGTACACACTGAAAAGACAGTGCCTTCCCAGCCTGTTTTTCATTCAAAGGCATGTTAAAATAAAAGTAACTGGAATCCAAGCTTGAAACAGCTGGACCTTTCAGGGCAGGATACTCTAAGGATGCTGAGAGGCCTGGGTTCATCAGTCTACTGCTTTCAGACAGGCTGCTATAAATATAAGGTTTCCAGGGCTTGTTACTGTACACATCCTGGGGAACCGAGGCACCACCAGCATATCTCTCTAAGACATATAATACAGACACAGAAAATGATGGACCATATCACCTTGCCCCTTGCAGGCATGCAAACATGCAGATGCAGGGAATCAGTGGCCCCATCAGCCTGCTCCTCCAACATATTCAGAGAAGCAGGGCTCAGAGTTTTTAAGAGCATACTAAATTTGGTGCCGATCGGCCACTATAAGCGGGGTCCCAAAACAGTTTTTCACTCCAACTTAGAATGGAATTTTGTAAAGGAAATCTTTCTGCATGTGTAACTCAGAGACTGCTGAACAGATGGTCAAAAATGTTCACAGTGCTGCAGACCTTTAGTCATTTGGAGTCTCATCTTGCTATGGTGAAAATCCCGCCAGGGGTCTTGGAGATATGGGGCAAAATGTGAGTGTCAAGGGAGCATGTCCTGGGTGCAGCTGGCACTGCAACCAACACCTCACCCTATCCATTCGTGGGGAGAATAGGTAACTAGATACTCAAGCAGCTAAAAAGTGCAGTTAAAGAGTGTTCTAGGGCCTCTGCAAGATGTAGAAAAGTGCTCTAGAAATTCCTACGCCGTGGACTCCTTAAAGTGGTTTACTGGTGGTTGTGGTATACCACTATCGCCAGAGGTGGGACTTCGATGCTAGCCACGTTGGGGAGCACCTTCCCTTGGTCTGCCATGCACACCGTGGAATTCACACCCATGAAAAGTTATGATTGCTAAAGCCACTGGTATTCAGTTCACTAACAAACAGTTGAGCTCCTCAAAATGTGACTCAGATAACCTCAAATACCATTGGGTTTAATACGCTGCCTGTGAAGTTATCCCTCACCATTTTGCATACCCCTTCATGTGTAGACCACTGCAACAAACTGCTACAACAAGTTTGGAGCATACTCTCTGGTTATTGTGCACAACATGGAAATGCTACACTGTAGCTACCACCACGACCAACAGCCCTCCTCATCCATGCCCTGGAAGACTGAGTCCTACATAGCCACCCATTGAAAAACATTTTCAGCCCTGCACAAGAGGTACAGAAAGTGCTATAGAAATACTACAATACAATGTCCAGAGAATGTATATAGCTAATCAAGTTTGTAAACCCAAAATGGGAAAGCCCGGACAATAGAGAACAAGTGCGCACGCACAGTACTCTGCACATATGCACTGGACACTCGGATTTTTTTTCTACCAATGTTTACAAACAGCGAGAGAAAAACCATATACTAATGAAAACAGAAAAAGTAGCACGGAGGAAGACTTGATGCTTCAGTGTTCATAAGTGGGAGGAAAAGCCTGCTCACTTAAGAATATCTCTTCCCTGACCTATTTGACAGGTCGGGGAGAAATAAAAAATATTTAAAAGGCCTTTTGCTTTCACCAACCTGGCCTGACCAGACTTAGGTAGGGGCGGCTGGGTGCCAATTGAAGACTCCCCACCTTCGCCCAAGGGCGAGTGTTTCTTTTTTTTCTTCTAGACTTTGCCGAATTGGGGGTCAATTACAGTCTCCCCTGCTTTGCCCAAGTGCAGAGGAGTTTATTTACTTTCTACCTGACCTGGCCTAAGGGCCGGGAGGGGCAAGCATGACAGAAGAGAGATGCCAGTCCCCCCTCCCACACAGCTTGTTTTTTAAGCCCCCACTTGTCCTTGGGCAAGGGGAGTGGGGGCAGTGTACAACCCTCACTCTTGGGCAAGTTGAGGGGGACCATTAGAAATCACACTGCCCCTGCCCATAGGTATGGTGGAGAATAAAGTTGTCAAATACCTCCCCCCCACCCTTGGGCAAAGCAGAGGAAAGAGCTCTACTGCCTCCTTCCCTCCCTAAGGGTGTTTGTAATAAAGCATCCCACCTCCCCAACCTCCCGGCATCATTTTGTTTTTTTTTGTAATCTCCCCCAAATTTCGCACACTTTGGAGGCTTTTAAAAAAAATAGATAAACAAGGCCTGGCTTGCATTTTAAATTACGAAGCCATCATTTTTGACATTGCTAAAGTTACAGGAAGGGTGGGCACAGAGAGGGCAGTAAGGTAAAGTGGCTTTAGTATGAGATATAGCAGGAGACACAGATGGGCTGCATGGGAGTGGGAACCAAACTGAGGGGCTGCAAAGCAGGTGACAAGGCACACAAATGGGGCTGCAGGGAGCACACAGAGTGACAATGCAGCAATACCAGGGGCACACATGGGCTGCAGAGGGAATGTGCAAAAGAAACAATTGATGGACGGAATGCTGGACAATGGAAACATTCACCCCCAGTCACAAGGATCTGGGTTAAATCCATCATTCTTTTGCTCACCACACCACCCCAGTTTGGACCCAGCCATATGCAAATCAGTCTTGACCCTGTTCCTTGTGGGAACAGTCCAGCCCGAACTGCCAAGCCAGGTACTACCTGGACCGGAAACAAGCATCCTGGGACCGGTTTTAGGGCATCCCCCTTCATCAGCCAGGCTAGCTTGAATCCAGTGGTGTAGTGAGCACGGGACCCATGTCTGGGCATACCCTTCCCACTTAGGGCGTCAAATGCAAAAGAAACAATTGATGGACGGAATGCTGGACAATGCAAACATTCACCCCCAGTCACAAGGATCTGGGTTAAATCCATCATTTGTTTGCTCACCACACCACCCCAGTTTGGACCCAGCCATATGCAAATCAGTCTTGACCCTGTTCCTTGTGGGAACAGTCCAGCCCGAACTGCCAAGCCAGGTCATTCCTGGACCGAAAACAAGCATCCTGGGACCGGTTTCAGGGCATCACCCTTCATCAGCCAGGCTAGCTTGAATCCAGTGGTGTAGCGAGCACGGGACCCACGTCTGGGCATACCCTTCCCACTTAGGGCGACAAATGCAAAAGAAACAATTGATGGACGGAATGCTGGACAATGCAAACATTCACCCCCAGTCACAAGGATCTGGGTTAAATCCATCATTCTTTTGCTCACCACACCACCCCAGTTTGGACCCAGCCATATGCAAATCAGTCTTGACCCTGTTCCTTGTGGGAACAGTCCAGCCCGAACTGCCAAGCCAGGTCCTCCCTGGACCGGAAACAAGCATCCTGGGACCGGTTTCAGGGCATCACCCTTTATCAGCCAGGCTAGCTTGAATCCAGTGGTGTAGTGAGCACGGGACCCACATCTGGACATACCCTTCCCACTTAGGGCGACAAATGCAAAAGAAACAATTGATGTGGGCACATATATGGGAAGTGGTAATGTGGGCACAAATAGGAGCAGCTGAGGTGTAGGGTGCACAAAGGGAGAAGGTAGGGCTGTCAGAAAGATACACAAAGGGACAGCAGGCTGCAAGGACACACACATTGTTGTAAGCCAGCACGCAGACCAACATTTCAACTATCCTACACCTACACACCTATCATCATAACCACACCCTACCAACGTCATACGCTAACACACTCGCCATCATATTTTCACCAAACATCAATATCATACAACATTATACAACAACAGAACAAACATTAGAATCAACAGTACTATATGTCCAGCAACCAAAAAAATACAGCAACACATCAACCATCATACGACCACACAACCAAAATCATTTGCCAACACACCCATCATCATACATAATAACCACTATTATATGTTCACAACCAACATCGTATGTCAAAACAAAAAAAACAAAAATTCTCTGAAAAACCTAACTCTGAAAGGGAGTTAAGCTTTGTCATGAAAGCTAGAGTCATGAAATTATATATAAAGGAAAGGCTCGGACTGCTCACCAGTGTCCAGTAATGATGATACAATAAACTGCAGAATCTGCCCATGGGTCAATTAGATGAGGGTGGATGTGGCCCCATGGCAGTACAATTGATTACAAGCCAATCCTCACTGTTTAGTTATAGTTAGGTCAGAGTCAGACATTTTTGTTACTTGGATATCTTTGGCGCTGTTTTGCGAATCTGCACAAAACTTACAAAAACAAGGCTCATTCACTTTGGCTCCTTCATGGAAAGTTTCAGACTGATCACTCAAGCGGAGACCAAGAAAAAGTGTGTGGTCCCAAAAATGCGATTTCCATTTTAAATCCTGTAGGAAATTGTGTTCTCTGATGCAGCAACAATGGTTGAAGGTAATTGCACCAAACTTGGCAAAAAAGTTAGAACTTTTATGTTTTTGGTGATTTGGTGTAAATCTGTTCAGCTGCTTTTGAGAAATTAATATTTAGAAAGGTGCTCAGGTGGACATGAAGGGATTAACACTGGTAAACAGTTAAGATATCTGTTAAGATATATGTTGCATTAATAGTTAAGATATATGTTGCATATTCTCTTATTGGCCCATTCAAAGTGGATGGGTGGATCCTGATTGGTTGGCCACAAATTGAGAATATGTTGTGGCAGCATCACAGGCCTCAGGGGCTCGGTCCCAGAGTCTTAAAAAAACATCAATGGACACATAAGGGGGCTGGATGGGCAATCCCAACCCCTCAAGACCATGGTGGTGGTACCAACTAAAATGTTCCACCCCCAGAAGTCAAAATGAAAAAAGATATATTTCAAGTCACAGGTACCACTGTACTAGCGTCTGGTACAGCAGTACCCAGTGCTGCACCCCCTGTGGTACTACAGTAGTGGCTACGCTGTACTGTTAAAACAATTTAAAAACTATGAGGTGGTCTAGTCAATCTGCAGTCAACTACCATATGTGTCCAACATGTGGTTAGAGGTTATATCCACTATCACTTGATTAGTGATAGAAAATTGGGCAGAGGTGTAGCTTGCTGAATTAATTCAAGTCCGCAAACCCTATAGAACACTGTCACAATGACTGGATGACGTCATGAGTCATGTCATCATTGATGTCTTTTGAGATGTCATGAGTGATGTAATATGGTAGGTCATCAGCAGTTCATGAGGGGGAAGCAAGTTATAGTTAGTTCTCTAAATATAACTAGTGAATTTCAGTGATTTTTTCTTTTTTAAATATTAACCATGGGGCGTGGCCAAGATGGCGGCGAGGGGGCGTGGCCAAGATGGCGGCGAGATAGGACGTGGGTCCCTATCCCTCCGGCGCCGTTAACACTGAGCTTTGTATTATCGCCCTAACTGGCACCCATCTGACCCTGCAGACGGGTGAGGGGTAGTGCGGAGCTGTCCTGGACCCAATGGTGGGCCCCATTCGGTGATCGGTGCACTCTGCTCCGCTGTGTGATCCCTTCCGGCCCCGGCCTTGCTGCGGCCCGGCGGGTGAGGCGCGGCCGGGTGGAGAGCCGAGCCCCGGTGTGAGCTGCGGGACAGCCTGGGGCGACCTGACAAGGGTGTGTAGAGGACATGCACTGCCCCCGACGACGCTGGACTCCCGGCGGACCGGATGGTGACGGGGCCGTGGAGCCGAGATATGGAGACGGCGCCATATTGGGGGACTGCGGCGAGGCCTGCCCGGCCCTGAACGAGCTGTTGGGCGGTGAGTGGGACGGGGCCTCCCGATGCCCGGTGGGCCCTGCCCTGGCACGGTGGCTGAGGGCTGCGTCCTCTGCTGAGTGGGTGCTGCCCAGCGGACATCATAGGCGAAGAGACGCGGGCCTGGGAGGGCCGCGTACGAGTGGCCGAAGAGCTCGGTCTGCAGGCCGGCGGACGGAGGTGTGCCCTGATAGCCCCCGGAGGCTGGGAGTGGTGACTGCGGAGCAACGCAGGGCTGTGCTGCGGTCTGCCGGAGTGGTAGCTGCCACCGCGGGGGGTCCGGCATCTGCCGACATCGACGAGCCACCACCCACGGAGCGACCTGTCCCGCTGCCCGGATCCATCCGGCCCCGGCCTTGCTGCGGCCCGGCGGAGAGGGGGCTAGCGAGGACAGAAAGAAGGCTGTAGGGTTCGGCTGTGCCCCTCGGGATGCCTGTGGAAGCGTTGTGCCGGTTGGGTCCCCTGCGGACTGGGTACCTGGAGTAGCGGCGTGAGCAGGGACCCGGAGACGGACCCGGATCGGAGGCGGTGGCGGACCCTGCTGGTAAGGCCTTGATGCGAGGCAGCGGAGAGCCACGGACCCATTTGCGGAGGCTGCGCCATATGCTGAACGCCGCAGGTGAGGAGCTGTGAGACTGACGGGTGTGTGAGAGCGGTCTGCAGATCGGCAGACGGAGTGTGGTCCTGCCTGCCCTTGGGGGCTCACGTTGGTGTTTGGAGCGGCGGATTGTATTGAGGCCTACGACTGCAGAGTGTTTGGCGGCGAGTGCCTGGGGGGCCCCCCTGTCTTCCCGGAGACACCTGAGAGGCTGCACGGAGGGGAGAGGGGACCCTTGTGCGCCTCTGCCTCTGGCGGACATTGGCTCCCCCTGCTAACGTTATCTCCTTGCGACCACTTACCTCCTGCACTCGCCCTATACCACCGGGCCTGGTCATAGCGAGGTGAGCATAGGCAGGAACGTCAACAAGCGGGGAAGTAGCCATACTGGTGAATGGACATTCTGAGGATTGCGCCTGAACCACTGTGGCGCCGCAGGCGGCGGGCCCCGGGGTGTTGCAGCGGAGGAGGGGAGCCGGTAGGGGTGGAGCTTTGACCTGAGCCCCCGGAGCGCCAGCGAGGGGCCTGGGCCTGGTCTGGGGCAGTCACGATGTCCTCCGCCAAGGGGAGAAGGGACAAGTCTCTGAAGGACCTATTACGGAAGACCTCGGAGAATCCCGCGGCGCAGACCACGACGGGAGCAGCGCTCTTGGACGGCGAGGATGCCCCAGCGACAAAAGCTTTTATGGTGGAGCTCTTTTCCGCCATTAAAGAGGACATACAAGAGCTTCGTTCGCAGCTGTCGGCGGATCTCCGAGAGGTGCGGCGAGACGTGGATGGCATTGGAGAGAGGGTGGCGACCCTAGAGGAACATGACCTAAGTAGAGAGGACGATATGCACCAGCTGCAGCAGGAAATGCTGCGTCTACGGGACCAAAACATAGATTTACAGGCCCACGCAGAGGACCTTGAAAACCGCTCTCGGCGGAATAATATACGGATCCGAGCAGTACCATGGAAGGGAGAAGGTGATGACCTTCATGAATATGTCAATGCCCTGCTCCTGCAAATCTTGGAGGATGAGGAAACACCTGAGGTCCAAATGGACCGTGTCCACCGAGTTGGGCTGCCGCGGGGTCCGAAGGCCCCTCCTCCTGACATCCTAGTCTGCATCCATAATTTCCAGCTTAAGGAACGTATCCTTCGCAGAGCTAGAGACCTTAATCCGATCCGCTTCCGAGACCATTGCCCAGTTCTTTATCAAGACCTAGCAGCTTCCACGTTAATGAAACGGAGGGACTTTAAGCCTAACACCAACCATCTCAGAGAGCAACAGATTCCTTACTCCTGGGGTCACCCCTTCCGCCTTATCTTCAAGTACCAGGGCAAACTACAGCAGATCCGCTCTCTAGAGGACGCATATGAGAAGCTAAGCATAGAACGGCCAACTGCTGGAACAACGGAGGAACATCCACTTCGCCGCGGGCGTAGACGCTCTTCGGGATGGCAGCGAGTGGGGGGACCGCAGCCGGGTGCTGCACCAGACATAGCTACGAGCAAGCTTGAGAGGGAGGAAGCCCTTTCATCAGTCACGCGAGTCACTGACAACCCCATCACACCCTGAGGTTCTTCAATTGGCGTCCACAAGGGCACTCTAGTAGGCGCCGGAGGGAGGCGGGCCTTCAATGAAACGTAGCGCTCCTGCACCCTAGACATCGGTGTGCTGAACAAGGGGATCTACGAGAGTTCTGGACCCTGTCCACGTCCTCCCCTGTAAGACACGATTCAATCAGGGGGGATGCCACGTCCCCTGGAACATTTGTATTACCTGACGGACATATGTCACCTTATTGGTTCTTACAGTTTTGCTATTTTGCTCTTCTCTTTCGTTTTTTCAGCAATTTTTGGGAGTTGGGGTTTATGGGATTGTTTTTGGGGCTCCGCATCAGTTCATAGGCAGGAATGGCAACAGCCCAGGCCGTGGGGCCAGGGGGAATTTGCATTTACACTCCGGCAGATTTGGCAGGTGTTTAGCTCAAACAGAGTGCAGCGCGTATGGCCCGGCGCAGATAGGCTATGCAACGCTTCCCCGTGTCACCTAGGTAGATTCGATGGGTAGAGATCTGAAAATAGTGAGCTTAAATGTTCGTGGATTGAACAACCCAGTCAAGCGCGCTGCAATACTTTCTCTCTTAGAGAATGCTGAGGGGATATATGTTTACTGCAGGAGACTCATCTGTTGCCCAAGGACACTAAGCGCATGAGAGATAAACGCTTCCCTTTGCAGATGTGGTCCTCGGGAGCTGCCAAAAAAAATGGGGTGGCGATCCTCTTTAGCACACGGTCACAATGCAAAGTCATTTCCACAGTAGCAGACATCAAGGGCAGGTTTTTAGCAGTCCGAGTTCAATGGGGAGACATGCACATGACAATAGGGTCGCTATATGCCCCAAATGAACGGCAAGAACCTTTTCTACGACTCGCACTCTCTGAGGTACTTGCCTCGCCGGATGCAGCACTCTTGGTGGGAGGGGACCTGAACGTGGTAATGGGCTCTGCGATGGACAGATCAGAACAAAGGGCGCAGCAAACGGGAGCACTGTCACAGGGAGGGAGGCAGTGGTTGTCTGACTGTGGGCTGAGCGATGTCTGGCGTACACTACACCCGAATACACGGGACTACACTTACTACTCTGCAGCGCACAAAACCTACGCACGTTTAGATCATTTCTTAGCCTCTTCCGCACTGCGCTCTGCTTTGCACACGGCGGAGATCACTCCCCGTTCCCTTTCGGATCATGCCCTCATTGCAGTACAATTAACCTCGCATGGTGCGCGCTCCTCACCGTCGGGTTGGCGTCTTCGCGACTCCCTTCTACACTCCGAAGAGGTTACTGATAGAGTCCGGACCGCTATTGTACACTACCTAGCTGACAATGATCTCCTGGGCACTCCTCTTGTGGCAATTTGGGAAGCCTTGAAACTAGTGGTGCGGGGCGAATTTATTGCGATTGCCGCCTCCTTTGCGCGGCTACGCAGGGAAAAGCGCGCAGAGCTGGAGAAGGAGGTGGGAGACCTAGAAGCAGTCCATAAGAGGACTGGCGCCCCCAGAGTCTGGAGGGAATTGGAAACACGGCGGCGTATGCTAAAACATCTAGATTTAGACAGGGCAGAATATGCCCTCCTGAGATTGCGACATAAATTCTATCTCAGCGGGGACAAGGGAGGGAAGATGCTAGCGCACAGACTGAGAGCGCGTACACAGATGACTGCGATACAGGCGATTCGAGACCGGGACGCGGGGGAGAGTACCACGGACGCCCTCATTGCTGACACCTTTCGCCAGTTTTATCAAAGCCTTTATACTAAGGGGTCCACTGGTTCCCATACCATTGGGGAATACTTGACCTCCTGCGATGTTACTCCTCTGGTTAAGTCGTCAGCAGACACACTGGACTCTGTTATTCGAATAGAGGAAGTCATCTCGGCGATTGCTCGCTTAAAACCAGCCAAATCACCAGGCCCGATGGCTTTTCAGCACTATTTTATAAAACATTCTGTGTGGAGCTGGCTCCCCTTTTAACGAGGCTTTTTAACTCTTTCCTTGACACCAAGGAAGTGACGCCCACTATGTCGGAGGCGGTTATTTCTGTCATCCTTAAGCCGGGAAAGGATCCTAAGGAATGCGGGTCATACCGGCCCATCTCCCTCCTTAACGTCAACGCGAAGCTATTCGCGAGCATATTGGCAGCGCGGCTCGGCCCCTTGATGGACGGCCTGATTGATCCGGATCAGGCCGGTTTTATCCCAACGCGGCAAGGAGGGGATAACACCAAACGACTTCTCCATCTCCTGGACTACATACACCGGTCGCGTACGCAGACCTTCTTCCTCTCTATCGATGCAGAGAAGGCCTTCGACCGAGTCGATTGGAACTATTTGTTTGAAGTCCTGCGGGCTTTCGGATTCGGCGATAACTTTATCCGATGGGTACAGTGCTTATATGCCTCCCCTAAGGCTGCAGTGCGAGTGAACGGGTGTAAATCGGCCCTGTTCCCCATCGCCAGGGGCACGCGGCAGGGATGTCCCCTATCTCCACTGCTGTTCGCGCTTTATATGGAGCCCTTTGCTCAACGCATACGATCTAACCCCGACGTGGTGGGTATCAAATTTGGCGCTGACACGCATAAGATTAGTTTGTACGCTGACGATGTTATCCTCACACTCGTGCAGCCCCAGTCGACCCTAAGACATTTGTCGGGAGAACTCCTCGCTTTTGGAGAGGTGGCGGGATTCAAAGTTAACTTCTCTAAATCACAAATTCTTAATGTGTCGATCCCCGAAGATGAGATTCAGAACCTACAGCAAGATTTTGCCTTCCACTGGGCCCCCAACGACATAACGTATCTAGGTGTTCGCCTGACTTCAGCTATTACCAAAACCACGGCCCTTAACTACAAGTTATTGCTGGAACAAACGACCAAGGCGCTGTCTGCCTGGTCTCGTCTTAATCTGACATGGTACGGGAGATTAGCGGCAGTGAAAATGACGGTGCTCCCACGCATCCTATATTTATTTCAGATGCTCCCGGTAACCACCCCCTCGGGCACTCTGCGAAAATTGCAAGGGCTCCTAACCAAATTTCTGTGGGATCATAAAAAACCGCGACTTGCGCTATCCCTAGTAACCTCACCGAAGGCTAGCGGTGGACTCGGCTTCCCTCTGGTGAGTGCATACTATCAGGCATCCTGCCTTCGCTATATCACGGAGTGGAATAGGCCCTTGTCCAGTAAGCACTGGAACTTCATGGATCAAACCGTGGCTGGATGTAACATCTGGCGCGAGCTATGGCTCCCGCGTAAACACAGGGCCTGGGGCCTATACTCCTCTCCGGTTACTTCGCCGACACTTAAGGTGTGGGACCAGTTGGCGCGCCGAAGGGGGTGGACTACGTTCCCCTCCCCTATGACTCCTATTGTAGATAACCCTGATTTCCCACCGGGCTGTGCATCGCCAGTCTTTCACCGTTGGAGGGAGGAAGGATGTAAACGGGTGGGCTCGCTCTTTGACCTGGAGGGCTTGATTCCCTTTCACCACTTGCGCACAGAGCATTATGATCTACCTGAATCAGACGCTTTCCATTACTCACAGCTTGCACATTGGGTAACGCAGCCTTCACACTTCGCACACATGTCCCGTCCCTTGACGACATTTGAAAAGTGGCTGGTCTATAAGAAGGATGACCGTAAACTCATATCTGAACTTTATGCTATGATCATTGCACGACCCCAGACACAACGCACAAGAGCACAGGTCCGCTGGGAGACTGAGTTGGGTCGTCCTCTTACACAAAAAGAATGGGAACACATCTTTTACCGGGCGCACCACACAGCTTCCAACACCGCGGGGGCAGAATCTGCGTATAAAGTGGTTAATTATTGGTACTATACTCCGGAGCGCATCAAAACATGGGATAGAACTAAGTCAGACCTCTGCTGGCGGGGGTGTGGCCTTACTGGCTCCTTGGTGCATTTACTGTGGCATTGTCCGAAACTAGTGAGGTACTGGACAGCGATACTTGATGACCTAGACGCAGCGTTTCAGATTACATTTCCAAGAAAGCCTGAGCACACGCTCCTGGGACTTCCCCACGCAGGGACCTTCCCCTTGCGATCTCTGAGGGGTAAGCAAATAGCCTTGGCTTTGCTGGCAGCTCGGCAGGTGGTGCTGGCGCAGTGGGGATCCACATCAGTGCCGGACCCGAGCGATTGGATCCGGAGGCTCTGGCATCTTTTAGCGATGGAGCGCATTTCGCTCCGGGTAGAAGGGAAAGGATCGGAATATGCCGAAATATGGGCCCCATTCTTGCAGCTTCTTACCAAAGACATGAGGGAGGTGACATGCCCGAAATATTTACAAATACTACAACTCATTCCACTGACGCCGCCAGGCTCCTCTATTAAGTAATGCAAAGGACACTAGCCAGGGATCGATAGTTGGGAAGGGGAAGACCAATAGGTCCTGAACTGATGCGGAGGGAGGGAGGGAGGGGGGGGTAGAGGGGGGGTTAGGGCAGAGGGAGGTAGGGTTGTTTGTGTTTTCTTTTATTGGTTACCATTTGTTCTCTAAAAGTGGTATCTTGGATAAGTGCCTTATCATCATGATTAAAACTGCATATTTTTGCGGGTTCGGCCCCTGGGGTGTAGACCTGAACGCTGTGTATTGTTTTTAAGAGTATGCTCTGCCGGCGTCTTGATGTAGGCAGCTAAGCTGTGTATAATTGCTCTCCTACCACGTAATAAAAATCAGTGATTTCTAAATATTAACCATTGTATTTGTCGGGGGCGTGGCTACGACGTGCTGCAGGATGGCCGCCTGTTGAAGGGGCTCTGCAGGCCAGGCAACACTATCCTGAAAATACCACCGTTAAACCTTGTTCCCGACAGCTGAAAACTTCTATGCCATCAGCTGGAACTGCCTAGACTGCGCGGCTGCAGTCTTATCCACATCGACCCGCCGGAACACCTTGAATTGGTGGCGGAGTAACGGGGCTGCGACCGAGGAAGGAAATGGCCGCCATGCTCCGCGCGGCTACTGCGTTGTATTGGCCTTCGGGGGTTGGCGTTGGCTGCCGTGGCGGCTGCTGGCACTGAGGAGAGCTGACGATTGCTGGCAGAGGGCCATGGTGGAACGCGTCATTACCCTACTTCATGCTGTGGCGCTGACTGCATGATTGGTGGAGCGTAACGACCGACGCGCCTGTGAACTGGTGGTGGCGCTTGGTGATCGACCCTGTGGACCTGTGGAAGCTGTTTGCCCAGCAGACTGCGGCGGATTGATGTGTGGCGGTGCCGTGCAGGAGACGACTACCAGAGGCGTTGCCTCCGTGATGCTACGCGGATGAGGTGAGTGGGGTGGGGCCTGCCTTTCGAACTGCAGCTAGGCTGCCTCGCCTGGCGCACCTTCGGCCCTGTTTGGCTTCTTCTCCTCTTGCGGGGCTGGGGTGCGGTGACAGAGGCCGGCTGGCACTGTCTGGGTGCGGGGGCCCTCACCCGCTACCTCCAACTAGGGCGATCTGCATTGGGCTAGGCGGCGTGGGAGGGGGGGATGAGCAGTGGCGTGGCATCAATGGTGCCTCGATTCCCCCACATGAGATAGACGGGGGTCTCTTTGGTGCTGCGTTGGCTCGCCGTGTCTCCCCCACCCCTGCTCCGCGGCTCGGGCAGGGCTGCCTGTCCATATACCCGAAGACGGAGGAGTTAACCACTGCCGCCATCTGGAAGCCATACCACACCTGATTCCACAGCAGGCGCATATATAAGTTTTGTGCGATATACCCCCGGGCATATGCGTCCCGGTCTGACGCGCTGACCTTGCCTTTTCTGGTGGTGGAAACTAGTCTCTTTGAGGACCCCCTGCCGCTTATCACCACCAGCGAACCCCTGTCTACAATCCCTGTTGGTGCAGCTTAATATTGGAAAGAACCTTGGTTGGTGGACCGCGGGCTCTTGGTGCCTCCGTACTGCTAGGCCCTTCACTGCAAGAGTCTGTTGCTTTGAGACATTGGCTATCATAATATGCTGATTGCTGTGACCTCAGCGTATCAGGGCGACTCAGCAAGGCGACAATACTGATCTGATCACTGCGAGTCCCGCCTCATATTCAAGGGGCTATCAGATAGGGTCGGGGAGTCGTACCGCAGGGCGCTGAAAGCTGTTGTGGGGCGCGCTGCGGGTGTGCAGGGAGCTGCGGTCTGCGACATCACTATACCAGGAACATGGGCAGGACAGACCCTAAACAACCCAAGATTTCATTTGAGACCAAGCGAAAAACGCGCACAATGGACTCTTCCACGGAGCAGGGGGCGGATCAGGGACCGGCGGATAATGCGGATAGTTCAGAGGAAGACATGCGCTCAATCTTACTATAGGTACGATCCAGTCTCAAAACCATTGACGTGAAACTCGATGCCCTAACCTCCAGCGTAGATGCAGTCAAAAAGAAGGTGGAAGTCCACGAAACCCGGCTGGATGTTCTAGAGAACAGGGTATCTGACACTCAGGACTTCCAGTCTGAATCTAGAACGCAGATCCTGAACATGGAGAAGGTACTTGAAGTGATCAAGGCCAAAAATGAAGACTTAGAGGCGCGTTCCCGAAGGAACATCCTCAGAATTCTTGGCCTTCCGGAATCGACAGCTATTTCAAAAATGGAGCACTACATCGATAACCTACTACGTGAGCTGTTCGGTTCAGTACTTTCTACGGTCATGATCGTTGAACGGGCTCACCGTTCCCTAGGTCCCAAGCCTATACCGGGTGCGCAACCGCGCCCGATCATTGCACGCCTTCTTAATCATGCGGACGATGATGCTATCTTACGGGAGGCGAGGGCCAGGGGCACCATCATGCATCAGGGCTGTGCAAGCTGCACGCAGGGAGTTTATGCCAGCAAAGAGGCTCCTGCAGTCTTCCTCCATATCATATGCCATGTTATATCCTGCGAAGTTGAAAATCACTCACGATGGTCAAGCGCATTTTTTCACCGATGCCAAGTCGGCCTTGAAATTCACGAAACACATCTGTCCACGCAAATGCTCTCAGGGCCTTTGCAGAGTTCCACTATGTCGACGAACCTCAGTGACAATGACTGATAACTGTTAATAATAATGTCCTCCGCCATCTGTTATCCTTATATGTAGATCACTCGGTTGCTATGGTTTAGATCACTGTTCATAAGCCCATGGCTTTGCCCTACCCGTGAGAAGTAGGGGTCAACCTTACTGCATACCATACATAAGCAAATGTTAGGCTGTTGGCTTACCTGGCCTTTTCACCTTTTGTCGGGAGGGCCTCGGTTTAGTGTTATTTTAGCCTGGCCACCCTGCCACACGGCAGGTGTTCGCCGTCGTTCCCAGTTCCCATGTGCTCGAACTTCAAGATGGGTCCCGGGGTATTCCAAGGGTGGGCGGGAGGTTTCTATTCTCAACCTGTTTGGGGGGTTGTAGTGGGAGGGGGGTGGTTTCAAAGGGTCAACGTACCCAGAGACAGCCATTTTTTGGTTGCACTGTTAATGAACGGAACACGAGTTCTTTGTTGTTTATGTATTGATGAGGCATTTCTTAATTGTAGCAAGGTGATATGGCAGTTACTATCTTTCTGTGATTTTTCCTTTCAGGATTTCATATTGAGTCCCTCTTTTAGGACTCGTGTACAAGGCACCCCCCTTTTTGCTTTACTATGACGGAAACCAGGTTCCTTACGTGGAACGTGAGGGGACTCAATGACTTTAAGAAGGCGAGGCTAGTCCATGCATACCTACGTAGACACCGCATAGACATTTGTTTTTTGCAGGAAACCCACTTGCAATATAGCACTGATCCCAAACTGACACACAGATTCTGGGGAGAGGTACACTCAGCAACCTATTCCAATTATGCCAGAGGAGTCTCCATACTGATCAGGAGAGGGCTAGGCTGGACCACAACACACACCCTGATGGATCCAGAGGGATGCTATGTTATAGTCGCTGGTAGCCTCATGTCGACACAGGTTACTCTGGTGGCCCTTTATGGCCCCAACACAGATGACCCGCAATTTTTTCTTAACGTTTGGGCGGAAATAGTGACAATGGGAGGTGACACAGTGATTTGGGGTGGAGATTTCAACGCAGTCTTGGACAACATTTTAGATAGAGAGGGCGCCCCTCGTAATCCGCATTATAAGGCAACGCAACAATTGAATAATATACTGCTTGAGCATGGGCTATTAGACATTTGGCGTAGGTTCAACCCGGTCACCAGGGAAGGTACATGTATCACTTCCTACCACCAAGCCTGGTCCAGACTGGACTATTGGTTGGTTTCAGTTGACGTTATGTCCTGGGCTTCAGAGGTAGTGCATCTACCACGCACGCTCTGTGACCATTGCCCTGTGTTGTTAGCGTGGAAGATTCCCAGTACTTTACCACGTGCGTTCAGTTGGCGACTCCCTCCTCATGCCCTTCTAGATACCGTGTTTAAAGAGGAAATAAATCTAGAAATCCAGAACTACTTAACTGTTAACGAGAGCTCTGTGGACTCCCCTTCTACACTTTGGGAGGCTTTTAAAGTCGTAATCCACGGAGCCTGCATCTCCAAACAGTCTGGTGTCCTTGGTTCCATACGCACGACACTAACTAAACTGGAACAAGCCATTAAGGATCTGGAGACACAATATTTCACCACTACAGACCCTAAAATTCTGGCCTCTATACGAAGTACAATGTCCGAGTTTGAGGTGGAGGCAGAAAGGGAGACCAGATTCCTGGGTAAAAATGCAAAGGCGCGTGGCTATGGCGAGGGTGATAGACCCGGGAAAACCCTTGCTAATCTCCTTAAACAAAACACAGCGCCCGCTTTTATTGTGGAACTGGTAGACAATGGTTCTCCCACTTCTAGAGGTCAGGCGGCCACACACGAACATTTAACTGGATTTTATACCTCTCTCTATACTGCTACACAGCAGTCCACTGCCCCTGGTCTGGGAGACTATTTGGACTACCTGGAGTTCCTTTGGCTTAGCCCAGCTCATAGAGAATACCTGGACATTCCGTTCACCACAGATGACATCACGCAGGTGATAAAGAGCCTCCCTACTGGGAAAGCTCCTGGACTTGACGGACTGACGACTCTATTTTACAAGACGTACGCAGATGTTCTTGCACCCCGTCTTTTAGATGTCTATCAAGAATCCCTGGAGACTGGGGAACTTCCCCCGTCCATGAGAGAGGCCGTAATCATTACCCTGCTCAAGCCCGATAAGCCAGCGATGTTTTGCGATTCCTACAGACCCCTTTCTTTGATAAATGTAGATGCCAAAATATTGGCCAAACTAATAGCAAATAGATTACAGCCGCTGATGCCCCTCATTGCCCAACCAGACCAATCCGGATTTATACCGGGCAGGTCGACGGCACACAACTTGCGCACTTTTTTCTCTATAATTCACCAAATTGACCCCAAACTTCCAGCAGTGGCAGTCTTCCTTGACGCCACTAAAGCGTTTGACTCTTTGGAATGGCCCTTCCTGTTTGCTATACTACCCAGATTAGGATTTAGCCCCAATTTTATTAAATTGATTAGGTTACTTTACACTAAACCCACTGCCCATCTTCAGGCCAATGGACTGATATCAGATGCTTTCCCCATTTCGCGTAGAACCCGGCAGGGCTGCCCCCTGTCACCTCTCCTGTTTGCGGTGGCTATGGAGCCATTGGCTGCTAGAATTCGTCAACATCACTCGGCCCGGGGCCTGGTTTTTACTGACCGTAATCTTATCATCTCAATGTACGCAGATGATATCACATTGTATATCAGACGACCAGATGACAATTTGAACCCGGTTCTGCGGGAGATACTTCGCTTTGGTGGCCTGTCGGATATTAATATAAACTGGACCAAGTCTTCCATCCTGCCCCTCACTGACGCCCCCTTAGATACCTCATTGGATTTTCCGTTGCAGTGGACGGATGACACGGTTAAATATTTGGGCATTTGGCTAAGTAGAGACATACAGCTAATCTGGCGTTTAAACTTTGGAAGGCTACAAAACTGGTTTGAAGATAAAATCAAACTTTGGATTGCGTTGCCCTTATCATTGGCTCATAGGATCGCCATATTGAAAATGATCGTCCTCCCGAAGCTGCTGTATCTATTCGTGAATATACCCATACCACTCACCCAAGTCTTCTTTAAATCCCTGAGATCTGCTGCGATCTCTATGATTTGGGCTGGAGGTTCACCTAGAATTAGCTGGGATCTGCTGACCCGTCCACTGTCCAAAGGTGGATTGGGTGCTCCTGACTTTGAATTATATGCTTTAAGTGCACAAGCTCAATTTTTACATTATTGGATATACCCTGTCCCCTTTCAACCCCACGTGGCCACTGAGAAGGATATAGCGGATCCCACCCCTTTACATATGGCTATATATCAGCCTTATCATAGAACTCCTAATGAAATTAACACTGTTGAGGCGGTGCGTTGGGCGTGGGAAGGCATACATAAAAGGACGCATACCCCTCTACTTTATGCACCATCTACACCAATTGCATTTCACCCACAATTTCCATTTTTACATGACAAGGGCACCATTGATTGGGCACATAACATGGGCATTAAGACATTAGGGGACCTTTACCCACAGAGCACATTCTTGGAGCAGCCTGCTAGTCCAGCCGGGGAATGAACTCCGGTTATGGAGTGGTTATTATATCACCAACTTAAGGCCGCTTGTAAGGCATTCCACCCCACTTTTCCGGCTCCTCCAGACCCCCTGCACCCGCTAGACCACCTTTTAGTCACATCATCTCCCAGGAAATTGGTCACCAGGCTCTATGTCCAAACACAAGCACACACTCCATGGGCGGACCCGAGGGCGCTGGAACAATGGAGATCAGAGCTATCCGACCAGTCCACGGACGAGCAATGGGCGTTTTGTTGTTTACAAATGAAGCATTTATCCCCAAATTATAAATTGAGGCTCATACACTTTAAATTCTTGCACCGTTATTATCGTACCCCCCTACAGCTTTTTAAATTGAAGTTGAGAGCTGATTCTAATTGTTGGAAATGTAAGCGCGAGGGTGCCGCCTTCCTCCACATAGCATGGGAGTGTCCTGTTTTCTCACGATACTGGGAGGAGGTATGCGTTACCATTCGATCCATCACAGGTCAGTCCCTTGAGAGCTCCCCGCTAGTACTGCTGCTGGGCTATGTAGAGCAGTCCCCGCCTGAGATGTGCCGTCTCACTGCAATGCTGTTGGTTCTTGCAAGGAGACGCCTAGCTATACACTGGGGTGCCCCTAGTTGTCCACGTGTTAAGGCATGGATTCAAGATGTGGCCTATTGCCAGGAACAACTGGCGAACTATTGGGACCTCATACCTACAGCATCTCGCCCTAAAGACATTTGGGAGCCTTTCATAAACTGGCTTCGGACAAGAGATACCTCACTGGACAATGATGAGCCAACACCGGCATCTGCTGGCTCTCAGGACGTCGGCCCATAGGGGTAAGGTTTCCACTGCACAATAGTTGATCCAATATAACTGGCTCATACGGAGCCCTATTGACAAAACTCTGCCTTGGAATCTGTTACATTCTATTCATTTGCTGAGAACTGAATGGGTCTGTGATTATATTGGTTTGCCTTTTAGTCTCTAATGGTTGATAAGATGTCGCGATGCCTCCTTATGTATGGTGCCTCTGCGTTATTTGTAAGCATTCTGAATATACCTCGTACTGCCATGGTTACTATGTGTTACAGTGATACGTGCAACTGTTTACTGTTCTTTTCACAGTTGTCTCCTTAAAACCATAATTAATAAAAAAAATAAAAAAAACATTGTATTCGTCTACATATATATATATAGCCAGTGTGCAATTAATGAAGGTTAGGTTAGAGTGTCCATCGAAAAGCATGTTTACTAATAACTTTGGTGCTTCGTGGGGACTTTGCAAGAAGCTTTCCAAAAACGTTTATCTGGTATCAGTTTGGTATGTTACTGTCCATGCCGATTTTTTTAAGTGGGGGTGAAAATAAAGGAGGAGGAGTCTAAAGTGCTTTGTTTCTCACTTTAACTCCTATAGGAATTTTTGCTCTCTATTGCAGAAAAAACGCTGAGCAGAAGTACACCAAACTTGGCATAAAAACTAGAACTTTACTCGGAAATTTTCTGTGCTTGATGTAAATCCGTTTAGTAGTTTTGAAGAAACTAATATTAAAAAATGTGTTGATGGGCTTGCAAGGAGTTATCATTTTTGCCCAGAATGTTTGTGCCATTTGACACATTTTCACAAAAAATTTAAAATGCTTTGCATGTTAAGCTTTCTTTTGATATTTTTTTCCATTTGTCAGTGGGGGTACAGTTAAAAGAGGGGCCATCATTTGATGAATCCACATTCAATTTTGCAGCCATTTAGCATGTTTTCAGTCTGCAGGTTTCAAATTCATGTAGATCTATCTTGGGGGAACAAAAGTAAAAAAGTGGAGGGGGGACATTTTTATGTGCTTCTGATGCTGTTTAATCAATCTGCATGAAAGTTTACAGGCTGTTAGCAAGTTGAGCTCAGTGAAGGAATCTCAAGATTCCTGCAGATCTGACAATGGGAAAGTTAGAAAAACACTGAATAGAGTAACAAAAAACCTGGTGTGAAACCAGAACTTTATTCAGGAGAGTGCCTTAGCTTGGTCTGGTGTAAATCTATTCAGAGCTTTTTAAGAAATTAGGGCCTCGTGTACAACGAATTGATGGGGTAAAGGTGGTTGCAAATTGTGCACCTATTTTTACCAAATGGTTTTTGATCTTGCAACCAACCTGTATTCTAATAGGTCAGTCCAGAAAATACAGAATTGTAGTGGGTCACAATATGCCCTACCTCATTAATATTCATGAGGAAGATAGCAAATTGTGACTCACTTCAATTGGCCACAACCATAGGGATGGTGGCCTGCTGGGTTCAGTAGACAACCTTATCTGAGAATGCTTTTAAATAAATTAACCTTATTTTTTTTAAATATAGCCAATTTCCCTTAAAAGAAAACAGGATGCGTTTAGAAAAAAAAGGGAAAGTTACACAAACCTTTTTTAGGAGTAAACAGTGGTCCTATAGACTACTGTCTACTCCCAAAAACATTTTTGATAACATTCACAAAAGGGTAGGAGGTTCGTTACGGACCCCTTCCCGTTTATGAATGGTTTACCACCTTATTTGAGTTGCTGGTAAAATATTAACACTTTTCAACCGGATTGCGGTCACAAAACACTAATGCAAACCATAAACACTCGGTATTTGGAAGGGATCGATTTGTTATTGTTTCCTAAACCCATTTAATGTTTTGGAAAACCTATTCCAAAACATTAATTGGGTTAACTACATTTGAAAAAGTATCTTTAGCGGTCGCAAACCCTTAGATTTACCGAATCTGAGGGTTTGCGACTGTTAACACTTTGTACTTAAGGCCCAGAGTGTCACAAAAAGTGTGTGGTGGGCTTGAATGATGAAACATTAGGCATGAAAATTTAGAGATATCAGGATCATTATTACATGGACAGTCCTCTAATCCGGGGTCACCGACTCCACAAAACTAAATAAAAAAAATAAAAGCCCCCCAAATTGGATGAGGTAGCTTTTTGCTCCTGTTATCCATGTCGGGTCTACAGTCACAAAGTTGGGTCTGTGGACCCTAAGGCTCTGATTGGCTGGCCTAAGCAGAACAATGTCTGCTGTCACTGTCATCATAAGATGCATGGGCCAGCTGAGAAGAGCTAAAATGGGACAGAGTGAGTATTTCCCTTACACACTGGCTCACGTATTGTGTCAAGTGGACCTCGATTTGTTAACCCTTTCCGTGCGTCGGACGGCCGGGAGCCGTCCAACGTCATGGTGAGCGTGTGCGTCGGACGGCTACCAGCCGTCCTAGCACCCAACCACGGGGGAAGCGCTGGCGCTCCCCCCGTGGGCCGCCCTTTAAGGTGCCCCCACCGAGGAAGGCAGCGGAAGCCCTTCCCCTGCCTCCCCCCGCCCCTCCTCCACGTCATCTAATGACGTCAGCGTGCAAGGCGCGCTGATGTCATTAGAGGATTCCAGACGTGCTGGAAGCCATTTGCTTCCAGCGCGTCCTGCAAAGAGGAGGTAAGTTTCTCCTCGGGGAAGGGGGGCATTTAAACAAAAGAGGAAAGGGTTTTCCTTTCCCCTGATGCCTCTTTTGAGCATTCCTGCTGCACGATCGTGCGATCATGCAGCAGGAATGCCCACTAGAGACCAGGGAATTTTTTTTTTTTTAATTTGAAATGTGATTAACTGTTTGCGGGGAGCGGCTCCTTAGGCAAGGGTCGCTCCCCTTTTGGGGGCAATGTTTTTTGGCTGTGTCTCCCCTCCTAGGGGGCAGATCTCGCCATTTTTTTTAAGTGGCCCACTAGACCACCAGGGATTCCTTTGTGGGGAGTGGCCCCTTGGGCAAGGGTCGCTCCCCTTTGGGGGCAAAGTTTTTGGCTGTCTGCCCCCCTGGGGGGGGCAGATGTCGCCATTTTCTTTTTTAAATAGGGCCCACTAGACCACCAGGGATTTATTTGTGGGGAGTGACCCCTTGGGCAAGGGTTGCTCCTCTTTGGGGGCAATGTTTGTAGCTGTGTCTGCCCCCCAGGGGGACAGATCTTGCCATTTATTTTAAAATCGGCCCACTAGACCACCAGGAATTTATTTGTGGGGAGTGGCCCCTTGGGCAAGGGTCGCTCCCCTTTGGGGGCAATGTTTTTGGCTGTGTCTGCCCCCCAGGGGGGCAGATCTTGCCATTTATTTTAAAATCGGCCCACTAGACCACCAGGGATTTATTTGTGGGGAGTGGCCCCTTGGGCAAGGGTCGCTCCCCTTTGCGGGCAATGTTTTTGGCTGTGTCTGCCCCCCAGGGGGGCAGATCTTGCCATTTTAAAAAGAAAATCGGGCCCACTAGACCACCAGGGATTTATTTGTGGGGAGTAGCCCCTTGGGCAAGGGTTGCTTCCCTTTGGGGAGCATTAATTTGGCCGTTTCTGCCCCCCTGGGGGGCAGATCGGCTGATTTTTTTTTGTATGGCCACTAGGCCACCAGGGATTTTTTTTTTTATGTTGGGGAGCGGCCCCTTGGACAAGGGTTGCTCCCCTTTATGGGAGGATGATTGTGGCCATTTCTGCCCTCTTTGGGTGGCAGATCAGCAGTATGTTTTTAGGCCCATCTGTCCACAAGGGGGGCAGAAGCCATTAGACACCAGGGTTTTTTAAATTTTGGTGTTGGGGAGTGGCCTCTTGGGCAAGGGTTGCTCCCCTTTTACGGGGGTGAATATTTTATTTATACTCTGAGGCCCAGCTACCCCTTAGCTTGGCTGGTGGATTGTGTGTGGACTGGTGCATTATTTGCATATGTGATTGTAATGTTTTTTTCTCCTTTTTATTCTAGTGTAAAGCTTTTGATTCTTGTTTGCGGTTTCGGCAGTTGTTGTTCTGCAGTTTTGCGTAGTTGCATTTATTTGGTAAGAAAATCATTTTTGTTGAGTTTACTCCAAATGAGTATTATTGTGATGCATGAATGAATTTTTTTGTAAGTGGTGTCCTAATGGCAGCATATTTAGTTAGTGTTTTGAGCATGAAATTCTTTGTGATGTGTTTTGCATTGTCTTATGTGTAATTTTCTTTTCTTTTTTCTTTTTCTTTTTTAGTGGGATATTGTTGATCCTTACTGTGTCTGGGCAGAGTAGGTGGTGGTGATTCTAGCTGCTTCTGGCAAGTGAGTGGTATAGTTTTGGAGTATATATGTCTTTGTGATAAAGACACATTTTGTTTATTACTTATTTTACAAAGTGTTTGTTGTTGTTGACTTGTTTGACAAGTTATCTTTATTAGTAAGGATTATGGCTAGCCGTAGAATTACTGCTCAGCAGGGTTTTGGTATGCTTTTTGAATCGTCCTCTGAGCAGGATTACGAGACTGACAGTGCGTCTGAGGGAGAGGAGGGAGTGCAAGATTCTGGAAGTGAGTTTTCTGTCCACGAGGAATCATCTGATGATGAAGCTACTCTCAGTGCAGATGAAGTGCCTGTTTTAGAGGAGGACACTGATGTGTCGATGGTGCAGCAAGAGACATCGGGATTGCAGCCTGAGGCTGCAAGGCTTCCTACTGGAAGTGCTGGACTCTGGGTTGATCCAAACATGGTGCCTTTAGTGGTGATGCAGGGTGTTAAATTCTTGCACCGTTATTATCGTACCCACCTACAGCTTTTTAAATTGAAGTTGAGAGCTGATTCTAATTGTTGGAAATGTAAGCGCGAGGGTGCCGCCTACCTCCACATAGCATGGGAGTGTCCTGTTTTCTCACGATACTGGGAGGAGGTGTGCGTTACCATTCGAGCCATCACAGGTCAGCCCCTTGAGAGCTCCCCGCTAGTACTGCTGCTGGGCTATGTAGAGCAGTCCCCGCCTGAGATGTGCCGTCTCACTGCAATGCTGTTGGTTCTTGCAAGGAGACGCCTAGCTATACACTGGGGTGCCCCTAGTTGTCCACGTGTTAAGGCATGGATTCAAGATGTGGCCTATTGCCATGAACAACTGGCGAACTATGGGACCTCATGCCTACAGCATCTCGCCCTAAAGACATTTGGGAGCCTTTCATAAACTGGCTTCGGACAAGAGATACCTCACTGGACAATGATGAGCCAACACCGGCATCTGCTGGCTCTCAGGACGTCGGCCCATAGGGGTAAGGTTTCCACTGCACAATAGTTGATCCAATATAACTGGCTCATACGGAGCCCTATTGACAAAGCTCTGCCTTGGAATCTGTGGCATTCTATTCATTTGCTGAGAACTGAATGGGTCTGTGATTATATTGGTTTGCCTTTTAGTCTCTAATGGTTGATAAGATGTCGTGATGCCTCCATATGTATGGTGCCTCTGAGTTATTTGTAAGCATTCTGAATATACCTCGTACTGCCATGGTTACTATGTGTTACAGTGATACGTGCAACTGTT
Source organism: Calotriton arnoldi (assembly GCA_963921515.1). Classification (NCBI taxonomy): domain Eukaryota; kingdom Metazoa; phylum Chordata; class Amphibia; order Caudata; family Salamandridae; genus Calotriton; species Calotriton arnoldi. The sequence continues at coordinate 123,187 of CAWUFW010002539.1, forward strand.
TACTGTTCTTTTCACTGTTGTCTCCTTAAAACCATAATTAATAAAATATTAAAAAACCATTGTATTCGTCTACATATATGAAATGAAATGAAATTTGTACTTGCACTTATACCCCCAAAGAGGTGTCCTGGCGCTGTACGCATACCGCTGTGGAACCCTTCCTGGCTTTTCCCTGTGAAATGTCCACTCCTGGGCACCCCCAGGGTGAAGCCAGGCATCCCAGCGCTGTTGGGGCCGTTGTGGAGATTAAGCAAGCTATTGCCCAGAGTTGCAGAGTGGGACCCATGATTAGAATAGACACCGAGGCGAGAATTATCAGGTCTGAGGAAATTGAGCCCAAGACCCGCCGAGGTGGGAATTGAACCCTGGTCAGATCTCTGCATCAGGGTCTGCTGCTCTAACCATTGAGCCACACTTCTCCACAGTAGCCAGTGTGCAATTAATGAAGGTTAGGTTAGAGTGTCCATTGAAAAGCATTTTTACTAATAACTTTGGTGCTTCGTGGGGACTTTGCAAGAAGCTTTCCAAAAACGTTTATCTGGTATCAGTTTGGTATGTTACTGTCCATGCCGATTTTTTTAAGTGGGGGTGAAAATAAAGGAGGAGGAGTCTAAAGTGCTTTGTTTCTCACTTTAACTCCTATAGGAATTTTTGCTCTCTATTGCAGAAAAAACGCTGAGCAGAAGTACACCAAACTTGGCATAAAAACTAGAACTTTACTCGGAAATTTTCTGTGCTTGATGTAAATCTGTTTAGTAGTTTTGAAGAAACTAATATTAAAAAATGTGTTGGTGGGCTTGCAAGGAGTTATTATTTTTGCCCAGAATGTTTGTGCCATTTGACAAATTTTCACAAAAAATGTAAAATGCTTTGCATGCTAAGCTTTCTTTTGATATTTTTTTCCATTTGTCAGTGGGGGTACAGTTAAAAGAGGGGCCATCATTTGATGAATCCACATTCAATTTTGCAGCCATTTAGCATGTTTTCAGTCTGCAGGTTTCAAATTCATGTAGATCTATCTTGGGGGAACAAAAGTAAAAAAGTGGAGGGGGACATTTTTATATGCTTCTGATGCTGTTTAATCAATCTGCATGAAAGTTTACAGGCTGTTAGCAAGTTGAGCTCAGTGAAGGAATCTCAAGATTCCTGCAGATCTGACAATGGGAAAGTTAGAAAAACACTGAATAGAGTAACAAAAAACCTGGTGTGAAACCAGAACTTTATTCAGGAGAGTGCCTTAGCTTGGTCTGGTGTAAATCTATTCAGAGCTTTTTAAGAAATTAGGGCCTCGTGTACAACGAATTGATGGGGTAAAGGTGGTTGCAAATTGTGCACCTATTTTTACCAAATGGTTTTTGATCTTGCAACCAACCTGTATTCTAATAGGTCAGTCCAGAAAATACAGAATTGTAGTGGGTCACAATATGCCCTACCTCATTAATATTCATGAGGAAGGTAGCAAATTGTGACTCACTTGAATTGGCCACAGCCATAGGGATGGTGGCCTGCTGGGTTCAGTAGACAACCTTGTCTGAGATTGCTTTTAAATAAATTAACCTTATTTTTTTTAAATATAGCCCATTTCCCTTAAAAGAAAACAGGATGCATTTAGAAAAAAAAGGGAAAGTTACACAAACCTTTTTTAGGAGTAAACAGTGGTCCTATGGACTACTGTCTACTCCTAAAAACATTTTTGTCAACATTCACAAAGGGGTAGGAGGTTCGTTACGGACCCCTTCCCGTTTATGAATGGTTTACCACCTTATTTGAGTTGCTGGTAAAATATTAACACTTTTCAACCGGATTGCGGTCACAAAACACTAATGCAAACCATAAACACTCGGTATTTGGAAGGGATCGATTTTTTATTGTTTCCTAAACCCATTTAATGATTTGGAAAACCTATTCCAAAACATTAATTGGGTTAACTACATTTGAAAAAGTGCTTTAGCGGTCGCAAAACCTTAGATTTACCGAATCTGAGGGTTTGCGACTGTCAACACTTTGTACTTGAGGCCCAGAGACACAAGTCACAAAAAGTGTGTGGTGGGCTTGAATGATGAAAGATTAGGCATGAAAATTTAGAGATATCAGGATCATTATTACATGGACAGTCCTCTAATCCGGGGTCACCGACTCCACAAAACTAAATAAAAAAAATAAAAGCCCCCCAAATTGGATGAGGTAGCTTTTTGCTCCTGTTATCCTTGTCGGGTCTACAGTCACAAAGTTGGGTCTGTGGACCCTAAGGCTCTGATTGGCTGGCCTAAGCAGAACAATGTCTGCTGTCACTGTCATTACAAGATGCATGGGCCAGCTGAGAAGAGCTAAAATGGGACAGAGTGAGTATTTCCCTTACACACTGGCTCACGTATTGTGCCAAGTGGACCTCGATTTGTTAACCCTTTCCGTGCGTCGGACGGCCGGGAGCCGTCCAACGTCACGGTGAGCGTGTGCGTCGGACGGCTACCAGCCGTCCTAGCACCCAACCACGGGGAAGCGCTGGCGCTCCCCCCGTGGGCCGCCCTTTAAGGTGCCCCCACCGAGGAAGGCAGCGGAAGCCCTTCCCCTGCCTCCCCCCGCCCCTCCTCCACGTCATCTAATGACGTCAGCGCGCGAGGCGCGCTGACGTCATTAGAGGATTCCAGACGCGCTGGAAGCCATTTGCTTCCAGCGCGTCCTGCAAAGAGGAGGTAAGTTTCTCCTCGGGGGAGGGGGCATTTAAACAAAAGATGAAAGGGTTTTCCTTTCCACTGATGCCTCTTTTGAGCATTCCTGCTGCACGATCGTGCGATCGTGCAGCAGGAATGCCCTCTAGACACCAGGGAATTATTTTTTTTTAATTTGAAATGTGATTAACTGTTTGCGGGGAGCGGCCCCTAAGGCAAGGGTCGCTCCCCTTTTGGGGGCAAAGTTTTTTGGCTGTGTCTCCCCTCCTAGGGGGCAGATCTCGCCATTTTTTTTTAAGTGGCCCACTAGACCACCAGGGATTCATTTGTGGGCAATGTTTGGGGGCAATGTTTTTGGCTGTGTCTCCCCTCCTAGGGGGCAGATGTCTCCATTTTCTTTTTTAAATAGGGCCCACTAGACCACCAGGGATTTATTTGTGAGGAGTGACCCCTTGGGCAAGGGTTGCTCCTCTTTGGGGGAAATGTTTGTGGCTGTGTCTGCCCCCCAGGGGGGCAGATCTTGCCATTTATTTTAAAATTGGCCCACTAGACCACCAGGGATTTATTTGTGGGGAGTGGCCCCTTGGGCAAGGGTCGCTCCCCTTTGGGGGCAATGTTTTTGACTGTGTCTGCCCCCCAGGGGGGCAGATCTTGCCATTTTTTTTTTTAATCGGGCCCACTAGACCACCAGGGATTTATTTGTGGGGAGTAGCCCCTTGGGCAAGGGTCGCTTCCCTTTGGGGAGCATTAATTTGGCCGTTTCTGCCCCCTGGGGGGGCAGATCGGCTGATTTTTTTTTGTATGGCCACTAGGCCATCAGGGATTTTTTTTTTTTTATGTTGGGGAGCGGCCCCTTGGACAAGGGTCGCTCCCCTTTATGGGAGGATGATTGTGGCCATTTCTGCCCTCTTTGGGTGGCAGATCAGCAGTATGTTTTTAGGCCCATCTGTCCCCAAGGGGGGCAGAAGCCATTAGACACCAGGGTTTTTTAAATTTTGGTGTTGGGGAGTGGCCTCTTGGGCAAGGGTTGCTCCTCTTTTACGGGGGTGAATATTTTATTTATACTCTGAGGCCCAGCTACCCCTTAGCTTGGCTGGTGGATTGTGTGTGGACTGGTGCATTATTTGCATATGTGATTGTAATGTTTTTTTCTCCTTTTTATTCTAGAGCTTTTGATTTTTGTTTGCGGTTTCGGCAGTGGTTGTTCTGCAGTTTTGCATAGTTGCATTTATTTGGTAAGAAAAACATTTTTGTTGTGTTTACTCCAAATGAGTATTATTGTGATGCATGAATGAATTTTTTTGTAAGTGGTGTCATAATGGCAGCATATTTAGTTAGTGTTTTGAGCATGAAATTCTTTGCGATGTGTTTTGCATTGTCTTATGTGTAATTTTCTTTTCTTTTTTCTTTTTCTTTTTTAGTGGGATATTGTTGATCCTTACTGTGTCTGGGCAGAGTAGGTGGTGATGATTCTAGTTGCTTCTGGCAAGTGAGTGGTATAGTTTTGGAGTATATAGGTCTTTGTGAAAAAGACACATTTTGTTTATTACTTATTTTACAAAGTGTTTGTTGTTGTTGACTTGTTTGACAAGTTACCTTTATTAGTAAGGATTATGGCTAGCCGTGGAATTACTGCTCAGCAGGGTTTTGGTATGCTTTTTGAATCGTCCTCTGAGCAGGATTACGAGACTCAATCAATCAATAATCAGGGGTTTGTTAAAGTGCGACTACTCACCCGTAAGGGTCTCAAGGCGCTAGGGGTGGGGGGGTGGTGCAGGTTCCATTCTATCAAGGAGGGGGTCTGTCGAAGAGCCAGGTTTTGAGGTTTCTTGCGAAGATGGGGAGCGATGTTGTCTGTCTGAGGTGGAGCGGAAGGGCGTTCCATGCTTTGGCCACGAGGAAGGAGAAGGAGCGGCCTCCCGATCTGGTCTTTCTGGTGCGGGGGACCACGGCGTAGGAGAGCTGGGCTGATCGTAGGGTCCTTTGGGGTGCGTGGAATTTGAGTCGGCTGTTCAGGTATGCTGGTCCGGTGCCGTGGAGGGCCTTGTGTGCATGGTTGAGCATCTTAAAGGTGATTCTCGCCTCGACGGGGAGCCTGTGGAGTGTGCGCAGGTGCAGGGAGATGTGGCAGTGTTTTGGCAGGTTGAGGACCAGCCTTGCGGCGGCGTTCTGGATGTTCTGTAGCTTACGGTGAGGTTTTTGTTTATTCCGGCGTAGAGTGCGTTGCCGTAGTCGAGTCTGCTGGTGACCAGGGCGTGAGTGACGGTCTTTCGGTGTTCGAGGGGGATCCATTGGAAGGTCTTACGAAGGAGGCGGAGGGTGTGGAAGCAGGAAGACGAGACAGAGTTGATCTGGCGGTCCATTTTGAGCTCGGAGTCCAGGATGATTCCCAGGTTGTGTGCGTGGTCTGTGGGGGTTGGCGGGTTTCCGAGGGCGGGTGGCCACCAGGTGTCGCTCCAGGCGTCGGGGTTTGGGCCCATTATGAGTACTTCTGTTTTGTTGGTGTTTAGTTGTAGGCAGCTGTTTTTCATCCATTTGGCGACGGCTTCCATGCCTTCTCAAAAGTTGCGTCTGGCGGGGATGGGCTCGTTGGATAGGGAGAGGATGAGCTGGGTGTCGTCTGCGTATGACACGATGTTGAGTCCGTAGGTTCTGACGATGGGGGCAAGTGGAGCCATGTAGACGTTGAAGAGCGTCGGGCTGAGGGAGGAGCCCTGGGGAACTCCGCAGGTGGTAGGTGTGGGGTCTGAGAGGAAAGGGGGGAGTCTGACAGTGCGTCTGAGGGAGAAGAGGGAGTGCAAGATTCTGGAAGTGAGTTTTCTGTCCACGAGGAATCATCTGATGATGAAGCTACTCTCATTGCGGATGAAGTGCCTGTTTTAGAGGAGGACACTGATGTGTCGATGGTGCAGCAAGAGACATCGGGATTGCAGCCTGAGGCTGCAAGGCTTCCTACTGGAAGTGCTGGACTCTGGGTTGATCCAAACATGGTCGCCTTTAGTGGTGATGCAGGGTGTAGAGTGGATTGTAAACATTTTTTGCCTATACAGTTTTTTCAGTTGTTTATGGATGATGTATTTTTGGCTGAGATTGTTGAGCAGACTAATTTGTATGCTGAACAGTTTTTGAGGGGCAACAGTGCCAGACTTAGGACCCGCTCTAGAGCTACCTGGTGGACTCCCACAAATCTGGATGAGATGAAGAAGTTTTTCGGTTTGACTTTTTTGATGGGCTTGATAAGGAAGCCGTCCCTGGCTTTATATTGGTCTACCAGTCCCTTGATGGCAACGGCCATATTTCCTGCAACTATGAGGCGTGATCGGTATTTACTTTTGATTCGGATGCTGCATTTTGGTGATAATGCTTTGGCGTTGCCACGAGATCACCCTGACTGTGACCATCTTTTTAAGATTCGACCTGTTCTTGATCACTTTGTAGATCGATTTTTAGAGATCTATCCTCCAGGGAAAGAAATAGCTGCTGATGAGTCTTTGGTCCTGTTCAAGGGCCGTTTGGTTTTTAGGCAGTACATTCCTAGCAAGAGGGAATTAAGATGTATATGTTGTCTGAGAGTAGGACAGGATATGTCTATAATTTCCAGGTGTACACTGGTAGGGATTCTACTATTGACCCCCCTGGTTGTCTGTCCACTTTTGGAGTTTCAGAGAAAATTGTGTGGGATCTTGCTAGAGGACTGTTTAACAGAGGTCACCATTTGTACCTTGATAACTTCTACACTGCTGTGCAATTGTTTAAGGAATTGTTCAAAGTGGACACTTTTGCTTGTGGCACAATCCGCTCTAACCGTAAAGGTTACCCAAAAGAGCTTGTTTGCAAAAAGCTTCAGAGGGGGCAGTACAGTGCCTTGCATAGTGAGGAACTGCTAGCTGTGAAATTTGTGGACAGGAGGGATGTGTACCTGCTGACTACCATCCATGATGAGAGGACTTCACCTGTGACTGTTTGGGGTCAGGTTGCTGAAGTGCGCAAACCTGTGTGCATTGTAGACTACAATAAGCACATGGGTGGTGTCGATAGAGTAGATCAGAGGTTGGAACCTTACACTGCTGTTCGTAAGGCTTACATTTGGTATAAGAAGTTGGCCATCCATCTCTTCAATTTAGCAACTTTTAATGCTTTTGTTGTGTTCAAGGAGTGTTCTCCTGCGTCAAAGATTACTTTTGTTCAGTTTCAGGAGTCTGTGAGAGGCAGCCTTGTTGTAGTGGAACAGGCAAGTGATACCAAAGGGGATGATGGACGGAGCGTTTGAGCAAATCAAACACTCACCCCCAGTCAACTGATCTGGGTTTAATCCATCATCATTCTTTAGCTCACTCCACCACCCACAGTTCAGACATGGCCATATGCAAATCAGTCTAACCCTGTGCCTCATGGGAACAGTCCAGCCCGAACTGCCAAGCCATGTCTTCCCTGGACCGGAAACAAGCATCCTGGGACCGGTTTCAGGTTCATAACCCTCATCAGCCAGGCTATCTTGAATCCAGTGGCAAAGTGAGCAAGGGACCCACGACTGGGCATACCCTGCCAACTTAGGGCGAACAAAGCGATACCAAAGGGGATGATGGACGGAGCGTTTGAGCAAATCAAACACTCACCCCCAGTCAACTGATCTGGGTTTAATCCATCATCATTCTTTAGCTCACTCCACCACCCCAGTTCAGACATGGCCATATGCAAATCAGTCTGACCCTGTGCCTCATGGGAACAGTCCAGCCCGAACTGCCAAGCCATGTCTTCCCGGGACCGGAAACAAGCATCCTGGGATCGGTTTTGGGTTCATAACCCTCATCAGCCAGGCTATCTTGAATCCAGTGGCAAAGTGAGCAAGGGACCCACGTCTGGCCATACCCTGCCAACTTAGGGCGAACAAAGCGATACCAAAGGGGATGATGGACGGAGCGTTTGAGCAAATCAAACACTCACCCCCAGTCAACTGATCTGGGTTTAATCCATCATCATTCTTTAGCTCACTCCACCACCCCAGTTCAGACATGGCCATATGCAAATCAGTCTGACCCTGTGCCTCATGGGAACAGTCCAGCCCGAACTGCCAAGCCATGTCTTCCCTGGACCGGAAACAAGCATCCTGGGACCGGTTTCGGGTTCATAACCCTCATCAGCCAGGCTATCTTGAATTCAGTGGCAAAGTGAGCAAGGGACCCACATCTGGGCATACCCTGCCAACTTAGGGCGAACAAAGCGATACCAAAGGGGATGATGGACGGAGCGTTTGAGCAAATCAAACACTCACCCCCAGTCAACTGATCTGGGTTTAATCCATCATCATTCTTTAGCTCACTCCACCACCCCAGTTCAGACATGGCCATAGGCAAATCAGTCTGACCCTGTGCCTCATGGGAACAGTCCAGACCGAACTGCCAAGCCATGTCTTCCCTGGACCGGAAACAAGCATCCTGGGACCGGTTTCGGGTTCATAACCCTCATCAGCCAGGCTATCTTGAATCCAGTGGCAAAGTGAGCAAGGGACCCACGTCTGGGCATACCCTGCCAACTTAGGGCGAACAAAGCGATACCAAAGGGGATGATGGACGGAGCGTTTGAGCAAATCAAACACTCACCCCCAGTCAACTGATCTGGGTTTAATCCATCATCATTCTTTAGCTCACTCCACCACCCCAGTTCAGACATGGCCATATGCAAATCAGTCTGACCCTGTGCCTCATGGGAACAGTCCAGCCCGAACTGCCAAGCCATGTCTTCCCTGGACCGGAAACAAGCATCCTGGGACCGGTTTCGGTTCCTAGAGTTGGAGTGGTGGAGGATGTGGCTAGACTGAAAGATCGCCACTTTCCTGATTTAATTTCTCCCACGCCCAAAAAAACCAATCCCTGTAAGAGATGTAGAGTCTGCTTACGAAGAGGTATGCGGAAGGGGAGTCGTATGCACTTTGCCGATTGTCCTTCTAATCCTGGGCTTTGTGTGCCCACATGTTTCAGATTGTATCACACTCCAAAAAGTTTTTGGGAGCAACCGTGAGTCTAATAGTGTACTGCCTGGTCTGTATGGTTTTATGCAGTTGTTGTTCAGTTTCACGGTTGGCATTAGAATGATGTCTTTAGTTACTGCTGTTGTTTTTGTAGTTATAGTTTTGGATCTAGTTGCAATTGGTTTGTGTTTTCGTTCTTGTTAAAAAAAAAATTATGGCGGTGTGCGTAGACTGGCGCTTGGCTGGCAGTGTGCGTGGACTGGTGCTTGGCTGGCGGTGTGCGTGGACTGGCGCTTCGCTGGTGATGTGCATGGACTGGCGTTTGGCTGGCGGTGGGCGTGGGCTGGCGCTTGGCTGGCAGTGTGTGTGGACTGGCGCTTGGCTGGTGGTGTGCGTGGACTGGCGCTTAGCTGGTGGTGTGCGTGGACTGGTGCTTGGCTGGTGGTGTGAGTGGGCTGGCGCTTGGCTGGCAGTGTGTGTGGGCTGGTGCTTGGCTGGCGGTATGCGTGGGCTGGCGGTGTCGGTGGGATGGTGCTTGGCTGGCGGTGTGCGTGGGCTGGTGCTTGGCTGGCAGTGTGCGGGGACTGGAGCTTGGCTGGCAGTGTGGGTGGGATGGTGCTTGGCTGGCAGTGTTCGTGGGCTGGCATTTGGCTGGCAGTGTGTGAGTAGTGACTTGCTTCTGGTCATTACACACTCTGCTAGCCACTGCAGACACTATGTCAAGCACCAGCCGGTGTGATTGCTGTGTCAGTCATGTGGGCGTATGAAAGTGATGGGCCCTTGAATGGCGTTGTCTGTTGATGTGAATGTTGTAATGTGCTGGACCCGCGGCTGGTGGTGTGAATGGTCTTGTGTGTCAGGTATGAAAGGTGTGTGAATGGCCTGTAAAGAGGTTGGTGCCTTGCCGTGGCTTTCCAGATCATGAGCTGTAAGTCATTGGTTCAGGCTTTTAACCTTTTAAATATTAACAGTGCATTTCCTTTTTGTGAAATCTCTTGTTACTAGAATTTTACGCTCTGAACCTTCACTCACCCTCGTGCCAAATCCAACCAGTATGTGTGAGTACTTAAGGAATTGTTCATTTTGAAGTAATATTTGTCTTTTCTGTCTCTCTCTGCCAGGGTGTACATTGTCTCCACATTGTCTGTGGATGTGAGTGTTGTAATGTGCTGGGGCCGCAGCTGGTGGTGTGAAAGTGTGTGTCAAGTACGAAAGGTGTGTGAATGGCCTGTAAAGAGGTTGGTGCCTTGTCGTGGCTTTACAGCTCACGAGGTGTGCGTCATTGGTTCAGGTTTTTAACCTTTTAATTATTAACAGTGCATTTCCTTTTTGTGAAATCTCTTGTTAATAAAATATACATTTTGAACCTTTCACTCACCCTCGTGCCAAATCCAACCAGTATGTGTGTGTACTTGAGGAACAGATGGATAGGCAGTCATATTTGTCTCATCTGTCTTTCTGTGCTAAGGTGTAGTCTGTCTCTAGGGAAAATTTACCAACTTTAGATATTTCTGTAAAGTAAAAAAAAAATGGGGAGTGCTGGGTGGTGTGCCTCTCATGGATCCCAACAAGTTTTTTTTTACTCACAATGCCATGCAAACCTCAAAATGTGACTATAGTCACGCATTTTCCTTGCATTACTGTGTCATAATATTCTGGTGTGAGAAAAACCACAATTTTCCTACCACCCAGCATTCCCCCCAGGTCTCCCGATAAAAATGGTACCTCACTCGCGTGGGTGGGTCAAGTACCCGCGACAGGCAAGGGCCCAAAACCTATTGAGGCGACATCAAAATTACCTCGGGAATGCTGGGTGGTAGGAAATTTGTGGATCCACGTAGATTCCAGAACTTTCCCACTCAGAAATTTGAGAAAAAAGTGATTTTTTCAGCTAAATTTGAGGTTTGCAGGGGATTCTGGGTAGGAAAACGTTGGGGGGTCCACGCAAGCCATACCTCCCTGGACTCCCCCGGGTGTCTAGTTTTCAGAAATGTGTGGGTTTGGTAGTTTCCCACGATGGCCGCCGAGCCCGGGGCAAAACACCAGGGGACCCCCCTTGCAAAACCAGGTTGTTTTGTGATAGGTCATTTTGATGTCGCCTCAATAGGTTTTGGGCCCTTGCCTGTCGCGGGTACTTGACCCACCCACGCGAGTGAGGTACCATTTTTATCCGGGGACCTGGGGGAACGCTGGGTGGTAGGAAATTTGTGGATCCACCCAGATTCCAGAACTTTCCACCACAGAAATGTGGGGGAAATGTGTTTTTTTTTACAAAGTTTGAGGTTTGCAAGGGATTCTGCGTAACAGAACCTGGTGAGAGCCAGTCAAGCCACCCCATCCTGGATTCCCCTAGACATCTAGTTTTCAAAAATGTATAGGTTTGCTAGGTTTCCCTAGGTGCCGGAAGAGCTAGGGTTCAAAATCTACAGCTAGGCACTTTGCAAAAAAAGGCTCAGTTTTCACTGTGAAAATGTGGTGTGTCCACGTTGCGTTTTGGGCCGTTTCCTGTCGTGGCCACTAGGCCTCCCCACACAAGTGAGGTACCATTTTTCTTGAAAGACTTTGGGGAATGCAGTGAGGGTGTAATTTCGTGGATCCACGCAGATTCCAGAACTTTCCACCACAGAAATGTGAGAAAAATGTGTTTTTTTTTACAAAGTTTGAGGTTTGCAAGGGATTCTGGGTAACAGAACCTGGTGAGAGCCAGTCAAGTCACCCCATCCTGGATTCCCCTAGGTGTCTAGTTTTCAAAAATGTATAGGTTTGCTAGGTTTCCCTAGGTGCTGGCAGAGCTAGGGTTCAAAATCTACAGCTAGGCACTCTGCAAAAAAAGGGTCGGATTTCACTGTGAAAATGTGGTGTGTCCATGTTGCGTTTTGGGCCGTTTCCTGTTGCGGCCACTAGGCCTACCCACACAAGTGAGGTACCATTTTTCTCGGAGGACTTTGGGGAATGCAGGGTGGGTGGAATTTTGTGGATCCACGCAGATTCCAGAACTTTCCACCACAGAAAAGTGAGGAAAATGTGAATGTGTTTTTTTTGACAAAGTTTGAGGTTTGCAAGGGATTCTGGGTAACAGAACCTGGTGAGAGCCAGTCAAGTCACCCCATCCTGGATTCCCCTAGGTGTCTAGTTTTAAAAAATGTATAGGTTTGCTAGGTTTCCCTAGGTGCTGGCAGAGCTAGGGTTCAAAATCTACAGCTAGGCCCTGTGCAAAAAAAAATTCCGTTTTCACTGTAAAAATGAAGTGTGTCCAAGTTGCGTTTTGGGCCGTTTCCTGTCGCGGGCACTAGGCCTACCCACACAAGTGAGGTACCATTTTTATCGGGAGACTTAGGGTAACACAGAATTGTAGAGCAACTGCTATTACCTATTGACTTTTGATGCATTTCTGCCTTCCAAATGAAAGGCAATTTGTAAAAAAGAAGTCACTTTGAAAAATGTCCTATAATTCTCATGCTAGTATGTGTACTCACAATTTCGGAAATGTGCAAATACCTACTGTTTCTAAACTCTATATTTTTTCCAATTTCAGAAATACATAGGTGTCTTTCATCCAGATTTTTCACTGTATATATTTTCCCAAATGAATTGCTATATACCCAGTACATAATAAAAAAACATTGCAAGACGCTGCTCAGTAATTGGCTCTGGGTTCTTCGGGTTCTTGGTGAACCTACAAGTCCTATATATCCCCACAATCAAAAAGGTCCAGCGGATTTAACGGTATATTGCTTTCAAACATCTGTCATAATTAGAAGAAGTTACAGGTGAAAACGTTGGCACAAATGGCTGTTTTTTTCAACACATTTTCAATTTTTCCTATTTTCAACTATTAATTACTATAAAGAAACCTTGAAGGATCTACACAAATGACCCCTTGCTGAATTCATAATTTTGTCTACTTTTCTAAAATGTATAGCTTTCCAGGATCCATTATTGCTTTTATACCCATTTCTACCATTAACTGGAAGAAGGTTGAAAGCACAAAAAATAGCAAAAATAGGCTATGTCTCAGTAAAATGCCAAAACTGTGTAAAAAATGTTGGTTTTCTGACAAAAGTCTGTCAGTCCCTGAAAGCTGGGAAAATGGTGATTTCAGCCCCACAACCCCTTTGTTGATACCATTTGCAGGGAAAAAAACAGACACTTTCATTTGCAGCACTTTTTCCCATTTTCCCCCCAAAAAACAAACTTTTGCTGTATTTTGGCTAATTTCTGGGTCCCCTCCAGGGGAATCCACAAACCCTGGGTACCTTTAGAATCCCCATGATTTTGGAAGAAAAAGGACGCAAATTTGGCGTGGATACCTTATGTGGTCAAAAAGTTACAGGGGCCTATGCGCAAACTACCCCAAATAGCCAAAAAAAGGCTTAGCACGGGGGAAAGGCCTAGCAGCGAAGGGGTTAAATAAATAACTAACTAAAGCTTGCAGCATGTTTTGCGGATCCAAAGACAGGGTTGACAAACCTCTGAGCAAGACTCTGAGGTTTACAAACACTTTATAGAGTCTATAATAGCAACTACTTTGTAGTTATGACTAAGCTACACTTCTCAATGAACATGCATTTTTGAAGCTACTTGACGAATCTGTATGAAAAATTACACACCCCTAGAAAAACTTGCTAAGGCATGGTGAGGCGGGCATCGAAGAGCTAAAAGTTTTTTGATCTCTTGGCCATTAGACTCACAAGCGTGAAACTCGCAAATTCTGCCAATCACAAGTGAATATTTGAGAAGCCTGACTGGCTGATCAATGACTTTCAATTTTTTTTCCCTACCAACTTGAAATTCAAGAAATCTTCAAAATGTGCAAATTCTGTGCAGTATTACAAAGATCAGAAAAAGTATGATGAATGGTTCTAAGTCTCAGCCGAAAGGGGGTATATATGATTACAGAGAGTTAGAAAAATTCCATGAAAAATAGTCAGTTTGTTTAAAGTCATCAGCCCAGTGGTAGATGCAGGGCCTGATAGAGTGCAATCGGTGGTTAGCTGCAAGGTCTTGCCACAAGCCTGGATCTACGTAGAAATACTGGGACACGCAGGTGGGTTGGCAGCGGTCCTGTATTGAACCTCTTCTGCATACAGTCTTCACCAGTACATGGAAGGGGTTGGCCACATGGGTGGCTAAAGGTAGGGGTTGGCTACAGCCAGGTCCCGCACTGAACCCCAGCTAAACAAGCATTGGCAATGCCAATCGGTCTCGCCTTTGGGACCTTGTAAGTATTTAGTGATGCAGCAGATTATTGCATATTATTGCAATATAGGGTGAGTTTTTTGATATTGTACTAAGTCAATATAACACAAGTTATTAATTTCAGCAGAGAGACGAAAGATCGGAAGAGCATAAGTAATACATCTGTGTGTGTGTGTGTGTATAGCTATTGAATTGATACAATTTTACATTAATCTAGGAAACGAGCTAGATAGAGCGGCTCTATTTTTAAGAACACTGTTTCCTAGAAAGTGTTGATTTTAGGTTGGATTTACTGAAGAGCCTTCATTGATATGTTCCTGTGCGTATGTACACCTGTGTGTGTGCCCTTAAACCAGCGCCGTTGAATGGCTTTTCCGCACACCCATGTGTATATATCTTAACACCGCACATTAAGCCTGTCGTGTGCACTCTGTTGTCATTGAAGGCAGCTGCGGCCCTGTGTCCAGTTACTGTTTTTGTTTCATGAAGTTGTTTGTGCAAGGCACACCGGTTCCTTGCAATGCCGGACACACGTTCGTGCCACAATTTTTAACATTTGATATTTGTCGTTTCCTCTGGTGTTTGATACTGAAAGTTGTTTTCTGAAGCCAGCACACCAGAGACGCCAGCCAGTGAATAAACTGTGTCCACGTGACAAAAATGGGACGTGGGTTCGAAACGCACACGCTACCTGCATATAAACACACACTCACCACCACACACATGCCTACAAACATCCCTGCAAACGAACACACGACTTACAACCCGCGCACACATGAGCAACCACACATAAACGAGTGCACACACACTCACACACACACACGAACACACGCCAGTTACTACCCGCGCGCACATATAAACAACCATGAATAATCACAGTAAACAACCGGGCGCTCTCTCTCACACACACGCATACACGCACGCGCGAACACACATACACACACACACACCGCTGCAGGCCCCACACACACTCATCATATACACAAACACTAACATACACAAACAGACACACACACTCACCACTACAGGCCACACACACTCATCATACACACACACACACAAAGACACACACATACAGGGGCAGACACCGCTGCAGAAGCACGCACTCATCACCCACACAAAGACACACACACAGGGACAGACACCACTGCAGGCCACACACACCCATCATACACACACATACACGCACATCCAGGGGCAGACACCGCTGCAGGCCGCATGCACTCATCACACACACAGAGCCACACACACAGGGGCAGATAACCACTGCAGGCCGCACGCACCTATCACACATGCAGAACCACACACAAAGGGGCAGACTCCGCTGCGGGTCGTACGCACTCATCATACCCACACACACAGGGGCAGACACCACTGCAGGCCGCACGCACTCATCACACACACAGGAGCCGACACCAGTGCAGGACTCGCACCCTCATCAAACATACACACACAGGGCTGCACTCCTCACTCCAAGCAGCTCTGGACATTGCAGACAGGCAGAGAGAGCTCTGAGGCTCAGTGACGCCACACCCCAATCACCCTGCCACACATAGCATGTGGCCCCCGATTTAACAATCCCCCTCACCAGGTCACTGTGGGGCAGTCCCGGCCGGGCAGCAGCACCTGGTGTGTGTTATGTGAGTCGGCAGCATGCAGCGCTGCACAGACACAATAATCAGGTATATAGCATGGAGGGCTATACTTTAGCGCCGTGAGGCAGCACTAGCATCACTCAGCACTATAAAAAAATATATGCGTTTCTAATTCACGCGCATCTAGCATCAAGTGACGAAAACAAAGCAAGCAGCGCTAGCGCTGCAACGCTAGGCGACACGTAAAAAGGAGTGCTAATTCAGCCAGCAAATCACAGGACAAACAAGCATTTAAAATGCAATAGGACTCGTATTTACACGAGACCTATTGCATTTGTAACGGAAGTGCGGGCGTCCAAAATGGCATGAACGGGAGGGGGGGAGGGGTGCCGAGAAGTTACGGACCGCGAGAGGAAACGGGGGGAGGCAGGGGAACAAAATACTTTTAAAGTAAAGGGGCCAATAGCCATGGAAGGGCACAAGTGACGACATGGCCGTCAGGAGGAGGGACTAACAAGCTGAAACCCAATGAGAAGGCAGCATTTAGAATGTAAGCTAATCAAAAACATGGGCGGAGCTTAAACGAAGCTTCCCCGCTATAGTGTATACTGCATGCCTCGCAAAGTGAGCAGCGCATGCACGCTGCAATGCTAGGCGAGACCTAAAAAGGGCTGAAAAGAATGTGCTGCAAGGGCAGGATGCATCGATGATGGCCCCGCCTCTAACAGCTAAAGTTGAAAAAATTAAAAAGAGTTTATAAATTTATGGTTCATGGTACATTTGCATGGGAAAGCAAGCCTAAGAAATTAAAGGAAAAACACAGTTAAAGAGTTGTTATGCTTCAACATCAAAACCTAAAACCCTTGAAATTTGCCAGTTATGGTCTGATACACAAACTATAACCTACGCCCCATCATGAAAATGATAATGCTCGCTAGAATTGGACTGTTTGTGGACTCAATATTAATACCAGTAACAGCTGAACTTTACAACACAACATTATTAAATAACCACACATATCGTAAAAAATAAATTATACTCCATGATTAGTGATGCAATTGATAATATCAATCGTAATGAGGAAACAAAAAGGTGATGGTGAAATGCTTACTTCAATGTCAGCCAGTGGCAATTACTCGCCCCATATTACAGTCCATCTTTTTTTGTCCACTGTACCACCCTACACAGATAGCGGCCATATGCAAATCGCTGGTTCCCAAACCTAAGCAATCGTCAGTGGCTGAGAGTAATTCAAGCATTCATTTCTTCTCTTTGTTGTTTGTTGCTGTAGATGCCCTAAGTTCAACAGATATGGCCACACATAGTTACGTACTTAATGTGCTATAGGACTGAAGCTATAGCTACATGACAAGTAAGTAGGCTGAAACAGGTCTGGGGCTATGTAGATATATAAAAATTATATGTTTGGGTGTTTTTATTGCAGAAAATGCAATGGTATAAAAACCCATGTGTGACGAGGAGCCGGGTTGTGGACCCGCCTCATCGGACTTGCTGCAGGACCGATTACCTCCTTACCTTTCTCCCTGTCCACTCCTCTATTTACAGACCCCGTCTTTTGGACCGGATCGGTACTATCCCTTTAAGACTCTACCGCCTTCTGTGCCCTCCGCTGATCATGTGAGGTGGTCAGCTGACCTTATCCCCTACAAAGCGTAAGAGACGGAACATCCGAGGTGTTCTCTTGGAGAATCGTCGACAAGGGCGTCGGAGCTGTCGGGAGAAAATCGGGACGTCGAGACTTTCTTTATTGGCCCTGGACTCGGGAAGCTGACGATCTCCGTCGACACGGAAGAGGATATCCCGGAAGCTGGACGAAGAGGGACGCCGACCGAAGAAGACGAAAAGAGGGAGCCGGACCTTCTCCAGCAACGCGCAAAAAGCGGCCACGGCCCAGGCGGGTCGTGGCTCCACAAGGTACGGGGCCAGCTAGGGGCTGTGTGGGGAAGGGGAAGCAGGGAAGTGAAGGGAGGACCAAGCGGCACACAAGTGCAGTCTAAACACGCTGATACCTAGCTGTAGTCACGGAGCGCGTAAATACCTACTGCAAGTGAGAGCGCGATCCACTGGTGGCGGTTGGGTGTACCCTCCTTCACTCCTTTTTCCCTGATCACTACTTAAGCCAGCGGAACAACCCCCTTACCGATACTTTCTTTTTCCTTTATGTTCCTTCTGATTGGTGTGGCGGTACGGCGAGACCCAGTCCTCCTATCCTGGAAAAACCGGACGCCTTAGAAGTTCCTTGCTCCCTGAAGTAAGAGAGTGAAGAAGAGGCACCAACCTGGGACTTTACGTGTTGTTCTCGGGAAACCCTCACAAGGATGCACTGAAAATAAAGCAGTGTTTAAAAACTCTATCCCTATCTCCCTGTCTCCTTCTCCACCGCGCCACACCATGTTTCACAGAGACCCTTGAAATGTTTTCCAGGTTTCATAATAATTACATCATGATAACAGACTCAGCTGAGCTTTTCTATTGACCATTGTTTAATTGGTGACATCGTGATGAAAGCTAAAGCAAAACCAGAACATTCAAATTACAGTCAGGCCCATTGATATCTGAAAGTTACAGAGACTCTGGGAACATATGTTTTTATTGAGTTTTTCAGTAGATGAACAGGTAGTATTAACACCCACTACCTATTAACAATTTCATGAGACATACCTGTTTTACTCCAATAAAGCCATAATAAGGATACCTGCAATAGACACAGATTGGCTGGCTCTTATACCCCCCAGCCATTGTAATACGCATGAGAACTCCACATAGCGCCAATGATGACCCCTTGCTTTCACCCGCCGCCTGATCCCTCACCCGCTTAGTGACCGTTAGGGGACTACGTCCTTGTCGTTTCTTCATGGACCCCACACTTTCTTGAACTTTTTGGGCACTCCTGTGCCGGACATACCAATATTCTGTGCACCAAACCAGATTGGATTCCCAGGACTGTATTGTTGGAACCCTGTCCCGACGCCAGTATCTAATCAAATCTGAATGTGCAACCATCAGGGCAACATTACAGAATAAAAGTGTGTAACGGATTAAAGTTTATTGCCCCAGATGCTCAACGTCACCAACTGCGAAGTAAGGTTCAACAAAAAGTCCAGCTTTGTTGATATCCTGCGTCCCACTAGTGGTCTTGAGTCTTAGGGCACTAGTATTCTTGAATCTTAGGGCAGCCCAAAATTGTGTGCAACAGAGTTCCACTTTGCTGGCATCTGCTTAGACAAAGACCATCATCCATTTTACCCATAAGAAACAACCTGGACCTCGTAAAGTGTGCTCTATGGAGAAATTTCAGTTGGATTAATTAGAATCCCGTCCGGATGGCAACTTCCCGTGGGTAGCGGCACGTTCTCCCTAGTCATCGTCTTCTAGTATGTTGAGGTTTTATTCCCATTTGTTCCTAAGACTATTGAGCGGGAGGAGACTATTACGTAGGCGTGTAGCGTATATTCGGGACATGGCTGGTTAGGGGTGCCCCTAGTGCCCTGTATTCTAGAGGTGTCTCGTATAGTACATCTCACAACAAATGCGTATGTTCTTGCAGTAAGTGTCTTTTAATTTTTAATTGCTGGTACAGGAGGTACTGGTTCCTTGTCACTTCGAATTGTTCCTGTAACTCAGGGAAGGGTATTATCTCATTATCTCACAAAATGTCACCTACCCTAGATATACAATGTAGGTCCCACTTTTGTAACCCCTCATGCGATGCAGTCCCTTCAGTATGTCTGAACCCCACAGTGGGGTCTCTAATGTCAAGTTGCCTTTCCAAACCAGGGTCAGTGTCACCCAATACCACATTTTGATTACAACAGCTGTCATGGCGGGCAGTAGCATCATCCTCATTTCCCCATAGAAGCGCTGAACATAGCCCCTGTGTCCCTTGCCCTTCTATCTGCTATCAGTGAGGATTCTTATTGATACAGAAGATCCAATCATTGATCACTTGCAGTTGTGTCACCCAATAGTATAATCATAAGTCCGGGAGGGCAATTACGTACTCTGGGGCCTTCCTGCTAAGAGTTGTCAGGGCTAGCCTTGGCATACCCCCATCCCACACCAGCTCTTGTGTCACCTCATGCACGAACCGATAAAACCCAAACGGGACCTTGAAGGGAGAGTTTTGCAACACATAAAGGAATTTCGGTAGGTAAATAATTTTTACAAAGGGCTGCCGTTCCCAGCAAAGATAACAGGAGTCTCCTCCAACACCCACGTCAACCCTATAGGCCTCAAGGATTTTGGTCAGCTTCTCCCTGAAAAAAAGTTTGCAGTCCATTGTCATAAATATCCCGAAGTAGGTAAATCCCACGGGCTCCCAATTTGGAGGATAATTCCAACCCCACCCCAGGTCACCATCAGATAAAGGAAATGACCGATTTGTGCCTCCAGGTTCTCCAACGCTCTGGGATTGGAGAGCTTCTGGTCGGTTCGATAAGATAGAGAAGTATATCATCATCGTATAAGGAAACAACGTCTTCCCACTCCTAGTCCGACCGTACACCCCGTATTAATGCATTCTTGCACACCCATGCAGCAAGCAGCTCGACTACCACCGCAAAGAGTAAGGGGGACAGTGGGTAACCTTGCCAAGTACCCCTGCTTATCCCAAACGTCCCTGAGAACACCTCATTCACCTTGACCCTAGCTGCAGGGTCCTTATATAGCAATCTCACCCAAGACTACTATATGTCAGGCCGAACCCCATCTTGCGCAAAATTGCCATCAGGTAGGGCTACTCCAGAGAGTCGAACTCCTTTTCAGCATCCATGACTAATGTGATGTCCGGGTTCAACAATTGCCTCTCTGCGGGCTCACAGCCAATCTCCAGAGGTTATCCCTTGTCGCCCTGTATGGCATAAAGCCTGATTGATCAGGAGCCACGAGCGTGTCCACCAACTGCATCAGGCGGTTAGCTAGAACTTTCACCAGTACTTTCATTTCCCGGTTCTGCAGTGATATTGACCTGTAGGATGCAGAGTCCCCATGTGGTATCCCCTTCTTGTGGATCAGGACTATTGTTGCCCATCTTAGGCCTCATGAGAGCATGCCCTCGCTTTTCACCCTGCAGAAGAGTGCATGAAGTGGACCTACTATTCGGGATGTACTGTTAGTGCCTGAGGATCTACCCCCTTTCATCTGACAAAGCGCCTCCAATATCTCTGCATCCATGACCTCTGCTTTCAGGGAGCCACTCACCTCCTCCCGAGCTGAGGGGCTGGGATGTCAGTAATGAAGCTCTCCAAGTCCCCTACGTCAACCTCCTTCCTTGCCTGATAGAGGTCACTCAGGTGCGTAGCAAAGGCCTGAGCTATCTCAGTCAGGGTTTCGGCTATTTCACCTGACCCCATATCTGTGGTCAGTATTCACCTTTGTCCTTTTTTTTTAGCCAGCCAGGCTAAAAATGTCCCAACCTTGTTGCCCACCTCGTACAGCACGCCCTATTTCACTCTGAATTGGGCCTTGCCTCATGCTGGACATGGCTTCTCAGGTCCTCTCTGATCCCCTCTATCTATCTCTATCTATCTCGGGGAGGGAGAGCCTACACAGTCCACTTCCTGCAGTGTCAATTTGGATTCCAACTCACAACTCTCTCTGTCGTTCTACCTCTTCTTCCCCATCACACTTGTAATAGGCTGCCCACTTAAGACCACCGTTCACACCTCCCAAAGGTCCACCTCTGAGTCTACTGTCCCTGTATGTTCCTTGAAGTAGAAATCTGTTCAGCCTCAGTAATCAGTTTCCTAATATTCCAGTCTGAAAGTTCCCAGGGGTTGAGCTTCCATTCACCCCTTGTCATTGGGTGCCTGTCAGTAAGTGTGTGACTACGGGCGAGTGATCTGATATGCCGCACAGCAAAAGGGCTGTGTGACTAAATCGTCCCAACTGGTGCATGTTACCAAAAAATAGTCCAATCTAGGCATCAAGCACATATTGTTGGAGGCAAAGGAGTTCTGTCATGTCCTGGGGTGTTCTTCTCGCCATCCCTCATGGTTAAAGGAATGAAATTAGATGAAGTTCCACCCTGGGTCTGTCCCCTGATGCCATTACCATGTCTAGTTCCCCTTGTAGAGTTAAGTTGAGGCCCCCTCCAATAAGGAGTAAAGCCTCCGGCGTCTCCGTTATTCACCCCCTAACTTATCCAGCCCACTGGTCTGGGGGGAAATACCAGGACACAAGTTTCAGGTTCTCCGATTTCCACTCACCGCCACCTCACAGCCAAGCAGATCGACCCACGATGGGGTGACTTGCAGCGGGAGGGATTTCCAGACCAGAATTCCTACCCCCCTAGATCCCTAATGCACCAGTAATCTGTACCTGCCCTGGTTTAAAACTCTGCAGTTGTTGCCCCAAGGTGGGTTCTTGTAATAGGATTATGTCTGGGTCCTGCCTAGACAAGTGTTTTCATATTATTCCCCCTTCACATTGCTGCCCAGGCCATTCATGTTCCATTAAAGTACTTAAGAGTCGGTCCTGCAGGTTTCTGTTGAGGTATGGGTTCTGGCATGTGTGCTATCCCTTTCGGCACAGCTATGCTCGCATTGTGACTCGGTATGCCTCTAATTGTCTCCTCTCTCCCCTCAACCACCTACCCAACAACCACATGCAGAGGATCCAAAACTATCCGCCAATACCAGAGGAGTCAGTAACCCCAACATATTCAACTGGAGAATCCTTTTCAGCAATGAACAATTATCTTAATCTGAAGTAAGGTGCATGGTCCTATGAAACAATCATAAATTTCCGGTCACAGCAAACCCAGCTAGCACCTGCCCTGAGTGGGCTCACAGTTCGGTATGTTTTGGGGTCCCTGATCGGATTCCTGATATGTCTCACTATAGTGTTTGCCATCATCGGAATGACGAATGGGAGTGTCACTCCCTCTGAGTTTTCTTGGGAGTCTTCGGAGTGTCCTGCCATTTCCTCTGATTCTCTCGCCAGTGTTGCCCACCTCTTGCCAGTATTCATGGATCAATGGTACTGTATTTCCACGACGAATTCAGCCCAGTTGCGGCTGCCCTTGTTCATCTGTGTAGCTTACGTTTTGACATTCATTTATGCCCTCTAGAGGCCGGTCCTTCTCCCGCATCTCAGGGAGTGGGTGACCCTGTGCCTCGAGCCAGTCCCATGCCTTAGATGCCTTAGATGCCAACACAGAGAAATGTGACTTTCCCTCATCTATGATCCAGAGTTTTGCAAGGAAAAAACAGAGGTGTACTTTAGGTTCAGCTTCCGCAGGTGGTGCTTAACTACAATGAAAGTTTGTCTCTGGCACTGTACTGCGGTGGTATGGTCCGGGTATGTGCTCACCATGCCACCTTACAGCTGCCACGGACCATGGGCGCATACCACTTGCAGGATATGAGACCTATCTCAAAAGATTAGGAGCCTGGCCACTATCTGCCTAGGTGGTGCCCCTGGCACCGGTGGTCTGCCTACCACTCTATGTGCCCTCTCAACTGTGAACATCGTAGAGGCCTTAACCCCCCCCAGCACTGTTGATAAAAGCCAATGTCCCAAAAACAGCTCCATGCTCGAGCCCTCTGATTTTTCCGGGACCCCAACCAGCCACATGTTATTACGCCGGGATCGTTCTTCGGTATCTTCAATCTTGACCAGTAGCTGCTTAATAGTTTTCTGCATAGAGCAAAGCTTATTATTACTGTCTGGAATTGTGGGCTCCAAATGGGCCAATTCAGATTTGGTCATCTCCACCCCATCTGCCAACATCCTATGAATGGCCCGCAGGAGTCTCAGGTCTAGTGCCATGACATTAATTTTAATTTCCAATGCCATTTTGGTGTCCTGTATGGCCACTACGATTGCCGTTTTGTGGACTTCTAGCCCTTGATATGCCTCTGCCTCTCCCTGGCCACATGGCTTCTCTCTATGACGGGGAGGGTCCAGAGCTGACCAGGCCAGCCCCAGGCAGACAGCCACAACCGCCCCCGCAGCAACAAGCACCCCTTGCTCACCTTCACTGCCCCGAAGGGCCAGGGCTCTTCACCATGATTCAGTTGGGCAATGTCGCACCTCACTGACATTGAGCCAAAGGCAGCTCAGGGGTCCCGTTCCAGTGGGATCAGAATGACACAGGTGTTGGGAGAGCACCACATGTCTGTGCGCTGCTCCTCTCTTCTCGTTTGTACCATAGCTGGGACTCCTTTAGACAGGGGCAGCCACCACCTGCACATGGCCTCTGTTGCTGCACCGGGGCCCACATCAACATGTGCAGCCTAGGTTCCTGGTGGCCCCCCTTTGGGGCGATTGGTGCCTCCCTCTGCTTCCACTCCCTACCATGGGACTTGAGCCGATCCGATTGGGGCTATCAGACCATGCTGGCTGCCACCATCTTGCAGAACTCCGCGGGCCAATGCCTCTGCTGCTGTTCCGAGGCTCACACCACCCTGTGCAGTTCAAAATTACTGTTGGCCCCTTCTGTGGGTTGGTGGGTGCCTTGTCGGCTTCTGCAGCCTGCTGTGGGGCTTAGGCCACTCTGGTAGGGTCCGTCACTCCGTGCTGGCTGCCGCCATCTTGCTCCTGCATTGGGGCTCATGTCACCTGATGCGTCTCTAAATCTCCATCAGCCTCCTCTGTGTATCGACGGTTCCTGTAGGCAGTCTCGGGGCAGTTGGAGGATTGCTTCCACAAGGCCTGGTGCTGGAGCTACCAACTCCAAGCATCCAACTCCATTCATGTTAGGCAACTACTGGTGAAACTCAAACATTCTCTTTGTAATCTGTGTCCTTTGTTAGAACTGCCTTAATGGAAGCAGATTCAACAATCTCTGATTTTTATTGTCAGAATATAGTTTTTAAAAAAGCAAATCGTGTTTTATCTGAAAACATGTATTCTTAACTACATAACTAAATAATGTTCTATTTACTACAGATATTGAAACAATATAGTCCATTATTTCACTCACTGTTTCCATAAACCTCTCCCTGTTGGAATATAAACATTATTGTCATGTTAATTGCAGAAAAATAAACATGCATTATAAAAATGCATAAATGGTAATGTGGGCAATAAGTTTCCATATTACCATCTTGAACTTCTGGTGACATTTACAAGCCTGTCGAACTTGTGGTTTATGATGTGACCAGAACCCCTCAATTGCAATATAGGTCCATAATACATAGTTACCCATTTTGACTCGCTATCGCTGTCTCTGTCTCACACTCTGTCTCTCTTGCAATAAACTTTAAGGGCAAGTTATGATTTCTTCTGCTCACAACACACACTGTGATGTTATGTGTGAGGCCATGAGCAGTGTATAGATCGGGCATGAGCTTTGGTTTCCTTAGAAACTATCCAATTTCACTTTAACTATAGAGCTTAAGTGCATTTCTAAGTTTGTTTAAACAAATGTTAATGTGGTATGAGCAGCAAACATTATAACATACCTTTTGCTTTTCTGTGACTTTTTGAATACATACTACATCCAGCTCTTACACAACCATAACCTCTCTGCGATCGCGGTTGGCAGCTGGACCTGGCTGCTAGCCAGGTCCATTTACCTACCTGCTTTGCTGCGGACAACCTCTAGATGTGCAAAGCAGAGATTGGTGGCAAGACCTGTGCTACGGTCAGGCCCTGTGCCCAACCTCTCACAAGGCCTTCAGCCCTGCACAGTGGGCTTACCCTCATGGTTAGGCCTTGCCCCTGCCTCCTGTGTCCCATCCCACAGTGAGGGCTGGTCACTGCACTTAGATTTGCACCTAAGGAGGTCCATCCTGTTGTGAATGGCCTTTGACCCTGTGCAGTAGGGATTGGCTGCAGACTGCACAATCACATTCCTGCATACCTACTAGCTGCACTTGGTCTTTGTCCATGCATTTAAGGCTCTTGGAGCAGGGCCTAGGTTCAAGCCCCAGGTTAATGAACCAGCTGTACATGGTCTTTGGACAAGCACTTAGGTTTCTGGCCACAGGTCAGCCTATAATTCATCCCATAAGCCAGCACCAGGATCCACAGTGCTCACTGTGCATGGTCTTTACATGCATACAGGCGCTGTGAATTTTTCTTTTGTTGTTTGTAACTTTTGGTATTAAGATTTGAAAAAAATATTTTTCAATAAATTTGGAGATCTACCAGTAAAACTCCAGATCCACAAACCAGAATCTGAATCCACATATCACCCAGGAATAACAGAGGCTTTCTTTTTACTGTTTGGGTCAATATCTGCCCCTTTGCGACCCCCACCTGTAACCTCCATGGGGTCAAGAGATGGATGCTCTGCCAGCCACCATATGCCTACTCTGGCTGTTTTTCAGGATACAGGCATTGGTACCTCACACCCTCTAATGGTGGCAGGAATAAGAATTTTTAGTTGCTGTAAACCAGTCAGATTTCCTGATAATCGCACATTACAGATCATGCATTGTACAAGCGATAAAAAATGCTCCCTTTTTCAATCAGATTAGTTTTATTTTTCAAAATCATTATTATGGAACTATGCAAGGATACTCTTGATGCCTGCTCAACACCTTTTTGTAATGCAAACACAGATTCACTCCAAACCAAGAAAGGGCTTCTAGTGAGGTTCTAGTTTCATGACAAGTTTGCTGTAAATCTGATGTGTTTTTTCAGTAGTAAAAAGCCCTTTGAACTCCTCCCCCTCTTTTAATTCCCCATACTCCCCCTACAGGCAGATCTGCTCAAAACATGGCATGCTGAAACCTAGCCACATACTATCTGACCAGAAGGCTTTGTGCACATTCTTCAAATGCTACCAAATGTATAAGCAAGCAAAAAAATAACTGCCACTGCAATGGAAACTGAGGCTTACAGGCTGATTAATCAATTGGCAAATGGAGTAATTATAGTCGCCATGGTGGAGGACTTTACTTCTGCCATGGCGAAGGTACTCTGCCTGCCGTATTAAGAGATGGCTGCTGCCCCTCAGGACATCTCTTGCATTTCCAAGAACCACCGTTATGGCGGTTCTTGGAAATGCATTGTAAGTTTGGCGACGCCTCAGTCAAAATGACTGAGCTATAAAATGAAAAAACAATGACCCCGTCACCGTGGGAGCATTCTCCCATGGCGTGGAGGTCATTTAAAAGTTTTCACTGCTCCATACCACCACATTTTTCATGATGGTGATGGAAGTGAAAACTTACCTTGTGTCCACTCATTCTAAATAGAGTGGGCCGACACATGGCCTAAACATCGACTGCCCTTAGTCCGTAGGGCGTAGAAGGTGTGTATATTACACACTGGTAATAGCCACAGTGGAGTTATGTTTGAGTCACACTTTCCATTGAAAAAGCCTTTTTTAATTTGCATATAACTTTTGATGCGGTGGACAGATTTTTATGTCACTTACTCACTTGGGAATCTTTGAACTCAGTCAGCTAAGTTTTGGCATGCCTAGTTTTGCGAAGGTTTATGGGGAAAAAAGTTAAAGGGGGTGAAAAAAGTAGTGATTTCCAATTTTAACTCCCATAGTAAAGGTTTCTTCAATCTACAATCCGAACCCAGGAATGGATTTACACCAAACTTAGCATGAATGTAGAACTTTATTCAGTAAGCGTATTTTTTGGTTTGTTGTAAATCCGTTCAGTAGCTTTTGAGATATCAGCGTTTAAAAAAGTAGGCAAGCAGGCTTTTAAGGATTTCCACGTTTGTATATCTATGCCTTTTAAACTCACAAGTTCATCCTGTTAATCACATTTCCAAAGTCTTGAAAAAAATCTTTATTTAGTTAATTAAAACCATAAAGGAGTGCAATACCGCCAAACATAGGAGAGCAAAATGCATCAATAGAATAAAGTTAACATTTGAATTTCAAACATCTTTAAAATATCAATTAAAACCTAATTTAAAACAGACATGTATGTAAATCTTTAAATATAAAATCCCATTTCTAACGAAGAAGGAGCTCAGGTACGAGTAGGCATTTACTGTAGGTTTTATCCTATATCACATATAATGCTGCTCATTCCCCTTTAGTACTTTGTTCTAAATGCTACCAGGGCTTTCATCTTTTGCAGTTATCATTTTAATTGCCTGGTATATGAATTTGAGTAGGGCATACGACATTTCCATTTTTTTGCACTTTAAAGCACACCAGACAGTCTCATTGTCCTAACGGCAGCCACCTTTCAGGAAGCACAAGCTTAACCATTTAGTTCTTTCGACTAACAACTACGGACATATACATACAGAAATACCCACATAAGTGGCATCTCATGTTGGAAAGTTTATATGTGGCCCACGCTTGTCGAAAATCTGGAAGTAGAATTAGAAAGAGCCGCAGATGTATTTATGACTGCCTAACCAGCCTGGACATTCTGAAGACCGTGGGGCATATTAACAACAGATTGCAATAATTATCGCAATGCGCGCTTAGCGCGTTTTCTCTTATCGCCGTCTATCGCTGGTTTACATCGCTGTGTTAGCGGCGTATTAGCAACGCTTTGCTGACAGGCGATGCCAAAACCAGCGATAGATGGCGATAAGCTGCATTAACGTTGGAATTCCAGCGATAATCATGCGGCGATAATGAACAGCTTGATGATAGTCATGTGTGGACTTAACCATCCAATCCACCTCCCATTCACAGGATGGTTAAGTCAGGTTTGGAATAGGTGTTAGATTCCAGCGATAACCGCGCCTAGCGTGGCTTTTAGGTACGCTCGCGGGTCCGGGGCCGTGTTGCTAATACGGCGAAGTTGTGATAGCGACTTTCTGAATGCAGTTCATGTAGGGAACGCCTACTATGCATATAATTAGCGATATTTATCACTGTGTTTCAAGATAGGCTGCTATCGCAGGTTAACATGCGCTAATGCATGTTAGCCTGGCCTTGTTGATAGTCCGTCATAAAATTTGCCGCTTTAGCGCCGGAAAGGGGCGCTAAAGTCGCGATAACATGCTTGATAATATGCCCCCAAGTATGCCTGGGTTACATTTTCTGTGTAAGAAGCGGCCTTATAAGATGACATCTTTTTACAATTGAAAGCATCTAGATCTAGTGTGTGAGAGATAACTTTCACTTGTGTCTTGAGCAGATTCTTAAGCTGTGTCGCTGATGTGGGTAAACTTCAAAGAGTTTCTGACTGCAGAGTGATCATTGCAGTTTTAAAATAATTTGCTGCCTGTAAAGCTGATGGAGTCTGATGATATAGCTACCCAAATAGCTGCCTTGAAAGGAGAGGCCATTGCGTGTTTCAGCCTGTGACAAGTAACAAGAAACTGTACCATAAGAGTTACTGATGGCTGTACCTAGTTAAATTCTAACCTAATGCGACAGTGACTAGTGGAATTAGGGAGCTGAAAAATGTACTTGAATAACTTGGAAAGAAGCCACCGAGTCAGCTTACAGTGCTTGTTGCTGAACACTAAGACTGCGCAGTTATTGATATCCAGTCTTAAATTGTTGGTTAAATTGTAAGGGGCAGATTTACAAGCCCCTTGCGCCACTTTTGCGTCACTTTTAACATGGGAAAAGTGACGCAAAAGTGGCGCAAGGGGCTTGTAAATCTGCCCCTAAGTGTTCAGAGCTTTAAGAGCTTTTTGAAGACCTGTCGCAGTGTGATCCAAAGTCACTGTGCCATCTGCAGAGACTGTAATTTAGGGATGCTAATTAAGGGGAGGCAGTATCAGGCATGGCGGGGTCCCGACCTTGCTTCTGTATCTCATGACGCTCTACAATACCGCGATGGACATGGGTGGAGCCCGCCGCGGTTGATGCCAGCAACATAACCCTGATGGGCGTGGCTTCTATATAAGCCAGGCCCAATGTATGAATGCAGATGCCAATCCTTATCAGAACCGCTGCATCTTGAGTAGTGGCTTCTTGTGATTCCTGTTCCCTCGCCCGCATCGATACTTTGGAGGAGTCTGTTCCTCGACCACATCAATGCTTTGGAGGAGTCTGTTCCCCTGCCCACTTCAGTCTGGCATTTTTGTAACAAGCAGCTCTGACGGAATGCAGTAACAAGCTCACGCCACAAACGCTCTGCTTATTTACCAGATGATATATGTACCTGGAACTCCACGCGCTATCCCTGCCTAAAGGGTTAACGCATTGCGCTGCATTTCCCTGAAGCATTCTGTGGAACTCTGCTAACACATGAGAGAGAATGTCTGGTTAATAATCAGTCGGAGTTGTAAAAATAATTTGTGTATAATATTGGAGTCCATTTTCTGTGTATGATTATTTGAATATACGCTAGTGTTAAAACCTTTTGAGTGCACAAAATATAAGATGGTCCAGTGAATGTGAAGTTAACATTTACAATATCCAATTGGGTATGTGTGGAGAGGCATTATAAGGTGCAGCATTCTATGTTTACCATGGGGGAATTGTGTCAACCATAAGAAAGTATTATGGTGGTTTATGTATGTCCAAAGTATATGTACATTGTTCTTGCATATGATATCATTACAGATTGTAACTACATTGGAAAAACCTGAACCACAGGACTAAAGTTGGTGCCAAGACGTATTGTCATCCTAAATATGATGCCTTTCAGAGTTAAGCCCCGGTATGTAATATATACTGGCACCCATAATATACACATGAAATAGGACACAAATGAAACACCTACATGTATGTTCCTTTATTGTTTTTTATTTACAGTACAGAATACCATTGTAGCATGCAAGAGAGAGGAAGCATCAAAGGCAGGAAAGGGGACCGCACTAGGCATCCAATCAGCTGTAGTGGAAGAGTTGTACAATGATAATAGATAGTGGATAGGATCAGGCCCGGCTCCAGGAATTTTTATTTGGGTGGGCCAAGGATGCATTTGGGTGGGCCACTGTGGGCCCGATTTGTCACTTATATGTCTAGCCAGGCCTGCTTCAGGGCCCTCGTATATCTCTCCTTAGTCTTTCAAGGCCCAGTAAAACGCAGTCTTTTCTTTCCAAATCTCTTTCTAAATGTTATCACTCTCAAAAAGTGTTTTTTTCCATGTAATGTCCCTTTGATTAGAAGAGGAGGTTTCTGAGGTGGGAGTATCAGGCAAGTGACACTTCTCGGGCTCTCCCTCATGACCTCCTCTTCGTTTTCCCTCACTGCCACCCTCCACCAGCCCCCCTCATCTCTCTGTAGCCCCCCCATTGACCTCCTCCTCGGATTCCCTCACTGCCACCCTCCACCATTGGCCCTCTTCTCTCCGTAGCCCCTCCCCCTATTGACCTCCTTCTCGGACACCTTCACTACCACGCTCCACCAGCGCACCTCATCTCTCCGTAGCCACTCTCTCATATGCATTTCATTTGTTGTATGGCAAATGTCCTAGTTACCTTAAACTACGGTTGTGTCGATATAAACAGAACCGTTCATTGAGGTCCAATTCCCAAAATCTGCTATGTACTCCGCGCTTTGTGAAAGCTCGTTTGGGAGGCAGATCTTTCACAGTGGGGGCTACTAAGCTGTGGAACTCTCTGCCAAACAATATTCGCCAAATTGAATCAGAGCCACTTTTCAGGAAATCTTTAAAAACGTGGCTCTTTAGCCTAGGATAGTGCTCTTGTAACCAGCTTTTTTTGTCTTCTTTGCGTGCCGCCTACTGCTATAGCGCCGGGACACCTCTGTTTGAGGTAGCTGTTCGCGCTTTATAAATGTTGGTATTATTATTATTATTATTGTATAGCGCTATTTGTTGGAAATGGCTCTTTTTGCAGGGTCACCCCTAAACTTTTTGCCTGCCTCCTGTATTTTTGCTGACCTGTTTCTGTTGGTTTTATGACTCTGGGCACTTTACCACTGCTGTTCAGTGCTAAAGTGCATATGCTCTCCCTTTGTAAATATGACTATGTGAATTAGTATATCCCTGATTGGCTTATTTGGTTTACCTGTTAGTCCCTAGTAGTGTGGCCTGTGTGTGCCCAGGGCTGGTAAACCAAATGCTGCTGGTGGGCCTGCAGCACTGATGTGTGCCACCCACAGAAGCAGCTTGTAAAGTGTGTCTCAGACCTGCCACTGCAGTGTCTGTGTGCAGTCCAGAACTGCCATCTTGGCTGTGAAGTGCACCCACTTCCCAGCCCCTGAACCTTCCCTTGGCATCTTGTAAGTCACCCCTATGGTAGGGTGCATTGTATGTGTAAGGTAGGACATGCCTTAGTGAATTATGCCCCATTTCGTTTTTCACTACTGTAAGGCTACCTGTTCCTCATAGGCTAGAATGGGCAGTTTGACTATTACATTCTATAGTCCTAACTGACCCCAGGAACATGGTAGAAAAACGAATTTAGTATGCCTGAGCTCGGAATATTAAAATACATCTTTTAGTGAAGTTTATTTTTATATTCTGTGTTTGAAAATACCACTTTTAGAAAGTAGGTATTTTCTTGCCTAAGCCTTCCAGTGTGCTCTGCTGTTATGTGTATTGGCTGTCTGGTTTTAGAGGGACAGGGCAGGCTGAGTCAGACCTGGGTTGAATAGAGAGATCTGCATTTAGAGTGTGGGGAGGGGTGGCTCCTTGACCTGAATAGGGCTGTGCCTGGCAAGGTGAATGCTGGCTCCACCTCCTAATGTGTGTCTGCTAGCAGACCCCCTCTTTCTGAAAGGAAGAATGCAGCCTGGTAAACAAAGTGCTCCAGGCCTGAGCAGAACTGGTTCTGGCTAGGTTCAGTGACTTGTAGCTTCTGAGAACAAAGACTTTTGGGGTATAAATATCTGTGCTCAAACCCCTACAATTTGTATTGCTTTTGGATCTGGAGAGGAAACTCTGTCCGTGCCACTGGAGGAATCTGCAGGAAGTGACTGTCCCTGTGCTTGTGTGTTGTTTCTTGCACTGGCCTGCAGCAGTGACCACTGGACCTTGAAGAAGAGGAAAAGGAACTTTTGAGAGAACTTTTATTTTTGTTACAGCAATTACCCAAGGGCTAGGAAAAGAGCTAGCCTCCTGCTGGAGTCTCAGGCACATCTGACTCCACCACCAACCTCCTGCTTCCTCCCTGCGAGGATTGCTATCTGCTGATGAGGCTCCTGTGAGTTCCAGGGCCTCTAGTTTTGCTTCAGAGAAAAGAGTGCTGGAAATCGTCGCTAACGCACGTTTGCGAGCCGCTGCAGCCGAGAGCGCTGGAAAAATCATCGCGCTGCTGCCGCTGGGTGCTCGCAACACGAAACCATCGCTAACGCCCCTTTGCGAGCCGCTGCAGCTGAGACGCGCTGGAAAAATCATCGCGCTGCTGTCGCCGAGTGCTCGCAACCCCTAAAGAAATCATCGCTTCAAGACATCGCTTTGCGGACGCCGTGCGTCCGCCATTTTCATCGCATCGCACCGGATTTCGTCGCTCCCTCGCGGAGCGTCATCTCTTCGCATCGCAACACAATCGCACAGCGCAACAGGATCGTCGCATCGACTTCTCCCTCGCGGCAAGAAAGTCATCGCATCGGTGGCCTAGCGTGCAGAAGTTGGTCCCAGTGTCTCCGCACGCATCACGCAGATCGGCGCATCATCCTCCCTTGCGGCAAGGATTTCAATGCATCGCCGGCCTCGCGTGCCGAGAATCATCGCTACCACTTCTTTGCGACATTTTGTTGGTTTTGCTACTAAACCCAGGTACTTTGTGAGAGAAAGGGTCGCAGAGACCACTGCTTTGAATTTGAACCTTATTTTTGCAACCTTTGAACTATTTTTTGACAGTCCTTCAACAGCCATCCTATTTTTGACAGTCTTATGAGAGAAAGGGTCGCAGAGACCACTGCCTTGAATTGGAACCTTATTTTTGCAACCTCTGAACGAGAAAGGGGCGCAGAGACCCCTGCCTTGAATTTGAACCTTATTCTTGCAACCTTTGAACTATCTTTGACAGCCCTTCAACAGCTATCCCATTTTTGACAGTATTGTGGCTTTTACAGTTATTGGTCTTGTGATAAATCTGCCTTTATATAAAGATACTTATTTTTTATAACTACTTGTGTGGTGTCCCTCTGTAGTGTTCCTCACTGTGTTACTGTGTATGGTCATAAATGCTTCACACCCTGCCTCTGAGATAAGCCTACCTGCTCGTGCTACGTTACCACAGGGTTGAGCAGGGGTATTAAAGAGGGTAGCCCTCTCACTCTGACTTAGGAAGAAGGGTCCCTACTTGGACAGTGGCCAGCCATTGCCAACTAGAGACCCCCATTTCTAACATTGGTGGCAGCGGTGGGATCTGGACTTGCATTTATGATCGCATACAATAATTATAGTGTACACTACTAGTGAGTGCAGACCATAACGTACCGCATACATTTTTTGAGAGTTTTTTTGGATCCTATATTGTAATTGATATTGCCGGTGATTTTTCACCCGCCCACATTTCCTGAGAGTTTTGGGATCCTATATTGTGATTGATATTGCCGGTGATTTTTCACCCGCGCCCATTTTTGAGAGTTTTTGGATCCCATATTGTAATTGATATTGCCGGTGATTTTTCACCTGCGCACATTTTTGAGAGTTTTTGGATCCCATATTGTAATTGATATTGCCGGTGATTTTTCACCCGCACACATTTCTGAGAGTTTTTGGATCCTATATTGTGATTGATATTGCCGGTGATTTTTCACCTGCATACATTTTTTGAGAAGTTTTCTTCTATCTTTTATTGATATTGCCCGTGATTGTTACAATGGGCAAGCCTATGTTTTATTGATATTGCCGGTGATAGTACCCGCTTAAATTTTTGAGAATTGTTGGATCCTATATTGTGATTGATATTGCCGGTGATTTTTTTCCCGCATTCATTTTCTTGAGAAGTTTTCTTCTATCTTTTATTGATATTGCCCGTGATTGTTACAATGGGCAAGCCTATGTTTTATTGATATTGCCGGTGATAGTACCCGCATACATTTTTGAGAATTGTTGGATCCTATATTGTGATTGATATTGCCGGTGATTTTTTACCCGCATACATTTTCTTGA
Source organism: Calotriton arnoldi (assembly GCA_963921515.1). Classification (NCBI taxonomy): domain Eukaryota; kingdom Metazoa; phylum Chordata; class Amphibia; order Caudata; family Salamandridae; genus Calotriton; species Calotriton arnoldi. Next base: position 157,508 of record CAWUFW010002539.1, read on the forward strand.
GAAGTTTTCGTCTATCTTTTATTGATATTGCCCGTGATTGTTACAATGGGCAAGCATATTGTTTATTGATATTGCCGGTGATTTTTTACCCGCATACATTTTCTTGAGAAGTTTTCTTCTATCTGTTATTGATATTGCCCGTGATTGTTACAACGGGCAAGCCTATTTGATTTATTATTGATATTGCCAGATATTGCTACAATGGGTCTTGCTGAAATGAGACCTACCTTTTATATAGATGATCTGTTAACCTACAGTCTAGAGGAGCTAAGGGGGTTCTGTGAGGAGAAGGGCTTAGCAGTGAGTAGGAAGGAGACTCAGCTATCCCTGCAGACATCCCTGAGACTTTGGCAACAAGACAGATGGAGATTCTTGGAGTCCCAGTACACCTACCAAGAGGGTAGTTGTTCTGAGGGTGGCTCTAGAGAGTCTGAAGAGGAGGAAGAAAGTGTTATGGAATATCTCATAGGTGGGGAGTTCCTTGATGAGCCTAGTGCCTATGGTAGTGCCAGATTCCCCTCATGGTCCCCAGAGGAGTTGGGGGACAGGCGGGAAGGTCCCATAGGTAGGGAGTCCCTTGCTGGATCTAGTGCACAGGGTAGTGCCCAATCCCCTTCATGGTCCCCAGAGGAGTTGGACAGACAGAGGGAGAGGGAGTACCAGCTGGAATTGGAGAGGCTCCAAATAGAGATTGCCCAGCTGGAGGCGCACCTAGCACAGATAGCAGAAAAGGAGAAGTTAGCTCCAGAGGGTAGGTTACCCCTGGAGCGCAGTTTTAATTGTCTGGATTCCCCAGAGAGGGTGGGGTCCAGTGGTGGCAGCAAAATTGAAGTATATAGTGATGACAGTGTAGTACACCCACCCAGGGATGTGGCACCTGACTTGAAGGAGGGGGTTGATCTACGCCAGGGGATTCAAGGACCTGAGATAGCTCCATTGGTGTGCAGTGTCCCTGAGGTGGATTGGGGAACTAGCGCAGGGGCCCATAGTCCTAGTGAAAGGAGGGATACTCTACCGACTCTGGATGAGAGGTGCAGGGAGAGGGGTTCCCCCGTGGTTGAAGTCCTGGTGTATGAGTGTGAGGACCACCCAGAAGAGTGTGGGTTGAGTGATAGAGACAGTCAGTTAATGTCTCGCCCATTTCAAGAGAGTGGTGTGGGATACGTGTGTGAGGCACTGGATTGTGAGGTAAAGGTTAGCACCTGTGTGGAGCTGTGTAATCCAATTGTGGGAGAGCATATTGTGAGTTCCTGTTTTCCAGAGCTAGGCCAACACCTGTCAGATTGCGAGTTCTCTGATCCTAGGGAACTTGCACAGGAGGCAGACCTCTGGGTGAGTACCAGAGGCTCTGTAGAGGCATTAGGGAATGACCCTAAGAGAAGTGGTTCAGAAGTTTTCCAACCCAGAGTGCTGGGAAAGGTTAGGAGTGTTACAGCTGGGTCCCCTTGTTGTGAGGAGGTTGTAGGGCCTCACATCCTGTCTCGTGGGAGCAGGAGTGAGACTGGGATAGGTCCCGAAGTGCCCCAGCCTCAGTCCCCAGTACTGGATGGTTCCATGAGGGAACACCAGGTGGGGAGCCTAGTCTGTCTGGATGGACCGTCCATTGTGGGGGGTACCCCAGTGTTAGGTGAGCTGGGAGTGCCTGTAGTCAGGCCTCCATCAGTTCTTGTGCCTGGCAGTGCCACTCCTAGGGGAGGGTACAGAAGTCCAGTCTGAGGGATGAAAGGGGGAAAGAGTCCCCAGTGGAAGAACCAGTGGGTCAGGGGCCAGCCAGAAGGGCTGAGCCTCATAGGATTGGCCATGGTGACGCCACTTCTGTCCTGGAGCATCTTCACGCACTGTCAGAGGGACAGGAGGTCGTGAGCTCTGTGCCAGGCAGACTGTCACGCAACACGCTAGGTATGTGTCACCCTCAGGAAGTCCTGGTTGGCCAGGCAGTTGTTCAGCCGCAGGGGTTGGTCCCTGGGTTGGTAAGTCAGGTCCAGGAGTTGTCTGACCTGGAGGGAGGGACAACTGTAAGCAGTGTCCCGACCATAATTTCCAAGAGCACCACTCCAGGTGGGAGGGTGCAGTATGCTGGAAGGGGGTGCAGAGGGAGGGAGTCCTCGCCTCTGACCCCGGTGCACCCTGAGGGTTTTTTCAGGTTGGTAGGTCAGTTGCAGGGTCCAGGCCCTGAACTGGTGGAGGGGTGTGTTTCCCTTGAGGGGAGCCTGTGTGCTCCCCAGGAAGTCCTGGGTGGCCAGGCGGTTGTTCAACCACAGGGGTTGGTCCCTGGGATGGTAAGTCAGGTCCAGGTGTTGTCTGACCTGGAGGAAGGGACAACTGTAAGCAGTGTCCCGACCATTTTTTTTCCTAAAAGCACCACTCCAGGTGGGAGGGTGCAGTATGCTGGAAGGGGGTGCAGAGGGAGGGAGTCCTCGCCTCTGACCCCAGTACCACCTGAGGGTTTTTCCAGGTTGATGGATCAGTTGCAGGGACAAGGCCCTGAACTAGTGGAAGAGTGTATTTTCCTTGGGGGGAATTGGTGTACTCCCCCAGAAGTCCTGGGTTGCCAGGCACAGGCCCAGCCTAAGGGTACAGACCCTAGGTTGGGGGGCCAGGTTCAGGGTGTCCCCCCTGATCTGGAGGAAGGGGCAACTGCTAACAGTGCCCCTCCCGGTTTGTGTTATGGGGGCACCTCTCCAGGTGGGAGGGTGCCGGGCCCCAGTAAAGGGGGCGGGGAGAGGGCAGCCTCACCCCTGACCTCCGCCCAGTCTAAGGGTACAGACCCTATGCTGGGATACCAGTTGCAGGATAGAACCCCTGAACTGGTGGGCGAATTATGCAGGACACCTGCCTCAGGTGCCCTGACAATTCTGGAGGGGGGTACCGCTCCAAGTGGGAGGGTACCGAGCCCCAAAGAGAAGGACTGGGTGTGGGGGAGCCCACCCCAGTCGCTGGCCCCGCCATTGGGTACAGGCCCAGGGCTGGTGGGTCAGTGTCAGGACGCGTTGCCTGACCTGACAGGAGGGAGAGTGGACAAAAGGTGCCAGACACCTGGGGTTACTGCTCCGCACTCTCTGATGCCACAAAAGTTTGAGAGCCCTGAGAGGTATAGGGCTTGGATTTTATCACTGACTACTGTCAGTGACTACTGGGGCTTGTTGTTTATCTGTTGGGACACACCTGGGGGCCAGTTAAGGTTAGATGCTGCACAGGTGGTATCCACAGGTGAGGGGAAGAGTTCCCCATTGGTTATCTTAGTGGGCCCTAGGAGTGTGGACAGAGGGATCCACCAGGGTTCAGATTGGAGTAGAGCTGCCATATGCCCCTGCAGTTGCGGGCCAGTTCTGTGTTCTATCGCCCGAAGCAGGGAAGCCCATCAAAGTAGTGATTGGTCTACCCTGCGTTTTGGCTGGAAGGGGGTTGTGTTGGAAATGGCCCTTTTTGCAGGGTCACCCCTAAACTTTTTGCCTGCCTCCTGTATTTTTGCTGACCTGTTTCTGTTGGTTTTATGACTCTGGGCACTTTACCACTTCTGTTCAGTGCTAAAGTGCATATGCTCTCCCTTTGTAAATATGACTATGTGAATTGGTATATCCCTGATTGGCTTATTTGGTTTACCTGTTAGTCCCTAGTAGTGTGGCCTGTGTGTGCCCAGGGCTGGTAAACCAAATGCTGCTGGTGAGCCTGCAGCACTGATGTGTGCCACCCACAGAAGCAGCTTGTAAAGTGTGTCTCAGACCTGCCACTGCAGTGTCTGTGTGCAGTCCAGAACTGCCATCTTGGCTGTGAAGTGCACCCACTTCCCAGCCCCTGAACCTTCCCTTGGCATCTTGTAAGTCACCCCTATGGTAGGGTGCATTGTATGTGTAAGGTAGGACATGCCTTGGTGTGTGTAGCATGTCCTGGTAGTGAATTATGCCCCATTTCGTTTTTCACTACTGTAAGGCTACCTGTTCCTCATAGGCTAGAATGGGCAGTTTGACTATTACATTCTATAGTCCTAACTGACCCCAGGAACATGGTAGAAAAACGAATTTAGTATGCCTGAGCTCAGAATATTAAAATACATCTTTTAGTGAAGTTTATTTTTATATTCTGTGTTTGAAAATACCACTTTTAGAAAGTAGGTATTTTCTTGCCTAAGCCTTCCAGTGTGCTCTGCTGTTATGTGTATTGGCTGTCTGGTTTTAGAGGGGCAGGGCAGGCTGAGTCAGACCTGGGTTGAATAGAGAGCTGCATTTAGAGTGTGGGGAGGGGTGGCTCCTTGACCTGAATAGGGCTGTGCCTGGCAAGGTGAATGCTGGCTCCACCTCCTACTGTGTGTCTGCTAGCAGACCCCCTCTTTCTGAAAGGAAGAATGCAGCCTGGTAAACAAAGTGCTCCAGGCCTGAGCAGAACTGGTTCTGGCTAGGTTCAGTGACTTGTAGCTTCTGAGAACAAAGACTTTTGGGGTATAAATATCTGTGCTCAAACCCCTACAATTTGTATTGCTTTTGGATCTGGAGAGGAAACTCTGTCCGTGCCACTGGAGGAATCTGCAGGAAGTGACTGTCCCTGTGCTTGTGTGTTGTTTCTTGCACTGGCCTGCAGCAGTGACCACTGGACCTTGAAGAAGAGGAAAAGGAACTTTTGAGAGAACTTTTATTTTTGTTACAGCAATTACCCAAGGGCTAGGAAAAGAGCTAGCCTCCTGCTGGAGTCTCAGGCACATCTGACTCCACCACCAACCTCCTGCTTCCTCCCTGCGAGGATTGCTATCTGCTGATGAGGCTCCTGTGAGTTCCAGGGCCTCTAGTTTTGCTTCAGAGAAAAGAGTGCTGGAAATCGTCGCTAACGCACGTTTGCGAGCCGCTGCAGCCGAGAGCGCTGGAAAAATCATCGCGCTGCTGCCGCTGGGTGCTCGCAACACGAAACCATCGCTAACGCCCCTTTGCGAGCCGCTGCAGCTGAGACGCGCTGGAAAAATCATCGCGCTGCTGTCGCCGAGTGCTCGCAACCCCTAAAGAAATCATCGCTTCAAGACATCGCTTTGCGGACGCCGTGCGTCCGCCATTTTCATCGCATCGCACCGGATTTCGTCGCTCCCTCGAGGAACGTCATCTCTTCGCATCGCAACACAATCGCACAGCGCAACAGGATCGTCGCATTGACTTCTCCCTCGCGGCAAGAAAGTCATCGCATCGGCGGCCTAGCGTGCAGAAGTTGGTCGCAGTGTCTCCGCACGCATCACGCAGATCGGCGCATCATCCTCCCTTGTGGCAAGGATTTCAACGCATCGCCGGCCTCGCGTGCCGAGAATCATCGCTACCACTTCTTTGCGACATTTTGTTGGTTTTGCTACTAAACCCAGGTACTTTGTGAGAGAAAGGGTCGCAGAGACCACTGCTTTGAATTTGAACCTTATTTTTGCAACCTTTGAACTATTTTTTGACAGTCCTTCAACAGCCATCCTATTTTTGACAGTCTTATGAGAGAAAGGGTCGCAGAGACCACTGCCTTGAATTGGAACCTTATTTTTGCAACCTCTGAACGAGAAAGGGCGCAGAGACCCCTGCCTTGAATTTGAACCTTATTTTTGTAACCTCTGAACGAGAAAGGGCGCAGAGACCCCTGCCTTGAATTTGAACCTTATTCTTGCAACCTTTGAACTATCTTTGACAGCCCTTCAACAGCTATCCCATTTTTGACAGTATTGTGGCTTTTACAGTTATTGGTCTTGTGATAAATCTGCCTTTATATAAAGATACTTATTTTTTATAACTACTTGTGTGGTGTCCCTCTGTAGTGTTCCTCACTGTGTTACTGTGTATGGTCATAAATGCTTCACACCCTGCCTCTGAGATAAGCCTACCTGCTCGTGCTACGTTACCACAGGGTTGAGCAGGGGTATTAAAGAGGGTAGCCCTCTCACTCTGACTTAGGAAGAAGGGTCCCTACTTGGACAGTGGCCAGCCATTGCCAACTAGAGACCCCCATTTCTAACACTATTCATATCAGTGTAGGGTGTCACAGTACTTTACATCACGCACACATTATACAGAGACAATCAATCATGCAAGTATGTAAATCAGTCTACAGGAAATGTCACATAAGCCAATGAGGATTACAAGGTGTAGGAATCACATGTCATCCATACTGGTGGGCAGTATAAAGCTAAGTCCTGACTATATCATTCAGATTTGCATGCAGCTCTTTGATGACAGTTCATAGGTCACTGTCCTATGATAGGATTGTAATTTCTGAACTGCAAGTAACACAAGAATCTCTGTTACAAAGGCAGTAACCCACTGAGCTATTCACATAAAATACAGTTTATCTGCATTTCAAAACTACCAACAGACAAAGGATTGGCAAGATCATTAATCGCCAGTTATCTGGACATTTTTATTGTTGTCTTACATCCGTGGCAGAGCCAGCCTTGATAATGATAAAAACTGTTTAAATAAAGCATACAGGAAGTATGTGTCTTGCTGCGCCTTCCCATATGATTTTAAAAAGAACAAATAGCCAGATATTCTCTCACCTGCTCGGTTCCTAGTCACAGCCCAATCTGATAAGCAGCTGCAGGGGCCAGGAAAGGTGAATCCGGAGAAACAAACTTTTTTTCCCCAGCGTGGAATAGAAAAGGAAATATCCACACAGCAGAACGGTTAAGGTTACCCGGTGCCAAAGAGAGGAATTGTCCCCTACGCCATGCCCCTATTTTACCTGAATGAGTGGGCGGGGACACAGCCTACCTTTCTAATAGGAGAGGTGTGATTGGGGGTGCCTGTGTGAGAGAGCCCAGGCCCAATCACACACTTCTAGAACAGGAAGAAAAAAAAACGTTCGGAGGAACGTTTTAAATGAAAGATGCCATTTACTACTGGCCTTCGTGCTATCACTGACAGGGCCAAGGCTCATGTTTGGGCGGGCCAGGCTTATGTTTGGGTGGGCCTGGCCCACTCGTCCCACCCGCTAGAACCGGGCCTGGATAGGATACATGCTAGAACCTCAGTAATAAGATTGTACTCTCCCTTCTCCTTACAGAAGGATCAAGAAAGCAGGATAGTGCAGCAGTCAGAAGGGAATTCCAGTGTCCGAAGAATTGCTTGCTCTCTGTCTTTCTCTCTCTCTCTCTCTCTCTCTCTCTATCTTTCTCTCTCTCTCTCGACATCCCATTACCCTTTCTCCCATAGGGCTTCAGGCCTGGCTGAATTTATTGTTCATTCAGGTCTCCGGTACTTCGGTGGAGTTGGGAACTAGCTTCTGGACTCGTCTCGCCTCCGCAGGAACTCAGATTAGTGAGAAACCCTAGTTTGACAGCAAGTTCCATAAACCTTGATGGCGGCTAGCAAATTTCAACTCTTTGTTCATTTTTATTTTTTTCGATAAAGGCCCATTATGTGCCAGTTTCATTTGCACCCAGCTGTTTTAGTCTGACGGTTGAATGGCTCTAAATAACGGGGGCAGAATCCCCTATTTTTGGAGTTTAGTCCACAGAATTGACCCGTCCACTCCATCAAAGGCCATTCTATAGTCTATAAAGCAAGTTAACAGGATGCTCGTTTTTAATTTTAACGCCTCCTGAATTATTAGAGAGAGACTGAGAATATTATCAGAGGTGCTCTTGGTTCCCTAAAACCAGTTTGTGTAGGAGATATTAAACCAGTAAACTCAGCCCAGGTTTCTAATTCTTTAAAAAGTATTTTGGCATATTATTCGGCCTCTACATCAAGCAAGGCAATCATCCTGTAGTTGCCAGGTATGGCCGGTCACCTTTCTTAAAAATTGGATGAAGAATGGACCCCTGCCATGATGTGGGAACACACTGTATTTCAAATGTGTATGAAGCAAAATTTGTTAGGAGTGGCAGCCAATAAAGAAAATTAGATTGAAAAAGATTGTTCGGAAGTCCGTTCGGTCCTGGGGCACCATCCGATTTGGAGCCCTTAATTATCAACGGCATTGCATTGTCTTTCACAAAGGAAGGGACATAGACTGATGTAAAGAGAGGGGCCTACCCCTTTTCCTGGTCGACATATAATGATTCTTTATGAGAAATCCAAACAGGCTCTGAAATGACCATGGTTTACAGAATGCTGTGTTCCAAGCCTGTTTATGAATAGCCAAAAATCTTATATTGAGCATGATTTCAACTATCTTTTCCCACTGAAACTCCATGTAGGTTCTCTTTGCCTGCCAAATCTCCTGCTAATACTGCTTACGTAGGATTTGAAACGTTCTGATGTATGCCAAAGTTAAAGGTAAAGGTCTGACATGTTAACAACGTTGTTCACATGTTTCTTTAATGCTCTAATTTCCTGATTGAAGCAAGTCGTCAAGGGTTTGACTCCTTGGAGAGAATGAGGCCTGGTTCTTGTATTATGTGGCAAAGAGTGTAATAAAGTGTTTACCAAATGAGACCAAATATTGGACAGATTTTGCTGTAAACCATTAAGGTTTCGTAAGGCCTGTGTAAGATCCTGAATATGCTCGTTGCCAAGCCAAGAATCGATCTGTGTGATTAAGATGGAAGACCATCCAATTCGCTTTAGAAACTTTGAGTCAGTTGGCACTCCAATTGATTGAAAGGTTGAATGCCTAATTGGAGAGTAAGTGGCACAAGCCCGTTGGGCGGCATGATCACTTTCCGATCGAGGAGTAATGCTAAAAGAAGAAAATCAACAGGCAAATTCTACAGAGACAAAAGTGAAGTCTAAGACTGCAGTTCTATGTCTAGAAAAGTGAGTGTACTTAATTGGAACGTCTCCCTCCACCCTGCCGTTTAAAGAACGTAAATTACAAGCATTTAGCATCCTACTGAGCTGGCGATCCATCCAGTCACTACATTGAGCAGGTGGGTGTACTCAGGGAACGCCCCAGAGTTGATTAATCTGGCTAACCCGCCCGTTTATTTTTAGGTCTTGCATAGCGTTGCAGCGCAACGCGCTGCTCGCTTTGCGAGGCATGCATTATACACTATAGCGGGGGAAAGCTCCGCCCACTTTCCGGCCATATTTTTGATTGGCTTCAATCATAAATTCTGCATTGTGGTTGGTGTTTAGCTTGTTAGTCCCGCCTCCTGACGGCTATGTCGTCATTTTTTTCCTTCCGAGGCTATCGGCCCCTTTACTTCAAAAACAGTTTTGTTCCCCTGCCTCTCCCCGTTCCCTCCCGTAGTCCGTGACTTCTTGGACCACCAGCACCCCCCCACCCCCTCCCGTTCGTGCCTTCTTTCACGTCCGCACTTCCGTTTAAAATGCAATAGGTCTCGCGTAAATACGAGTCCTATTGCATTTTCAATGCTTGTTTGTTATTTGATTCGTGGGTGAATTCGCACTCTTTGTCTCGCATGCGCGCGATGCCTTACATCGTACGCATGCACGACAAAACAGTAGCGTTTTCCCAATTCACGGCGGGAGGCAGAGACAGCACAAGCAGCGAACGACTATAGCACTGAGTCGTTGAGTCATGACGCTGCCCCCCGGTCTCATGATTAATCGTTGATTTCGACACACCGATCAATGAACGTTTCGTTTTTCTTTACAACTCATCGTTGCTTGGTGCTGCACGTTTTTTTTTGTACGTATACTGTAGATTCATTTAGCAGAATTTGGTGCCTTCCCAGACACGATTGTAAGATCCTCCCTTTGTAGTAAAGTGTGGGTTGCTGAATCTTGCAGAGTACATTTCTTTCTGAGTGAATCACTCAAATAAATTTTCGTTTACCATTCTTTGAACAATGGCTTCCACATTGCCGCTTTAATGGGTCCCTCAAAACCACCGTCATTATTTCTCTTTTGTTGCCCCTTTTCCCATCGTGATTCTCAGTCGCCTTGAGGGAGGGAGCCTCCGTTCTTCGCTACATGGCAGCCCTTTCCTAGATGCACAGTCTTGTCAGCTTCAATCGCCTTCCCTTCAGTGGGCCTTGGAGATTTCTGCCAGGAAGTGCAGGGCCACACGTCATGCCGTTTGTGTCACTGTGCTGTAGCTAGGACATTATGCTTCATCAGGTTCAGTTCTCGACTTAGGCATACACAAATAATGTCTCTGTTTTTCCAACTTGTTCCTCTTTCCACTTTGCTGCATCTGTAGAGTGAAGGCTGCTGGGCTCAAATCATGAACGTGTGCACATTGACACGCAGACCGCCGCTTTTTATGTAATTGCGTCGTCTTAAGCGCGTTATATTTAACCTGGAATTTCTCAGTGCTAAGTGCTAACGTGTGAGTGGCACACAGAACAGTTTAAAACCAGCGAGCAGTGGTTGCCACTTTCTGTTTTCAACCTATGGTATCTGCAACCAGGCTGGAAAAAAATTGCGTATATTTAACTCCCAGATTCTCTGAGTTACTGCGTGAGCTGCAGATACCATAAGTTGAAAACAGAAAGTAGCAACCACTGCTCACTGTTTTGAAACTGTGTATGTTTTGAAAGAAACCTAAGGAACGAAAATCGTATTTTCTAAGCTTTTAACACAAAGGGGCATATTCTCAAGAACGTGTGATAACCACCGCAAGTTTAGCTTAACGCAACTTTGCACATGGCAGTCTATCGCGGGAAAACAACGACGTGTTAACGTAGAATTCCCAACCTGGCGGCACCATGCGATAGGCCCACGATAACGCGTCAAATGACCGCGTTAAAATCCACGCGACGCCGCAAAAATGCAAAACACGAACGCGAATAAAGTTGCGATGAGGCCAACCGCGATACAAAAATCTGCGAAAACCAGCAACAGGCCTGCAATCCCCACGCGTCATGCGGGAAAATGCACTGTAAAAGCTGAACAAGAAAAACACACCATAAACAAAATAAACTGCGCAGCAACATGGAGGCACCCGGAACGAGTGCCCAGGTCAACGCGAACCCCACAAGCCCCACAGACCACCAGCAAGGAACCTCGGGTTTGGGAAGGCCAAGGAGAAGAGGAAGAGGAAGACGGGGTACAGTCCGCATGACAAACGGACCGTCGTCACAGAGGTGACAGAGCACCAACAACAACTGTCCGTCACCTCCACCGTGTCATTGGCAACACAGACGGAAAAATGGCATTCCATCGTGAATGCAGCCGGAGTGTCGAGGAGGCCAAGATGCGCTGGCACGATTTGAAAAGCCAAACCAAGCAGAAACCCGCTGCCAACAGGAAGGCAGCAACGGCGAATGGAGGTGGGAGTCCTGCGCCACAGGAGGAGCTGGAGCAAATGGCGGCCACAGTCATCAGTGTGGAGACGGTGCAAGGAGTCAGGAGTCTGGACACTGCTCGACATGACCTGACACAACAGCAACAGGGTGAGTAATGAACAGGGACTGTGGGGACGGGGGGGACGGGCACAATGGCACACATGCACAACGACGTGTAGCACACCGCACACACACAATGACCCTGGGTCATGTCCCTATTCCCCGTGGCACACTGCAGCACACATACAAACATCAAGTAGGCCCCCGTTCACCATGTGCCCAAAGGGGTCCCACCCCACACATCACCAATTACACAACACACACATGCACCCGGGCGAAACACAGCAAAGAAGCGTATGTGAGAGCCACACTGACAATGCAAGTGACACCACATGACCAGCAGCATGGCTGGAGTACAATCACCATGACACTGTGCACGCCACGAGACTGAGGTGGCTGAGTGTGGACCACATTCGGAAAGGAGCAGGTCACACTCTGACACATCCACCTGCACAAACAACCACTGACGTCAACAACACATCTGCAGACAAACAATGCACAAGAGTACAAAAACCGTCCAAGAGCACAAATGACCCAAGTCGCCAACATCACAGCACCTCAAAAGCACAAAAGCCAAAGGCACACCGCCTCCAAGGGATAAGGGGCAGCAAAATCACAGCTGCAGGTGCGACTCCCACACAATGCAGCACACACACATAGCAATGACAGCACACCCACATGGACGAAAATGTGGTACACAGTCCAACACCTACACTGCAGAACAGAGGACACAACTGGGTCTGCCTGTGCGTAGATAATGGCCAATCACATCTGACATAGCAGGAAACTGTGAGATGCAAATGTACGTGTACAACCTCACCTATGTCATGTAGTCCAAATGTCCACTGTCGCGCATCAAATAGTCCGCCCCTCCCAAACAGTCACACTGTACATTGTCATGAAGTCTGTATGTAAACTTGAACAATGCGGCAACATACATGCCAACACAATGTCAACAAGCATCTCCCCTTCACATTGCAGAGGGACAAACAACACCTCCAGCAGAGCAGACCAGACAACTCTACAGTGATGCTGAAGAGGACCACCACACTTCCGACACCTACGCCCCACAACAGTCCATAGACATCTTATGCAATCGACCTTCAGGAGCAGGGCAGCACCGATGCATCGAGGATACCCCAGCCCCTGCACAGACAACACAGCTGGACGCACCCACCACCCCAGCTGACTCCCAGCAGCCCAACGAAGCAGACATCGCATTCCAAGGCCAGGTGTCAGACTGCCAGAAGGGGGTGGCCGAACATGTGCGGGTGGGGTACTATCTCATGGAAGCCAAACTAGATCACATACGTGTGTGTCTAAGTCCCATCAGGGCTCACCTACACTCCCCAACGGAGACCCACACTGCGACAGAGACACATGCCTTTGCACATTTCCAGTACTGAACCACACCCAGAGCCACAGGATAATCATCCACACCCCCACGCTGGACTGGCGTACGCCGGCCCAGTTCACTCCTCTTACGTATTGAGTGGGGGACGACAAAGCTACATGTGCAATGTCCCACCCGCTGCCTACGGTGACATGGCTGCGTCCTCTGTACATGGCACAATGTAATGTTGTAGTGCCCGGGGCACAAATGCATACCTCATGAGCACACGGACACACTCAGATAGTTCATTGAACTGGCTATGGGCACGTGCGCTCGACACCTTTATTGGCATGGTCACATGTACAGTGACGCATGTGCTGGATGTGTGTGGGGTGAGTGTAAGCCAGCCACCATGGAGTCGTTGGTGCTGGCAACAACTTGAACAGTGATCACAATTAAAGCGGAAACAGAAAACACCAGCATAACAGAAAGCATCATGGTGGTAGCCGGAGAAAGTACATTGTTCACCCAACATGCAAGCAGAATGGTCCATGATTTGTGGTGCACTGAGTTAGTGGCACCTGAAGAGCTGAGCAGGGAACAAGCTGATGATGGCACCCACGACTGGTGTGAGCAACTCTGATAGTCTGGCAATAAGACACTTATGACTCTGGCACCTGTTGTTTGGAGTTGGTCCTGGCGGTGGTGGCGTGTGCATCCTGCGGTGATGCGACGTCCAGGCAGGCCAGGACTCGATTTGATGTGTGAGCCCAGGTGGGCCGCAGTTGAGGCCGGAGGCAGCGGACAGCGCAGGGCCACAGACACATGGTGTTAGACTTGGCATCTTTTGGCGTGTTTCCCCTGACTTTTTGCTTTCTGACCTCCCGGTTTTGACTCTGTTTTTGCTGGTGTGATGATTCTGCGCACTTTCCTCACTGCGGTCCAGTGGGAAAGTGCAAGTGCTCCTGTATAAAATGTGTTATGGATTGGTGTTTCCATGATTGGCCTATTTGGTTTATCTGTCAGTCCCTTGTAAAGTGCACTGCGAGTGCCAGCGCCTATAGACCAAATGCTGTTGGTGGGCTGCAGCACTGGATTGTGCCACCCACGCAAACAGCCCGTCAAATGTAACTCGGGCCTGCCATCGCAGAGCCTGTGCGCAGCCTGGGGCTGCCATGTCGACTTGGCAAGTGCACACACTTGCAAGTCCCTAAACCTTCCCTTTGCTACATGTTAGTCACCCCTAAGGTAGGCCCAAGGTACCCCTGTGGGCAGGGTGCGGTGTATGCGAAAGGTAGGACATGCCCGGGTGTGTGCGGCATGTCCTGATAGTGAATTACAGCCTAGTACGTTTTTCACTATTGCAAGGCTACCTGTTCCCCCTAGGCCAGAACGGGCAGTTTTTATTATTACAGTTTATAATCCTAACTGACCCCGGGAACATGGTAGAAATTCGAGTTTAGTATGCCTGGACTCAGAATGATAAAATGCAGCTTACGGTGAAGTTGGTTTTAACATTCTGTGTTTGAAAATACCGCTTTTAGAAAGTGGGTATTTTCTTGCCTAACCATCCAAGCCTGCCTCTGCGAGGTTGTGTATTCCTTGTCTGGAATGTGAGTGACAGGGGCTGGGGGATGCCAGGAGACAGGGTGAGTCAGCGCAGGGCTGAATAGCCAGATCGACCTGTAGATGGGTGGGAGGGGTCGCACCTGGGCCCTGAATAGGACAGTGCCTTCCCTCCACAATGCTGGCTCCACCTCCTGTGGTGCGTCTGATGTCCCTGGCCTACTCACTGAAAGAAGGGACGGAGACTTGTCAACAAAGTGCTCCAGAACTGGTTTGGACTAGGCGAAGGCCTCTCTGCCTTCAGAGAACAAAGGAAATTGGGATATAAATATTGGGGCCCTGACCCCATGAATTTAGATCTCGCTGGAATCAAGGAACCTGCCAAGACGAAGAGCTGGAAGAGCTGCCAGGAGGAGTACTGCCCCTTTGCTGTGTTGTTGCTTTGGTGGGTTGGCCTGCAGTTGCTGCTTCTGTCTTGGGCAGTGAAAGGACTGGACTGAACTTTCTACAAACTTGTGCTGAGTATCTCCAAGGGCCAGGAACCGAGCTGGCCTCCTGTTAAGAAGTCTCAGGGACTACAAAGACTTCACAAGCCTCTGGGTACCGCTTCTGGAACGCTGTTTCAGTCGCCACAGAGGAAGGGAACTGCAACCGACTCCGTCAACCGAATCCATCCCTGGCCGGTGACCTGTTTGCACCGCAGACCGCATCGCCCCGCTTCGCATCGCAACCCTGGTCTCACCGTGGGCGACGTCCAACGCCGCCAACATCGAGCCGCTGCTTGCACCGTGACCTGTGGGCACCGCAGTTCGCATCGCATCGCTTCACTGGGCCAGCCGGACCAGACCGACACTGTCGCTGCAACTGGCTCAAGAGTCGAGACCGCACCGCATTTGGGGCACCGCTCGCACGTCTGCGACGCACCGCTCCGACTCGCACCGCTGTCCGACGCCAGCTCCCGCACTCCGGCTAGGTCGCCTGCATCGCAACCTGTCAGCACCGCATCGAGCATCGTCTCGCCCTGCATCGCACGCCTTGGACTCACCGACTCCGTCTGCCCGACGCTCATCAAGCCGCTGCCTGCACCGCATCGAGGGACACCGCACCTTGCATCGCTCCGTCTTGCACCGCAACCGCGACGAACGCCGACCGGCTCGTACACTCCGTACCAGCCACAACGAGAAAAGGTACTGTGACCGAGTCTGTTCACGACTCTGCTGGCCCGTATCGACGCGGTCGGCTGGAACTGTTAGACTCTGTGGTTTTCAGCATCACGGTAGGCTCGGACGGAGCTACCGACTCGTACGAACTTTGCTTTTGTGCTATTCCTGCAAAGAAGAAGTTAACGTATCAAGGATTCATTCGTAAAGTAAAGTATTGTGGATTTTTGTCGTAATTGGTCTTGTCTTGAGTATATAAAATATTGGTTATTTTTCTAAACTGGTGTGGTGTCCGTTTGTAGTGCTTACACTGTATTACTGCTGGTTATGTGCAAATGCTTTACACACTGCCTCTGAATTAAGCCTGACTGCTCGTGCCAAGCTACCACGAGGGTGAGCAGGGGTTACTTCACGAGTGTAACAACCCTTACCCTGACTAGGAAGAAGGGTCCCTACTTGGACAAAGGTGCAAGCCCTTGCCAACTAGAGATCCCATTTCTAACATTGGTTGTCAGCGGTGAGGATAGGACTTGCGTTTGCACTTGACTTACAGTGATTGGTGTGCACTACTACCATATCGCAGACCATTACGTACCACATACTGGTTCTTTTTCTTTTGGCCTATTTTTGATCTTGCCAGTTTTCAACTCACGACTTTTGTCATGCCTGAATCAATTGCATCATCCGTTGCATCTCTGGAAATTATCTTTGAGGAGGACAGGTTGGAGTCCTACGCCGTAAAGGAGTTACGAGCGATTTGTAAAAACCTGAAAGTCCAAATTAAAGGCCTCACAAGGAAGGAGGAGCTACAGAAGGCGCTGAGGGCCTGGGTAGCAGCCAGACATGCCAATGGGCAGCCTGGTGATCTCAGTGAGGAGGTGGAGGAGCCTATTTCCAGGGTAGATGTGCTTTTGGGTAGGGGGAACCCGCCAGGTCAGGCAGCAGCAGTCTGTCCCCAGAGGAGCTGGAGGACAGGCGGGAGGCAAGGCAGTTCGAGCTGCAGAAGCTCAGGCTGGAGAGTGAGAGGGAGGAGAAGAGATTGGCCATAGAGGAGAGGAAGATGCTCTTAGAGCATGAGAGAGAACTAAAGGAGCTAGAACTTAGGAGTAAGTCAGGCTCAGATGGTGGCAGCAATTCGTCCAGAAAGGCAGACAGGATTGTGCACATTCCCAAGAACGTAGGCAAGGAGTTCAAGAAGGGGGATGACATACAAAGGTGGTTTCAGGGTTATGAGGCAGCCATACACATGAATGGGGTCCCTGAGGAGAATTGGGGAGCAGGATTGTGGCCACTTTTCCCGGAAGAAGCAAGGGATGCTCTGATAGCTTTGGGTAAGGGGTATCACCTCACCTATGCTGACATGAAGGATGCCCTTCTCACGAAGTATGGTCTTACTCCTGAAAAGTACAGGGATCAGTTCAGGTCCAGTAAGAAGTCTGATGCCAACACTTGGTTGGAATGTGTGGATGTGTTCTGCAGGTCTCTGGATGGTTGGGTGAAGGGCAGTAGTGTAACAGATTTTCAGGGGCTCTACAACTTGATTGCATGGGAGCACTTGTCTAGTCTATGTTTTGCAGATCTGCGCCAGCACCTAGTAGATAGTAAGCTAACTGACCCCAGGAAGCTTGCTATGGAAGCGGACCGCTGGGTGAGTACCAGGGTCCACAAGAAAGCGTTTGGGGGAGACTCAGCCAAAGGTGGGCAGGGTCCCCAGCAGAAAGGTGGGGGGACAAGGGTAAAGCACAGGAGTTCTCTAAAGGGCCCCAAACTAGTACCCAGGGTAAAGGTTCCCAGCCCCCCGGTGATAAGAAGAAAGGGGTCTCTACAGGGAAGCCTGTTGAGACCGGCCCCCGCAAGTGTTATGCATGTGACCAGGTAGGTCACTTTAAGGGGGACCCCAAGTGCCCGAAGGGGACACAGCCACCCACCGGTGGACAGTCCAAAGTGTTGGCTAGTGTAGCGCTTGGGGAGGAGGGGTGCCCACAGGAGGGTGGGGATCCCGCAGAAATGACCCTTGTCTCACTCGGGGACAGTGAGATGGTCCCAGGAAACCAGGTGCCCCCTAACACAAAGAAATATAGCACCTGGGTGACCATTAATGGGAACAGGGTAGAGGCTCTCAGAGATACTGGAGCCAGTGTGACCTCAGTCCGGTGTCACCTGGTGTCTGAGAAGCAAGTAGTCCCAGGAGCATTCCACCAAGTAGTTGCGGTCGACAACTCAGAGCGCCAGTGTATGGTGGCGCAGGTTCCCTTTGAATGGGAGGGGGTCTCAGGTCCCTTGAGGGTGGTTGTGAGCCCTACCATGCCTGTAGATTGTCTGCTAGGGAACGACCTGGAGCAGTCCTCGTGGAAGGAGGTTGAGCTCAGGTCGCACTTGGAGATGCTTGGGTTGCCAGAGTGGGCATGCGTGTCTACTCGGTCAATGGCAGCCAGAAAGGGTGATCAAAAGGACTTGGAGCCTGAAACAGTGGCCCAAGTCCCTGCCAAGAGAAAGGGCAGGGGCGCGGGAAACCGGCCCCCGAAGTTCCCACGGACCGGGAGGAGGCGGACCTCGAGGGGACGCCCGGTGCCTACAGGGGAGCAAGTAGCCGAACTGGGAGACATCTCTGAGCTGACCCATTGGCAGCAAGAAGGGGGTCCCACCAGGGAGGAGTTCTGCAGGGAGCAGAACGAGTGCCCTACTCTGGAGGGTCTGCGGCGGCAGGCTGCAGACCAGGCAGCTGGTAATCAGTCCGGGTCACATCTGATCTACTGGGAGAGCGGTCTCCTATACAGTGAGCCTAAGGTTGCTGAGCCTGGGTCAGCCCGTGTGCTGGTGGTACCCCAGCGCTTCAGGACCTTCCTACTGGGTCTGGCTCATGACGTGCCTTTGGCAGGACATTTGGGGCAGGACAAGACCTTTGACAGGCTTGTCACCCACTTCTTTTGGCCCCAAATGCGAAGGCAGTCAGATGCACACTGTAGGTCTTGCCAAACTTGCCAGGCAAGTGGTAAGAGTGGGAGGAAGGTCAAAGCTCCTCTCCAACCTTTTCCGGTTGTTGGAACCCCCTTTGAAAGGGTAGGGATGGATATTGTGGGGCCACTGGATCCCAAGACAGCCATGGGCAACAGGTACATCCTGGTCTTGGTGGACCATGCCACCCGGTACCCGGAGGCAATCCCTCTCAGGACAACGACGGCGCCAGTGGTGGGCCGGGCGTTAATGGGGATCTTCTCCCGTGTGGGATTCCCCAGAGAGGTGGTTTCTGATAGGGGGACCAATTTCATATCGAAGTATATGACATCCCTGTGGAAGGAGTGTGGGGTAACCTACAAGTTCACCACTCCTTACCACCCACAAGGAAACGGTCTGGTGGAGAGATTCAACCAGACCTTGAAAGGCATGATCAAGGGTCTAACAGAACCCATGAGGCGTAAGTGGGACGTCCTCTTGCCATGCCTACTCTTTGCATACAGGGAGGTGCCTCAGAAGTCTCTTGGGTACAGCCCCTTTGAGCTCCTGTATGGCCACCCTGTCAGAGGACCTCTGAGTTTGGTAAAGGAAGGCTGGGAGGCAGCTCCCAGGAAAACTCCCCAGGATGTATTTAGCTACATGCTGGCCTTTAGAAACCAAACTGCCCGCTTCAGGAAACTCGCTCAGGCGAACCTAGAAGCCAGCAAGGAAGAAATGAAGAGATGGTATGACCAGAACGCCACTCTGGTCGAATTTCAACCTGGGCAGAAAGTGTGGTTAATGGCCCCAGTGGCACCTTGTGCCTTGCAGGACAAGTGGACTGGGCCATATGAGGTACAGGAGCGCAAAAGTGACGTCACCTACCTGGTGGATTTGCAGGCTCCAAGGAACCCGTTGAGGGTCCTTCACGTGAACCGCCTCAAGCCCCACTTCGAGAGGTCCGAAGTGAGTATGCTCTTGGCGACAGATGATGGGGTGGAAGAGGAGAGCGAGCCTCTCCCTGACCTCCTGTCTACCAAGGAGCATGATGGGTCAGTAGAGGGTGTGATCCTCTCCCCTACTCTGACTCAGGAGCAGCAGGGGGACTGTCGCCAGTTGTTGGGACAGTTCGCCCCACTGTTCTCTCTGACTCCCGGTGTTACTCACTGGTGTACCCATGGCGTGGACACCGGTGACAGCCATCCTGTGAAGCACAAGATTTACAGGTTGACTGACCGGGTCAGAGCCAGCATCAAGGAGGAGGTCTCTAAGATGTTGGCGTTAGGGGTGATTGAGCCCTCCCACAGTCCTTGGGCCAGCCCAGTGGTCTTGGTCCCAAAGGCTGCGGCGCCCGGTGCCACTCCAGAACTCCGGTTTTGTGTGGACTACCGTGGGCTCAATGCCGTCACCAGGACTGACGCGCACCCCATCCCCAGAGCTGATGAGCTCATTGATCGGTTGGGAGCTGCCCGGTTCCTCAGCACGTTTGATTTAACGTCTGGGTACTGGCAGATTGCCTTAACCGATGGGGCCAAGGAGAGATCAGCATTCTCAACCCCCGAAGGTCATTACCAATTCCGGGTGATGCCCTTTGGGTTGAAGAATGCCCCTGCCACCTTTCAGAGGTTGGTCAATCAGGTGTTGGCTGGGCTGGAGGATTTCAGTGCCGCCTACCTGGATGACATTGCTGTGTTCAGTTCCAGCTGGGAAGAACATTTACAGCACCTTGAGAAAGTGTTGAGGGCTCTGCAAGGTGCAGGCCTCACGATCAAGGCCAGTAAGTGCCAGATCGGGCAGGGTTCGGTGGTGTACTTGGGACACCAGGTAGGAAGCGGCCAGGTGGCGCCCCTACAACCCAAGATTGACACCATTCTGGCTTGGGAGCCCCCAAGACCCAGACAGAGGTGAGAGCCTTCTTAGGTCTCACCGGCTATTATAGGAGATTTGTTAAGGGCTATGGCACCATCGTTGCCCCCTTGACAGAGCTGACCTCTAAGAGGCAGCCCAGGAAAGTGATCTGGACTGAGTCCTGCCAGAAAGCTTTTGATGCCCTGAAGGCAGCCATGTGCACGGCGCCCGTGCTCAAGGCACCTGACTTCTCCAAGGAATTCGTCGTGCAGACTGACGCTTCAGAGCATGGTGTGGGAGCGGTGCTCTCACAACTGAACGAAGAGGGCCTGGATCAGCCTGTAGTCTTCCTTAGCAGGAGACTACTTCCCAGGGAACAGAGGTGGAGTGCCATAGAAAGGAAGCTTTTGCTGTGGTCTGGGCACTGAAGAAGTTGAGACCATACCTGTTTGGGACTCACTTCCGGGTTCAGACAGACCACAGGCCCCTCAGATGGTTGATGCAAATGAGGGGTGAGAATCCAAAACTGCTGAGGTGGTCCATCTCCCTACAGGGAATGGACTTTACGGTGGAACACCGTCCTGGTACAGAACACGCCAACGCAGATGGTCTGTCCAGGTTCTTCCGCCTTAGTGAAGAGAACTCCAATGGGGTTGGGTAGTTCTCCCTACTTTCAGCTGGAGGGGACATGTGTTAGACTTGGCATCTTTTGGCGTGTTTCCCCTGACTTTTTGCTTTCTGACCTCCCGGTTTTGACTCTGTTTTTGCTGGTGTGATGATTCTGCGCACTTTCCTCACTGCGGTCCAGTGGGAAAGTGCAAGTGCTCCTGTATAAAATGTGTTATGGATTGGTGTTTCCATGATTGGCCTATTTGGTTTATCTGTCAGTCCCTTGTAAAGTGCACTGCGAGTGCCAGGGCCTATAGACCAAATGCTGTTGGTGGGCTGCAGCACTGGATTGTGCCACCCACGCAAACAGCCCGTCAAATGTAACTCGGGCCTGCCATCGCAGAGCCTGTGCGCAGCCTGGGGCTGCCATGTCGACTTGGCAAGTGCACACACTTGCAAGTCCCTAAACCTTCCCTTTGCTACATGTTAGTCACCCCTAAGGTAGGCCCAAGGTACCCCTGTGTGCAGGGTGCGGTGTATGCGAAAGGTAGGACATGCCCGGGTGTGTGCGGCATGTCCTGATAGTGAATTACAGCCTAGTACGTTTTTCACTATTGCAAGGCTACCTGTTCCCCCTAGGCCAGAACGGGCAGTTTTGATTATTACAGTTTATAATCCTAACTGACCCCGGGAACATGGTAGAAATTCGAGTTTAGTATGCCTGGACTCAGAATGATAAAATGCAGCTTACGGTGAAGTTGGTTTTAACATTCTGTGTTTGAAAATACCGCTTTTAGAAAGTGGGTATTTTCTTGCCTAACCATCCAAGCCTGCCTCTGCGAGGTTGTGTATTCCTTGTCTGCAATGTGAGTGACAGGGGCTGGGGAATGCCAGGAGACAGGGTGAGTCAGCGCAGGGCTGAATAGCCAGATCGACCTGTAGATGGGTGGGAGGGGTCGCACCTGGGCCCTGAATAGGACAGTGCCTTCCCTCCACAATGCTGGCTCCACCTCCTGTGGTGCGTCTGATGTCCCTGGCCTACTCACTGAAAGAAGGGACGGAGACTTGTCAACAAAGTGCTCCAGAACTGGTTTGGACTAGGCGAAGGCCTCTCTGCCTTCAGAGAACAAAGGAAATTGGGATATAAATATTGGGGCCCTGACCCCATGAATTTAGATCTCGCTGGAATCAAGGAACCTGCCAAGACGAAGAGCTGGAAGAGCTGCCAGGAGGAGTACTGCCCCTTTGCTGTGTTGTTGCTTTGGTGGGTTGGCCTGCAGTTGCTGCTTCTGTCTTGGGCAGTGAAAGGACTGGACTGAACTTTCTACAAACTTGTGCTGAGTATCTCCAAGGGCCAGGAACCGAGCTGGCCTCCTGTTAAGAAGTCTCAGGGACTACAAAGACTTCACAAGCCTCTGGGTACCGCTTCTGGAACGCTGTTTCAGTCGCCACAGAGGAAGGGAACTGCAACCGACTCCGTCAACCGAATCCATCCCTGGCCGGTGACCTGTTTGCACCGCAGACCGCATCGCCCCGCTTCGCATCGCAACCCTGGTCTCACCGTGGGCGACGTCCAACGCCGCCAACATCGAGCCGCTGCTTGCACCGTGACCTGTGGGCACCGCAGTTCGCATCGCATCGCTTCACTGGGCCAGCCGGACCAGACCGACACTGTCGCTGCAACTGGCTCAAGAGTCGAGACCGCACCGCATTTGGGGCACCGCTCGCACGTCTGCGACGCACCGCTCCGACTCGCACCGCTGTCCGACGCCAGCTCCCGCACTCCGGCTAGGTCGCCTGCATCGCAACCTGTCAGCACCGCATCGAGCATCGTCTCGCCCTGCATCGCACGCCTTGGACTCACCGACTCCGTCTGCCCGACGCTCATCGAGCCGCTGCCTGCACCGCATCGAGGGACACCGTACCTTGCATCGCTCCGTCTTGCACCGCAACCGCGACGAACGCCGACCGGCTCGTACACTCCGTACCAGCCACAACGAGAAAAGGTACTGTGACCGAGTCTGTTCACGACTCTGCTGGCCCGTATCGACGCGGTCGGCTGGAACTGTTAGACTCTGTGGTTTTCAGCATCACGGTAGGCTCGGACGGAGCTACCGACTCGTACGAACTTTGCTTTTGTGCTATTCCTGCAAAGAAGAAGTTAACGTATCAAGTATTCATTCGTAAAGTATAGTATTGTGGATTTTTGTCGTAATTGGTCTTGTCTTGAGTATATAAAATATTGGTTATTTTTCTAAACTGGTGTGGTGTCCGTTTGTAGTGCTTACACTGTATTACTGCTGGTTATGTGCAAATGCTTTACACACTGCCTCTGAATTAAGCCTGACTGCTCGTGCCAAGCTACCACGAGGGTGAGCAGGGGTTACTTCACGAGTGTAACAACCCTTACCCTGACTAGGAAGAAGGGTCCCTACTTGGACAAAGGTGCAAGCCCTTGCCAACTAGAGATCCCATTTCTAACACATGGCCTTGATGACCCCCAGTCCATCGACCCAGAGGCCATCCAATATGCTATCAGACAGGGGCCATGACTTGAGCTGCACAGAGTTAGTGGCCCTGGATGACCTGCGGCCGGCACAGGCACACCGCCACGGGACGGTGCCTTGCGGTGCAGTGAGATAGGGCCACGCGAGGTGAGCGGGTCCTCGTCGATGTCGAAGGTGAATGTAGCGGAGGTTTGCGGGGGACAGTGGAAGGTGTCCTCCAGGGCATGATGGAGAGGGCAGATGCCGGCCGGAAGCGGCAAATGGAGGAG
Organism: Calotriton arnoldi; assembly: GCA_963921515.1. Taxonomy (NCBI): domain Eukaryota; kingdom Metazoa; phylum Chordata; class Amphibia; order Caudata; family Salamandridae; genus Calotriton; species Calotriton arnoldi. The sequence goes on from CAWUFW010002539.1 coordinate 180,943, forward strand.
TGGAATGCTACAGCCTCGTTTTTGCCACAAAAGTCAGTATCACCGACATGATGACGAAGACAAGCCCCAGTCCATAGACTCAGTCGCCACCAAAGTTCAACCAGAAAGTGTCCATGGATGTCGGGGAACAGACTTAGTGGCACCAGAGCTGAAAGGGGATGCAGTCTGCGATGATGCCAGTACAATGATGTCAAGTCTGCCATAAATGATTCATGACTGAATTCCCAATGTGTGACCAACTCGACCGCAGTGTAGGCCGAATGCGTTGTCATCAAGGGCCCACAGACACGTGTGGTTGGGATGCCATGCACATACTTTGTGTCACCACATCGAAGGGAGTATAGTGATATAAACTCAGCCATAAAGTGTGTACTCGGCCATTGTGTAATCAAGACTCAGTTCCAAATATGTGACCTACTTGACCGCAGTGTAGGCCAGAGGCAGCGGTCAGCAGGGGCCCACAGCCACGTGTCGTTGGCCCGCGATGCACAGAGTTAGTGACACCAGAGCAGTTGTCGGCAGTGTTCGATCACCTCCGTAACGATGATCCTTTTATCCTCCGGACTGAACCGTGTCTTCCTTACTCGTCGCCTTGCGTACAATGATATGAACTCTGCCATGCAGGAATCAAGACTCAGTTCCACATGTGTGACCTACTCGACCGTAATGTAGGCCCGAGGCAGCGGTGGAGTACGTCAACGAAAAAGGAGTAAAGCGGGCCTGTGTCGCGGAGGCCGTGATGGTCTGAGGAGGCTGCCAAGATTGCGGGCTTCGGGCTTGGAGCTTGCGCCGGCACGTGGTGGGCCCTCTTTGAAAACACGCCGGTGTCGGCAGGTGAACAGTGAGGCCTGGCTGCGCAGGGGCGGGCATGACGGGTTCGGGGACCAGCGGCCCGGGGTGCAGCAGGCGCACAGGATCGCAGGCCACACCACTTGAGGCGACGGAGTCGGCCTTGTGGCGGGGTGGGAGGCGCCGCCCTGGCAGACACGTTGGGCATTCCGGAAGAGAACCACGCCCAGAGCTACGTGGTTTTTATTCACACCCCTACGCTGGCCTGGCGTACGCCGGGCCAGCCCACTCTGCACACACTTACAGGGGGGGACGTCACAAGCTACATTTCCTTGGGCTTCCCCACTGGCTGGGGTGACATGGTTGCATCCACTGTCCACTACACTCCAGAAACCAGCAGTACACGTAGACATGGATATGTCTGTGGTCTGCATACTGCAGTATGTCCAGCACATCTCCGCCACACTTGGCATTTTGTACATTCTCATTCATGGGTGACTTGCCTCCTTCGCACATGCCTGGTTCCCACCTCTCCCCACATTCCGGTATTGTGTGGCTGGGGTGCCATGCCGTTGATGGCTCATGTACATGGCTAACCAAGGTTGCCACAGTAAGTTGTGCTGTCGTGTCTGGTGGGTGGGCATGTTGTATGTGATTTTGTGACGTGTGCAGTGCCAGAGTTGTGAGTTGCATGATCATGGAGTTGAGGGGTGCGGTGTGTTCATTTGGTACTTGCCAACGTGCAGTGCATTTCCATAGGTGCCATCCTGGAAGCGCTGGTTGATGTTGGACTGTCGGAAGATGAAGGGATCATGCACACTGCCTGGGTAGTTGGCTACGACATTGGTGAAGAGTCCCCTGTGGTCCACTATTGCCTGCACGTTGATGGGATGCGTGTGCTTTCTTTTGCGGTACTTGTGTGCGGTGTTGGCAGGGGGCACAAGTAGGACGTGTGCAGTCGATTGGCCCCAACACGTGCGGGAATCCAGCTATGGCGTATAGTCCTTGCTTGGTCTCCAGCTGTTCCTGCGCATTGTGGGGGACGTATGGGTACTGGGGTACCTAGCTGATGATGGCATCCAGGACAGGTGTGGTGAACTTGGATGGGGCTGGCTGTGCGACTCCTCCGACTCTGGCGGTTGTTGGTTGGGAGGTACCAAAGGCAAACAGGTGCAGCACAGCCAGCAGCTTTGTCTGCGGAGGGATGTTGGTTGTCCGCTGTGTTGGTACCGTCAGCCTGTGGGCAATGATGTTCAGGATGCGGAGGATGGTTGTCCTTTTGAGCCTGTAGTGGGCATTGACGTTGTCTGGTGTTAGGTCTGTGAGGGTGGTGCATTTCCTGACGGTCCGCTGTCTTTGTCTGCGCTGCCTCTGTGGTGGTCTGGAGGGGGTTCCGGGGGGGTGGCGGTCCTGGGGGTGGTGGCGGTGGGTGTTGTTGCCCTCTCGGGGCTCCGGGATGCATGGTGAGTGGCTCCATGGCATCTGTTGTTCTTCATGTGTGGCTCTGGGCTGGGCTCCCTTTGATGGTGCAGGTTGTCGTCCGACTTTACACCAGGTCGGAGCAGGTGCTAATTTCCTGCTGCTAACGCGCCTTATCGCCTGTTTTGTGGTCTTACCGCCGATGTGGCTGGTCGTTGAGAATGTTGAGGTGTGGTGTTGTCGCGGCTTTTTGCTCGGGAACGCCTACTCTGCATCTCATTAGCGATAGTTGCCGGGGTCATTTGTGGCGATGTTTTTTGCGGATGCTTTCGCAAGTAAACTGGTGGTATCGGCTGTTAGCACCAGCTTGTGAATGGGGCAATAATTTTATCGCGACTTTGGCTGCGATAAAGTGCCGTTAACTCGACGATAGTTCCTTGAGAATATGCCCCAAAGTTCTTTAGCAGCTGTTTTATATATATATAAAAAAAAAACTATCAATATGTATGTCCCTTGAAGCTATCTGGGATTCGATGGATTAGAAAGACGTTCCAATTACATGTTTGAACAAAACAAAGTGAAAGGTTTTGAAAACATCACAGAAAGTATGGGTAGGGGGTAACTTTTTGCACGGCTTGCTGATTACGCTGACAAAAAAGAGGGAACAAGAAAGAAGGCACTAGGAAAACAAGCATTGGCAATGCCAATCAGTCTCGCCTTTGGGACCTTAGGTAAGCTAGCGGTCTCTTATTCTGTCTATTCTCCAACCTCATATAATAGTCTTCTCTTTGTATTATTTGTCTAGTTTATGAGGAAATTCCTGTTTATTTAACAGTTCCCTCTAATTCCTTCTATTTTCCTTTTATATAGTAGGTGCCTTGATAAGTATGGAACATGAACATTTGTCATACTGGTTAATGCTGTGACCTCATCCATCCCCTCCCCTTTCCCCTCTAACGCTTTTGGAAAGTGCCTGGTCAACCTGAGCAGATGCGTTAGCCAATAGCTCTGGCTAAACACTTCTAAGGTCCCAAAGGCGAGACCGATTGGCATTGCCAATGCTTGTTTAACTTGGGTCCCGTGACCCTTGGAATAAATCACTTGCCAACCTGAGGTCGGGGGCGCTTGGAGCAACATCCCTCAGCCTGCAATATTACGTTCCTCTTTTACCCAAGTAAACAAAACAGATAAATGCAGAACACTTGTTTCAAACATGGAGAAACATTCACGACATCCCCAGGAGGAGCACAATAACAAACAAAAACACTGCTCCTTCAGGCCAAAGGATACTGGTTGCCTGGAGTGGTAGCAGTGCCGGTCTGGTCTCGTATATTACTAGTCCATCACATAGTCCTGAAACTTCTGGGATAGAGAGGGGTTGCTCTGTAAATTGTACCGGGGTAGTCCGCGGTCATGTCCATTGTGCATTGGGGTGGGCTCCCGAGTGCTTCCTTCCACCATTGACTGGGCGGCTGGCGTTTTTAGATCAGGATCTAACGTGGGGCACTGCAGAGGGGCTGGCCATTCAGGACAAAGGATGGGTGGGTCGGCCTCTTCCTCTGGGCTGTGAGGGTTTCCAGATGAGTGCTCATCTGCTTAGTCAAAGTTCCTGTGCCCTGATTCCCCCCCAGGGCCTCTGGTACCGTTTGAAGCAGGAAACGTTCTGGGTGACTGTTTCTCGACATCTTGATGCTGAAACCATGGTCGCCTGGATCCTCATGACTTGCCACGAGTGGCGCTCAAATGAGAGTCTGAAATTGCTATATGGGTGCTGCCTCTCACCAGCACCCAGTCTCCTGCGCAGATGCTTGGGGTCTTGGCTCGCTTGCGTTGTGATGCGCTTCGGTTCTGTTCTTGTCGTCAGGAATGTGCTTGGCTGCTTGGAACTGGGGTGTTTTCCCATGTCAGGTAGTGTAGGATTGCATCCTCGACTCTTTGTACAAAACAGAGGATAGTGGGCGCTACTCCTGTGGTGGTGTGAAGAGCCAGGCAGTAGTCTCTCAGAAACGCATAGATAGCCTTTTTGACGCACTGCTGCTCTGCCTGGGCTACATGGGTTGTTTTGGTGATAGTCCTGATGAATCTCTCGACCTCTTCATTAGCTTGAGGCCAACAGGGGTGAACTTGCTGTCGAGGTCCTTTCCATTAAAGGGGGGTCCACTGTCAGTGCGAAGTTCCCTAATTAGGCCATGAGTCACCATGATCTTCTCTAGTCTTGGAATAGTCTCATCCGCAGAGGTGGTTTTTACAATCTCCACTTCCAGGTACTTGGAGAAGTTGTCTATGACTACTAACAAGAGCCTGACATCTGGGAGACACTCGAAATCCACACTGACACGGTGTCATGGAATTTCTGGGACCTGTTCGGTGATGATGGGTGGCGGGAAGTCCGGCCTTACGGTGGCATGGCATAGGTCGCATTGTATGAATGTCTGTTCAACTCTGTCATCCAACACTGAAACCACACTTTGCTGAGCAGTCTCTTTTTGGTTTTGATGACCCCTTGGTGGGAACCGTGGGCAAGATCTACCATCAATTGGGTTAGACTGGCCAGTATGACAAGAGTGGGCCATCTCAGCAGACACCCATCCTCCATTACAATAAGCTCATCTCGTACATTATGAAGGGATATTAACGTACTCCGGTCTTCCACCATCTTCTGAGATAGCTCTGCGGTGATGGCATTCCACTTGCCTGCCGGGTCACTGCTATGGCCTGTTGGATGCAGTTGTCCATTTGTGGGGCCTCTATGATGTCGTCTAACGATATGGGAATTGGACGCGAACGTTCCACAACCATCCTCACATATATCCTCCACATCAGCAGCTTCTTGTTCTTCCTGAGGCGTGGCTGGTCATGTGTGTCACAACAGGTTATCTGCGGGGTTGTGGGCTCTGGGTCTATACAACAGTGAGATTCAGTATTCTTACAGCTGGAGTATCTATTTCTTGATGGTGGTGGAGCCTTTGACGCGGATCCCTTAAATAGCAGAATTAGTGGTTAATGATCAGTGCTGACTGTGAACAGGTGGCCATATAGGTCAATGTAGAGATGCCAACACCCCCAAAGGATCACAATGTCCTCTTTTTTGATGTGGGAATGTAATTGCTCGGTAGGGGTCAGCGTACGGCTGGCGTATGCGATGGGGGCCCACTCTCTGCAAAGTTTTTTCTGGGACAAGTCTGCCCTAGGCCGGTGGGGATGGTGTATACGGCCAGCCCAATGTCTTTATTTGGATCGAAGTAGGCAAGTGTGGTATTCTCTGACAGGGCCCGTTTGGTGTTCTGGAAGGATTGCTCTTACTCAGTGCCAGGAAGTTGATGCCTTTGTGAGGTCCCGCAGCGGTCCGGTGAGTTGCGTGAGGTTTGGCATGAAACTGCTGCAATAGGTGACTTAGAAACTTCTGACAGCATTGTTGGTGGTCGGAGCTGGTGCCGACTGAATGTTGGGGACTTTGGCTGGGTCGGGGTGACACCTTTGGCAGAGAAGTGGTAGGCAAAGAAACATATATCTTCCTTGAGGAACTCACGTTTCTCCTTGTGTACGGTGAGTCTGCAGTCTTAGAGGTATTTGAAAAAGGCCCATAGACTGTGAAGATGTTCCTCAAGAACGGATGCATGCACTAGAATGTCGTCACTGACATTTAAAACTCCCTGAAGACCAGCCAGCACTCCTCTGATAATGCCCTGGAATACCTCAACAGCGCTGGAGATTTTGAAATCGAGGCGCTTGTATCGCCTCAAATCAAGATGTGTGGAGAATATTGTCACGTGCCCCGTGACTCAGGAGCTAGGAGAATCTGATGGTAGCAGGAACTTAGGTCCATTTTTTAAAACCAGTGGGAGCCGGAAAGTTCCCCTACGATGTTGTCGACATTGAGGGTTACGTGTCTTTCCCTCTTTATGACTGTGTTCAAGAGTCTCATGTCAACACATATTCTTACTTCTCCAGGCTGCTTCGGTTTGTGGGCAACCACGATGAGTGAGACCAAAGGCGTTGGTCCCACCACTCTCTCAATGATGTCTGCTACCTCTTGCTTCTGCAACTCCGCTTCTAGGTTTGGTCGGAGGTGAAACGCTACCCGGCAGTGGCACAAGGCGACAAGTTGTATAGACTGATTGATGGACTACTCGATCTTTTGGGCAGTCAATGCCTTGGAAGATGTGTTCAAACTTACTGAGGAGAAAGAGTCTTGCACTTGCATGGATCCCAAAAGCAAACTGGACTAGCCTCAGGCATTCGGCCATGTGGCAGCTGATGAGCAAGTCAGATCAGCCCCTGGTGACACATACCTACCTTTGTGGACTGCCCTTGGTATTCGATTGTGGTGGTGAAAACTCCAGTGAGAGGGAGGCATGTAGTGGTGCCAAAAGTGTACACCCAGGTGGTGGTGGGGTGCAGTACCAGTGGAGAGGGCATCTTCTGGTGTAGTGCTAGGGGCAGTATGTTGATTGACGCCCCTGTGTCCACGAGGGCCATGAGCAGGTGCCCTTCAATTGTGACCTGGCAGTGTGGGGTGTGTTTTGCGCAGCCCCGGGTCAGTTCAACTGCATGTATGACGTGAACAGTCCCCCCCCGAGGCATTGTCATCCATGTTGTTGTTGTCTGCGAACACTGACTCCGCTTCTACATAGTGGGTTGTTTTCTTTTTGGACCCTTTTGGCAGGGGTGTTGAGCAGCAAACCTTGGCAGTGTGGAGTGGCATCACCACACCATCATCACGGACTGTTGGTCTGTGACGTCTTTGGGTGCTTACGTTAACTGCGAGGTGACGTGGTACTAGTGACCTGGTTGATTGGTTCTGTCTTGATGGCGCATTGGAGGGTTGCCTCCATGTGGGCTGCCTGTTACTTTGACAGCTCTTTTGACCGGCTAAAGTGAGGATGTCTGTCATAGTCATGTGGGGGACTTGGCATGTCTGCTTGCGTAGCTTGGCAGAGTAGCAGCCCCAAATTAACTGCTCATCTGGCAGGGTGCAAGTGTTTGCAAGCTGCCGAAGTCTGGCATAGAATTTGTCAACGTATTCCTCTGGTGTTTGACAGGCTTGGGGAAGGAGGAAACGCTTGTAATCTGGGTTGGCCAGGGCTTTGAAGTGGGCTGTCAAAGCGGCTTTGAGTGTAGCATGGGCATAGGGAGGGCCAGTTTCACCTACAGCTTTAGACAGTTTGTGTATGGTAACACCACCTAAAGAAGCATAGGCTGTCGCCTATTCTGTAATGTGGTCAGGATAGGCCCGGGTAGGAAAGCTATTATTTACATGCTCACATTTCTTAAGTTGGCTTCTCTTTTAAACACTGTAATTTTTTACATACATTTGCATGCCTGACCATGAAGGATAACATTCTCTGAATCTGCATTGCTTACATTTCCACTTCGTAGGCACACAATCACAACACCTTGGACGTTTAGTACAAGGGATAAAGTTCACTGTGCAAATGCTATTTATGTTATTGTCCAGTAGGCGACAACGCTATCCAACTAGAATAAACAATTGCGGCCTGACAGGGGTTGCAACATGGCCACACAGGTGCTGTTATTATATATACAGAACCACTTCCTTGTTTAGGCAGAGGAACACTCAGCTGACACTATTAGGTCACTTCATGTCAGATTTCCAGCTCAGCTGATTCCTGCTTACCAGCACGAGGGATGTCCAGCTCTATACCTAGACGGACACCCTGATGACACTCACCCGCAGGTAATGGGGAGTTAGACCACCCAGGCAGGGATTTGGCAGGACACCCACCCTAGGAAAGACTAGGTAAGGGAGCGCTGGGTAGAAGTACATTATATACTGTACTTATATGCCTGTATATATTTACTGTTTTAGCACAAAGGTGGCAATGTCCATCTTTTTCACTATTCTCGTAATGCTAATCATGCTAATCTGTTTCATTCTACTGATTATCGCAGCACACGTATTCTATACAAGCATCACAATGCTTCAATAAGTACTGAAAAGCCTTGCTGAGCATTTCTTGTGTATTTCTTTGGGTATGCATGAGAGTCCAAGAGAAACAGGTTCTATATCTGTTACCCCAATTGCGTGGGGGATCAGGGTTGTCATGTTCTAAGGTTGCACTCACATTTGTTAACCCTGTAAGGTTTGGGGTCCACATGGTGCACTGTGGGCTAGCAGGGATATAGGTCAATATATCCTGAGGCTTTGCGCGGAATCAGTCTGGCACAATCCTGAGGTTTATGTTGTCCAATAAACGCACAGTTTTACCGAGGAGGTACAAGCGGTACGACATTGTGCCGTCAACGTTATTAGTTGGGCTCGCATTACATGGATTGCCTGAGTAGTTTTCTCTTTTACAGCCAAAGACCCCTACTCACCTCTTAACAGGAGATGTCCCTGATGTTAGGGAAAAATCCTTCCCAGCTGAGTAGGTTAACCCTATGTATTGGCTGAAGGTTGTTCAAGCTTGAACCTTACAAAGGATCTCCCCATAGGGTACCCTCTCTGCATATAAAACACATTCTTATGGCTGAATCAGCAGCATTAACTATACTTGAGAACTGTAGACATGCAGTTACTTAGAAGCTGCTACAACAAGATCTTGCACTTGCAGGTGGGGACGTTACCTTTATGGTTGAGGCACAGGAACCATTTAGGACAGAGGTATTCTATTCATGGGTTACAGTCCCAGCAGTGAACAACCCCACAAGATTGTTTCACACTTACACCGCAACTAACGATCCAAATAACTATACAGCTTACGAAGCTTTAGAAATACCATTAACATACCAAGAACATCAAAATTGTTTTGAAGGCGCCCTACCACACTCTTTTGAAGAAGTTAGACTAAGGGCCAGATGTATGAACGCCCTGTTTTGCGATTTCCTAATTGCAAATCTTTGCGATTCGCATTTAGGAAATCGCAAAACCGAATGCATGAAAGTGTGTTTAACACTTTTAGCGATTCCTAGGGGATCGCAAATGACCTACCTCATGAATATTAAAGAGGTAGGTCGCAATTTGCGACCCCTAGGAATCGCAAAAATCACAGGGATGGTGGCCTGCTCGGCTCAGCAGATCACCATGTCTGTGATTGCTTTTTAATAAAGCAATTCATTTTTTTTAAATGCAGCCCGTTTTCCTTAAAGGAAAATGGGATGCGTTTAAAAAAAAATGAAAAGTTTTCTTTTCATTTTTTAGAAGCACTCTTAAAAAATGATTTAACTAACATTCACAAAGGGGATGAGGTCCCTTGGGGACCTCTTCCCATTTGTGAATTGGTTACCACCTACTTCAAGTAGGTGGTAATATGCAAATGCTTTGCGACCGCAATCACGGTCACAAAACATTAATGCATACCATTAGGATTCGCTATTTGGAAGGGACGCCCTAAACACGCCCCTCCCAAATAGCGAATCGCAAACCCATTTTGCGATTCGGTAACAGGTTACCGAGTCACAAAATTGGGTTTGCTGCATCAGAAATGCATTTTTTGCTATCGCAAACGGGCCGATTCTGTGAATCAGCCCGTTTGCGAGGAGCAAAATGCATGATGCATCTGGCCCTTAGTCCCCTAAGCAATGAGGGAGCAACATGGCCAGTCTTAGCAGGTTACAGACCACATCTAAACATAGCTAATATGACAGCATCACAATTACGCAGACAACATATTAGTATAATTAGAATATATAGAAGTCTGACACAGTTTGTCATGCGAACAATGAGAATAAATACTACGAGGACTGCTCAAGCTGCACAACCACAATTGGCTACACTAGGCATTAGTCCACAGACTATCAATGCAGTTATGGGTAAAATTCCCACCAGACGGGAGGAAATTCCATTCTGGATTGCACAAAAAACAAGTCAGCTTGAAGCAGTGTTTCCCCATATGAGACTACAGGAAAAAACACAGAATTCTTACAATATGTTTGCCAATGGGGATGGCTCCCCCGGTGGAGGATTGCGCCACTTGGGGCACAGTCTTCACTGAAGTATATACTAGGACTCATGGTATACCCTCATTAGCTATTAGAGGCACTTAAACAGATTTAAAATGAGTACGGGCAGCCCCTGCACTGCATTTTGGGATGAACCTGATGGCCAATTTTGCAGCAGTATCCACCATTATGTTGAGTAACATTAATGGGGAAGCAGCAGCATTAGCGGTACACCAACTACTGACTAACTTAACTCTGAGAGAACAAGAGCGAGAGTTACCTAAAATTATCAAAGAAACCGATGCATCTATAGGCAGAGATCATTTGGGAGCCAGACCTTCAAAACCTCAAATTAAGAGTAATTTTGAAAAGGATAACTCAAAGCAAGCACCCGATTCTTCTAGGAAGAAGTGGGATAATAAGAAACATTTAGAAAAAACTAAGTCAGAGGGCGGATCTGCTCAGTAGGAGGCCACCGAAAGCCCTATAATTTGCGTAAACGTAATAATATTAATACACCTGACAGATATCAGGATACTGATACACGTTCATCTCGTTCCTTTCAGGATACATCCAAAAAATGATCAGAGAGAGGTGGACGGTCAGAGAGCAGATCAGAGGAATACGTGAAACTGAAGAAGGACTCACGACACTCTTCTGACTACATAATTAACAAGCATTTGCAATGCAATCGGTCTCGCATTTGTGAAAGTTACAGCTATTGGTATTGCAAATGCTAATGTTTTGTACATATGTTTATTTGCTTGCAGTGAAGTGGATGTCTGTTATTTGTAGTGGTATTATGTTGTTTGTATTGGAATTGTTAATTGTGTGGAGTGGAATTATGTGGTGTTTAGCCTATTTGTGTTTTGGAATTATGTGGTATGGTGAATAGATATTGGTGAGGGTTGTATAGAATATATTGAAAGTAATATGGAGAGGGATAGGTAGTTTGTGTTTGAAGTGGTGAGTAAACACTGGAGAGAGAAGTAGAAAAACTGTGTGTGAAAGAATGAAAGAAGGGTAGAGAATGTTGAAGACTTATAAAAAGGCTGTGTTTGTGCAGGTAGAAAATACCGAAAGCAGAGGATGGTAGTGTGTGTTAGAGGTGCTAATTTTTAGAAAATTATTGGTTATCAAACTGTGCCGAAAGACGTGAAGTGAACGAATATGAGAAATGATGGATTAGTGTGTGAGAGAGCAAGATAGTGTTGTGAGAGAGTGGGAGTAGTGCAAGTGCTAATTAGAGGATGGTGGAGGTGAGAGATGGATTTGAACTTAGTTTTAGTATTTATAGGAAGGTAGCATCTGTTAGTAGTTAGTTTGGACAGTAGAGGTGGATTTGGAGAGCGTGATGTGAGGGGGTAGTGGAATTGTGAGATGTTAGGGGGTAGTGGGCGTGGAGGCATAGATGATGGCGGTATTATTTTGTTTTTATTGTAATTGTTAGTTGTGTGCTGGAATTGTGTGGTGTTTAGGGTATTTGTGTTTTGGAATTATGTGGTATAGAGATTAGATAGTGCTGAGAGCTGTACTGAATATGTTGAGCACTTCTCTCACCAACTCTGGAGGTAGCAAATTGTGATGTTATGTTGCATATGTTATGACTTACAGAGCAAATATGAGCAAAAGTTGAAACAGAAGAATACTAGAGAGCTCCAGAAGACCGAGGAGAACTTGCATCTAAACAATATTACAGGACTTTTAACAACCTCCTGACTTGTAAAAGTAACTTTAAGGCTTTGCCACAGCCGACACAGACTCTAATCCAATTCATTGATAGAATAAATAATAACTAACCAAGACTGGCTATAATAACCCACAAAAACATGTCTCACATGCCCTGAATCAAAGTGCAAAATAAAACCATAGTATTAGCACGGGTCCAACCCATTAACCCTGGGGCAATTATTGCACCAGATTCTGCTTCACAGTGAGCTGGTTCAGGCAGTTGCTGTCACAGTATTTGGAGCTTTCACTAAGAGCCTCTTCTCATCCTCCCTGAAATCCTCACAGGGCTTCCTTCTCACCTCACAGTATTCACATCTGTCCACAGACTATCTATTTTTCACACCACTATCTGCAGTTCCACCATCACTACGAATGTCTGTGTAAAACAGATGAGCCATTTTCTGCATTTCATGCAGCCACTCAGAACCTGGGTCTGTCAACTGAGCAGAGAATTAAAGACTGATTCTACAGCAAGTACCTTACACAGAAAGTGTGGTCTGGGATATTCACATAAGTAAGCCAAAAACATCTTCAAGACATTTATGACTGGGGACTGAGTCATAAGCATACTGTAGCCAGGCAAGAAGAGCACCACAGAAATCTGAACTGAATCTTCATTCAGCATGAGACACCTCCATTGCTTTATGATTTACACAAACCAGATAGCAGTGCTTAAGGAGTGAGCCAATCTTCATAAGAATGCGCATTTTTTCAAACTCCAAAAGAGCACTGATTCCCCATATGAAGGGAGTAGCTTGCAAAGAGTAAACACAAATAAAGGCGAACAGCAGTCCAATTATATATGGATCTAAGGTTGGAATGCAGGCTTTATCACAAATTGTTTGACAAATCATTTGCTGTTAAATGTGCTTTTATTCTAGTTGTTAACTTTGCAATTAGACATAGCACTAGTTCAAACCATATATTTACCTAAAAGATTATTGAAGCATCATCCTCGGTAACGGCAGGATGGTTTGTGCTATTTATTCACCATATAGCCTTTGTCAAATAGTGATGCATGTGCCATAATTCAACTATTTTTCTTAAAGAAAATAATTATGTTATTATAATTTCGCAAACATGAATTAAACAAATGTGTTTGTGCCATGGAGGATCAGAAATAGCGATGTGCGCCGCACAGTCAACTGCACAGCCAGAGTTTAAGCCTAGACACACAGACACACTCCATGACTTATCTCTCCCTTATAAGCGTTACTGATGAAGTTGTCCAAGATCACAGTGTGCTAATGAAGATATGTTCATGTACTTTAAAAGTAAAATCAAGGCTTGGCTTGGGCTCCTAAAAATAAATCAGACACAAGCAGGATAAAACCTGCTGCTATGCCCAGAGCAGCACGGGTGACCCAGGTAGGATAATTTTAAGCACATCTCTGTAACTGGGACTGAAAACTGATGATGGGAAAACATAGTCTGAGTTTTCTTTTCCAAGACAGTTTCATTGCTCGACTAAACTATCACTGGAAAGGACCGATTGTCTGACTAATTGGCTATTCTATCTACATCCAACCATCCATCTTCACAAAGAGGCCTTAGACTTATTACCAATGCTTGTTTTCTTTTAAGTAGCTGATTTATGCATGCATGCCTGTGCAAACCTGTACGTGCCTTTGTGATATGCATCAAATTCCGGGCACTGAAAAAGTCTGCTGCCCCAGGAAAAAAATAGAAAAGGGATTACTTTCTACATACAATGCATGTCATGGTGAGGCAAAAGCCCACTCTGCGCGTGTTTTCAATAATTGGTAACAATATGCCCTGCACTCAGCTGTGCCGTCAAACCTGGCCCAAGAAAGTGGGACTTGTTTCAAATCGATGTTTAAGCTCCACAACATATACCGTGTCGGACCACATACCAATTGGAGGTGTGTGTTATGCCAACACATTAGTATAAAATGAAAAAACAAATAAAGGTACTTACAAGCGGATCGACGTGTTGTGCGTGGGGGATGAAGCATGCTCTGAATGCTAATAGCCTTCTCCCAATTTGGTGCTGCAGAATCTAAGCTTGCGCCATCAAAGGCATCACTGGGGGAGCCGACACGGAGGCGCTGGAGTGCCGCTGGCAGAGCCCGTCCAACGTGGAGCTGGTGCTGCTGGATGACAGGCTGACAGGGCTGGCCAAGGGAGAGCAGTGCTAATTTTAAAAAATTAATCACAAAAGAGGGCCCCGTGCTAAAACATTAAGCACGGCGCCCGTGCATAATAAAGTTATACATCCTAAACAAAAAGTAGTCCCTAAAGTAAACATACAAAAAACTACAGCGTAAGTAAACTATAGTTGGTCGGTGCTCCTCGCCATAAAACGGAAGTGATGTATCGGGAGCACCAACCAATAAGGAGCCAAGAAAGAAGAGCAACGCAGTAGTTATCCAATGTCAAGTGGCAGGTGGGATTACACTCCTATACTGATTACAGCAGGTCTTGCAGACAGCGCATGCGCACCGGCTAAGCTCGACCTAAAAAGGAAGAAAATCCCAAACAGTCAAAGCCTTAATTCAAAAAGAATAAGGTTAGCTGGACTGAAAGTCAAGCATGCTGAGGATATTAAAGACACTGCTTCTGAGCAGGGAGTGGGCTCTGATCATGGTGGACAACGCGGCAGGAGTCATGATAGTTCGCCGGAACCTGATGGATTGTCTGGTAATAGTAGCGTTGAGTGACTAAATCCAGGTGGAAACACTGGATACTAGGGTGAGCGTCTCACATCGTTTATATGAGATGCAACTCCAGTTAGAGGGGGGAAGTACCTAGATACACTAATGTTCTCTTTTGGGAGAACTTGTCATTCGGCTACGATATTCTCTCGGTCGAAAAGGATTGGTCACATGAATTTGTGATGGATTGCCCAGACGGAGAGACAGTAATTTTACCTGCTTTTTCCAACCTCGTCCCAGAATCAGTTAAACATTCATACTCAAAGGAGTGGGCATTAGCGCTGGTTCCTGCGTTATACCATAACCATGTGGGTTGGAATGATGGTTCCCCTTATCATGTAATACTAGTGAGGTGACCCCACCGCAACTTAGAGAGATTCTCACACAACTTGAATACCAAGGTGTAATAAAAAGTTGCACCTCTCTTATGAATAATCCCTTGTTTCCAGTTATGAAACCAGACCATTCATATCGTCTAGTATTAGATTACAGACAATTAAACACAGCTACATGAACATTCGCAGTACTTAATGCAAACAGCGCTGCACTAATGAACAATATAGTGCGTAAAAAATGTTAAATGGCACTAGATATTTCTAATGGATTTTTCTGTCCAAATATAGCACCTGAAAGCAGATATTTGACAAGATTCAGCGCTCTGGATTCTCAAAAACAGGTCTGTTGATTTCTCCAGGGGTATAAGAACAGCCCTAGGTTGTTTTCAGCCCAAGTTACAGTACTTTTACAAGATTTTGACGATCAGGCATTGTCGTATGTCGATGACACATATTTGATGGATAATTACCTTTCTACACACTTGACAAGAGGAGATGGAATAGTTCTGGGATTTGCTCACATGGGCTACAAATTTAACTTTAAAAAATCAAAAATTGCCCACCTCAATGTCCTGTTTCTGGTTTAAGAACTGTCAAGTGAAGGCAAACGCCTTGCGACACGCTTCTTAGAGAAGTGTGCACTTTTACAACCACCAAACACATTGAAGAAACTTCAATCTATTTTGGGATTCCTAAATTTTGGCAGAAAATACATTCCAGATTAGCAAAATGGGTTAAACCATTCTATGACTTGATTCTTCCAGACTTTACAAGCACACACTGGATCACATTACATACATAGATCTTGCGTTCTGTACAAGCTGACATGCTAGCTTCCAAACATTTACACACGTGTCAACACCTAAAACCTGGTGATCTGTATCATTGCTGGTGAATCAGGATATACCTATGAACATTCAATGAAAGAGACACTGTACCTATTGCATATAAATCGCATTCATACACTAATGCTGAGATGCGTTTTGCACTGACAAAAAAGATTCTGACGGTGGTACAGACTGCAGTGGTGAGAGAGAGAGCATTGGCTAAGGGGAAACGAATAATTGTCATGACTCCAGTGCCGGCCTTAGAGGCTGTCACAAAAGACAGCGTTCCCAGTGCTAAAGCATTACATCCAAGATGGATACAGTGGGCCAACTCTCTCACCGCATCAGATGTAGACTACAGATTTGACTCTACACTGCAAAGACAAGCATGCCTACAATACGAAAATGAATACCCTCTGCCTAATTAAGTCTTGCCTCTTGATCAGTATGAGTATGATTACATCACCTATGCTGACGATTCTGCACTGCCTGCTGTAGGGACAAAACAGCAATACTAAGCTGAATGCGCAGCCATTAAGGGTAGTATATAGGATGGTGAATTCTAACCTGAAAAGACCTACACGCAATCACTAGTTGATTGCACAGTGTAGCTGACAGAACTAAAAGCTCTAATTCTTGCACTTGAGAATACGGATCCTGGATTTCCCACACTCATCCTGTGTGACTCATATTATTGGTTCCAAACTCACAATGAGTATCTACACTGCTGGAGTCAGAATGGTTTCAGATATTCTAAAGGGTACACCATAAAGCACAAAGAGCTTTGGGGACAGATGGCTAAGCTGAAAGAATGCTTGCACAGACTCATGTGATTCACACCTTGAGTCATCTACGTGTAGGAATACACATTGCAGGGAATTCCATGGCTGACTAAGCTGCAAAAGCAACAGTGCAATCTGCTGCTGTCGCTGTGATTACTCGTTCCAGTATGAGGATAGATAGAGACATTATGATGGCTGTCAACACTGCACGTGAGTACACCCATTTGCCGAAAGGCTTACCAGCAAAGTACTCCTACCAGATAAATGTGCAAAACATACCATTTGCTCATATTCCCAGAGTAGGGATAGAGTAGTGCCAAACTCAGATCGCAGGCTATGTTTAATACAAGCGGCACTTGAGGGTTTAACAGCTGCACACGCAGGGATGGCGGCTACAATTTCACTACTGCAGCAATGCTATTGGTGGCCAGGTCTATACAAACAGACTAGGCACTTTGTCCTTAAATGCAACATCTGGCAGCAGATTAAGGGCTCCACCATAGCACGTCCACCACAGATAGACTACCAACCGTGCTAATTCGGCAAAGGAAGATAGATTAACACCCTACACTTTATATGAAATATCAGGTATGAATGCCCATATGCTCTACATTACAATTACTTATTCATCCTGTACATAGTGTAAATAAGTCTGGTAAGAATTGCTAACTTTTCTTACATGACAGGGAAGAATATAATGTCTGTTATTTAGACACTAGTGTACCGGCCCACCGGGACTGCCAATGGACAACATTCAGTAGCAAAAGATATGAATATGATTAGATCAGATTTTGTGACATACAAATGTGATTTAGAAGTGGGACTATGGCATAATCAGCAGAACCTTCACTGAGCATAGTGTGAAATAGCCATCTATATTTAAGAGAAGTGGCCTTATGTAATGTGAATCAATGAAAGTCTAATATTATGAACTTCAGTAAGTTAATGTTTTAAAATGATTGAGATGAATTTTTATTCCATTTTGTATTGTTTAGATGTGTAAATTCTGTAAATTAATTTTGTACATATATATGTTATTTGTAGCCCTGAAGAAGTCCGAGAGGACGAAACGCGTTGGCTACGGTCTTTTTATCTTGTCGAGAAAAAAAAAGAAGTCATGAATAAAGAATTTGAAGAAACAACTCTGCTGAATTGCCATTCTTGCCTTTGAAATGTGAATTACAAATGTTTATATAAGATTAGTCACTTTCTGTAAACTTTAACTGAAATTAGTGTGCTGGACCATTGTGTTGTTCATGGAAATTTGAGATACTTTGTGTCTTAGGAGATTTAGGGGTATTGGATCTCCGGTCCTTAGCACCTTGTATGTCTAGACAGAAATTACTCCACTAAGGATAGGTGCAATTTCTCTTTGCCTCAATCCCCGTTCTATTTGCATTATTGGGGTCCAGAGAGCAGTCAACATCTGCATAGAAAATCCCTGGGTGGTCGGACTCCCTACAAGATCCTGTTTGGGGTTAAGATGTGGGTACCTGACCTCGACAATCCCAGCACAGTGGCGCAGAAACACTCTTTGACATCAGTGAATGTTTGGCTGTTTTACAGGAACTGAATAACTTTCAGGACGCACAGAACAATGTCCAAGTAAAATGCATCGCCACTGTGAAGGAAGCACCAGCAACTCCTGGTTGGCTCCCCAAGATTGGTGAACTGCTCCGGGAGAAAATAGTAGACAAGAAAGAATTTAGGCCATCTTACAGAGTGCCTGTACCTGTCCTAGATATTGAAGGTACCAGAAATGCACTTCTACCGCCCCTTGCTGGTTGCAAAAAAAAGAGATTTGTGCCAATCAATTTCATCAAACCACATTATGTGGCCGCTTCTACAGAGTAGGCCACGTTGGATCCTGAGTAGTTACCAGTCTCCTCTCACTACTATACAGGAAATCCCAATGGAGGCTTTGATCAGCGATGAAGCCTCTATTCCCCGGCGGGGGACAGCAAATAATGAAGTATTTCTTCTAGTTGCTCCATCAACAACTACTATACAAACAACTTGTACTGAAATAAAGATTTCTATTTGAAACCCGACACAGATGGTGTTTACGTCAATGTTCCACAATTTGAGTCTACTCCAAGTCCCACATAACCTACAAAGCTGCCAAAAATTGTTAAAACAGCCTCCGGCTACTTTATCAACTTTGATGACTTCTCTTTGGATTCATCAGAGCCATCACCATCCAGCCGCGCCCCGGGCAGGTAAGAGCGGTGGGGCAGTGGGGCCGGGTTGTAGGGGGGGGGGATTTTACAGACAACCACGAGGGAAATTTTAATAAATAATTATTTTCCCTCATCGTCGTCTGTCCAAATCCCCCCACCTGGCCCCACCGCTCTTATCTGCACGGGTCACGGCTGTCACCATCTCCACCTCCACGAGGTAGAATGCTTGTATTCTACTTTTGGCTGAAAAAGACGTACTTTGTTCCTCCATGGCTGTACCTGTGGATTACAATTTTGTTACTTTTTCTCGTCCTCTGGATTGGTTTTGTGACTGTCTTTTTCCTGCTTCTGAATGGACACAATCTCCCAGAACGCTCTGCTGTACAATTGATGAACTTGGTTTTAGCACCCCATTCTTCATCACACAAAGTGCGAAGAGATCTTTCCCTGGTGAATATGTCTGCTGTTCTAGTTCCTGATGGAATTGTTTGAGATAGGGTATCGTATGATATATTTGGCCCGAATGAACATTTGCAAATATTATATGTATTCCGCATTTCTTTAAATTATATTATCACCCCTAGTACCGTCTCCAATGATTGGGACATTGATACAGTGCATGAAATGCTAGAAGATCTAGAGTATTTCACAGTTTTGAATGCAAAAGAAATGTATGATTGTACAACTAATTATGATGAAATGTTCTGTTTTTAACATTATGGTCACCACTTCTTGCATAAAGCAAATACTCCACATGCTGTATTTAATTACATACAATGGGATAACTGCCCTACACCACCATGGGGTAGCTCACTAATGTTTGCACAGAATTTTGAATATTCCTCTGCTCACAATACAGCTGCCCCAGTGTTTTATTATTTTAAGCTCACACCATCACCAGCAAAGAAAAATATGCTCACTGATACAAAGCTGATATCTTCAGAATCTTTTCTTTTCAAGTTGCCTACACAAGGGTTTGACATTTGGAGAGACACTGTTGAATTAAATTCAATTTGGGGAACAAAAGATCGGCAAGTTCAGGGAAACAAGGAACTACTTAGAACATGCCAGATACCATATCAAATGATTTTCTTGAACAAAACTGTGCAGCAGACATCATGTCTTGGCCTGGCTAAGATAAAAAGATTTAAATTCACCTAACATTCCCCTCATTTGCACATTTTGTGAACTGGTAATGGTTCACAAATTACACGAAGGAAACATTAGACACCATGTTTCGCAATGGTTCATACAATTCTTCAAGGACCAATCAGGAGGGATGGTTAATGTGCCTGTTAAATACTGACAGATGTCATGCATGTTTCCTAGGTGACACCAAAGGGTTCAAGATCACCAGGCCAGACCCACTTTATGCGCTGACACAACACTCGGGGTGGTAACAACTTGCAGTTTTTGGAAGTTGTGCCTTGATTAGCTAAAAACCTCAACATTGTCCTAAATGAAACAACACTTGCCCCTTCTTTCTGATGACATGGGACTACAGGACTTTTTATTAGGTCCTTAAAAACAACGTCAAAAGCGCTTATTGTATGCAATATACAACAAAGTGTTGAAGGTTTCACAGCAGGACGCTGCTGAGAGACTGAAAGAAATTGACAGGGCAACTCTAGAAAAGGCTCTAGGAGTAGTTGATAATGGCGTGACTACATTGTCCACTAGGATAGGCAACATCGTGTCATCTGCAATAGACATCATACAGATTGACATGTCCTTTTACAACTTTACAAATCACAGCTTGTGCGCACTCGAATTAACCAGTTGACTAAATATACTCTATATACAATGCTTAACTAATTTGGTGTGCACTGCCTGAAGTGGTTCTACCCTGCCACCAATTCTGATAGAAAGTACAAACTAGAGCATAATGATCTAGACAGGCTGTGCACTACCGAAAACACTCCCTGTGAGTGTGTATGAACAATTTTTCAATTCATTAAAACATTTATATACATGGAGAAACAGAATTATGCGTAAATCAACATCATTCCTGGAAACCACAATTATCCCAAAATTGTATGAATGAACCATCGGCCAAAACCATCTTGATGGTAAAACTTCTTTCGTCCGCTTCTATGAATCCAAATCAAAATGTCGGTTTCAAAAGTCCGTTTATTCAGATCATAAACATTAAAATGTTGCTTGCTCCAAAATCCCAATGCATTTCGGGTGTAACCAACACCCTTCTTCAGGGGATATCTATAAACAAATGTATCAAGTTTACGTCACATTAAACAACAAACATATCAATTGAAACATAATAAACATTTGGAAACAGACCCATATAATCCGGGAGGATCCTAAAAATACATGCATCTTGAAATATGGACTGTGAATAGTCTGCATATTCTTGCTCAAGGAATCACCAGATCTTAACAGTGAAGATGACGCTGAAAGTGACTGACCACTCAAAGACAGAAAAGGTACCAAACGTGCCAATACACCCTGTGTATAAAATAAAATAAAACGAGACAGAACAGAAAAACCCTTTACTATGAGACCATATCTACCTAATTCCAATCCACTAACGAACAACAGCCGGAACTACAGCAAGATTGTCGGAAAATGTCAAGAGTAACCTGTAAACCCAAAGAGAGCACGTTGTCAATAGCCACCAAAATGGCATCTGTTCACATAACACGTTAATTCTGCGGCTCGAAAAGACACACAAAACATCAGCAATGTGAACTCACCCTGTGTTCAAAAAGCGCCACTGTTGTTCGTTAGTGGATTGGAATTAGGTAGATATGGTCTCATAGTAAAGGGTTTTTTCTGTTCTGTCTCGTTTTATTTTATTTTATACACAGGGTGTATTGGCACGTTTGGTACCTTTTCTGTCTTTGAGTGGTCAGTCACTTTCAGCGTCATCTTCACTGTTAAGATCTGGTGATTCCTTGAGCAAGAATATGCAGACTATTCACAATCCATATTTCAAGATGCATGTATTTTTAGGATCCTCCCGGATTATATGGGTCTGTTTCCAAATGTTTATTATGTTTCAATTGATATGTTTGTTGTTTAATGTGACGTAAACTTGATACATTTGTTTATATATATCCCCTGAAGAAGGGTGTTGGTTACACCCGAAATGCATTGGGATTTTGGAGCAAGCAACATTTTAATGTTTATGATCTGAATAAACGGACTTTTGAAACCGACATTTTGATTTGGATTCATAGAAGCGGACGAAAGAAGTTTTACCATCAAGATGGTTTTGGCCGATGGTTCATTCATACAATTTTGGGATAATTGTGGTTTCCAGGAATGATGTTGATTTACGCATAATTCTGTTTCTCCATGTATATAAATGTTTTAATGAATTGAAAAAATTGTTCATACACACTCACAGGGAGTGTTTTCGGTAGTGCACAGCCTGTCTAGATCATTATGCTCTAGTTTGTACTTTCTTTTTACAACTTGGGCAGTCACAGCCTAAATCGATGTAATTAAGCATTACTCTGCAGACACTTTGTTCCGGGTGCATACCATGGCAACACCTTAATGCACAAGCTTGTTCTTACCGTACAATCTTACAAAATAGCAAACAAAAATAGCAAGGAAAGGCGCAACGTACACTATGTTACACATAGAGAAGTTGGAGAAATTACCATTCACTGTTGCATAAATACCTTCCGCAGATTGGATTATCCACAGATTTATTTCTCTGCCAATCTCGACGTTCCACTTCCAATACTGTTTATAACACCATCAAGTAGGGAGAAACGAAGCATTAGGAGAAGGATATATGCACGAGTCATGGAATTTACATTTTAGATATCGCTGTAGGAATGGCGAGACTGAAGTTTTTCTTAGCGGGATTGACATCGAGAATACTTTGGGGGCATCCCTTGGTGTGTAGGGAGGTTTCGCTTCATGGTGCGTGTAATGCATCCATCGCAAATTTGTCCTGCTATCTGAAGGGTTCTCCAGCTGCTGTGATACATCAGGCTTTTAGATTACTCTTGAATGGGAGTTATGTTTGATGTTGAACAATCAGGGCTGCTGCAGCATGAAACTGGGCATCGCCTATCTGGTGACGGTTTCTGCAGTTGTGACTTGTTGCACACAAGTACTGTTTCCACCTTCCCGCATAGTTATGGAGGAGACGCTTTGGCCTTCGATAAAGCCTTCAAATGTGCACTTTGATGCTTTGAGCAGACTGAAAGCCTTATTGTTCCAGAGGGATGTGGCCTTAATATCTGCAAAGGAGACATTTGATCTTCAAGTTGCAAGGTCTTCTTCTGAGATACAGTCATTACTCCGCACTAATTTCCAGCTACATTTTGGGGAACTTGTGCACTGCATTTTTAACATCTCTAGTACCGCGGGAGTGGTGCACTTTTTTAAGAAAATGAGCTCTAGTTTGGTTAGTACCTTCCAGACAGTCTTCAGAGTTATTCCATCATTTATACACTCCTTTCTGCAAAGCATTTTTGGAGGTCTTCTGCTGGTCCTGTTCCTGATTCTCTGGACTTTGCTTTTACTTTTTCTGCTCTGCAATGGATGTCCCTTTAAGAGGCCAAATGGAACTGGCACTTCCACATGTGCTCCTGTGTCGTGAACACATGATACAGTGTTTTGGTGCACCCTTGCTTCAGGAACTTAATGAACACTGGTTCCTTTTGGCCTGTGTGGATACATTGCGTACAGCTCGCATTCCACTGTCTTCCGTACACTTTCAAGTATGCCCTGGACATATGCCTTTAAGGACGCAACTGGTTCAGGCTTCGGACATTGAGCTGCTGGTGAGCCCGTTAACGGCCCACTTGTACTGTTGTCCCTTGCACTTGCCATTGCTTCTGAACACATTCTACGAGCCCTCCTGGGATGCCTCTGCTCCTAGTGATATGGACCTTGGCTCTGCTTCTGCGGATCCCACACTGGCTGCTCCTCCTTTGGCGGCTACTGCAGTGGATGGATGGGAACATGTTTGCTCAATAGATCTAATCCTATGGGTGCCTCTGGGAACATTGTCTGCGGTTGCTGGAAACAGCACTGTTTTCGTCTACCTCTTAGAACACCTAAACAATCTGGCAGTTTTGAGTCGCAGGATATCCTTTTAATTCGGCTTTCCTTTTATTGCAAAATTGCTTTTTTAAATGTATTTTCAATATAGCTTTTACTACTTTAATGATTTTAAAATGTCTTTCACTATGCTTTTTGCTATTAGAGAAGCATGATGGTCTTTTAGATTTTAGTAGGGTTACTATACCTATTAACACTTACGTTTTTAGCATTCATCTAGAGATAGCTTTCATCGACTCGATTCCAAGGAGTGGGTGTCATGTGGTCAGGTTAGGGCCAGTTAGAAATGCTACCATTTACATGCTCACGTTTCTTAAATTGCCTACTCTTTTAAGCATGGTGACTTTTGACATGCATTTGCATGCGTGACCATGCAGGAAAACATTCTCTGAATCTGCATTGCTTAAATTTTCACTTCGTAGGCACGCTATCACGACACCTTGAACATTCAGTACAAGGGATAAAGGTAACTGCGCAAATGTTATTTATGTTATTGTCCGGTAGGCGATGATGCTATCCAACTTGAAAAAATAATTGCAGCCTGACAGGGGTTGCAACATGGCCACATGGGTGCTGTTATTATATATAGGACCACTTCCTTGTTTAGTCAGAGGAGCACTCAGCTGACACTGCGAGGTCACTTCATGTCAGAATTGCAGCTCAGCTGAGTCCTGCTTACCAGCACAAGGGATTTCCAGCTCTACACCAAGACAGACACCTTGATGACACTCACCTGCAGGTAATGGTGAGTTAGACCACCCGGGCAGGGATTTGGCAGACTACCCACACTAGGCAAGACTAGGTTAGGGAGCGCTAGGTAGGAGTACACTATACACAGTACTTATATGCCTGCATCTATTCACTGTTTTAGCACAATGGTGGAAATATAGATCTTTTTCACTATTTTCATACTGTTAATCACGCTAATCTGTTTCATTCTATTAATTATCGCAGCACACGTATTCTATGCAAGAATCACAATGCTTCAATAAATACTGAAAAGCCTTGCTGAACATTTCTTGTGTATTTCTTTGGGTATGCATGAGAGTGCAAACGAAAAATGTTCTAGATCTGTTACCACGATTTCCTTGGGGGATCAGGGTTGTCATGTTCTAAGGTTGCACACACATTTGTTAACCGTTAAGGTTTGGGGTCCAGATGGTGCCAGTGCTTAATGGGTCCTCGTCAAGAGGCCACTGCAGCTTGCACCACCCATTGCCCCTTGCCAGCGCTGCCAATAACACTAACAACACAACTACTAACCATCACACTCCTACAAGTGTGACCATTCCAGGCCCCCAAAGCTATAAGACCAGCTTGAGCGGCAGGCATAAGTCATTTTTAATGTATGTTGATTTAATAAACGACTGTAGTGGTGCTAATCTCTAGATTAGAAAAACAGCACCACCATGTGGCAGGCTGTGGTAATTACCTGTGTGAAAAATAAGTGCCTGTGCCAAGCACTGGAAACCACTGGCTCAAATTAGGTACTGGATGGTGCACTGTCAGCTAGCAGGGATATAGGCCAACATATCCTTAGGGTGTGCGCAGAGTCGGTCTTGCACAATCCTGAAGTTTATGTTGTCCAACAAATGCACAGTTTTACTGAGGAGTTACAAGCGATACGACAATCTGCTTCCAATCTCACTACTGCAAAATACTTTTCAAGGTGATCGATTCAGGTTGATCTCTTTGCAGCTTGAGATGAGGGGACTCTGAAGTCGATGAAAGGTTCTATGATCGGTACTGAGGCCATAGGTGTGGCTCTTCAGCATGCTGGGGCAAAAGGATGGTGGGGAAATCCACTAGGAGGGATCATGTACTTGAGGTAGGTGTTGGGAGCAGGTCGTGTTGTGGCAGTGCCAGTCCTCATGATGACCAAATAGTCTACGGTAGGAGCCTCTTGCCCACGGGCCACTGCTCGACATGGCTGCGGGAGTCGAAGATGCAGTGTCAGTGTTGACCCCAGTGTCTGCCGCAAGGAATCCATGGAGGGGCCAAGATTACCAATAGGAGGATGAGGGCCCAACTCCTATACAGTGCACAACATTGAATTGGAGATCATCTCTATAAATGTCTGCTCCTTCGATGGGCGTGTAGGAGGAACCATGAGATGCCCGGGTGGGGAGCACGATATGAGGCCCCTGGGCACTGGTGCCAAAAATTGTGCTCAGCGAGCACGAGTTGCAGGATGTAAGGGCGGCGGCCCGTGCAGTAGAGGAGGTCACCATCCTTGTCAGCTGTTGGGAGCCAGGAGGCATGGGCAGTGCAGCACTGCGCACCACGGACATCGGAGGGCTCGTGCTGGCAGGATCAGGAGCGGAGTCGAGGGACGTCATTATCCGGCACTACGGGCCAGTGATGCAAGAGTGGGAGAGACCGTCCTTGTCTCCAGTTGTTGTGTCCCGGGGTGGCCGCATGATTAGGCCCCACTGGGATGCTGTGCGCGGGGTGGCAACCCCTTGTAGTAAGGAGCTGGGACACTGGTGGTTGTCTGGTGTGAAACGGCCCAAGCGTGGCTCCGCCCATTTATTTTTTAACTCGGGTCGCGTGACCTTCGGAATAAACCACTTGATAACCTGAGGTCGGGGACGCTTGGAGCAACACTCCTGGGCCTGCAATATTATAATGTGCATGCCTCATTCCGAGATCATCACCAATATAAAGACGAATGGAGGCCAGGTATGTTTCAGACACATCTTCAGGTTGATGATGCAGCAACAACATGAACAAACGGCAACATACGCAACCATCACCAACCCCTACATATATACCAACGAGCATGCACACCCAACCCCTAACAAGTGCAAGTGTAACGTTATGATATTGCTACAGCCCGGTCAGTTAACCAAGAACAATGTTGCATCCATGCTGGCTCACATCACAGTAGGAATTCATAAAGTGCCATTGGTTACATGCTTTATACACTATTATCCAGCCTTTGACCATGTTGACCAAGTAATCCTAGAACAAAAACTGCCAAACTATCTGATAATGTACTTTTACAACAAACAGTGGAAAGGCATTAATACAGCAATAACACTATGCTATCATGTACACAAACTACGGTAACATTGCAATTTAGTCCTCCATAAGTTCAGATCACAGGGCTTTTAGAACTCAAAGTAATCGCACCAAAGATAACCTGATTTTCCATTTGTAAGTCTCGCCTAGACGGCACATGTTCATCCCTTCGCCTGGAGTATGGACGCATTACTTCTGTAATCACTGCTCATTTTTTTAGGCACTAGTTTTTAGGTCTCGCAGACCTAACGCTGGAGCGCGCATGCGCTCCTCGCTCTGCGATGCTTATTGTCGTCGAGAAGATTTCAGAAGGGGACTTGAAGCCCCTCCGATTGAAAATGAGGCTTTTTTGTTACCGCCCTGTCTCCTTTTGGCCCCGCCCACCCGGACTGGATGTTTTACTTGTGGCGTTAGACTGTCTCCTTTAATTAGTTGGTAGGCACTTTCTTTTTGTCTTTGGTCCACAAAGTGCGATGCTGCAGCGCTATGCCCTCTAAATTGTATTTTTTTTAAATTTCTTTAATGAGCGCGGCGCCCGCTAGGGACACCGTGCTCACTTTATTTATTTATATTTTCGCGGCGTCCATTTCAGGGACACCATGCTCTGTTTTTTTTTTTTTACTTTAAAACTGAGCGCGGCGCCGCTTCAAGGACACCGCTCTCGGTTTATTTATATATTTTTTAACTTTAACACTGAGCGCAGCGCAAGGACACCGCGCTCAGTGTTAAAGTTAAAAACAAACGAGTGCGGTGTCCTTCAAGCGGCGCCGCGCTCAGTTTTAAACTTAAGCATTTGCAATGCAATCGGACCTATTGCATTGCAAATGCTTGGTTTTTAATAGGAACCGAGCCATGCTTATGTTAATGAGCTGCACGCTATTGAAATGGCTTTTAATGATGCTCCTCAGGCTACGCTGTGTTGAAAAAACACAAGTGTATTCGTCTATAAATGAAAAGAAGATTCTGCGCCGGAGAATCGCCTCGGAAACCACGGGGAGTGTGCGGTGGGCGCCATTGAACTGTGTCTCTGTGTGAAGTCACGGGGTCCAACGAGTCCCCGGAACTCCCCCAGTTCCAATGACCAACTCTGTAAACGCAGTTTGAATGCAGCAGGGCTAGGAGTCCAGGGTGGGCTTCGAATGTTGAACCACCTCAACATTATCTAAGCTGGTGGCGAATTTAGGGCGTCGTTAAGTCGTATAGGTTAATTTTTATGTATTCTTACACTTTATTATTTAATTTGCAGCGCTTAGAAGTGGCATAAATGCAAATAAGGAAGCGAAGTATCGCCCACAAGTGTCGGCACTTCACCACCACAACACTGGTCGCCCCTCGCAAAGCAGGCACAAGGAACAATAGCGAGGAGTCCAGTGGTTGGCCTCTCAGGGCTGTCAGCCCCCGTGTCACTGCACCTTCTGCACCAATCGTAGATACGGCCTGAAGAGGGAACTGAGGCGCGTGTTCAACTCTTGGCGCTCAAGTTAGAGGGCAGGGAGGCACATACATACCACTCGTGTGTCTGTGCCCCAGACCACGAGGACAGGACGAGCCTGCCCGACAGTGACTCAAAATGGCGGAGCACCCGTAAAACACCTGTCAGTGTTCCCGGGGGTGGGGAGGGAGCTCAAAGCTCGCAACATTAAATCCGACCCCACTATAGCACCAGTGAGCCGTGCTCTGGTCGGGTGTACACGTGGGCACTCCTGGGCTAAAGGGGGACACAGGTCCCCCCGCCGTTTTGGAACGAACACACTTGTTAACATACTGCGGCCATCCCAAGGCGGGAAGCGCAGCTATTTTGCGTTACTCGTTATTCGAAAAGGCGAATAAATTCCTCAGAGTCACACACTGACTCATGTAAGTGCTGTTGTTGGGGTCGGGTGGGGTGCGTTATCGTATAAGGGCTTGAATTATCCGTTGCCTCCACCTGCGGCTTTTGAACACAGACACACTCTGACATACAATCTGCAACTATTTCCACACGACTGAGGCGAAAGCAACTAATGCACCGCAGTGCTTAATTTGTGAAACAATAAGTGCCAGGGCCCTCGCCAGAAGGCCACCCCAGCTTGCACCACCCATTGCCACTGCCTTTGCTGCCAATGACAGTACTTACAAAACTACTAGCCATCACACTGCTACAAGTGTGACAATTCAGAGTGTTCGAGGCTCCCCAAAGCAGTAAGAAAGATTGGGAGGCAGGTATTAGTTGTTTTAATGCATATTTGCTTAATAAAACAACTGTTTTTGTGGTCCTCTCTATATTACCCAAAGAGCACCACCATGTGGTAGCTGTCATAAGTCCCAGTGTTATCAATTAAGTGCGGGTGCCGAGCACCGGAAACCACCGGCTCAAATTAAGCACTGATGCACCGGCAATCACGTACACACACACACGTACACACACGCACATAACCCCCGCACTGCGCCCATTCTGGTCTACCTTTCCCCCACGCCACCAACCTTGTATCTTAATTAATTAGCCAACATGCGTTGCAGTTATAGTGTGCGTTGTTGGCCTCAGTTTATTAGGATTATGTACATACTCATTCTTGGTCATAAATAGTATGACCCCTGGTCATCTTTGTCATTTGCGAACTGCCATCTCTTGGGTCATAAATCATACATATTCTTAGCATGTTATGCATATCACATTGAGGTACATTCTGTACACTTCCCCAGTTCCTAAATGGCACCAAAAAGTTCTTTCGTTAGTTCTTGGTAGTCCTTTCCTTGTCCCTCAGCCAACTCACCCTGCCGTGCGGCATCCCAAAGTGAGTGGCCCTCTTCCTACACACCGCCCTGTCGGTGTGTCTCCTTAGCCAACCATTGTACCATTATTTTTCCGACACGCCGCCGGGAGGCTGCCGTCTTCCTGCGGCTCCCCCCGATTTCCTTGTCTCTTTTTTTTAATTTTTTTTTTTACTTGCAGCCTGCAAGGGCCATTGCTCCCCACAGGTTATCCCAGAAGACTCTCATCCCTTCCTCTGATAGGTGGACCCCATCCTGGCCATACAGTTCAGGGCGCCCCGGGTGGATAAGCCCATGCCTGATGGATTCAAAGCCATTGGTCTTGCAAAATTTGTGAATAGCAATGTTCATCTTACGTCTGGAGTTATCCACCGCTTTGTGTGACTCTGCTCCCCTCCACTGCCTTCTACTGATCACCTCAGACTATATGATGGTCGTGTCTCCAAAACACCTGGCTGCTTCTGTGAGGTCCGCCTGTATGGCATGCCCGAGGGCCTTCCTTCCCAACTGCGCCAGGTCGTTGCCCCCGAGGTGAATGATCAGTATGTCTGGGTGCCAGGTTGAGTCTGCTTGCAGGTTCTTGAGGGCCACCGGTAGCTGACTCCATCTCATCCCCGGCTGCCCCAACCAGCGAATGCATGTGCCTTTAGGTCTTCCTGTCATCCTGTGGCCTGCCCGCTGCCACCATGTCTGCATCCTGGACACGAAGGAGTGGACCACTACCCACACCAGGCGAGGGCACCTCCCTGCTAGAAACAATGATCAAAATGTCAGGCCGGCTCTTGCAGCGGAAGCAGCGCCCCTGCCCCCGCTATCGCCCTTGATGCTGTCCAATCACCCTGCCGTGTGGCATCCCAAGGTGAAAGGCCCCACCACTCACCCTGCCGTGCGGCATCCCAAAGTGAGTGGCCCTCCACCCATGCCGGTGGGATCTACAGTAACTGGGGCCTGATGTAGGTTTTGTATGCCCGGGACCGCCACCTGTCCACTGCCTGTATCCTTGCTTCCGACATGACGTACTGTGATGCCGAGGTTGCTGCGCCGATCCTGAAAGAGTGGGAGCCGAATGCTGCTGGGGGCAGCCCGGCTTTGGCGAGGGCCTGGCGCATCACTGCTGTGAATTGGAACTTGCTTAAGTTGCTCCCATCCTGATGTTTGAAAAATGGCACGTCCCCCGCCGGGCGAGCTCCCATGTACTTGAACAAGCAGCATACTGCACAGTATTTGCTATCCTGGATGCACTGCACTGCAGCTGTACTACAGCCCCCTTTCCTGCCTGGTCCGTTTTGGACCTCCTCAGCACTATCTCAACCGAAGCTGCCCTGGGTCTGATGTCGGTGGCTTGGAGGCACCGCCCTGCTGGCCCATGCTTCCTGGGTGCAACCAGTTCGCTGATGTGGAAAGCGCCAAAGAATGCAGTGGAGAAGGCTGCTTGAAACAGGTGGAGCTCAAATATGCCCTTTGGACACTTCGCTAGTGCCTCCATCAGCTGGCTCAATTTTCTGAAATCTATGGGACGCCTGCTGTCCGCTTTTTTCCCCTCAGCCCGTTTCCACCCCCTCAGTGCCGCCTTGAGGTACAGGGATGCCGTGGGATCCTCCCCATGTGTATCTTTGTGAAATGGGCTATGGCCGCCAGGTGGGCCTGTGCCCATGACCTTGATTTCTTGTTGGTGAATGCCCATTGTATGAATAGTTCCCTTGCTCTTTGTGTCTCGCCCCTGTTGTTCAGTGTCCGTATGCCCCCTATCTGCATCACTGTTGCTGCGTATTTCCTGTACCGTCTGGCTGCCTCTGGGGCAAGGGCTTGATTTACCAGTGTAGATAAGTCTACCCCCCCAGGTCCCACAGGCGTTCTCCACCCCTGGTACATGGCGGGCCTTCAGATCCATGTTCCCCTCCAGCTGCAATTTAACCAACTGCTGCATTAGTCTTAAAGTGTCAGGGCACCTTACTGATCCTTTATTGATGGCCTGCACCACCCCCTTATTGTCTGACCACAGTGTCAGCTTCATGTCCTTTAACTCCTGTTTCCAAACTGTTAATGCTACTATAATGGGGAACAGCTCCAGGAATGTTATGTTACTGGTGATGCCTTGCTTGTGCCACTTGTCCGGCCACTGGCGTGCGCACCATTTCTTACCCAGAATTGCCCCAAAGCCTGTGCTCTCTGGAAGCGTCAGTAAATAGGGCTATCTGCCTGGCTGTTACCCAACCTTCTCTCCAGATTAGGACACCGTTAAATTCTGCTAAGAATTTGTCCCACATTAGTAAGTCCTGCTTGACCCCTGCCCCCAGGCAGACATGGTGGTGTTTGTGTGTGAGGTCTGTGGTTAACTGGGTGAGGCGCCTGGCAAAAACTCTGCCTGCGGGGATTACCCGAGCTGCAAAATTGAGCTTGCCAATCAACCTCTGTAGGTCGCGGAGTGTTGCCTTGTTGTGTCCGCATAGGCCCCTCACTTCCTCCCTGAAATCTCTTACCTTGTCTTCAGGTAACCTGGCTGTCCCTGTGACTGAATCCAGTTCTATCCCCAGGAATGTGATTCTTGTGGTGGGACCTACTGTCTTTGTAGCTGCCAGCGGGATCCCCAATTCCCCTGCTAGCTCCTCAAAAGCTGCCAGTGTGTTGCTGCATTCTGGTGACCTGGCGGGGCCTGTAAACAGAAAGTCGTCCAGGTAGTGAAGTTTCCCACCTGCTGGGTGTCTGTTGTGTAGGGCCCATTCTAAGAAGGTGCTGAACTGTTCGAAATATGCGCAGGATACTGCTCACCCCATAGGCATAGCTTTGTCAATGTACAGGTCCCCATCCCACTGGAAACCCAACAGGTGAAAACTTGAGGGATGTACTGGCAGGAGGCGGAAAGCGGATTCAATGTCCGCCTTAGCCATGAGTGCCCCGTGTCCTGATGACCTTACTAGGTCAATTGCGTCGTCGACCATCGCATACCCCACCGAGCAAGCCTCTGCACTTATCCCGTCGTTCACTGACGTCCCCTCGGGGAAGGAGAGATGGTGGATTAACCTGAATTGCCCTGGCTCCTTTTTGGGGACCACTCTAAGAGGTGAGATCACTAAACCTTTACGCAAATGTGGAGGGAGGGGGCCCTCTATCCTGCCCAAGGACTTTTCTTTCTCAAGAAAAACAAGCAAAACAAAGTGCGCCGCTTCCCCGCTCCACGAAGATAGGAGCTACCTGGGGGGAGCGGTGGCTTATATCCCCCCCACACCTTTCCCGCCTTGCGGGTGCTGTCCCCCCATTGGGGGGTTTGTATCTCACCAGGCCCCCTATTGGATGGGGGCCTGGCGCCACTGTGGCGCTCGTGGGTGGGGGGGGGAATGGGACACCTGGCACTGCTTCTGGGCGCTTTTGGGCGCCCAGAGCCAGTTCTCCTCCAGGGCTCGGCGTAGGTTATGGCACCGGCCCCTGAGCCTCTCCCCCTTTGGGGGAGCGGCAGCCTCTGCAATACACTCTCTTAAATGGACAAAGCCATAAACTACAGGGACTTTGTGTTCAACTCCAAAAAGCGCTTAGAGGACTAAGGGGTGTTTTGGAGCACCAGCTCACCGTCGCCAATTTATTCGCCTTTCCCCCAAACAAAGGCGCGGGCTGTCCAGCTGAATGACCCTGACAGCCACGTCTGGCCAACCAGGAGATTCCACAGGGGAACAAGGAATTACAAATTAGGGGAGTGAAGGGGGAGGGTCTGTTGTAAAAGTGCGTGTGTGGGGTGGGGCGACAGAAGTGGGCGAGGAGGCATGCAGTGGCCACACATTCGGTAGCAGCGGCAGCACAGGCTCCAGTATCCATTGCTGGTGGTTTTACGCATTGTCTGTCCTCATTCTCTTAGGCTCCTAGAGGGCCCTACGATGGCACGCAGCGCTTTCATATAGACAACCATAACGAGTAAGGGACATTTTTAAAGAGTGGTATTTACACGAGTCTAATTTTCATGTTTTGTTGCCAAGCTATCAATACCATACATATCTGCTCCACAAGTTATTCTCGTGCAAATAAATACATAATTCAGCAACCAACTGAATGTCATAATGCATAAATAAGTCTATCTGTAGCGCCTCGCGCTTACATGAGGCAAATGCACGTTTATGTTAATGGGTGTTTAGAGAACACCTGTTGTTTACAGGCCTGCCTCCCCCGACCCCCGTAGAAGAGCTGCACGAAACGCTATAGTAGCCGGAGACAGACTCTTACAAATGCGAGATGTACCCCAGGGGGACTGGACAGCGGCCACCCCGAGCGCGTGTGACACCAAATTACACAGGGCAAGCTCGACATCATATGGAGACAGGAGAATGCCCGAGTCCGGCCCTCCAAGCCTTATCCCTTTACTTGAAAAGGTTAACCTTTCTCCTCAGCTGACATCTACGTAACATCAAAGCGCCTCAAGAGGGTTCTATAAATAAAACGTAGGTACGTTTCGCCCACAGTGAGCTTTACTGTGAACTGGACACAAACATATCACTAAAACGGCCAGTTTTTGTGAGCAAAACTTTCTGGGGTCTTGTCCAAGACAAACAATAAGCTCACCCATATTAAAATAACAGTGTCTGCCGACGCCTGGGGGGCAGCGCTCTCTGAAGCTATTAATGAATTGGATTTATAATTTTATACAGATTATATAACGGAAGATTTTTTGGGGGTGACCAAAGCATTTTTCCACTCCCTTCAATCTATTGGCGCCTGCAGCCGCCAGCAACAGTACAATTCAATCTAAATTAAAACAAGCATTTGCAATGCAATAGGTCTCGCATTTAGGCAAGTTTAAGCTATTGGCATTGTAAATGACAATGCCTTTTATTTATGTTTTGAAAACACAAATAAAAGGCATTGTTATTTGCAATGTCAATAGCTCAAACTCGCGTAAATGCGAGACCTATTGTTTTGGTAGGCACGGGGAGATTAAGTGCTTTGCACAGGATGAGGAGTCGACCCCAAGGCTCGAACCTTGGTTTCCCAGCTCCAAAGTCGGCAGTCTAGCCGTGGGACCAGATCCTCTCCCCATGCTATTAATGGATTAGGATTGGTGTGTTCATTGAAGAACATATTACCTCCTCCAGAGAGTTGCCCGCACGGGGAGATTAAGTGCTTTGCTCAGAAGCACAGGATGAGGAGTCAACCCCAAGGCTCGAACCTTGGTTTCCCAGCTCCAAAGTCGGCAGTCTAGCCGTGGGACCAGATCCTCTCCCCATGCTATTAATGGATTAGGATTGGTGTGTGCATTGAAGAACATATTACCTCCTCCGGAGAGTGGCCCTAGTACCTCCAGGCCCAGATGGGTTACGCAGTCAGCTCGAAGAGTTAGCTGTTTTGTGAGAAGAAATACTGAAGAGAAACTTTGCTGTGTTTGCGTGCCGACATCGCCATCTAGAGGCAATGCTACGACCTCAGGCGAAAGGCGGACCTCACTCACTCAATTAAATTCTCACTCGGAATCTCGCAATTCAAGGATAAGGGAAATGTGAATGCGAAAATAATACTGCTACCGTCCAGCAAAAACAATGTTATGTAGAAAATCGTGTGCTTTGGTATCAAAATGTTCGTTCCACATGCAGCGAGCCACCCGGCCACTGCAATACTTTGTAAGACACTTCAGCCTTCCGGGCCAGGCTCGGTCAAGAGGTAATAAATAAATATGCAACCAGCGCTCGTGGTTGATTGCAAGTACTACATATTATGCCTAGTGTCGTCCATTACCTGCTCCCCAGTAACGCCCTACAATAACTAGTGCGCCCGATATACAGGGGCCCTCTACATTGGCGATGAGGCGGAGCGAGCCTGCCTCGTGTACTGCCCTGGAGCAGCGTCCACTTGACCCCAAAAAGAAGCAAAGCACTCCGCTGGCCTTGGAGTCGGTACTGGAAGCGGGTCGGAGACTGGAGGGAAACAGTCTGCGCGTCTCTGCGAGGCATCGTGTGTGGTGACGGCATCCCGGTCATGGAAGTCCTCTGCGGCACCAGTGAGTGTGGACTGTGGCTGGCAGGAAGTGGTGGTGGTGTGGGCTCAGCAGTGTGAAGGTGAGGCGGCCGGGTGGGAAGCCAGCCGTGGACGGCTGAGTCCTGTCCGTGCCGTGTGGGCGTGGCCACTCCCCAGGAGAATGTACGGCCGCATGAGGACTCCGAGACCAGGGTGAGGTCAACAAGAGAGTGCACGTGTGGCGGCTGTTTGAGGCCAGCGACAGCCAGTGTGAGGCGTGAGTTCCCCCTGGTGGTGGCGAGAGGAAAGTGCTAGGCCCTCAGACGTGGAAGCGAAGGCTCATGAACCAAGCTGTCTCCGCGTGCACATCTCCTGTCCGCACAGGCACAGCGAGCAGGAGACAGGGAGGGACAGGAGATGTGCACGCGTACACATGACCCGTACGGGACAGGAGATGTGCACGCGTACACATGACCCGTACGCGTGCACATCTCCTGTCCCCCTTCGGCCAAGATAACCGACGACAATAGATCTCGCCAAGGCGAGCAGCGCATGCGCTGCGTCGCTAGGCGAGACCTAAAAAACAGCACAAGAATGGGGCCGTGGGCGGTTTATAGGGACAGTGGCCTCTTTGTTACTCCTTGACAATGGGGTTGTCTGTGCGTTTTACCGCATTACAACAGGTTATATCACTGCGCTGCGAAGTATTTATTAAAAGTGATCGTTTTTAAACAAAAACTTAGTAAGATTCCTGTACCCCAGCCCTGATATAAATGCCATTAGTAGACCGAGAAAGTCAGTTGTCGACTGTATCATAAAAGTGCCCTAGATTCTCATTATAGATGGAGCAACGGTATTGACTAATGAATCAAACACGAGAGAGGGTATTTGTACAGGGCACATATTGAACGGCGTACTTGAAAGTGCTCTCATACCTGGTAATAAAGAAAACAAGCATTTGCAATGCAATAGGTCTCGCATTTACGCGAGTTTAAGCTATTGCCATTGTAAATGACAATGCCTTTTATTTACATTTTAAAAACAAAAACATAAATAAAAGTCATAGTCATTAACAATGCCAATAGCTAAAACGTACGTAAATGCGAGACCTATTGCATTGCAAATGCTTGTTTCTTTCTGTTTAAGCACTTCGCCAGAGTGTGTGTTTTTTCAGCTGGCTCTATAGTGTATCTCTCCCCCACTACCTTGTCCCTGTTGTTTTTGATCCGTTGTGCATACTGTTGCTTGCCCCACCTGTCCTCCCTTCCTCCTCTTCTCCCTCCTCCATGTTGTTGCTTGACCCCACCCACCCTCCCATGTATTGTTGCCATGTTTTGTTGTTTGCCCCCATGTGCCCTCCCTCCCCCTTGTTGTTGCTTGCTGCCATCGCTCTCCCTACCCCGTGCTGTTGCTTGCCGTAGCCACCCGCCCTCCCTACCCCATGTAACTGCTTTCCTCCTACCCACCTGCAATAACAAACAAAAATACTATGAAACACCCAACCTCATAGCGCTTTCTTCCTCCATACCAGTGCTTTAAATGGGCTGGTACTCACCAGTACTGAGTACCGGCACTTCCGAATTTGTTTGCCGTCAGTACCGGCACTTCTCTGTAGCCAGGGAGAGTACCGGTACCCTGATCCACGGCACGGCAGGCTCAGGTTAGGTTTCTGCTCAAGTGCAGGGCAGAGGCCGCTCTGCTTCAGAGGAGCTTGTAATTAACTCGGCTGAAGTAGCCTTTTGCAGAGTTGCTGGTGAAGATTCCAGCAGCACCCATTTGAATGTCCCCAAACTGCAGGGGGTGAGAGGGCTTGTGTCACGCTGTGATTAACAGGACAGGGTCTCTAGACAGACCCTGCACTGTCAATCAGGTGTGCAGCGACCATTCGGGTGAAAGTGCCATCATGACATCATTTTGTGTAATGAGTTAATCTGTTTTTATAAACACATTTCTCATGTGTCTTAATATGTGCTGCAACTGGTACAGAAGTCATTATGTATGATCATATTTTGCCCTTAGCCCCACCCCTAGCCCCGCCCACTTGCCACACCTCTATTTTAATGAGTACCTGCACTTATTTTTCCCCATTTAAAGCACTGCTCCATACCCTTTGTTATCCATTTTGCCTCCCCGCGCTCTGTGTTGTCTCCCATTCCGCCCTCCTTCCTGCATTATAAAAAGGCACTATGACGCAGCCAGCCCTGGCTGCATCATAGCGCTTTTTTTGTTTTTTAACTTCCAGCCGTGATGCACGGCAGCCGCGCTGCTGTAAAATATGACTAAAAATTGACAAAGCCAATAATAGCTCTTGTGTCATAGGTGAGACCTATAGCAGGGCTTTAAGTGGGCCGGGTCCTGGCAGTGCTCAGCACCGGCAGTTCTAAAAAGCAGATGCCGAGACGGGTCCCTATCAGGATCTCCATTTTTGCCCTCTCCCTTAGGTTGAAAAAACCTTTCTTAACTCTGCAGAAGTACCACCCTTCACTACCTTTGAGGTAGCTTCAAAGAGGCTCGTTATAGTTCTTTCACAGCCTCATCATTTCAGAACTGAAGCATTTTCAATGTTATAAATAACGAACGAAGCCATAGTTGTTGCTTATTTATCTTATGCAACTAACAACCATTGACACAGCCAATAGTTCTGGCTTGTTGTAGGTGTAAAGTTACATGTATTATATATCTGGATGCAATGACAGAAGCAGCAAAATACCAGACGGGTGGCACACTATGCCAAGCCCAGATTTTTAGCTTAGGTATTTTTAAACGAAGCCCTTAATTACATCGGCCACGCCCCTTTGAGAGACCCCTCAGTTTTTTCATCCCACTTAAAGCCCTGACCTATAGACTTTGCCAATACTTGGGTTTCTGTTTTTTAGCAATATACCACCGAGCCTTTCGAGGAGTAGCTTGCTGCGGCATTTAGGAGCACACGGCCCTTCGAGAACTTTAACACAACTCCGAGGCCTCTTGAGGTCAGTACACACGCTTTTGTCTACAGCGGAAGCCTATGGCAAATTAATATTTAAAAGAGAGGCGCCGTTTGCTCGTGTAGGAGGTCATGTAAAATCGAAATTACCCTGAGAAAATTGCTTGTCTAACCTGTGATAGATTTACTCTGTGATAGTGTCAGTTGCGATGGAACTTAGGACGGGGGGAGTGTTGCAGCACCCCCCGAACAACCTTGAAGGAAGTCGAAAGGAGAATGAGTAACAAAGAGCCCTTTCCTTTGTTTTATGTTGTGATTTTGCTGTGCGTTCAAAATCACAGGTGAAATGTCAGACAATGTTTTCTGACAAATAGCTGTTTATTCTTATTATTTCTGTCTCTGAAAAGCAAGGAAATTTAGTAAATATGAACCTGGAGAAATCCTCGCTGGGATGAATGGGGTGCGGAAGGAGTAGGCTACAATATGACACACGTTTTCAAACACACATTAATTGAAATACTTGTGAAAGACGTTTACAAATATTTTAAAATATATCCGCAGCAAGGGGAGTACGAATAAGGCACAGTGTTTCTTTAATGCTGAAGTGAAATGTAAACAAAGATTTTAATAGGATCAAGGCAAGACTGGTGATGTGCAAATGATAACTATGTGTGCAAATATATTAAAGTTTGCACACGTTATAAGTTTGTCAGTACCATTGTCTGTGTGATGTAACGTATCTTATCCATAACAAGACAATACCACATTGCAAGCAAAAGCCATGTTCCCTCACCAAGAGCAAACTGCTGGCGGTAAATGAATTGTTAAAAATGTGCAAAGGCATGCACTGTGTTCCCATGCTGAATTTTACCCAAAGAAAACACTGAGTTTCTGTTTATGACCGCCCAGACGACGCATACAATAATTATTGCACTCTATAAAATCTGACACTGATGTAGTCAGAATTTATCAGGAGTGATAATTATCGCCTATTCTGAGTTTTGCCATGAAATGGGGCATAACATGCACCAAAATCCATGTGTGCCATTGTTTATTGGGCATTTTTCACTTGTTAAATTCTGGCAGATATGACTTGCCAAAATTGAAGGGGGGGGCGGGGGGGAGATGCAAACTTTGTCACCCCTGGTAACTACTTCCACTAGAGATTCCTTCGCAAGCAGGTGTTTGCACCAGTTGGGGCCCGTCTGTATGCACCCCCCTCCACCCCCCCCTCACACACACCTTTTTCCAGGCAAGAAGAGTGTCTGTCAGGCTGAACAAAGGCCAGCCTGACAGACACTCTTCTTGTTCAGGTCAGGCAGCCAGGTGCTACACATGCACTAAATGCGCATGCTCCTGGCTGCCTGAGCTGAACTTTGCCAGGCTGAGGATTTCACAGACATGTGGGCGTGACCTCCTCAGCCTGTAGAAAGTGCCTCAAGGCTCTCCCTCTTGTGACAAGGGGAGTGTCACTGATTGCCTTGGACCTGGGCGCTTCAGTTTTAAGCCCTGAAGTGCCCAGGGCCGACTGTCAATCAGTGACACCTCGTCACAGAGTGGTCAGCACTCTCACTGGCCCCATCCCACTCTGTGACGAGAGAGAGACTGCTGCCTTCATTCACTGACTGACCTTAGGTCAGCCAACGAGGGAAAGCAGCAGTCCCAACCCCGCTGGGTCTGAGGCTTCCCTCTCGGAGAGCTGCAGTGAAGGTTCGTTTTATGTGTTTTTTGTTTGGTGCGTGCATAAGTGTATGTATGAATATATGTGTATTTGTGAGTGAGTGTTGCGAATGGGTGTGTGTGTGCGTATCTGAATGGATGGGTGTGAGTGAGTATGTATGTGTGGCCCCCAGCACCCCTCCATGGTAAAATTACCGGCCGCCACAGGTTTGCAAAGGGATGGCAATTCAACAAGGCATCAGGGAGGGCCAGCTAATTCCAGCAGAAGCATTTTACTTTATAACTTAGCACTGTCTTGCTTGCAAGGTCCTGAATCACTAAGTTATTTAAGTACTTGGGTGCACAAATGTAGAATTTTAGAGGACAATATCACAGTCCTGATTCATAGACTCAGGATAGTTGGATTTTGCTTTGTAGATGGGATTTGCTCACACAGAAATGGGTCAAATCTGCGCACAGGAGTTTTTGTGCACATTTTAGGATTGTTTGACCTGCTAAAGTTTGATAATATCTAAAAACACAGAAGCTTCAAGCTATTATGTTTTTTTGCAGGCAGTTCCCCACGCTGGAAGCAGGTGCAGATTAAGGCCCTAGATATATAGAAAGTTTTTCATCTGACAAAGCCTGTCATTTAATGCAGGCTTTGTGAATGTACAAATCAAAATTGCTACGTACAAAAATGACATTGCAAGTTGCAAATATCCACTTTACGATTTCTTGTGAAATTTAAGGAAAAAGGAGGCATTAAAAGCATGCTCCTGCTATCCTTTGCGTGATAGAGACTTATTTGAAAAATAATAGGGGCTCATCGAGCACTAGGGCAAACGAATGGAAAGACCTGAAGGTGGTATTGAGGGATAAGTGTATGAATAAGATATGTGGCATTAAGAGACAACTGCACAAGGCCTGGAACTGCTACAGCGACAGGTAGCAGAGGATCTGCCATGCAAGGGGGAACAGGTGGAGGAAAGTAACAGAAGAGGGGACATTTTGGGTGCACTGGAGAAGTATACCCACAAGGAGTACAGACAGAAGCTACATAAGAAGGAAATAAATCAGGCAAACTTTTAGCCTGGTTGTTGCTGAGAAAGCGCCTCTCTTCATTAATACTGACTCTGGAGAGAACAGATGCTACACTGGTAACAATGCAAAAGGGCTTTAATAATTTCCTCTACCAGTATTTGGAGATCTGTATGAAAGACAGGTGCTGTACAAGTATGGGGCATCACACAAGTTCCTAACATGAGTCCAGCTTCCGAGATTTACTAATAATCAAATAATTGCATTGGAATCGGATATCCTAAAAGATGACCTTCTGGAAGCTCTACAGGGGATACCAAGTTGGAAAACACCTGGGGGCATATTTACAAGGGCTTTGCACCACCGGAACACCACTTTTTCTGACGTTCTGGTGGTGCAATGCCCTGCTCCATATTTACCATGTGGCATTAAGCCACTTTGCGTGGCTTAACACCGCTTTATAAATATCGTCCCCTTTCACGTAGGTATCTCCAATGGGTCTTGCTTTGGGCGTTCCACTGCAACATCCATTGCTTTTGACACTGACCCAGATTTACAAGGATCTGTAAATTTGAGGCAGCAGCAAAAACTAACGCCACTGAATAGATTGGCGCAACGAGGAGAAATACTTTTGTTTCTACTCGTTTTTGCTCTTTCTATGTGTGCTGCATTGGTTCAGCACACATAGAAAGAGCAAATCGCCTTTAAAGATTGTTTATATGCAGGAAGGTGTCTTGTCCTGCACATAAACAATCATCCCTGCAACACAGACACCCTTGCACTATGGCGCAAGGGGGCCTTCGTTGGCGCTAGGCAGCTTTTTTTAGTGACAGCGCAAGGGAAAACACAAGGGTGCCCCGTATTCTTGTAAATACGGCACATCCCTGCGTTTTTTAATGACGCAGCGCAGCGCTGCTAAATTGCTAGGAGCACCACACTGCGCCATTTCCTAGTAAATATACCCCCTGGTGTTGATGGTTTTCCTCCAGAATGTTATCAAGCCATTGCACAACTGCTCCAACAAATGTCGTTGGAAGAATATAATGAGGCTAGACAACTGGGTCAATCATCCGAAACAATAATAATGGGCATCATTATTATGATGTTGAAACCCAATAAAAATCCAACAGTATTGGGGTCTGACAGGCTTTTATAAAAAATAAATGTGGACACTAAAATACAGAGTAGTCCAAGATACTTGCAAATAGACCGTTCCAGGTAATAGGCACACTGGTACATGAAGACAAGTGTGGCTTCATACCGGGTAGGAGTACATGCATGAATCTTAGAAGACTTAACCATCTAATGAACACTATAGCATGCATAGTACTTGAGGGGGTTGTGGTGGCGCCTGATAAATTTGAAAAAAGTTTAATACCCTAGATTGGGATCTGCCTGGTACTTGAAAACATGGGATTCGGCCCTAGGTTTCTCTGCTGGGTCAACTGTAAAACTCTGGACCTGCAGCATGGGTGCATTTTAAGGTCCTGATATGTAATAGGTGGATCATAGAAAGGGGGACCAGAAAGGGCTGCCCATTGTCCCCGCTGCTATTTGCCCCGACTGTGGGGCCTATGGTGACACATCTGCAAATATCCCTGCACACCTGGCGCATACACACAGGGAACAGGGTGCACACAGTATCTATGTACACTGATGACACTTTACTATGTCTGGGGAAACCACAGGTTTCAATTCCTCGACTGCAAATCGAGTTGAAACACATTGGAAAGGAATCCGATTTAAACATTAATAAAGATAAAACAGTCCTGTTTGCTCTGGCGGGGTTGATTGGGTCCATAGATGAGTTTCTCAGGGTGGAATGGGAGTGGGAAGGGGGCAAGTTTCAATGTTTGAGGATATAAATAGCCCCACACTGTGG
The DNA here is from genome assembly GCA_963921515.1 of Calotriton arnoldi. NCBI lineage: Eukaryota > Metazoa > Chordata > Amphibia > Caudata > Salamandridae > Calotriton > Calotriton arnoldi. The sequence continues at coordinate 223,840 of CAWUFW010002539.1, forward strand.
AAAACACTTCCCCTAGAACATGGGGCACATTCTACAGACTCTTAAATAATCCATTCAGTTCTGGAATACACACCAAGGGGCCGATTCCGATCTCGGTCGGAGGCGCACCTAACACCATTCGGTCGGGAAAAAAGCCATGCGAATGCCTGTTTCCCGACCGATCCGCACATCAGTCCGAACGAGCAAGTACGATGCGCACAACAGCATAGATTCTGACCCAGTCGTATTCACCCAATCCAGGTCCTGTTCACCGACCGAGCTGGATCCGGAATCGTAGAATCGAGCCGCACGGAAGCAAAAACGCAGCCCCGTCTGGCCGGACAAGTACGATGCGCTTTCCGTACGCGCCGAACCCGTCGCTACGCACGGCACGTCAAAGCATCCGGGCGAGGCGCACATAAGCTCCGATTCGCGCCACAACACGATCCACGGCTACGAGACGAACACGCCAGCGACGAGGACGAGGCGAAGCAAAGAGAAAGACGAACGAGACGAACCAACCATGAATCCCTTCGTGCCGATCCTACCAATATTCTACCTCTATTACCGGAACAGGCACGGACGCGTACGGCGCAGAAGGTAAGTCAGACACCAACAACAAAAACAAACTACACGTACCCGACACATCACACACAGAGGGATGCAGAAATACCTACACCAGCAACAGCAGCACCATAGGGGCGGGATGGCCCTCACCAATGCCACACATACACATTGGGGCCTGTATGCCTACCACTACTGCCACCCCTACCCATGGGGTGCTGGATGCCTGTCACTACTACCACCCTTACCCAGGGGTGCCAGATGCCTGTCACTACTACTACCCTTACCCAGGGGTGCCAGATGCCTGTCACTACTACCACCTCTACCCATGGGGGCTGGATGCCTACCACTACTACCACCCTTACCCAGGGGTGCCAGATGCCTGTCACTACTACCACCCTTACCCAGGGGTGCCAGATGCCTGTCACTACTACCACCCTTACCCAGGGGTGCCAGATGCCTGTCACCACTACCACCCTTACCCAGGGGGTGCCAGATGCCTGTCACTACTACCACCTCTACCCATGGGGGCTGGATGCCTACCACTACTACCACCCTTACCCAGGGGGTGCCAGATGCCTGTCACTACTACCACCCTTACCCAGGGGTGCCAGATGCCTGTCACTACTACCACCCTTACCCAGGGGGTGCCAGATGCCTGTCACTACTACCACCCTTAACCAGGGGGTGCCAGATGCCTGTCACTACTACCACCTCTACCCATGGGGGCCTGGATGCCTACCACTACTACCACCCTTACCCAGGGGTGCCAGATGCCTGTCACTACTACCACCCTTACCCAGGGGTGCCAGATGCCTGTCACTAGTACCACCCTTACCCAGGGGTGTCAGATGCCTGTCACTACTACCACCCTTACCCAGGGGGTGCCAGATGCCTGTCACTACTACCACCTCTACCCATGGGGGGGCTGGATGCCTACCACTACTACCACCCTTACCCAGGGGGTGCCAGATGCCTGTCACTACTACCACCTCTACCCATGGGGGCTGGATGCCTACCACTACTACCACCCTTACCCAGGGGTGCCAGATGCCTGTCACTACTACCACCCTTACCCAGGGGGTGCCAGATGCCTACCACTACTACCACCTCTACCCAGGGGTGCCAGATGCCTACCACTACTGCCACCCCTACCCATGGGGTGCTGGATGCCTGTCACTACTACCACCCCTACCCAGGGGTGCCAGATGCCTGTCACTACTACTACCCTTACCCAGGGGTGCCAGATGCCTGTCACTACTACCACCTCTACCCATGGGGGGCTGGATGCCTACCACTACCACCACCCTTACCCAGGGGTGCCAGATGCCTGTCACTACTACCACCCTTACCCAGGGGGTGCCAGATGCCTGTCACCACTACCACCCTTACCCAGGGGTGCCAGATGCCTGTCACTACTACCACCTCTACCCATGGGGGCTGGATGCCTACCACTACTACCACCCTTACCCAGGGGTGCCAGATGCCTGTCACTACTACCACCCTTACCCAGGGGTGCCAGATGCCTGTCACTACTACCACCCTTACCCAGGGGTGCCAGATGCCTGTCACCACTACCACCCTTACCCAGGGGGTGCCAGATGCCTGTCACTACTACCACCTCTACCCATGGGGGCTGGATGCCTACCACTACTACCACCCTTACCCAGGGGTGCCAGATGCCTGTCACTACTACCACCCTTACCCAGGGGGTGCCAGATGCCTGTCACTACTACCACCCTTACCCAGGGGGTGCCAGATGCCTGTCACTACTACCACCTCTACCCATGGGGGCTGGATGCCTACCACTACTACCACCCTTACCCAGGGGTGCCAGATGCCTGTCACTACTACCACCCTTACCCAGGGGGTGCCAGATGCCTGTCACTACTACCACCCTTACCCAGGGGTGCCAGATGCCTGTCACTACTCCACCCTTACCCAGGGGTGCCAGATGCCTGTCACTACTACCACCTCTACCCATGGGGGCTGGATGCCTACCACTACTACCACCCTTACCCAGGGGTGCCAGATGCCTGTCACTACTACCACCTCTACCCATGGGGGGCTGGATGCCTACCACTACTACCACCCTTACCCAGGGGGTGCCAGATGCCTGTCACTACTACCACCCTTACCCAGGGGGTGCCAGATGCCTGTCACTACTACCACCCTTACCCAGGGGGTGCCAGATGCCTACCACTACTACCACCTCTACCCAGGGGGTGCCAGATGCCTACCACTACTGCCACCCCTACCCATGGGGTGCTGGATGCCTGTCACTACTACCACCCTTACCCAGGGGGTGCCAGATGCCTACCACTACCACCACCTCTACCCTTGGGGGGCTGGATGCCTGTCACTACTACCACCCTTACCCAGGGGGTGCCAGATGCCTACCACTACTACCACCCTTACCCAGGGGGTGCCAGATGCCTACCACCAACACCACCCCCACTCATAGGATGGACAATGCATGACACAACCAGCACACCACAACCTAGGGAATGCAAGAAAAAGACATCCCCCCAACACCATGACAAGGGTGTGTAGACTGTGTCAAATGCCTACAACACTGAACATGACTTTGAACATACAATGTGACCCCCTATCACATGTGCCACACATATATGTGTGTGGCCCCCACAATGCAAGCAGGCCATGACCATTGTGGCAATGGGGTCCAAAACCCCATCATCACAGTGACCAAAATATAAGTGTGGGGGCCCATAGCTGAAGCACATTCAGAACATTGTGGCAATGGGGTCTAAACCCCATCATCACAGTGACCAAAAGGTAAGTGTGGGGTCCATAGCTGAAGCACATTTTGAACATTGTGGCAATGGGGCCTAAACCCCCATCATCACAGTGACCAAAAGGTAAGTGTGGGTTCCATTGCTGAAGCACATTTTGAACATTGTGGCAATGGGGCCTAAACCCCATCATCACAGTGACCAAAATGCAAGTGTTGACAAAGAAAAAGCTGCAACTGCCAAACTGCATGGATGATTCCTGGTCACAGAACATAAAACACATCAGTGGCAAAGTAGTGCATGTGTCCCATTGCAACATAGATTGGGGGAGGCAAATACTGCAGTGCAAATAAGACATACCTTTGGCCATGTGCAGACAAACAACACCCATGGGGGCTGACACTGTCAACATTCATCAATGACACAATGACAGAAGTGACCATCAGAATGCAGACCCACATATTTGCACCAATGGGCACACAAATGCAGATACCCTGTGGAGACTGTAGATGTGAGGTGAACAGATACCATACCATGGCAGCAATGGGACACACAAAACATGATCATTGTGCTGACCGATGACCTAGGAGTCCCAGGGACAGCAGGGGAAACCCACCAAACAACATACAGCCAATGGCACACCAAAGATATGCCAATGCAGTGGTGCAGATGCACAAACACAAACAGGCAGACCCACACTGCACATCAAACACAACAGGTGGGGGGGGGGGTGCCAGTGTCCCCAGGCAACCACACAACACATGAGGAGGCCTGAATACCAATTACACAGATGTGCATACAGTGCCACACAAAGGTAACTCATGGATCCAAATCCCCTATGTGGGCAATCAGGCATTGTCAGATGAGAGGGAGCACAAATCACACATGTCACACAAGCATGTAGGAACAGCAACTGACACAGCAAGACACAGAGACACCACAGCACTACCCCCAGGGTGCCCACAATGTGGTGACCCTGGGCTGCATTACAATCCCACTGTGATGACAAAGCTAGATGTCGTTCACACTGTGAACCACAGTCATGTGTCCTGAGCAACAAACTACCATCACACCTACACAAGCACAAATCAATCAGCACGGCCAGTAAGCCAAGGCCAACATGGAGGCAAGGGTCTAGCCGGGCAACAACTCATCTGCACACACTCAACACCACACACCTCGACCTCCAACAATGTGCAGCAGTGAAGCACACATGCACTGGTGACATTGCACATGCACCCATGACAATCCCAGGCTGGTGGGTGGGAACCAAGGTGCAGAAACACATCACACATGGCCACTCAACAAGACTCCTGAATGTCTGACACACTGCACACTACGCTGTACATGGACATGACGGCAATACCACACCAACCAATGGGATCCCAGCCACAGTCACACACCAATGAAGAAGCCAAGGACACCCACAAAGAACACACATAGACAACTACCAACATTGCAGCCCGGACCCTGAGGAGTGCCAGCAGTCACACACACAGCGTGTCACAATCACTGAAAGATAACACAAACTGGAAATCACATGACAGGTGTAAACAACAAGTGCCAAGGGGAACCCTGACTGTGACCCATCTGCGTCTGCACACAAACTCAGCCCTGACAGCAAACACACCTATGGGTGACACCCTGATGACCAGTAATGTGCCATGCACCCACATCACAGAGAATCCAGGGAGAAGACTTGGGGGGAACATAGGTCAACTCAGCAAGCATCACAAACAGGTACAACACTAGGGATCCCAGCATGCACAGCAAAACGGAAGTGAACACACAGACATGCTCATATAACACACACCTTGGGCGCAGGCAATGTCACGTGAGTACACACTGCCATGAGGGGACTCCACTCCTGTGTGAGGAAAGCTGTGCCATATGTTGCCTCAGTAGGGCTCCATCATGTCAGCTGAGCACTTGGTCACACACTCAACAATTAGCACCAAATGAATGCTCCCGTCACATCAGCCTGGTCATGGGAGTGCCATCGAAATCATCAGCACAGATCCAACACACTTGTATGGCAATGTTGCACTGACAACACAGATGAGTCCTTCCCCATTGATGCCCAAACCTGCATGTCCAGTGGAGATGGCCACACGGTCAGGGAAGTAGACGAATTGTACAATGGCAGGCCCAACAGATGTGCAGGGGTGGAAGCCACAGATGTGAAATTGCTAATGTAAGTAGGAAATCCCATTGCCAAATATTGAACACATGACACCCTCAGATGCTGCTAAGGATGACATGGATACACCACAGGATAGGACACATTCCCCTGGACCACATGTGTTCCTGCACAGTAACACTTCATTATCATGAGACCAAATATCACCATCACTGCAGCAAGGGCATGGTTAGCATCATCAACAACATGTACATCAGAAGCAAAAGCACTAGAGAACAGAAAGGTGCTTTATTCAGCATATGTGGGTCTAACAGTTTATGTCCTGCAAAAAATTTAACAAAGGCCAATGGCCAGTCCAACTTGAAAGTCAAAACAGGGTGACAGTGGCAGATGTCACCCTACGCATGCCTGCACTGATGAAAGCCAGGGACAATCCCCTCGGAGGGGCATACGGGGGGCAGGCCAGGCACCGACAGGAAGGATACTTGGTGCCTGAGCTGCAGGGCGGCGGCGGGGTCTTGCTTTTCCGGGTCTGGGGGGACTTGCGGATGGGGGCGTCAGTCGGTCTGCGCCTGGGGGAGGGTGTCCGGTGGCGAGGGGCACTCCGCTCCGTGTGGGTGGGCTTCCGCTTCCCCTGAATGCTGTATCAGCTGGATCGGAGGGGAAGAGGCCGAGGTCACTGAGGAAGAGCCGCTGGGTCTTTGGGGTTGCAGGTGAGGCAACGGAGGGGGCTTTGGAGGGAGAGGCAACTGTGGACTGTGCAGTGCTCGTGGATGTGTGTGTGTGTGACTGGGCCCCATCCCCTGTGAGTGTGGTTTCAGTCCCCTGACTGTGCGTGCGTGTGCGTCTTGTCTGTGGCGTGTGTGTGCTGCTCGTGTCTGTGCTGGTGTGTGCCTGTGCCGGTGTGTGTGTGCTTGGGACAGGTAAGGTGCTGGGGAGTGTGGATGGGGCAGAGACAGGAGGGTGAGGGACTGTTGGAGGAGGGACACTGCTGCCGTCAGGGAGGAGTCCATGGACCTATTGCCCCTCTGTAGGGCAGACATGCCCGATGAGATGCCCTCCATGAACGACACCAGCTGAGTCAACAGAGTGGTGTGTGCATGGAGGACACTCAGCATCGCTGTCTGCCCTACATGGAGCTGCCGAAGGAGGTACACAGACTCCTCACTCAGGGCAGCAGGGGACACATGGGCAGGGGGTGCGGTGCCTGGCCCGAAGGAGACACGCTCCCGTACATGGGAGCCTCCACAGACCTCGGGAATGGGAGCCGATGGGAGGGCGGTGGTGGTGGTGGCGGGGACAGCAACACTAGCTGGGGTGTGGTGGCTGCTGACACCCGACCTCCATAAGGGAGTCATCCTCCGAGCTGCTGTGGTCCTCAGCTGAGGTGCATGGTGCTGAGGACTCCTCGGTGTGGCTCCCCTCGCCCTCCGTGCCACTGGGTCCCTCCGACCACTCCTCGGCTGTTGACCCAGTCTGGCTCTGCGGCTCCTCCTGGTCCGTGGAGCTGTCCCCTCCTGTGGCCGTGGATGTATCTGCAAACAATAGGGAGACAGACAGACATCAGCCACCTGCACCGAACGCACACACCACAGTAAGTACAGCACAATACAGAGCAAGGCCTGGCATCCTTAGTTGAACATTGCTAAAATTGCCCAAACAGAATAGGAGAAGCCAATTGTCAGTCTGATCGTCAACCATGGCACTCACATCACACCTGGCCTTGCACCCATCTGTCTGGCGTCCGTTGGCTGGCAATACCCCAGTGTGGACACATGCACCACCAACACAGTAGTTGGACGGTGCAGAGAACATGGTGAAGCATGTGAACATGCACACATCACATCTCTTGCCACTGAGTCAATACAGGTGCCCGGATTAAAGTGATGCCCAGAGTCAGATATATGAAATGCATGTGATGCATACCAGCGACAGACACCACGATGCACCCATGTGCAGATAGCCATTGCCACTATGGTGTGCATGTAGCACATGTCACTCCCCTGCAGGATCACTCATAGGAAGTCACATGCCATGGCACAGGCATGCCTGCTAAGTCATACATCACTGTCTCCAGTCACATGGGCAGGGCAGCCACACAACAACAGTCTGCACTGTGTCACAATAGTAGGTAATGGGGAATGCAAGTCCTGGAGCTGAACAAGTGCACATGTACATCCCCCACACACCACATCATCTGAACCCTTATCTGTCCAGGTCATACTGATTGGACATATGGGTGACCTGTAACACAAGCCTCTGAACCTGGGCACCTCACAATCTGCTGTGAATGGGAAACAGCTGCATGGACCTCACATTTGCATACCCCAGTCTGCACGGTCAGGTGTTCAAACACCTATGTGTCACACAAGTATCGTCTCCTATGGTCACATCTCCGGTGGCATGCTGAGCCCCAACCGATAAACACCCCAGCAGTCCTGACATCGAAGCCACAGCACACTGACACAGAGGCTGACACCTGAGGGGACATATCACTGAGCACAACGTGTCAGCTGATACACGGGAGTGGGAATACAGAGTGCATTGCATGGCCTGGAGTAGGCATGACTGTCCTGCCCCACATGAATGAGGGATGAACCCTGGACAGTAGGCAGCTGGCTGAGTATGTGTGACACACGTAATATACACACTCCTGGGGCCCAAACATTGTTCCCACCCGCAGCTTGGGTGTGTGCCAGTTACCCCAGGCACATGTGGTGGATCAGCTCAGCAATTGGACCACAGATCAAAGTAACACGCAGATTACATGTCAGAACACAGGCATTGTGTAAGCAATGGACCCACCCATGATGCCCACCACAGTTAGGGGAACAGATGCTGTCCCCCACCTTGAGTCAAGCAAACTGCTAGGACACAGTACCCAAGTGACACAATTCCCTGACTGCAAGGGCCACACCTGGGTATCAGATGAGGAGTGGGCAGTGCACAATCGAGGGACATGGGTCCTGGACCACATGACTGATGTGCTGTGGAAGTTTAACCAGGCCAGAGGAGGGCACATAGCATGGCAGACAGAGTACACAATGCAGTCATGGACTCACCCCCTCCGTGCTGCTCCCTGGCCTTCAGCTGCCCATCCAGATCAGGGAAGACCACCGCCAGGATCCTGAGCATGTGGGGGTCAGGGTCTGGTGTCCGCCCCTCCTGCGAGGAGGCGACAGCTTCAGCTGGACCCGTGCGATCCTCCGGGTCCAGCCCCGAAGGTCCTGCCACCTCTTCTGGCAGTTGCGGATCCGGCGCTTGTAGTCCCCCACGGATCTCACTGCCCGGACGATGGTCAGCCATATCTTCTGCTTCTGGTGGGCATCAACCTGTGAGGATGACAAAGTGAGAATGCTATTACTACACATGCAACATATCCGTGCATGACACAGTTGTGTATACATGTCTCAATCACAGGGGCACATGATGTACACAGGCAGTGCAACGATGGCCATGGACAGTATGCCAGCAGTAACTACATGGTATCATTGCCTGGGAAGTAAAACCTTGTTTAAATGCACTGTCACTGCACTATACCTGTCCAGTGCATGTGACTACACACTATGGGGGTGACAACTACTCAGTGAGCCTGCTAGCCAGTGGCGTGCAGACTGTTAGCCTTGCTAGTCAGACAACATGCACATTTAGGAAGGCAGTGGACAGAACACTCACCTGCTCCCCTGCTTTCCCATACAGCTTGCGGTACTGTGGAAGGAGGCTGTCCAGCAGGGCCTGGTTCTCCTCAGTGCTGAAGGCTGGGGCTCTCTCCACAGTACGTGCCATTGCAGGGTCCAGAGGGTGCAGATACAGCAGCAGTGGTGGTGGCAGATGTCGTCCTGGAGCATGTAGTGCAGGCAAGTGAGCTCTCAGGGAACAGCCAGCATTATATGTGTGCTGCAGAGGCAGTTACTGTCCCATGTGTCCAAAGTGATAGGTCCAAGTCGTTAGCATCTTCTGAATCTGGCCAATCCATGGAATTGCACCACTTACACACGCCCACAGCATCCTTCAAATGTTCAACTTCATGACACCCATGAATTTGCAACATTGTTGTGGGTGACCAACTGAATTTCCAGCATCAGACTCGCTCAAAATTTGAAAACGCGTCCGTTGCCAGGCCAGGCCATAGCCAATGGGTGCACACCGATCGGTCCATTGGTGTTCAACGCGTACCCGGGATACAACGCGTACCCGCACACATTGAATGCAATGGGCCGGCCGGGCACACCGATCGGTCCATTGCTGTTCAACGCGTACCTAGGATACAACGCGTACCCGCACACATTGAATGCAATGGGCCGGCCGGGCACACCGATCGGTCCATTGCTGTTCAACGCGCACTCGGGATGCAACGCGTACTCGCGACACATTGAATGCAATGGGCCGGCCGGGCACACCGATCGGTCCATTGCTGTTCAACGCTGCACTCGGGATGCAACGCGTACTCACATACATTGAATGCAATGGGCCGGCCGGGCACACCGATCGGTCCATTGCTGTTCAACGCTGCACTCGGGATGCAACGCGTACCCGCACACATTGAATGCAATGGGCCGGCCGGGCACACCGATCGGCCCATTGCTGTTCAACGCGCACCCGGGATGCAACGCGTACTCGCACACATTGAATGCAATGGCCAATGTGTGCACACCGATCGGCCCATTGCTGTCCAACGCCGTATTGTGAATACAACGCTGTACTCAGCACACATTGAATGCAATGGCCAATGTGTGCGCACCGATCGGCCCATTGCTGTCCAACGCGTATTGCGAATACAACGCGTACCAGCACACATTGAATGCAATGGCCAATGTGTGCGCACCGATCGGCCCATTGCTGTCCAATGCGTATTGTGAATACAACGCGTACCAGCACACATTGAATGCAATGGCCAATGTGTGCGCACCGATCGGTCCATTGCTGTCCAACGCGTCCCTGTACATGTCACTGGCATATGGCACCATGCCTGTCACAGGTGAACATATGCCAGCCACATATACTTCCCAGGGAGTGAGGGGCACACCTACAACACCACAGCCTGTCCAAACTGTATCCTAAGGCATGTAAGGCTCCATTACCTATTCCGTGTATGGGGGTGAACATGTTGTTCTGTGGGTGTCACTTGGGGCAGCCACCCCCAGGCTGTGCACGTGTTCATGGGGACAGTATCCTTGGTGTTTCGTGTACATGACCACTGTGATGTGCAACTGTTCATATCTGAGCATGTGGCATGGTCACATTTCACGGTGGTGTATGTGTATGTCATGTCACATGCCCCCTGTGTCCCATGTGGGACGGTATGTTTAACCCAGGGTGACCCATTGGCACAATAGTGATGGTCCTCCATAGTCTGTGTGCATGTTGTGTTTACAATGTCTCTGATTTCATGTGCACAATGGGAGACAGTCTCCACACCCACGTTGTTTGTGCATGGACTTTGATGTTGTGTGTGTGTGTGTCACAGACGTCCATGTCTGTCCTGCCGAGGCAACAGGGACCACTACCTGTGGGGGTCATGGTTGTTTGCTGTGGTGTATACATGATACGCCATGTCATGCCAGTGTCCATGTGGCAATACAGGGTCCCTGGAAAACTACCTGTTGTTGAGCTGTGATGCCTGGGGCACATCTGTCCTCACATGTCACTGTGGGGTGTGTTTGTAACGTGGCAGCAGGAGATGGAAAATGTGACACGTCCTCATGATACCCAATGGCACAACCTGGGACTTATTGGTGCCACTTGTTGAACTGTGATGTTGGATGTTGGCCATGTGTGTGCCATACATGTCCTTACGGAACTGCACACATCATGTACTTGTGCCTCATAATGATGTATTGTGTGATATTGAGTGTGTACAATGCCACATATGTGGGGTGAGTGACAATCTTTCTTTCTTCACCTATGCACTGCAGGGCACCAGCTGTCCATAGACCATTCCCTGACCTGGCAACGATGGTGGAACGTGGCAGCATCCGACGGTACCGCTTCACCAGGCAGCTGATTGATGATTTGGCAGTGCGCTTGGCACCATACCTGCAACCTGGCCGGCCGTACCCTACAGCGCTGACCCCCAAGGTGAAGGTGATGGCAGCCCTACACTTCTTTGCCACCGGTACCTTTCAACACACTCTGGCGACTGCTGGTGGGATGTCACAGACCATGTTCAGCCGTGTGCTCCGCGATGTATTGGAGGCTATGTTGATATACCTGAACCAGTACATCTATTTCCCAAGACTCCAGCAACTCACTGACGTGAAGAGTGACTTCTATGCCCTGGGGAGGATGCCGCATGTCATTGGCTCCATTGATGGGACACATGTGGCTTTGGTACCACCACAGGCCCAGGAGCAGGCATACAGGAACCGCAAGCACTACCACTCGGTCAATGCACTGGTGGTCTGTCTTGCAGATATGACCATCACACACGTGTGTGCCCGTTTCCCGGTTCGGCACACGATGCCTACGTGATGAGGAGTAGTCGCATCCCGAGGATGATGTCACAGATGCGGAACCAGCGTGCCTGGCTTGTTGGTGTGTACTGACTTTGTACCATTGTGTGTGTTCTGCAATGTAGTGTTCCACCCTCTTTTCCAACTCAGCTAATGTGCAATTGTCTGTCTGTAGGTGACTCCGGATATCCCAACATGCCATGGTTGCTGACGCCCCTCAGGAACCCTGTGACACCAGCCCAGATGCGCTACAATGAGGCACATGGTCAGACGAGGAGAGTGATTGAGCGGACATTTGGTCTCCTGAAGAGCCGCTTCCGCTGCCTGGACAAGACAGGAGGGTCCCTCCCATATGCCCCGGCAAAGGTGTGCAAGATTGTCATCGTCTGCTGCATGCTACACAACCTGGCAGTGCGGAAGGAGTTTCCTCTCATCCTGGATGACGATGACCAACGTCCGCCACCTGTGGAGGATCCTGGCCTGGACCACGATGCCAGTGATGATGATGATGATGATGGTGATGTCCGCACACAGCTCATCACCAACTTCTTCAGCTGAATGTGAGTATCCAGAGATGTCATGTCAATGATGTGAGTATGCATGATATGTGTTGGTGGTGCTCTGGTGCTGTTTGAGTGTGTCCATGTGCTACATGACTGTATGCATGTAGCGATGTGTCCTTACAGGTAGTCTGTACTCCCCAACAGTGTTGACATGCTAACTTGGTTCTGGGTGGGTATCTTGTGACATGTATTGGGCATGAGTATTGCAGTTCTGTGCTGTTCTTCAGTGCTTTTGACTGTGTGTCATTTCTGTCCTTCACAGGGTACTTTCTGAGTCGTTTGGTCAACTGTGATCCCCAACACCGTGATTCGACTTCCAGGGTGGTAGCTGTCGTGTCCCTACAGGTGATGTGCACCACACCCATGGACTTCCTTCCTTCTACACTTGTTGACTGTGTGCCCGCTGCCAAGTGGGATTACCTTGCATCTGTGGTGGTTACAACATGTTGCAAATGTGTAATAAACCTGTGCTTCACTTTGGGATGTGCGTTGTCTGTGGTCACACATCTGACTGACATTTGCTTACTGCACCAGTGGGCTAGTTGACACAGACTGTGAATAGGTGTTGGGTCTGTGCAATGCAACATATTTCCTGGCAACATTAGTGTAGGCGATGAGTCAGATGGCCATGGTGTGTATGTGTTGTGTAGCCCTGGTGGTGTGCCTCCCTCATATGTGTGACGTCGCCATGACTCACATGCCGGTGTTGTACTTGCTGTAGCAGTTAGCATGCACAGTGTCATTTTCCAGATCATCATCGCCACTTCAGAGACAACTTAGGAATCACAACAGAGGCAAGTATGGTGTATTAGTGAGTTTATTGACATACATGTGTGAGTATAGTGCACAGGATGGTGGGTGCTGTACATTGTGATTGTAATCCAAAGTTCCTAGATGATTTGGAAGTCCTGGTAGCAGAAATGTCCAGAGTAGAGTCCACAGTCATCTGAGACATTGGTCCAACTTGAGCTCCCCATGTCATGTGGGTGAGTTGTGTTGCAGTCAACAGGGTGTACAGTTTGCGCACAAAGGTGATTATCCAGAACAGGTTTTGGCTTCCTGGGGTTGCACATGGCCATCGGCCTCTCACTTGCCCCTCCTCGGACGACCCCTCTTCTTTGGGGGGACCCTCAAGTGCAGGCTGCTGCGGTGCAGGGGACTCTCCGCCAGAGTCATCCTCCCTCCCTGTGGCAGTTGCAGTTGTTTCAGCAGCAGATGTTGTGGGCACACAGGGAGGTGTTGACTGGTTGCTGCTCATCTGGCGGAGGCATTGTAATATGTCCCTATGCACCACCGTCATCTCTTGCAGTGTGTCCCACTTGGACTCCACGCGGGACATGTGTGAGTCCAAGCAGGCATGATGGGCAGCCTGCTGCTGTTTAATGTCCCTGAGGAGCCCCACTACCTGGCTGAGCTCTCCGGTGCTGGACTGGTACGCATCGGCTATGCGTGCCAGTTGTGGGTCATCATGCAGTCCAGTCCCCTCTGCGAGCAGCGACCTTTGTCTCCCACCCCTCCCACCACCCCTGGCGACACGTGCAGTACCTGAGGTGGCACGCACAGGTGACCCTGGGCCCCCTTGGGGGTTGTTGATGGTGTTGGTGTCCATGGCCCCACGTTGGTCCAGGGTCCCTGTGCTGGTGGTGGTGGTGCTCCTTGGTCTTTCCATGTCGGCAGGGGTGGTATGTGTGTTGACAGTCATTGGAGGGGTGGGTGCAGGGGGTGCAGCTGGTGGTCCTGCATGATGACTTGCTCCGGAGGTGCCAGGTTGGTCTTCTTCATCCGAGGAGGGCAGAGGCTGTTCCACACCAGTGAGCTCCGTATCCTCTTGAGCCTGGGTCGGGGACTCCTCAGCGTCTGCTGCTGTGTCCCCATCATCACCTGTTTTTGGGAGACACACACAATGTATGTTATGTTTCTGCAGGCATCAATGTTTGACACACCTGACAGTTGTGACTGTGCCTCTGGATGCGGGCCTGTACATTGCATTGTCCTAAGTTGTCACAGTCAGGGGTTGAAATTGGTGTAGCATATTGTCCTGCATTATTTGGGCATTTCTATGGGAATGTTGGGGTGTGTACATGGTCTGCATCGGTTGTATATGGTTGACATCCGGCCCTCCTTCCCACCCAGCCAGATATCCCACCATGGAACGTGCTTCCATTGCAGGGAGTGCAAGTTGTCTTTCAGGATGTCAGTCAGTGGTGTCCTGCTGTTGGTTGGTGCACAGTTGCCAGCAGGGCCTTGTGCTCCCCACAGCAGTAGCCAGTGTCAGCCATCTTGTCAGTTGTTTTCCACTCCCTGTGATGTGCGCATGGTTCAGGGTGGTGTTGATGGGACAGTTGTGGGGGTGACCAATATCTATGACTATCACTCCCATCATGCTATTGCCTCCACCCCCCTTCCCAGCATGCCCATACTTCCTTCCTTTTGAGTGTACTTCACTGTGTGTGGGTGTGACAGCAATGGCAAGATGGCTGACAGTGGTGTCCTGTAGTTGGTTGGTGCCCAGTTCCCAGCATGGCCTTGTGCTCCCCACATAAGAGCACCAGTGTCAGACATCTTTGAAGTGGCTTTTGACTCCCTGTGAGGTGTGCATGCTTGGGTGTGTTCTTGTTGGGCCATGTGGGTGGGGGATGTTGGGCTGTGACTACCACTCCCATCATGCTATTGCCTCCACCCCACTTCCCAGCATGCCCATGCTTCCTTCCTTTTGACTCTGCTTCCCTGTGGGGTTGTGTGCCTGTGCTGACAAGATGGCTGACAGTGTTATCCTGGGGTTAGTTTTGCTACACGTCCCATGTGTGTCCCTGTGCTTCACACTGCATGACCCAGGGTTGTGGTTCTTTGTGGGATATTTGATTTGAGTGTGAGGCAATGCATTCTCCCAGGTGAGTTGTGTGGAGTTTGTGTTAGGGGTGTGTGTGAGTGGTGCTGCTGGTAACTATGGTCAGTGCTGTGAGTCCTCCTTCCCACCCAGCCAGATTCTCCACCATGGAACGTGCTTCCGTTGCAGGGAGTGCAAGTTGTCTTTCAGGATGTCAGTCAGTGGTGTCCTGCTGTTGGTTGGTGCCCAGTTGCCAGCAGGGCCTTGTGCTCCCCACAGCAGTAGCCAGTGTCAGCCATCTTGTCAGTTGTTTTCCACTCCCTGTGATGTGGGCATGGGTCAGGGTGGTGTTGATGGGACAGTTGTGGGGCTGACCAATATCTGTGACTACCACTCCCATCATTCTATTGCCTCCACCCCACTTCCCAGCATGCCCATACTTACTTGCTTTTGGGTGGACTTCACTGTGTGTGAGTGTGAGAGCAATGGCAAGATGGCTGATAGTGGTGTCCTGCTGTTGCTTGGTGCCCAGTTCCCAGCAGGGCCATGTGCTCCCCACAGCAGTAGCCAGTGTCAGCCATCTTGTCGGTTGTTTTCCACTCCCTGTGATGTGCGCATGGTTCAGGGTGGTGTTGATGGGACAGTTGTGGGGGTGAGCAATATCTGTGACTACCAGTCCCATCATGCTATTGCCTCCACCCCCCTTCCCAGCATGCCCATACTTACTTGCTTTTGGGTGGACTTCACTGTGTGTGAGTGTGAGAGTAATGGCAAGATGGCTGACAGTGGTGTCCTGCTGTTGCTTGGTGCCCAGTTCCCAGCAGGGCCATGTGCTCCCCACAGCAGTAGCCAGTGTCAGCCATCTTGTGAGTCCTTTTCCACTCCCTGTGATGTGAGCATGGTTGAGAGTGGTGTTGATGGGCCAATTGTGAGGGTGAGCAATATCTGTGCCTACAACTCCCATCATGCTATTGCCTCCACCGCCCTTCCCAGCATGCCCATCCTTCCTTCCTTTTGACTCTGCTTCCCTGTGGGGTGGGGTGCCTGTGCTGACAGGATGGCTGGGAGTGTTGTCCTGGCAGTTGTTTGGCTACAAGTCCCAAGTGTGTCCCTGTGCTTCACATAGCATAACCCAGGGTGGTGGTTCTTTGTGGGATCTTCAGTTAGGATGTGAGGCATTGCATTCTCCCAGGTGGGTTATGTGGAGTTGGTGTTGAGGGGGTGTGAGGGGAGGTCCTTGTAACTATGGTCAGTGCTGTGAGTCCTCCTTCCCACCCAGCCAGATATCCCACCATGGAACGTACTTCCATTGCAGGGAGTGCAAGTTGTCTTTCAGGATGTCAGTCAGTGGTGTCCTGCTGTTGGTTGGTGCACAGTTGCCAGCAGGGCCTTGTGCTCCCCACAGCAGTAGCCAGTGTCAGCCATCTTGTCTGTTGTTTTCCACTCCCTGTGATGTGGGCATGGGTCAGGGTGGTGTTGATGGGACAGTTGTGGGGCTGACCAATATCTGTGACTACCACTCCCATCATTCTATTGCCTCCACCTCACTTCCCAGCATGCCCATACTTACTTGCTTTTGGGTGGACTTCACTGTGTGTGAGTGTGAGAGCAATGGCAAGATGGCTGACAGTGGTGTCCTGCTGTTGCTTGGTGCCCAGTTCCCAGCAGGACCATGTGCTCCCAACAGCAGTAGCCAGTGTCAGCCATCTTGTCGGTTGTTTTCCACTCCCTGTGATGTGCGCATGGTTCAGGGTGGTGTTGATGGGACAGTTGTGGGGGTGAGCAATATCTGTGACTACCACTCCCATCATGCTATTGCCTCCACCCCCTTCCCAGCATGCCCATACTTACTTGCTTTTGGGTGGACTTCACTGTGTGTGAGTGTGAGAGCAATGGCAAGATGGCTGACAGTGGTGTCCTGCTGTTGCTTGGTGCCCAGTTCCCAGCAGGGCCATGTGCTCCCCACAACTGAGCACCAGTGTCAGCCATCTTGTCAGTTCTTGTCCACTCCCTGTGATATGCGCATGGTTCAGGGTGGTGTGATGGGACAGTTGTGGGGGTGAGCAATATCTGTGACTACCACTCCCATCATGCTATTGCCTCCACCCCACTTCCCAGCATGCCCATACTTACTTGCTTTTGGGTGGACTTCACTGTGTGTGAGTGTGAGAGCAATGGCAAGATGGCTGACAGTGGTGTCCTGCTGTTGCTTGGTGCCCAGTTCCCAGCAGGGCCATGTGCTCCCCACAGCAGTAGCCAGTGTCAGCCATCTTGTCGGTTGTTTTCCACTCCCTGTGATGTGCGCATGGTTCAGGGTGGTGTTGATGGGACAGTTGTGGGGGTGACCAATATCTGTGACTCCCATCATGCTATTGCCTCCACCCCCCTTCCCAGCATGCCCATACTTACTTGCTTTTGGGTGGACTTCACTGTGTGTGAGTGTGAGAGCAATGGCAAGATGGCTGACAGTGGTGTCCTGCTGTTGCTTGGTGCCCAGTTCCCAGCAGGGCCATGTGCTCCCCACAACTGAGCACCAGTGTCAGCCATCTTGTCAGTTCTTGTCCACTCCCTGTGATGTGCGCATGGTTCAGGGTGGTTTTGATGGGACAGTTGTGGGGGTGAGCAATATCTGTGACTACCACTCCCATCATGCTATTGCCTCCACCCCACTTCCCAGCATGCCCATACTTACTTGCTTTTGGGTGGACTTCACTGTGTGTGAGTGTGAGAGCAATGGCAAGATGGCTGACAGTGGTGTCCTGCTGTTGGTTGGTGCACAGTTGCCAGCAGGGCCTTGTGCTCCCCACAGCAGTAGCCAGTGTCAGCCATCTTGTCAGTTGTTTTCCACTCCCTGTGATGTGAGCATGGTTCATGGTGGTGTTGATGTGTGATGCAGCGCGTACAATAAAACTATTCTCCTCCTAGGTCACTTATAGGTCATCCAGGGGCAAACTATATTTTCTCACATCCACATGACGATGGGGCCCATAAACATCGCCTAACACACACGCACACACCTGGATTTCCTTTACACCTTTATGAAATTCTGTACTCCTAGGAGAAGCATGAGAACTAAATGGAGAACACCATTTATGTACCGCTGGAAGGAGCCGGGATATCTTATTACCTTAACTTGTCGCTTTCTTTTAGTTATTTCTTAAGATATTCCTGCTCATCGTTTTGTCGATGAATCATTCATGTAAAAATTAGTTCATAGTGATTAAGACCAGCTGAATCACAATAACCAATTACTGATGTCACAATCATTTAGGAAAATAACCACTGAGTCATTTTGGTTTAAAGAATCTTAAATTTTATATAATTTTTAAAAGCATGAGAAAGAATTTAAACTTTATTCAATTATTCATTCTTAAATTCAAATATTTATTAAGCATAATCTATTTATTGCAGAAAGGAAATTTTGTCATGAAGCCAAAACTCTAATTACCTGCCTACCTTCCTAATTTAGACTAATGATTTCTAACCTAAGTTTAAGAATTAGAAATAACCTGATTCTCATACTCAACTGGAAAATTAAGACAGCAACAGCAACTTCAGCTCGTCAGCATCAGCTACCTGCAACCCGTCTCATCTAACAGTCTTTCAGCATCTCCCGCTCAGTAAGGGATCGATCAGGACCACCCAGCACTGGAAGCCACCAACACCAACACGACTCTCCAACTCCGCTCCTGACTGTGACTGCAACTCCGACTGACTCCCTCCCACTAAGAGTAGGCCCTCTTATACCCTAATTCTAACTTTGCTAACTAATTGTTGCAACATTAATAACACGCTTTTCTTTCATTGGTCCATACATGTCATCTTATTCATTCTTTTAATCAAGTTCTCTTGGATCCAATGGTCCTTGGATCATTTCCTTTCCCATACGCGCAAGACATGTTTCCATCCGTTTCGATCAGTACATTTGTAACTTCTTTCGATACATTCGAGAACTCCGCAGTCATTGTCCTTTCTCTTAAACTGGTTTCCCACGGGTCTTCTGCTGATCATCACGGCACACTATCAGTTCAATTAGGTCACATCAGCCTTGACCATTTCTCGCATCCTAGCCTCTCAGTAACATCACGAGGTTTAGTTTTTCTCCGACTTCATCCCGTGTCACATGTCCCCTTGCGCCTGCGCACATCTTCCCACTGGCGGCCATTTTATCTCGCCACTCGGTTATACTTTAGAAGCACTAATTTGAGGCAAACAAAACATAATTAAAATAGAGAAAAATAGCCTTTTCGTTTCCCTCCCGTCATCTACGTACCCCAATTAGTTATTACCTAGCAGAAAGCAACATTTAAGCTGTTCCTTACTTACCATCACTATTGTTTTTGCAACGACACGTTTTATTTCTATGAAGCACAAAACATGCATTTATTTTATTTAGTACGCATTTATTTTTACGTTATAATTAGACACACGGACATCCATTAATAGATTATTTAGCACACACATTGGCATGTTACCTTTCCCACACATACAGTGTTGATTAATACATTTAAACGAACATTTTATTAATTATTTATAAAATTTGTTAGGGGTTAAAAAAATTATTTTCCCTGCTCCATCAACTCCCCCTTTGGTGATTTTTAAATCACCACATAAAACCCAAGTTATACTTCTTTTCAGGCAGCATGTCTTTTATCCTTTGCTTTCTGTTATTTACACATCTGTTTCTTCTTCATCTTGTCTTTTTGTCTCCTTATACATGTTTTCTTTCATTTTCTCCAACTCAATTTCACCCATTTCTCTCTCTCTCTCTTTCATTATTCTGTTATTTCTTTTTATCTTATTTTGTCTTACTTTTCTTTTTACACACGTTATTACTATTTTCAACACCATGGCTAACAGTATTACTACAGTTGCTATTATTATAACTTTCCCTATCATTAGTCTACTCATTCTGGTCAACCAATTTGCTACTGAAGAAAACCCTCTACCAAGTTTTCCCAAAACACTTTCAACCTCCAGTGGAACTAGTTCTTTGTGCAAACTTGTAATATTTGTAATATACTTCTGTATATTTTCACTTTTATCAGGAATGTAAGTACAACAATGTTGGACTTTCAACATTCCACAGACTCCACCCTCTTTTGCCAAAAGAATATCAAGGGCAAGCCGATTTTGCATCACCATAGCTCTCATGGCAACCATTTCGGTATTTACCATTAAGAACCCTCCCGCAGTATCTGTAGACAAACGATCTACTACTGTGGATAACTTCCGAATTTTAAATGCATTCAAAGATATTCCCACTGCTGGTATCAATGCTCCAAAAATATCACCTACAATTTCTGAAAAACTTTCCCTCTTTCTACGTGTAAAGCTATTAATCATCTTGTATGTTCCCTTTTCTTCTCTGTCCATGTGAAAAAAATTTGGAAAGACCAGGCCTACATAGCAAGTTCCATACCAATGGTCCGGTAACCTGTAATAAGCTCTATTCCCACAAATATAATAGATACCTGGAAATATTGGATCTTTTCCACCTTTGAATCCCCAACCTCCCAGAATTTGATAATTGTCATGGCAGATACTGGAACCTATAAAGTAATTGTCATAGACTGTCTTATTTCTCCTAATACACAACTTTCCTGTTTGCGGCCAATCTAATGTCATTGCTGCATTTATCTTTTTCCCTTCATGATTTCCTTCCTCAAACGTCCATAGATGTTTTCCTTCCTCTTTTATTGCTTCTTTTGAAATTTCATTCTTCTTTCTTCAACCATTTCTAAAAATACTTTTTCTTCTTTCTTTAACTCACAGGTAAGGTTGTTACTAACTATTTCTTCTAACGTTAATTTTCTATGTTCTAAAAAAAATTCTCCTAAAACTTTTGCTGGTTTTACTTTGTTAAGTTCTGGTACTACTGGAATGTTTGCAAAAATCTTATCTATGTCAGTATAATAAGATTCTAATCTACCTGTTTTATAAAATAAACTTGCAATTACACTACATGTTATTCCATAAGTTAGAGGTAGGTGATGATAAGTCACACCTTCTGACACTGATGCAGGCAACTGCATACAAACATAACAATCTCTCATCCATTGTCTCTACGTATTCGTACAACAATTTTGTAAAAACATTTTTTGAAAAGTCTGTTACTGACTTATCCTTATGTAACTCTGCACTACTTCTTAAAATAACTGGTTCTTTAATATTAGTTTCTTTTTCTGGTTTAGTATCATTCTTTGCTTCTATCACAGCTATACTAATAGGAATTGTGATTGCTAAAACTATCCATATGGTCATTAATAACCCTGTACAAAAGCAGCACATTTTGCACCATCTTTTTATAAATTCACATTTCTCTCTTCTATCCTTATTATTTTCCATTTTTCTTTTTTTTCTATTTGTTAAGTTTCAGAAAATTGTGTCACTACACCTCAGAAATGACTTAGATGCCACTCTGCTCTCAAAAAGTCTTTGCTTGGTACTTTCTTTTAATTCTCTCCAGAATTCTTTCGTTGTCACATCCGGTGATTTGTCACATCCAGTAAAATTGTCATGTCCGGCAGAAGCACTATAAGTCTTCACTTCAAGTTTGTTGCATCTCACCTTTTCCCATCCGACTTCTCAGTCTCTGGTTCTCGTGAGTGTTTTCTTCTTCTTTGTAATCTGTCAGTGCAATATACAGCCACTCAGGTGACTTATACTTTGCATTCACTTTCTTTGTCCTTTTGGACTTTTGTAATCTTTTTCCACTGGGTTTTTCTTGTCCCTTTTGACTTGTTACTTCATTCACTTGTTCAGCACTCTCGTCTCCCGCTCTTATTATTCTATATCTCAATTTTCTTATATAGCTGTTGGGCCAATTATCTCCTTTTCTTGGCCTTTTGGCTTCACCTTCTCTTTCTTCTCTTTCTGATTTCCAATTTCTTTTTCTTGATTCAGTTTTTGCCTTTTCCTCTTCTCCACTTTCTTCTGTTTCTGTTTCAACTGTTTCACTATTGTCTCTTATTTTGAAACTTATGATCTCGTCATCTCCTACTGGTGGATTTGTCTTTTCCTTCTTGTTTTCCCTTATTACTGTCCCTCCTCGGTGTTCTTCCGATTTGGTGTTTTCCTCCCTTTCTGCTTCTAAATTTCCCTGTTCTTCTGTTTCTCTATCTGTCCCTATTGCTCCTCGGGGTTCTTCTCGATTTTCTAACTTTTTGTGTACTTCTTTCCCTACTTCATCTATTAATATTATTTCTGAAGGATTTCCACCATAACTTGTACTTGGTTGTTCATCTAACTCAATTTCTTGCTCAGTTTCTTCTCTAATTGGTTTATAACCCCAAGTTCTCCTTTGGAATTCTTCACGGTTTTCAACTGAATCATCAGATTCTGAATTTGTGTCAGATATTTCCAGATGTCGACTTACAGGTCGATCTTCAAGTTCTGGAATTTCTGAATTTCTTTCTTCTTCTTCTTCTTCTTCTTCTCTAGAGGTGTTTGCCGTTGGGGTTTCCAGATGTCGACTTTCAGGTCGATCTTCAAGTTCTGGCACGCTTTCTCTTATCCTTGTTGTCCCAGCCGTTAAACTTTTATCCCACACTTCCAGACGTCGACTCACATGTCGATCAGTAGGTTCTTGAACTCTGATTGTGTGGCTGGCATGGACCCAGTTCTTCACTCCTGCACACTTGACTGCAGTCGTTGTTACTAGGATTACCTGTCGTGGTTCGTCCCAGCGAGGAACTAGACAGTTTCTTCTCCTGTGGATTTTTATACGGACCCAGTCTCCTGGATTCAAGTCGTGGGCTGGTTTTCTTTCAAGAGTGGTCGCATCCGGTCCAACCTGATGAAACACAGAACGCACCACATCAGCCAGTCCCTTGCAATAATCCAGTACTAGATCATCAGTTATAGTTAATAACTTGTTGACAGGTACGTGTGCTTGTCTCATTGCTCGTCCCATGATCATCTCATGAGGACTGAGTCCAGTTTTCTTTTCAGGGATGCTTCTGATGGTCATCAGAACAAGAGGCAGTGCATCCGGCCATTTGAGTCCTGTAGCTTGACACATTTTTCCCAATCTGTTTTTAATTGTTCCATTAATCTGCTCTACTACCCCAGAAGCCTCTGGTCTGTAAGCACAATGTAGTTTTTGTTTAATACTCAATGCTTCACAAATCAATTGGATCAACTCATTTTGAAAATGTGTTCCTCTATCTGTCTCAACCGTGACTGGAAAACCATACCTTGGAATGAACTCTCGCAGCATAAGTTTTGCCACTGTTGTTCCATCATTCCTTCTTGTGGGGTATGCCTCCACCCAACGAGAGAACAAACAGACGACCACTAGAACATATCTTAGTCTGTTACTAGGGGGCATCTCTATAAAGTCCAACTGCATTCTAGTGAATGGACCTCCTTCTCGTCCTATTGTTCCTAGACTCACTACTGTTTTTCTTCCTGGGTTAAACTGCTGACAAATAAGACATCTTTGACAAAGACTTTCAGCAATGGCTCTGAATTTTGGGTTATACCAGGTTTGTCTAAAAAGTCTGATCATTGCATCTCTCCCAATATGAGCTTGTCCATGGTACATCCGTGCCATGTCTGCAATCATGCTATCAGGCATAACTGGTCTTTCATCTCTGTATACCCACACACCATTATTTTCCTGTCTTCTACATCCTGCTTTTATCCAGTAATCTTTTTCCTCATCTTTTGCAGTTTCTTGTAACTGCCTTACTTCATCCCATGTCTCGACAGTATTAGTAAAAAGCAAAGGACAAGAGACATGCTCCCTTCCTCTATTTTTGTTCATGGACACCATGTTCTCTGCACAATATTTAGCGATCTCATCAGCATAATTATTGCCAACGGCTATGTAATCTTCGTTTTTCTTATGCGCTTTGCACTTCACTACAGCTATTTGTTTAGGCAACTGTATCGCCTCAAGCAGCTTTTTAACAAAATCTCCATTTCTGATAGGTGTTCCTGCAGATGTCAAAAATCCTCTTTGTGACCAAATCTGACCGAAGTCATGTACGATGCCGAAACCATATTGGCTATCGGTCACAATCGTGACTCGTACATTTCTTCCTAATTTACATGCTTGAATCAAAGCAATCAGTTCCGCAACTTGTGCAGACCTTATTCCTTTCAGACAAGACGCTTCCATTACAGTTGCCACTGTGCACACTGCGTAAGCTGCGCTTAAAACTCCTTCTTTTGTTCTCAAGCATGAGCCATCCACAAACATGACATAATCAGATTCCTTTAACGGTTCATCTTTTATGTCAGCTCTTGGTTTCGTGCAATATTCCAGCACGTTCAGACAATCATGATCTACTTCGTCCTGTTCAATTATATTTTCCTCATCTGGCAATGATGTTGAAGGATTTACATTCATGCATCTATCTATGGTCACATTTTCAGCACTCAAGATGACTTTTTCGTACTTAGTCAGCCGACTATGTGTCATGTATTGTGTTTTTGTTCTTGTCAAAAGAATTTCTACTGAGTGGGGAACACATACTCTCAGTGGATACCCCATCACTATACCTTCACTTTGTTCCAGACTTACACAAGTAGCAGCAACTGCTTTCAGACATCCAGGCAATGCTTTTGCTATAGGATCTAAAACAGCTGAAAAATAAGCGATTGGTCTTTTCGTTGTTCCATGTTTTTGTACCAGTACTGAAAACGCACATCCATCTCTTTCACTGCAGTACAACTCAAAATCCTTCTCATAATCAGGCATGCCTAATGCAGGTGCCTCACACAGTTTCTTTTTCAATTCTTTGAAAGATTTCATTTCTTCTTTGTTTAACTCAAAAGGGTCTTTTACATCTTTCTTGGTCAATTTTTGTAATGGTTTTGCAATCAAAGAGAAACCACTTATCCACTGTCGACAATATCCAACCATTCCCAAAAACATTCTTACCTCTCTTTGAGTCATTGGTGCTCTCATTCCTTGAATCATTCTTACTCTTTCTGTCGCTATCTTTCGCACTCCTTTCTCAATTTTATGCCCTAAATACTGGACTTCTTTCTGACAAAACTGTAATTTTGAAGGAGACACTTTATGTCCTCTTTTCTCTAGATGGTTCAGTAAAGCAATTGTATCACTTACACATGCTTCTTTGGTTTTCGATGCCACCAACAGGTCATCGATATACTGCACCATCACTGATTTTTCTGGCATTTTCAAATCTTCCAGAGATTTCTTTAGAATCTGATTAAAGATTGAGGGGCTTTCTGTATACCCTTGAGGAATTCGGCACCATGCCAAAATACGTTCTCCAAACCGGAACGCAAATAATGGCTGGCTATCTGGATGCAAAGGAATAGAGAAAAATGCGTGACACAAATCTATCACAGTGTACCACTCAGCTTCATGTGGAATTTGATATAGAATTACTGCAGGGTTTGGCACTATTGGACAACAGGGCACAACTATTTTGTTGATCTTTCTCAAATCCTGTACTATTCTATATGTTCCATTTGGCTTTTTCAGTCCCATAATAGGTGAATTACATGGACTGCTCATGATTTCTTTTAGAATTCCCTGTTCAATCATCTTATTTATCACAGGAGTTATTCCTTCAATTATTTCTGGAGTTAATTTGTACTGTGGCGTATTCGGGTAAGTTGTCCCTTCTTTTACTGTCACTTTTACGGGATCAACTTCTTTCATTAATCCAATGTCTTCTCCTGTAAAATCCCACACACTTTCTTTTACTGCACTTTTTAGTTCTTCTGGAAGTTTTTCTGCATCAAATGCAGGAAACAAACCATTCGTTTCAGGTTCTTGATTCATCAAAGTTACTTTATACAAAACATCTTCATCTGAAGTCTGAAATCCTATTCCATCTGGCGTACAATAAATTGTGCAATTCATCTTGCACAAAAGGTCACGACCCAAAAGATTTACAGGACTACAATCGCACACTACAAATTTATGCATTTTGCTAAAAGAACCAATTTTTACTTCCACCAATTCAGTAAGTGGGGTTTTAATCTGCTGATTGGCTACTCCTACTACTTGGATGTATTCACCTGAGAGAGGAAGGTTTGGAATTTCCACTGATCTAACAGTAGAACGGGTAGCTCCAGTATCGACAAGGAATGTTACATTTGCACCATTCACTTCTCCATCCACAAAGGGACCAGACTGATCTACCTCTAGAGTTGCGCCAAGCACGCACTCTTTCCCCTCTCCTTCGCACCGTCAGAATCTTTCATCCGGGTCATCCTCACTCTGACGCAACCAATACTGAGAAATGTTAGCTGCTCGCGGCAACTGTGTTACCTGCTCTCCTCCGTAGAATCCTGTTTCTGTACTGTATCTTTGTTGGTTAACAGTGTTGGGAAGTGCTGGTTGCGGCACCTGACTTTGTTGAACAACTACCTCATTCTGCACCTGTGGAGTTAATGATTGATGTTCCGGATTAGGTTTAGGTGGGAACTTACACTCGTTTCTCCAATGCCCTAACTTTCCGCAATTATGACATGGCCATTTCTTCTTTGCCTCTTCTAGACTCACTTGACCCTTTCCTTTACCTATGTTCGGTCGCATTTTATTCTGTCCTGTTTCATTTCCATTATTATTGTCCAATTGAGCTTCTTGTTTTTCTGCCACCTTCACCTGTGCCCACATTGCCTTCTCTTTCAACTTACGCTGTTTACTCTCTATTTCATCACTACAATACTTAGCATACCTCAGCACCTCATCTACACTTCCATTCTGCCAGTTTATCATGTGTTGCTTAATCATATCACTTATTTCTTGTTTCAGGCCAAACACAAATCGGTATACAAAATGACTCATGTCTTTTTCACTCAATTCTTCATAACCACTATACTGTTTGAAAACCAATAACAATCGTTCATAATATGCATGTACAGACTCCTTACTTTCCTGTGTAGTTCTATCGATTTTTACCCAATCTGTCTCTTTAGGAGGAATCTTATTCTTCAAAAAGGTAATCACCTTATCGTACTTCTTCATCACATCAGGACCTGGAGCTCCTGTCTTAGGATCTCTTGGATATTCTGTAGTTGGCCAGTCAACTGTAATCTTACATTCTGACCACAAATCTGTTGGTACCACTATGTCAAACAATCCATCTAAATCTATCCATAACACTTTTGAGACTTTTACAAACCTCTCTACTTGTCGGTACCACTCAACTGGCTTCTCTCTTAACTTTGGAAAGTCATTGGTAAATGACAGTATGTCCTGCCTAGTCCAGGGAACATGTACGTAACTACCACCTGGAGTTTCTCTCATGGGGTATTCTTTGGCAACAGATTCTTTTTCAGTTATCATAAAGGCCAATGAATCTTTGTCTGTACTTTTCTCATTCTTCTTTGTCCAAATAACCTTCCATCTGTCCACATCACCCCATTTTCTCAACAACACAATTAACTCCTTTATCTGTGTCAGCCTTCCTGCCGTGTTCAAATTTTCAATATCCTTTTCACAAAAGTCTACTCTGTATGGTTTCTGCAGCGTTTTCACTTTTGCAAAGTCTATTCCAATCTCACTGGCTACTTCTTCTAGTTTGTCAAGTAAATTCTTTGCCCTCCATGTAATACTTTTGCATAGAAACATTATTTCATCATCCTGGTAATTTTTTATCTTTTCGGTACCAATTGTTCCTAGAATTAATTCTTCCATATCGATTTTTAACCTAATTACATCTAATGGTTTTTCTTCTGGTTCTTTTATTTTAAATGCCTTCATCCACTCATTTAACTCATCAGGAGTCGGACCTATGGGTGTATTATTTAGTTCTATCCAATTACCACTCTTTTCAGGGGTTTCTGTTGCAGATTCTGTTACCATATGCATTTTCCTACCATTGCACTCATTTACCGTCAAATTTGTAGGTGGACTTGGTCTGTAAGTACTAGCCAAATTACTTGTACTTGCACTTTGTTCCATCCTTTCTTTTTCTCTCTGAAATTGTGAACTCATGGGAAATACCAAAGTTCTTTCATCAATTTTCTGATTCTCAAAAACGGGTATTACTGGACCTATTGTTACAGGCACAGTAACTGCTTCCATATTTTTCGTTAATTCTCTAATCTTCTCAGTTAGTTCTTTTGTGGTCCTTGCTAATTCGCTTGCATTGTCGCTTTCTATTCCTTCATTTTGAGAAGATCTCATTTGTTCTTGTGACCTATTTACTTCAATTCTCTTTTCCGGGCTTTTATTTCGCATAGTCTCTATTAGCGGCGCATTTGGTGTCACCACTGTAGAACTCTGCTGATACGGAGGTGGATTTCTATTTAAAATATCTTCCAGCAACTCGTCATCCGTTTCGCTCTCATGCATATACTTTTCTCTCTCTATATGTTTCTTTTTCTCAGTCCGTTTTTCCTTAGTCCCTTCCTCAACTGTAAAAGCTGGAAACAAACCTCCTGTCATGTTAGCACATCTCCATCGTTTTATTCTGTCCTCATGATTTACTCCCCACAATCTTCCAGGCATAAACTCATGATCTCTCATTCCTCTGAATCTCTCTCGTTCATACATCTCATCTTCCCATTCCGTCAAAGCCTCAAACTGTGTTGGTCTAGGTCTAGGTTCCAATTTACAAATTTTTTCACGCAAATTTCGCAAAACCGCTACACTAAATGAACCATTCTCAGGGAAAGCTAAAGCACCATCATTCTTCGTATATTTTGCCCAATTTTCCAACCATATGCACGTATGATATCCATATTTCAGCATCATATGTGAAGCTGCTGATTTCGGCGGAGGAATTACTTGTCCCTCTCTAGTCACAACCTTTTTGTCTTTCTTAAAGAAATTCTTTAATTTTGTTGTCCATGACGTTCTCTCCCTTTCATACTCGTAATACGGCATGTTTTCTATTTGTTTTTTTCTTTACGCTAACGCTGTTCTGTGTACGGAACTTTGACCAATTACAGCGCGACTCGCACTAACGTACCAATCAGAACAATTCCCTTCGTCCGCGAACCAACCAATCCTAGCGCTGCACTTTTCTACGTCACTCCTGCTCCGTGTTCACGTGACTAGCGCACTATCCAATCCTAGCGCGGCACTGTTCTACGTCACTTCTGCTCTTTTACCCCTCCTTTACAAAATTTATCGGCAATTTTTTCTTTTCGCTGTTTTTCTTCGTTAGTTACAACAATTAGAACAATTCCATAGTCTGATTCGCTAAACAAAAGTGACAGCTTTGTCCTTTTTACACAAGAATCCTGTATTTCCAGTAGGCAGCGCTTACCTCTACCCTACCACAGAATTATTTACTCTCGCCGATAAAGTAGCACTTCCCTCTACCTTACCCTTCTTTCAAACAAACAATTTACTCGTTTCTCTGGGGATAAGACACATGTGGAGACTAGGCTCCTGAGAATTAAGGCCAAAGTTTCACAAGTAAACGTGATTTGCTATTTCAATTACACACTTTTCGTACAGAAAATCCCTAACATAACACAACCTGCGTTATTACCAAAATGAATTCAGACCATGTACCAAATTCCATGTGACTTCTCTTGCCACACGTGTTCCACTTCCTACATCCCAGAAGCGTGAAAACTCACATATAACATAACACGACTCAACATATACTGTTAGTCATCAAAAATAATCAATAATCAATAAACAATAATCACTAAACTAATCTATAGAAAACCATAACTCTGCTACCAAGAAATCTGATGCAGCGCGTACAATAAAACTATTCTCCTCCTAGGTCACTTATAGGTCATCCAGGGGCAAACTATATTTTCTCACATCCACATGACGATGGGGCCCATAAACATCGCCTAACACACACGCACACACCTGGATTTCCTTTACACCTTTATGAAATTCTGTACTCCTAGGAGAAGCATGAGAACTAAATGGAGAACACCATTTATGTACCGCTGGAAGGAGCCGGGATATCTTATTACCTTAACTTGTCGTTTTCTTTTAGTTATTTCTTAAGATATTCCTGCTCATCGTTTTGTCGATGAATCATTCATGTAAAAAATTAGTTCATAGTGATTAAGACCAGCTGAATCACAATAACCAATTACTGATGTCACAATCATTTAGGAAAATAACCACTGAGTCATTTTGGTTTAAAGAATCTTAAATTTTATATAATTTTTAAAAGCATGAGAAAGAATTTAAACTTTATTCAATTATTCATTCTTAAATTCAAATATTTATTAAGCATAATCAATTTATTGCAGAAAGGAAATTTTGTCATGAAGCCAAAAACTCTAATTACCTGCCTACCTTCCTAATTTAGACTAATGATTTCTAACCTAAGTTTAAGAATTAGAAATAACCTGATTCTCATACTCAACTGGAAAATTAAGACAGCAACAGCAACTTCAGCTTGTCAGCATCAGCTACCTGCAACCCGTCTCATCTAACAGTCTTTCAGCATCTCCCGCTCAGTAAGGGATCGATCAGGACCACCCAGCACTGGAAGCCACCAACACCAACACGACTCTCCAACTCCGCTCCTGACTGTGACTGCAACTCCGACTGACTCCCTCCCACTAAGAGTAGGCCCTCTTATACCCTAATTCTAACTTTGCTAACTAATTGTTGCAACATTAATAACACGCTTTTCTTGCATTGGTCCATACATGTCATCTTATTCATTCTTTTAATCAAGTTCTCTTGGATCCAATGGTCCTTGGATCATTTCCTTTCCCATACGCTCAAGACATGTTTCCATCCGTTTCGATCAGTACATTTGTAACTTCTTTCGATACATTCGAGAACTCCGCAGTCATTGTCCTTTCTCTTAAACTGGTTTCCCACGGGTCTTCTGCTGATCATCACGGCACACTATCAGTTCAATTAGGTCACATCAGCCTTGACCATTTCTCGCATCCTAGCCTCTCAGTAACATCACGAGGTTTAGTTTTTTCTCCGACTTCATCCCGTGTCACATGTCCCCTTGCGCCTGCGCACATCTTCCCACTGGCGGCCATTTTATCTCGCCGCTCGGTTATACTTTAGAAACACTAATTTGAGGCAAACAAAACATAATTAAAATAGAGAAAAATAGCCTTTTCGTTTCCCTCCCGTCATCTACGTACCCCAATTAGTTATTACCTAGCAGAAAGCAACATTTAAGCTGTTCCTTACTTACCATCACTATTGTTTTTGCAACGACACGTTTTATTTCTATGAAGCACAAAACATGCATTTATTTTTATTTAGTACGCATTTATTTTTACGTTATAATTAGACACACGGACATCCATTAATAGATTATTTAGCACACACATTGGCATGTTACCTTTCCCACACATACAGTGTTGATTAATACATTTAAACGAACATTTTATTAATTATTTATAAAATTTGTTAGGGGTTAAAAAAATTTATTTTCCCTGCTCCATCATGTGCGCATTGTGAGGGTGGGCAATATCTGTGACTACGACTCCCATGATGCTATTGGCTACACTGACTTGCCCAGCATACACAGGATTCCTTCCTTTCAGTGGGCTTCACTGTGAGGTGGTGTTGTAGTGGTGGCTACATGTCTGGATGTGTTTGTTAGTTATGTTTGTGCCACTGCCTAGCTGTAGTTGTAGTTGTGTTTGTACATGTGATGACACAGTTACGTATCACTATGAGATGGCATGTGTTGTGTTTATCTGACTGACATACACATTTTGGGATGATTCTGTTCTGGTTGGTGTGTATTTGCTTAGGGTGCATGGTTTGACTCTCCCTTGACAGTGATGTGTGTGTATTGTGGCACAATATTGTGTACATTTGTTGTGTACTCACCAGGCTCTGGGATGTTTTCTAGTCCATAGACGCTCACTGGTGGTAGGATGGCCCGCACCTTCTCCTCCCAGGGCCTGAGGTATAGTGGTTTGGCAGGAGGGCCACTGCCGGTGTGTTGGCTCAAGAGGTAGTCCTTCTTCAGCAGCTCCTTGACCCTCCTGCGCACGTCATACCACCTGTTCTGGATGTCTTCCTTTGTGCGCAAACATGGTGATTGTGCGTTCACCCTGTCAACGATCTTCGCCCACATCTTGGTTTTCTGCGACATGGGGGTCTGTTGGACCAGTGTACCAAACAGCTGTGGCTCTACCCTGAGGATCTCATCTACCAGGACTTCCAATTCACTATCTAGGAACTTTGGATTCTTCTTGGGGGGCATGGTGATGGGTGATGTGTGTGTTGGTGTGCAAGTGAGGGTGTGTGAGTGTGTGTTTTGCTGGGTGTATGTGAGGGTGCTATTTGTTGAGGTGCTGATGGTGTGTGGCTTGTGTGATGGATGAGCTGTGGGTGTGTGGTTGCTGTCTGTTGAGTGCTGGCAGGTAATTTGAATTTGCAAAGGATCATGGTAGGGATTTGTGTCCTTTATATGGGTGGAGTTGTGGGTGTGTCTTTGTTCCCTGTTTCCCCACCCAGTATTTATTTGCTTTGTGATTGCTTGTTTGGTCTTTTTTTTTGTTTTTTTTTCCTTGGTTCTTTTTGTGCGTGTAGGAGACGTTCTTGTGACCGAGTCGGACCCTCCAGTTGTCTCGTGCGAGCCTCTCCGATTCGTTCACGCTGTGTTTGTGCTGTTTTCTGTGCTGCGTACGCGTCGGTCGCGGGGTTTGGGTTGCTTCGGCTCGCAGTTTTGAATGCGTGTCGGTTGTGCGGCTTGGGCTCCGTGCGACTCGGTCGTGTTTTCCACGCGTTGCATCGTACTTGGCGGGTCGGGCTGCACCTGTACGTGTCGGACGGTATTTATTCCGGCTCCGAGTCGGTCGGTATTTTTTCCGGCCCGAATCGGAATCGGCCCCCAAGTGTCTATTATGGGTCAGATAGCTATAGCAAAGATGGTGCTCCTCTCAAGATGCCTATATATTTTGCTACATTTATGTGTACAATCCCCAGGGTGACCTTCAAGGAGCTAAACAGTCTCCTGGCTTCATTGGTGTGTGTGGGCAAATTAATGATACACTGGAACTCGACAGAAAGGAAGGGCGCTGGGCATGCCAGATCTGGAAGTATATTATATAGCAGCTATTTCAACATGCTACTAGATGGTGCGCTGCAGAAAATAATTGAGAATAATGCCTCCAGGCTGGATTATTAAGGAGGGAGGAGCTCCTTATTGGCTAAATGAGGGGGAGTCACCAGCCAGAGGGTTGCCGCATCTTATACAACAGGTGGCGGCTACATGTGAAATAGAAATCAAACAAATTATTGGGCACCCACCGTTCTTTAGATGACTGCCACTGTGGTTGCTGCAACCATTCATGCGAAGAACACAGTACAGGACTATGTCCCAATGGCAAGGGGGAGGTTGCCACACATTGAGTGATCTGTACCCTGGAGAGGCATTCATAACCTTTGAAGAGGCCAAAGCCACATTGGGTTAGTAGTGGGACCCGGTCAGTTTCTCCAGTTTGCTTAGTTATTGAAGACCACCGGAGATATTTCGACAGACCTTCCCACTTCCCCAAAGACTTTCTACACATTGGAATTTATGCTAGAAGCAGGATCAGGGAGTAGGCTGATTTCACAATTATTTATCAGTAGCACTGAAGAAAGAAAGGAAGAGGACAACCTTGATGGCACAAAAAATATTGGAACATGACTTACATCAACATTTGATAGGTAGCGAGTGTAAAAGAGTACGTGCTCTAGTGCAGAATATAAATAGCAATGCCATGTTCAAGTTAGAACACTTCAATTTCCTGCATTGCACCTATCTTACACCTGTGAAGTTGAACAGGATATATGCACATAGGTCACCAGCATACCCAATGTGGAGAACAGGATCATGCATGTGACCTGGGCATGCAGAATTATGGTAGAACAGTGGGAGGCTGTGGTGACCAGATCATAAACTGCAATAAAAGATTGTCTGCTTTAATTAACCCCTAATGGTAAGAGGAAAAAAATGCAACACAGGTTTACGTAGTTGGGGCTGCTCCTGGTGAAAATGAGGATTGTGATATATTGGCTGTCCTATAGACAACCCAAGGTTGAGACGGAAAGAGACATATGATGGAGTGGGCCCTGGGTGTCAACGGACCAATAAAGGCCATAATAACAGACAACACTGTGGCAAATGATTTAAAAATATGAAAGGACCTGATAAACAAATTCACAGAACATCAGCGAAGTGACACAACGCCAATGAGTACTCAGAGGGAGCCCTCCTCATTGGGAGACAGTGACTCTAGCATTGAAGATGATTAATGGGGTTGTGTATGCAGTGCAGTAAGGCAGATTCAGAAATGCACCAAGGGAGGGAAATGTTGGGATAATGGTGTGCCCATGGTTGACACTCAAGAGAATGAGCAGTGTGTGATGATTATAATTAACTGGAGTACCTACAATTGACAGGGGCCTGTCTTGAGACAAGTAGTCATGTTTACAATATCATTGTAAAATGTGTTATTGTTTGGTTTTGAATGCCATCCTATGCTGTGTTAGACAAAGGCAAATTATAAATAAGGATGTTAAAAAAAATGTGTCCCTGTTCTTTGTGACTAGCAAGGAACCATGTGTGGTTTGCAACCCCTAGCTGTCTCAAAACATTTCAGGATTACCAACAATTAAAAGAAGTTGTTCTAAATGGAAGAAGTGCATGAGGTACAGTTCCCAATATGTGAATGACAGCTGCAGGCATTGAAGGGAGCAGATAGAGATCATTTGGACCCCCGCATGATACCTCCAATGTCTCTTTGCATGATGCCACAGTTTTGTTTTGATCACCAGCCTTGTTAAGGGAGTGGAGCTTCAGCAAAGTCACTTTATTAATGTTAATGCAGTGCAGAAGGGGCTATATGTCCTGCAGATTTCCATCCTAGATTTTGTAGCCATTCTCAAAGATTCTCCTAGCTAAGACTGCCTCATGCACATTAATGAGGACGGATTTCTTTGCATCTTTCCCAATGATTTTTTGAACAGTGCAGTGCAAAGATTTGGGTCACATCACATACACAGCCATTCACCCTCACCTTTTTAATATTAGGCTCTTACTCCTGTTAATCCCAGGAATAAGTTTATTTTCAAGGTGGGACTGGGGCAAGAACACCTCCAAAATTATTAGGGCTGTAGAGGAAAAAGTATCACCATAAGGGAATAATATTTCTACTGTAGGAAAACAAAAACAATGACAAAGTGCATCGGTATTTTGCGTTGAGTTTCTACAAGAATGTCTGTACATTTCAATATGTGTTAATGGAATGCATCTCAATAAACCAATTTTTAAAATATTTCATAAAAGTAGTCAATTTTCCCAAATCGCAGGTGTAAAGAATTGGATTTTTATTTGGGGTAGTTGACTATCCACCTCAAGGAATAAGCACAACCCTTGTCACTAAATGAACGTGATTTACATGGCACAAAAACTGTTTTAATTTAGGGCACTGTGTAAAGTATTTCTTTAGTATCAAAACATTAATAAAGTCAAAATGCAAAGCAGTAAGATTCGAAGCAAAATTATAAAACTTGAGTAAAATGTAATAAACAAAATGACACCGAAATGACAAAAATCCAATAAAGGTAACTGGAAAATAGATGTTTGTTTTTAAATTAAAAGAATACAGCACCAAATGGCACAAAGTGCCTATAATAGTCTATGGACACGGTAGACCTGGACCTGGGTGCAATTTGAGGCTGACCATAATGGGTCCGATACACCAACCAGGTTCACCTCGGTCAAAGATTTTACCTTCTGCTCTAGTCTTTAAGTCCCGATCCAGTACCAGAGTACTCTTCTAAAGAGGAGGCACTTTGAGATTCACAGGGTATCAGGCAGAGGCCAACAGTAGGGTTCAGCTGGCTGCTTCCAGCAAAAAGACTCTTGCAACTTACTGTCTCCCTGCCACACAGAAAGCCAGCCAACTTACCGTTGGAGTTCACTTCTTTGTTCTGTGCACAAGAGGGAACAGGTCTAGTCCTTCAGGGCTCCTCTAAGGTCAAATACAGCAGATCCAGTTCCCTTCTGATCTTCTGTAAGTCCAAAACGCATTGTAAAGCAGAGTTGCTTTGCCTGGAGATGCCACATTTATGCTTGTCACAAGCTAGTGGGTGGGGTGACTCCTGGCCCCTCCCTAACCAATGGAGTAAAGGTTCCAGGACCTAACCATACCCACTTTTTCACATTTATTTTTGCCTTAATGCAAACAGGCCCTAAAGTCAATGTGTTGGCACATTTTCAAGATGGCGAAAGTCTTCGGCCACATCAAACCTGGGCTCTAAGGGCTTGTGGTGTAAGTGGTGAATGTACTATCATAATTCTAGTGCCCTCTCACATCTAACACTAAAATTCAGTTTAGAGCAGGCACTATACCCATAGCAAACTCAAAGACAGGTGTCTGATAGGACAAAAGCAGGGTCCATAAGCAACCAGACAGTGAATACACAAGAATTGTCTTGACATCCTGTTCTCTCTCTTTCAAGTGCTCCCCAAGTTGATATTTAACCCAGAGAGCAAAGTCTGCTAGGACAATAGCAGGGTGCATCAGCAACCAGATAGTGGGTACACAAAAATTGTCTTGGCATCCTCTTCTCTCCCTTTCAAGTGAACTCCAAGTGTTATATGTGAACCCAGCATAGCTGTAATGCAAAATGTAACATTCAAGCTGTACTTGATGCTATAGAGTCAAAGATTATGCTTACAGCACCCAACCTGCATATTCTGTGGAGTTCAGAGGAGTCATCTCTGCCCATTCAGGTCAGCCTATTGCTTGCTCCTGGAAGGCATTTCATACCTCTTTTCGCATCTATTCAAGGTTAATCACTAGCTGGTGGAAGTTGGAGAGCCAATGCAAATTAGACTCCAGAACTTCAGGCAGAGAAAAGGTAACTTTCTAAAAGTTACTTTCCCTTAATATTTATCAAAAATCTGGCTTGACCATTAAATTAAATGTTTATTAACTATTACAAAAGGTTGTTTAACTATTCTTGTATTTGGTCCCATTCCTGAAATACATTATTAGTATTTTAATCTGTAATCTTGTTTTCTACATAGGATGACTAGGCCTGCCAGAGTGCAAATAGCTTTTCGGTTCTGGCCACTGTAGGACATGTTAACATTACATTTCTACATTCATTAGTTTTAAATACCATACACCCTGCCTTTTGGGCTACAAGGTCTACATACGGGTGACTTAAAATATTAAAAAGAATGTTTTTACCTGTCAAAAAGGATATATTTTGACAGGTCATAGGGCATGTTTTGCACTGTTACAGTCAGGCTATAGTGGCAGGCCTGAAGCCATGTTTGCACTGCTCCTATATTTGATGGCACAAAACCAGCTGTAGTCCACTATTGGCATTTATCTACCAGGCCCTTGGGTACATTTTGTACCATATACTAAGGACTTATAGGCAAGTTAAATATACCAATTAGGAGTATGCCTTTTCGACCATGTTTAAAGGGGGAGCACAGGTATTTTACCACTGGTTAGTAAGGTAAAGTGCATAGAGTTCTAATGCTAGTAAAAATAAATGGTCCAACAAAAGGTGAAACATTTAGGGTATCCACGCAGCAAAGTCTTATTTCCTATAGCAGGCAGTGGCGTAACGTAAAATGTTGGGGCCCCCCTGCAGAATGGGCTGAATGGGGGCCCCCTGAATGGATGCACCCCAACATTGCAAGGGCCTGCTCGGTAGAGCAGAGTGGCGTTCCCGAGCATTTAACTATTTCATATTCCATGCGATTGCATGCATTCTGCAAAGTATGCAATGGCATGGCTTAGGGGGTGAGGGGACCCCTTCCAAAACAAGAAACCCTGGGGCCCCCTACTCTGCAGGGGCTGCGGGGGCCACCATAACACCCCTGATAGCAGGGCACGCCTATATGAGTAAATGTCTAACATTTACCACTGCACTATGTATAATTATTGGCCAAGAAATCCATAACCTCAAAAATATAACTAAGAAAATATTGCAGCATAATAAATATAATTTTGTTGTAATGCAGTAAAGGGTAAATACATACACTACAGCTCCTAAAAAGGCGTAATATTATTTGTTTGTGCTAAACACATTAATGATTGAATATGTTGAGAAAGGCATTTAAAATATAGGCATAATAATAATAATAATAGAATAACAAGAAACAATTTGTTTATTTCATATTTTAAAATTAATTGTCTTAAAATAAAAAAGATGGAGCACAGTGGAAGACCAGGTGAGGAGAGACTGGTATGAGAGACTGTGGGAGGGTAAGGGAAGGAGAGGGTTAACAAGGGGTAGCTCTGGTGGACTATCTTGCAAAAAACATTCCCAGAATCAGAAAAAGGGAAGAGGAGGGAAGCCTCAGAGGAGGTTGGGGAACCAGAGGAGGATGCATTGGGCAGGGTTCCTTTTGGAAACGAAAAGAAATGGGAATAAAAGTATTTTTTTTCAAGCTTGTGGTGGGTTTTAGGTGTTCATGTTTGTGACACATTTATTGATAATAAAATATCGGTGGTAATACTTCTTCATTTTTGGGTTGTAGTGATGGCTTTCTGTTTTTTATAGAATTCTTTACTTTCACATGATACATTTTTAAGGCTTTTACCAACATTGTATTTCTTTTAACATTAGGATCATTAAAGGGCCACATTGTTTTAAGGAATTGCACATATTATTTTTAAAATGTTAGATGCTACAGAAAATAAAACATATTAGTGCCTTCAATATTCTCTTAGTTCATTGTTGAAAATGCTAGAAACACCATTTTAAATCATGCTTGTTAATAAGCAGCACAGTCACACAACAAATACTAGCCAATGTCAAGTTCCACATTTTATTATAAAATGTTATTATGCATAAATAGTACTCAGTACAACATCAAGACTAAATATTATAACTATATATATATATTGTATACGAACAGGTGGCATGGTGAAGATAAAATTTGATACATGAATTTTAAATCATGAATTTTAACAAGTTGGTTTTAATATTATTATCAGCACTTAGCACTTTATGGTTGTGAGGCACTAATACAGGAGGTTGCAGGAACCTGGGACAAATTAAAAATACAAAATAAAAAAATTAAAAAATAAAAACAACAAGTAACCATAATCAAGAAGTGGTTCACAAGTAACTTCTTCACTTGTATTTGCACTTTAATGGAGATGCATCATAGGACTATTATTTATCTGGCCAGGGTTTTAATGATGGTATATAATGTAAGCAGTACAACTGGTGTATTTTACATGAATTTTAAATTGTATTTATACAGATATTTATATATATTTATATTTATATTAATTTTATACATGATATTTGAATGTATGATATTTTTCTATATATAAAATGTTTTGCTATTTACAACATAGTTATCAATTTACCATTTTACCCAGTGGCTTTTTTCGCTTTGTCAATCATCAACAGTTGAATTTATTTGATGGCAATACAATATCAAATATAAAAGATTGGCCGTAGGGAGTTTACCAATGGCCACATAGGAATCCTCATAGAAAAGGTATTGACACAAGAGGATAGACTGAAGAGAACGCTACGAACCATGTGTTGTTTATGTCTATGATTGCGTAATTTGCATGTTTTGTAATCTGCACTAGTCACTTTAAAAGCAACAGCTAATGACGTAGCGGATGTCATGTGAACAAGGCTCGTTAGAGCCGAAACGTGTAATGGCTGTCTAAAATAAACGGGAAAAAAAATTGCACTGATAACGTGCTCCGTGCCCGTTTTTGTGGAGGAAAAACTGCAAGCACAACGGAATCCAAGATTCCAAATGGCGATGCTGCGCGCGCAATGTAATTCGTTTTATTTATTTATTTATTTACTCAACTCTGTTCAGCCGTATGCCGTAGTTTACTAC
Source organism: Calotriton arnoldi (assembly GCA_963921515.1). Taxonomy (NCBI): domain Eukaryota; kingdom Metazoa; phylum Chordata; class Amphibia; order Caudata; family Salamandridae; genus Calotriton; species Calotriton arnoldi. The sequence goes on from CAWUFW010002539.1 coordinate 263,858, forward strand.
CCCCCGCCCCACCGCCCCGCAGCACTCCCTCGAGGAGCCTCTACTGACATCCAGAAGTTTTCTCTGGAGTCCAGTAGTTCTTCCTTTAAGACATGTTCCACAGGGAAAATCTTCAAATCTGATAGTAAATGATCCACAAGGTTAAAATGATTGGCTACAGGCTGGTCAATTTTCTTATTAATTGGCTGTTGTTTTCTTGTGATCCTTCTTCTTCAAGTATATCTATATATATATATATACATCCACTGAGGAGGTCCAATGGGGGCCAACATTATAAATAAGGCAATCGAATGAAGGGTTACCAGGATGTTAATGCCGGAGTTTACCTTTGATAAAGGTCGTGATGACCGAAACGCGTCAGGATTGTCGTCCGTTTTGAAATAAATTGATGGAAATGCCAATTTGTGAGTGCGCCTTTCCTTTGTGCAGAAGGATTTGTTTGGTTATATATATATATATATATATATTTATATATATATATATATATATATATATATATATATATATATATATATTCCACTCCAAAAGCCTGCTTCACATAAAACCAGACTCCGGCACGCTCGGGCTCGCCGTTTCAAAGAGTTTTATTACGACCACACAATCAGGTAATGCGTTTCGACCGCGAAGCGGTCTTTGTCAAACCCAAGATTGCAGCCATTTTTTTGTGTTTTTATACATCGATAAAGTTTCAGCAGCATTAAAGTGACAGTGCAATTTAACAAATTTAAAGTGACATTGTGCAATTCCGCTGTGAAGGTAAAGTGACTTATGCATTTGTGCAAAAACAGCTTCACTTTAAAGTGCAAATTTGCATATTACCACTCGAAGAATATAGCAGAGGTTACAAGCAATAATGCTAAAAAGTAGCGCCTTGTCAATTTCAAGCACTCTAAATATTACTAATCTATATATATATATATTCAAAGAACAAACCAAAGGTTACAGGGACGTTATAGTTAGGCTTAGGTTTCACTCGCACAACCAGTCAACAGTGATGTCATCAGTGATGTCACTGACCATGTCATGAGTGATGTAATATGTGAGGTCATAAGCAATGCATTGTGAAGGTGCAAGTTATAGTTAGCTCAGCTAACTATAACTACTGAATTTCACTGGCTTTGTATGAATGAAACCTGAGCCTAACTATAACATCCCTGCCACGTTTGTTTTTTTCTGTGAATTTCGTAGTTTTTTTTTAAATTCCATTTACTAATTATAACGTCCCTGTAACCTTTGGTTTTTTCAGTGAATTTCTAAGATTTTATAAATGCTACTTCCTAACTATATTGTCCCTGTAACCTTTGGTTTTTACAGTGAATTGCTATGGTTTTCTAAGTAGTAGTCATGTTTGCAGAGTGGTGGAGAAAGGGGGCTGGGCCTCCGAAGACATCTTAGCAATCCCGCTGTGTGGGACTTACTGGAGGTAACAGGAAGGATAGTTGTCCCCCAAGGATGTCCCTGGGGGCCAACTACCCCTCCTGTTATCTCCAATAAGTCCCACACTGCGTGATTGCTGAGACCTCAGAGGCGCCCACGCCCCCTTTCTCTACCACTCTGCAAACACGCCTCCTGGTGCACTACTAGCAGGGGGATGAAGTTCCATTGGCTATTGAGAGTCCTTGGGGGCCAACTACCCCTCCTGTTACCTCCAGAGAGTCCCACACAGTGGGTTTGCTGACAGGCGTTCGGTGGCCACGCCCCCTTTCTCCTCCACTCTAAACTTGCACCTCCTGGTGCACTACTAGTTGGGGGATGAAGTCCCCTTGGCTCTTGAGGGTTCTTTGGGGCCAACTAGGCCTCCTGTTACCTCCAGTAAGACCCACACAGCTGGATTGCTGGGAGGTGGTCAGAGGCCACACCTCCTTTCTACACCACTCTGGAAATGAGCCTCCTGGTGCACTGCTGCTTGGGGGAAGAAATCCACTTTAGTCCTGAGGCCCTCAGGAGGCAAGGGGACATTATCCCCCCACTAGCAGTGTGCCGAGAGGTGCCTTTGCAGAGTGGTGGAGAAAGGGGGCGTGGCCTCAAACCACCTCTGAGCAATCGCACTGTGTGGGGCTTACTGGAGGTAACAGGAGGTCTGGTTGGCCCCTAAGGACCCTCAGCAGCCAAGGGGACGTTATCCCCCAACCAGCAGCGCGTCAGGAGGTGTGTTTGCAGAGTGGTGCAGTAAGGGGGCGGGGCCTCGGGCAAGTTGCTGGCTTTTTAAAATTAAAAATCAGTTTTTTAGGAAGGGGGGCCTTGTGGCCTCTCCTTCCCTGGGCTGTTTCGGGCCATGGGGACCCCATCTTCCTGGACATGCCCCTTTTGTTAATTATGTTTTTATTTTTTTTAAAGTGAGGTGGCTGCGCGGCCCCCCTTACTCCCCTATGCCCACTGTACCACAGACACCCCTCTGCCTGATAACTTCTTTGCCTGGCATCAATTCAAAGCACTGTGCTGGGTTCGGTGTGGGCTTGTTTCGTGAATAGAGGATTCAGCCTGCTGGTGCAGCACATCAGGGCTTTGCTCACAGACTTCCCTCATCTTAAGTACGAATTAGCCCTCTCTACAATTCCATTATAGGGTCTACTTTGCGATCTTTTTTTTTTTAACAATTCTTTTTATTAAACAGTTGCTGGTGAATGGTACAGTACAAGAGACCAGGTAGTTTACTTTTCTCAGTATGCATGAATGGAGGGATAAATAGACAGTACACATGTGAGGAACATCACTAAGGAAGAGGATCATCATAATCAACAGTACAAGGTGGCGTACAAATCTCTCCTCTATACAAATTCCACGGATTCCAGACTCGACTCCACTTCCTTGGGCACCCCCTTGCCAAATACACCGTCTTTTCCCTAAACATGCACCAATCCAGGTTTCTTTCCCAGGCCTCTAGTGTAGGTGTGTGTGCCGCCCCCCAGAGTTGAGCAATATTTCTCTTTGCCAGCATGAGCCCCAGAGTGACCCATTGTGTCTGAGAAGTGTCCAAGTCTGTTGGCTCCCAGATATTAAGGAGGCATTGTCTAGCCTCGGGACGGAGGGAGATTCTCATTACCTGGTTGATTGTGTCGTGCACCTTACGCCAATAAGAGTTGATATGTGTGCATTCCCAAATGATGTGCATAAACGTTCTGATCTGGCCACAGCGTCACCTGCATTCCCCTGTCTCCGACCACCCCATGTGTATTAATCTAGGGCCCGTTATGTAGATCCTATGGAGGATCTTCAGTTGAACCAGTCGCAAGCGTGCCGGGATAGCCACCTCTTTAGGGGAGGATACTGCTGTTTGCCACTCCTCGTCGTCCAGTTCTATCCCATCTTGTGCCCACCTATCTCGCAGTGCCCGGAGGGGGTTTGTCATGTGATTAATTAGTTTCTTGTAAATTAAGGATATCGTTTTGTCAGGGAGATGACCATCTAAGATTCTGTCCTCCAGAGGGGAGACCTCCGGGGGATCCGCCCCTTTAGGCCATAAAGACTGAAGTGAGTGTGAGACCTGTAAATAGCGAAAAATTCGGTATCCGCCAATTTATATTCGCCCTGAAGCATGCTGAAGGGTTTGGGCTCCCCTTTTCCCCAGACATCTTTAATAGCTGAAATCCCAATAAGGTCCCACCTATCGAAGCCCTTTGTCTTCCACAGGTCGCCCAATTTCTCCGAGTCCCAGAGAGGGGTAGCCAATGTGAGTTTGTGCCTCCAGCCAAGAGAATTAGTGGCGGCATGCCAAATTTGCACTGAGTGCTTCGTGGGGCCAGTTAGTTTGAACCGGTTAGGTCGGGAGTATAACGCCCTACCATAAGTGCCCCCGGAAGGAGCCATCTGTCCATGGCGTAGCCCGGGTCATCCACTCGGCCGTACGTGCCATGATTAATGGCTGCCAGTTGGGAAGCCCAATAGTATTTCTTGACATCAGGGAGACTGATGCCTCCATCATACCAAGACAACGTTAGTTTGCTCAAGGCGATTCGAGGCCTGCCGTCCCATAATAGGTCTCTTTGCAGGCCCTCCACCTCCCGAAAGTAACGTGCCGGGACTACATCCAAGGTATTTTGTAGGGCATATAAGAATCGCGGCAAGGCCATCATCTTAAACAGAGTAGCTCTGCCCAGGAGTGAGATAGGGAGCGTCTTCCAGTTATTAATATCACTTTTAAGTCTGCGAAGAGGGGGAAGAAGGTTTTGGGCATAGCGGACCGAGGGGTCCAGCGAAATGTATATCCCCAAATATTTGAATCCAACCGAGTTTGTTTGTATTGGACAGTTCCGGGGAGGGACAGGAGGGTCTCCCCTCAAGACAAATAATAGGGATTTTCCCCAATTGATAGAAAGTCCAGAAAATCGGCCGAAAACTGCGAGAATATCCATCACCACTACAAGAGAATTTCTAGGGGAGGCCAAATAAAGTAAAATGTCATCCGCGTATAAGGATATGCGGTCCTCCCATCCGGGGGACCACCGCAGACCCCTTATCCTTGGATCCCAGCGTATCCATGCGGCCAGGGGCTCCAAGGCCAGAGAGAAGAGAAGGGGGACAGGGGGCAGCCCTGTCGAGTTCCCCGACTGAGCAAGAACGAGGCTGACACCTTGTTGTTCACCACCACTTGAGCCAGTGGTTCAGAGTATAAGAGACGCACCCACTGAATGTATTCCGGCCCAAATCCCAGCTTTACCATAACTGCCCATAGGTATGGCCATTCGATAGTGTCGAAGGCCATGGTCGCGTCCAAAGACACAATCACCGCCGGCTCGCAAAGGGTGCCGGCTCTATCTATCACCCCATGCACTCTACGGAGATTCAGAGCTGTGTTTCTATGAGGCATGAACCCGGTTTGATCTGGATGCACCAGGCCTCCGATCACCTTCACCAAGCGGTTGGCTAAGAGCTTGGCTAAAATCTTGGGTTCGGCGTTTAAAAGAGAGATGGGCCTATATGAGGCACATTCCGCCTTATCCTTTCCGTCCTTGTGGATGGTGACAATAGTAGCCATTCGTTGTTCCCGGGGCAACGTTCCCACCTCCCTAGATTCCAGAAACATAGCGTTCAAATATGGGGCTAATTTATCTGGTCTCAACTTGTAGAGCTCAATGGGAAGTCCATTCGGGCCCAAAGCTTTCCCAGAATTCAAGGAACGGATCGCTTGCACGGTTTCATCGGCTGTAAGGGGGCTATCCATATAGTCTCGATCCTCACGGGAGAGGCAGGGAAGCTTAATATCCCTCAGCAGCTCCTGAGAGTCCGCTTCAGTGTGGGAGGAGACCGCCGTATAGACCGATTGGAAATGATCAGCGAACCTGTCCGCTATTTCCTGCGGTTCCGTGACCAAAACGCCTCCTTGTACATTGAGCTCTGGGACCAGCCGACTCGCCCATTCCTTCTTGTCCAGCCATGCTATGAGCTTCCCGGCCTTGTCTCCCTGGTCATAAAGCCTGCCCTGCTGCTCTCTACTCAGGGCCCTGGCCCTATCCGAGACCAACGCTTTATAGTCGTGCTGCTTCATACTCAACAAGTGGATCTTCTCCGGCGTAACCCCAGATTCCAGTTCCCTCTCCAGGCTATATATGTCTGTCTCAAGTTCTAGGACCTCCTTTTGCTTGTCTCTCTTAGAGCTAGATATCAAAGACAGGGCTTGTCCCCGAATTACTGCCTTGAATGCTTCCCACAAGGTCCTGGAAGAGGGCACCGATCCCACATTGTCGGAAAAATATTCGTCAATAGCTTTGATAAGCTCCTGACGGATCTTGGGGTTACGTAAGTACCAAGGGTTAATTGGGGCCAATCTTCCCACTCCGCCCATACCTACCGACAGGTGAACCCAGACAGGTGAGTGATCAGAGATACCTCTGGCTAAGTGTTTGATGTCGTGTATATATGTCGCCTGCGCAGCTGGCACCAGGCAGTAATCTAAGCGGGAGAGACTGTTGTGTGCCCCAGAGTGGAAGGTGTGTTGCACCTGGCCCGGGTGGTACACTCTCCAGCCATCGACCAGTCCCATCGCCTCAAGGAAATCAGGCAACCATCGGGCAGACGGTACTACCTCTCGAGGGGGATATCTATCTAACGTGCCTGAAACCACTGCATTGAAGTCTCCTCCCAGGACCAGGAGCCCATCCGGAAGGGCGAGCAGGGCTGCGCCCAAATCAGCAAACGTTGTACCCTGTAGGCCTGGGGGAACATAGACAGACATAAAGGCAATGTGCCGGCCCTCCCACATCCCGGAAACACCGACGTATCTGCCTCTATCATCTCCCCATGTGGAGCTAACCGCCAGCGGGAAGTTGTTCCTTGTCATAATACCCACACCCCTGGATCCCGAGGTGAAACCAGAGTGCGCAATCAGTTTATACCCCCTCTGTGCATTGCCTTGCATAGATTCCCAACCAGATGTGTCTCCTGGAGTAAGACCACATCGGGTGAGTGCCTCCTGATGTATTGAAGTACTACACTTCGTTTGATTTTGTCCCCTAACCCGTTAACATTCCAACTCATAATTTTTACATTTTTATCCCCCATCATGCCTGTACTGCAGAATATAGATCCAGCAACTCCGGGCTTGTACTCTTTCCGCAACTCTATTGCAGGTGTATATGTCCATTGCACCAATGAAACAAATAGAACAAAGAACAAAAAAACAAATTGTCCCACCCCAACAACCCCCACCCCGCTGCCCTGCACTCTAGGCTTAGAACTGCCCATCGAAAACTTGCAGAGTGCCTGTCGCCCTAGAAAGAAATTCAGAGAAAGAAAAGAAGGGGGAAAAGTGAGCTCCATGTCCCCACCCCTAACCAGGCCGAGTGTGACACCCCCGGCAGGTAAATGTCAAGAAACATATATGTCATCACCAGTCCCCATAATAAGGCGCAGATATACCGCTCACCCCAGCCCATCCCATATCGATAACCCCATTACGTAGTTCAAAGCCGCAGTCCTCAGAGATCTACTTCAGATCGGTGAAATGTCCGCCTGTGTCCCAGTGCCGCGATCCGCCTGGCCCGCCGCTCCGCGATGTTCGATCCACTCTGCCACTGCCTCGGGCTCGTCGAAAACCATGCCCGTCCCTCTGTCTCCACCCGGAGACGTGCCGGGAACAGCATTGAGTACTTCAGACCCCTCTCTCTCAGGCCACGCTTCACAGTGAGGAAAGACCTCCTTTGCTTTTGTACTCTCTGTGTAAAGTCCGGGAAGAAGGAGATGGCAGCATTTTCATATCGGAGGGCGCCCCGCTCTGGAGTTCTGAAGGATAGTGTCTCTGTCCCGATAGTTCAAGACCCGAGCCAGCATGGGCCGCGGGGAGCGCCCGGTTTGGGACGGCCGCCCGGGACCCTGTGAGCACGTTCGATAACAAAAAATTTGCTGAGGCCTTTGGGCTGCAGGTGTTTAAGAATGAGGTCCTCAACGAATAGGTCCGGGGATTGCCCCTCCGCCCTCTCCGGCACTCCTAGGATGCGGAGATTATTGCGCCGGAGTCGACCTTCATAATCATCCAGCTTGAGGTCCATGTACTTGTGTGAGTCCTGGAGTTCATGCATCTCCCTTTGTAGTTGTGTGACATCCCCAACGAGACTGGTGGTCGTTATCTCAACCTGCTTGACTTTTTCGTTAAGCTTCCCCAGGTCGGACCTAATCAGGTTAATGTCAATCGCCATGGCATCCATTTTGTGCTCGAGAGAGGTTTTGACTCCAGCAATTGCCCCCATGACATCCGCGAGAGATAGCTCTTGTTCCTCTTCCCCTGGGTGTCCCTGATTGGTCTCCGCAGACAGTCGGCTCCGCTGAGGGTCCCTAGTGACTGTGTATCTGTCCAATTTGTTAGTCTGCACCTGCTTCGCCCCACGGGACCCGGTCCCCCTGCGATCCCCGGCAGCAGCCATCGTGCACAACCAACTGGGCTAGAATAGTGGAAGCAGGCAGAGGCACCAGTCACACAGCTCCCAACAGTAAGTTCTATCCGGCAGCTACAACGCAGGCCCCAGGGGTCCGAGAGCAAGTCCTGCACTGTCCAGGGGGGGTGGGGTCCCTCAAGTCGGGTCCGGCCAGCTGGGCGCCCCCGGGACCCAGGCGGGTGACCAAACGCCGCTACGGTACCTGTGTGCAGCGTCTTCCGGCCCCGGGACCACAAGCGACAGGGAGGTTCCCTCAGTCGGAGCGCACCGCCGCCATTACTCTGCTCCCGGCGGGTGCGCTGCCCGCAGTTCCAGTTGTCAATGCGGGGGGCTTTGTTAGCTTCAGGGCCCAAGGGCAGTCACCACCTCCGCTGCTGGTCTCGCCCGTCCCCCCGTAACCCCGCCTCGATATCGCACGGCGGCACCTCCACCACTCAGGTCGGGACTCCCCTCCGGCGCCACTGTTCACCGTGGGCCCCGGCGCTCAGATTTCCCGCAGGCCGCAACACTCCGGAGCTGCTATCTCCCCTGTTGGGGCTGCTCGGTGCGCCGGAAAAGCGGGCTGGGGACCGCTACCCCTCCGATCTCGGGGGTGTCGACTGATATCACGGATGTGTCCGCAGGATAGACGTGGGGCCGGGACACTCGGCGGAGCTACTTCACTACGCGGCCATCTTCGATCCGCGCTTGGCCACGCCCCCCTACTTTGCGATCTTTGACGAGTGCCAGAATAAGTGACAGGTTGCAGTACGTAAGAAATGTGGTAGTGAAGAAACTTGTGGGTTTTTGGCAGCAGCAGGAAAGTCAAATAAAGGATTATGTCACTACGTGAAATACCACCAGAATCACCACTGCTTGAAAATAAAGTCAGCTAAGTGTATATGGATATATAAATATACACATGTCCTACAGTGACATATTTTGCAGACTATGACCACGAAGGATGGCAAAATACGGCAGGTCAGGATCTTGTCCAAGGGACGTGATGGGGACATCCCTTTATTAATTCACTGTTGTTCTAAATTGTGACACATTAGAGGCCTTCCTAACACAGGGGCACAATGAGTGCAGATGTGTGGCAGGAGGGAAGGAATAGTTGTGGGATATGTGCAGCTCTGTGCAGCATACGATACATGGTACAGCGACCAGAGATCCGTATGAATAATAAATTACCACAAATAGCCACCACACCGACTTCCTCCACACATGCCCCAGTGCCAGGAAATACAAAGAATGAATAATACGTGCTAATATAAAGTGTATTTCAATGTAGAAGGACAATATGCATTGAGTAGTGATGCTCAGTATTGCAATATTTTCAGAATACAATGTGTGCAGATTTACAAATGCCTTTTAGACGAGAGGTACAGACTTTAGCAGTGGTTGCAAATATTTTTCAGTTCGGCCACTATGAGTTTTTGTTTCCCAATTGTGTTATTGGGACGGAGATTCGGAAGATGTGCTTATCTCTTGGGAGCAATTATAGTACAATGTTTTGGTTCTTCTTTTGCTTTCGGAGTTAATTGATGTTTCAAGGTTTTGCATACTGCAGACATTATTATTTTTGGGTTCTTCCCTTCGTACATACGCAGTGTACTAGGTGTCCTGTTTTTGAGATGTTTGCATACATATGCTCGATGTTCACGTTTCCACCTCCTCATGTCTGGTTAGGCGTTCCACAAGTGCATTTGTGTTTTTATTTCTGAATATTGTGCCTGCACAATTGCACAACTTCTGTTTCACACCTAGCCACAGGTCATAGACAGAGAATGTTTGGTAAGGAGTAGACAACACATTTGGTACGACGGGTGGGTCAGGTGTGAGTACAACTGGATCCCATAGGTTTTATCTATAGTCAAACTGTAACAGGAAAACCTGTCATACCACAGGCCTACTACAAGTAGCATTAGACCAGCTACATTTTCCCACACATGTTTGGATCAAAGCTGGACCATGTGTCTGCTGTGATGCTAAAGCAGCAGCCAATTTCAGCAATGCCTAGGTGGTCTCCTTCAAAATAAAATAAGCAAGATAAGTGCCACAGTTGAAAAGAAAATGTAATTAAGAAAAAAATGGCTTTATTGCCTACTGATTGCCTTGTTTTCACTTAGAAATACTCCAAGTTCAGACCACCACCTAACTCCCCATCAGCTTGTCACTGGACGATCAATAAATGTATTAGTCCCAGCAACTAGACCTAAAACTGATACTGAAAGTTCTTCTGAAATTATGAAAGCTGAAATGTCTGAGTATCTGAATGAGTTAACACGCGCTGCGCAGTTTTGTTTCTACTCAGATATCCAAGCGGAAGTAGAAGGGATCCATCAATCCTGAGCTCCCACTCATCCCTCCCGGAACACAGATCTTTGTCCGGAAGGTTTCCATCGGCGGAAAAAAGTAAAATTTGAAGGACCGTTTAAAGTCAAAGACTCCACGCCAACAGCTGAAGAACATGGATACATCGGAGCGACATCTGCACCACCTCAGCACTGAACAATGAACAAGAGGGGGGCAACTTGTTCCCATTGACTATCCGAGAAGAAGAATGTGATCGATTTTGTAGTCTACAGATACAGCCGCAACACCAGCAGCACAAAAGATCCTTATAACAAGATATGTTGCTTTATTTTATGTTTTATCTTATTGTCAGAGTGGCACTAACACTGTTTTATTGGTTCACTGTTCTTTCTTATTGCTTGGCTCAGAAGACCTGTATTCCTCAAATACTATTATTTGCACGAATTTACGTTCATGACAAATGGAGTGCCCCAGGTTACTTGAGGTGTAGAGCAGCGACCTTACAGCCACCTAGGGTAGACTCAGAATATAAAGATGGGATAGACTGGAAGGTACACTTGGGGGGGGGGGAATGTCCAAACTTATAAAAAGCTTTCAAACTAAAGTCACCTCTTCTCTGTTTTCTAGGAAATAGCACGGTACCTGTTGGGCGCAACTGTGGATGCAACAGCACCATCTATAATTTGGACATGCAATATGGCACTTCCAGCCTAATGGATTTCTACTGAGCTTGCGGAGAACGTCTATATCTCCAACTGCCTAGTTGATGGAGCAGCCTGTGCTCACTAGAACAATGCACAAAGTCTCCCTGCTCGTTCCTACAGGCAATATCTCCCACATCCATGCCCATCCAATGACTGGCTATGTTACCTTGCTCCACCGACATCGGCTGTATGCTGAGTACTTTGGGTGGACAGCCTTCAAAGAAATACACCAGGAATTCTGCCTCTTCAACAAGGTCCAGCTCTTTTTTCAACGCCATCATTGTGATGTTCCAGATCAAGGCGAATGTACGCTGGCTTCGAAAAATACCAAGAGGAGGTTATGCCTTCGGAGAGAAAGTTCGTGCTGCACATTGCCAACGATGAGGAAAATGGCTCCATCACCAAGGCCATTGAGGACTTGAACAACATAGAAAAGAAAATGATTGCTGAAGGAGGTGCCATAGCAGACACAGCCACTGATTGGTTGAACCTTGACTGGATGCCTTCGTGGCTGTCTGCCATTCTAAAAAATGTGTTACCGGTTTTCGGTGTGCTGTTGCTCCTCTGTTGTGCCATACAGGTGTTCTGTCATTATGGTAAAAATACTGATAGTAAATTAGTAGGTATGAATTATGCAGGAATAGGGAACTTTCAGAAAGCCTATACACAAGAATAAGGATAAAACAATGAATGGGGATAGTTTAGTGCTCCATGTAGTTGAGAGCTCACACTGCCAGGACCACACTGACTGCAGCCCACTACCATTACCCAGTCACAGGTCAATAGCCCTAAATCACCACTAGGAGATACCAACTGAGATAGGATTTAAATGTAGATAAACCATCACCTACACCGACACCCTATACATCCCTCATTGACATACCTGAAGGAGAGTATATAGAGTTAAGGAAGCCACAGGAGAGCCAATGTACCTATGTGAATGAAACCCCTGGGATACCTCAACTAGGAGGAGGGCCTGCAAAGAATGCTGTAAGAGTTTTTTTCAAGAATGAACAAGAGGAGGGAATGAAGCAGGGTCTAGTTTTACCATATAGTGCCCCAGGCCCATTCTGTGGCTCATGCCCTCCTGTAACCTCAGATGTATCTCTCTTATGAAGGCCAATAACGTCAGGTCACTGTCTTTCTGATGAACAAGTCTCTGGGCCCCTGTCCTCTGCGTATACATCTTTCTGAACATCAAGAAGATGTAGCAATAACAGGATGCATCTGCCACGTAGAAGAATAAGATGGGCTAAGAGTAGGAGTGGGGGCCTACTTGGACTTTCCGCAGCTTTGGAAACTAAGACAGCGGCATGGCTTAAAATAAACAATGGCCTTATAAGGACCTTCCACCTTAAAGCTTCCGAGAAGTGACGCAAATTGTTTTCAATAAAATGGTCAGCTTTTGTTATTTTCTGCAGTCAAACAAATGCTAAAGTTAGACTTTGGGGTCAACGGTTTCTCATTAAAAGTGTATAAATGGGCCACTTACCGGCCCATTCGTTGACCACCTCTCACGGTGTACTATTTTCACGACAGAGGTGATCCCGGTTAACCGATTTATTTAGCTTCTGATTGAGGTTGTAATGCTTCATTGTACTTTGATGTTCAATTTCTCTCTCTCTATCTTTGTATTGCTGTGAATTTAAACTTATTAGACTGCATGTTTTTGCTCTTGATCAGCGATGTGTCATTGAGACTTGTAACTTGCTAGATTGCATGGTGTTATTTTTGATTAATGATGTGTTATTGACATTTATTGCTTAGTTGTTTGAATAAATTGTGTAACTCCTGACTCAATTCCTGCATTTTCAGATGTTTGTCTTGTTATTTCAGACAGCACATTTCCATGCCAGTTTATATAAAAATCACTCTCCAACACCTTTTGAACTTAATGACATCATAGGAAATCACATTATATGACCTTTGACCTAGAATCTTCCCAGGAAGAGATGTCACATGACCTTAACCCTTATGACATCACAATATTTGTCATCACTGAAGTTCTATAATAAGTGCATTTTCAATATAACAAGACAACACAAACAAAAGTCTATTTTAGATAGCACATATATTAGGGAGCAGACATTGTATGCCGGGGTAACATTTTAAGTTTCTCTTTGTATTACATGAAAAGTGATGTCAATACCTAAAGAGGATATAATGCCACAAAACACAGAACAGGACTGGGATCTTAAATTATTTATGACACAAATTGTCATTTAATAGAAACTCTCATGTCACTAATTGAATGATTTAATAGTTCCCCGAGTGTAGACTACAAAGAGAAATGTATTGATAATATATAGGGAGAGGAAAAAAAGAGATTTTGAAAAAACAGTAGTTATATCCACATGTATTAATCGATAAAGACCAAGGTGCTCATTACAATGTCTGGCCGTCAGAATCTTCGAGACCGCATCAGAGCCCTTCTGACCGACTCGACTCGTCATTCCGAATTGGTTCCCACTGCCTCGTGGATTATTCGTGGCGGTCGGAACCGCACCGTAACCCCCTATGGACGGCGTTTCCGCCGTCGGGATTACGATGTCGTTTTCCAACAGCCTTTCCGTGTCGGCCTGTCCGACACAGAAAGTCTGTTGTGAAGTGACTTTGGGGGCCCCTGGCAGGGTCCACAGGCACCCGCGGCCTACGGTTGGTGGACGAGGGGGTCCCTAAGGTACCCCCCTGTGAAACCCTGTACTGTGTGGCAGGCACCATAGGGTGCCTGCAATAGGATGCAGGGTTTTCCACACACACCCCATTTCTCCATAGGAGCCTGTGTATTACGGCCGGTTCTCAGGCGTAACACAAGCTCCCCTAGGGAATTCGACCGAACCGTGTTCGGTCGCATCGTAATGCGGCGGTCGGAACCGCTGACCGCAAGTCGGTCGGTCTCGAATCCGAGACGGTGTTGGGCGGAGACTTTCCGCCCAACATATTAATCAACCCCGGGCTGCGAACTCCGCTCCGCCAGTGGAGTTTGCGGAGTTTGCCAACTCTGCACTCTGTTGCGGACGCGGAGTTCAGGCAGAACTCCGACTCCGTGGCGGAGCAGAGTCAGCACCTGTTCCACGGCCTAAATAAAAAATAAAAAAAACACTTACCTGCTCTCTGGTGTCTCTGGTCTGCCCTCCTCCTCGCCATGGTGTCTCCTCCTAGCCGCCGTCCTCGCTGCAAACTCCTGCATTTTACGTCTTGCGTGGACTGCGCAAAACATAGGGGCTTGCAACCGGCGACGAGGATGGCGGCGAGGAGGAGAGATCACGGCAAGGAGGAGGGCAGCCCGCAAACGCCAGAGAGCAGGTAAGTGCTTTGTTTTTTTGTTTTTTTTAAATTGGGAGTGGGACTGGAGCGGAGCAGAGTTCCACTGAGTTTTATTTAACTCCGTGGAACTCCACGGAGTGCCACTCCGCGTACTCCACCCACCCTTAATATTAATGAGCCCCCATGTATTTAATGTGAACTATGTTACTGGCTTAAAATATTCCTTAACGTTAATACATTTTAATTTATGATCATTTGCAAAGTGAAGCAAAGACATGAAGGTTTAATTTAAACACATCATTATTGATGTATTCACAATAATGAAATAAAGGAATATTTCAACAAATTGCTTAAAAATGTGTTTGTTTTTTAGTTTGTTTTATTTCATCAGAAAAGTGTGCATTGCACTGTTTTATTTTTTTTACTCTACAAAACCTAAAGTGTAATGCCCCAGTCCAAATGAAACCTGCAAAAAGTAAACAGTGCTCTTTAAGACTATCTGTTCTTGCAGTAGCGGCCGGTGATCTTTGAAAGTGGCCGGGTTTAATACTTGCCCTGAATTGAACCAAGTAAAGTAAGTTGGCCTGACCTTTCCAAGGGAGGACTTGGGTGGGGGAGGGCGGTGGGGTTGCAGGGTTTTTTCCCCGACAACATTTTGAAAAAACAGGGAAAAACTGTGGATGTTAAGGCATACTTTTGTGCTATGGATGCCCCTATATGTCAAAATTACCTCCACTGCGGAAGAGCCAGCATTTTGTCAAGGGTGCTTCCCATATGCAATGTGTGCCCTTTAGGCTAAAATTGACGTACAATATGCCAGTGGCAGAAATTTGCCATTAGTGCCATCCATATACCATGGGTGACTCATATCTCAAACATTTCCTCCAGTATTCCAGGGCCAGCATTTTGTCATGATTGCCACCTCCGACAGATATGCTACAGTTTTTCTCCTTGTTGCCAAGAATGACCTCCAATGTGCCAGTTCCAGCATTTTGCCATGTGTGCTCCCTGTGCCTAGAATTTCCTCCAGAATGCCAGTGCATCATGTTTCCACAGATGCTCCTATGCCATTAATTACCTCCTGTATGCAAGGAATATATGACGTTACAACACATACCATTACAACGCATACTTTTACAACGCAGATTTTATTCAATTACTATTACAATGCATGTTTTTACAACGGGAACAATTACAATGCATGTCTATAAGGATACATAAAAAGTGCCATTACAACGGATACTATTACAATGTATACCAATACAATGAATACCATTAGAACGCATAATAATTAAATTGTTTGAAACTTAGACAGATGTTACGTAAGAAAAAAAGTCGTGAAAAAAAACCAAAATGTTAATACTTCCCAAAATATTGTAAAGAAAAAATAATTTTCTGGGATATAAATCATATAAAAAACAAAAACAGTGTGCATTCATTGGCAAAACAAGCATATACGTATAAAGCATTAAAAACATGTGTCCTTCCACTATTTTCACTACAACAGCCCAGCAATCATCAACTCAAAATGGCGGCCATTCTGAAACGGAACGTTGTAAACAGCATTTTACACTCAACATAATAATTATACATTCTGTCAGGTTCTGAATCACGCTGAAAAGTAGAATTCAATACATATTTTCTTTTAAATTTTCATTAGCCCCAAACAAACGTATAAATTCAACCGACCACCATTTTGTACTCAGTGGTACACTGACTTCCCTGGTGACCACACGCATCTGCAGTAGCAGGATAATTGTGAGAGCTTCAACTTCAAACACTGCCATCTATTGACTGAAGTAAGTGAAAGTTGTAAACTAAATACATTTAGATAGACATCAAATAATTAATAAACCTAAACCTAATATTATTTTTGAAATTATAGTAAATTCACAGATTTTGGACAAACAGAAACAGCAAAATAGTACTAATTTTCTGAAAAAGTAAGTGAATGTTTAACATCAAATTTAATTTTAAGCTAAAAAAAATCTCAAACCAAAATTTCAAGTTTATTTTTCTAATATATTCACAGACTTTGAAAAGAGACATACACGTACCAAAATTAATTTAAATCTCTGAAGAAATCCATCAGTAAGTTTATGCTACAGTATTTTTATGACCTTGAATTTTTTTTTAAAGTTTGATTTTTATATAAATAATATATGTTGTGAAAGATGCTGGGCAGTAGTCTGAGACAAAATTACTATTGTAACTCAGCAGGGTGTTTACCTCTGGGAAGGTGCTGGTCAGTGGTGGGGGCAAAATTACTATTATGATTCCAGTGGGTGTTGGTCTCAGGGAAGGTGCTGGTCAGTTGTTGGGGACAAAATTACTATTATAACTCCACTGTGTGCGTGCCCCAGGGATGGTGCTGGTCAGTGGTGGGGGTCATAATTAATATTCTAACTCCACATGCTGCGTACCTCAGGGAAGGTGCTGGTCAGCGGTGGGGGTAAAACTTACTTTTCTAACTGCGAAGGCTGCTTGCCTCAGGGAAGGTGCTGGTCAGTGGTGGGGGACAAAATGAGTATTCTAACTCTGCCAGTGGCTTGTCTCCAGAAAGGTGCTGGTCAGTGGTGGGGGACAAACTTACTATTCTAACTCTGCAAGCTGCTTGCCTCAGGGTAGGTGCTGGTCAGTGGTGGGGGCAAAATTATTATTTTAACTCCACATGCTGCGTACCTCAGGGAAGGTGCTGGTCAGCGGTGGGGGTAAAACTTACTATTCGAACTGCGCAGGCTGCTTGCCTCAGCGAAGGTGCTGGTCAGTGGTGGGGGCAAAATTACTATTTTCACTCCACTGTGTGCGTGCCTCCGGGATGGTGCTGGTCAGTGGTGGGGGCATAATTAATATTCTAACTCCACAGGCTGCTTACCTCAGGGAAGGTGCTGGTCAGCGGTGGGGGTAAAACTTACTATTCTAACTCCACAGGGTGCTTGCCTCAGGGAAGGTACTGGTCAGTGGTGGGGGGGCAAACTTACTATTCTAACTCCACAGTGTGCTTACCTCAGGGAAAGTGCTGGTCAGTGGTGGGGAGCAAAATTACTATTCTAACTCCGCAGTTGCTTGCCTCAGGGAAGGTGCTGGTCAGTGGTGGGGGGCATAATTAATATTGTAACTCCACGGGGTGTTTGCCTCAGGGAAAGTGCTGGTCAGTATTGGGGGGCAAACTTACTATTCTAACACCGCATGGTGCTTGCCTCAAGGAAGGTGCTGGTCAGTGTTGGGGGGCAAACTCACTATTCTAACTGCGCAGGGTGCTTGCCTCAGGGAAGGTGCTGGTCAGTGGTGTGTGGCATAATTAATATTCTAACTCCACAGGGTGCTTGCCTCATGACGGATGCTGCTCACTTCTTGCTTTATTAAAGGTAAACAAAAAAAAAGTGAAAACATACAGTCATTATCTTTTTTTTTTACACAGCTTGAATAAACTCCATCTAAAATCTATACAATCAAATCCATCAACTGGACTACAAAACATCTTCTTAAGCACATGTTCAACAAGCAGAAGACCTTTCACAGGTAAAATAGTTGAAAAACCTAATGTTGCTACCAAAACTAACAAGAACATTTCTTTTTAGAAAGCAAAAAGCCAAGCAAACATCAATCATTAAAAATCCACTTTTCCTTTTAGACCTGCCCAACATCACCCAGAAGGGAGAAAACAAAATGAGCAAAAATAGCTGAAGATACCAAACTACGCTAGCAAAAGGACAAACAAGCAAACAAAGGCACCTTACTAAGGTGAGGCATACTACTTTAACTATATGAAATGCCTCTTTATCTTTTAACAGGAATCAACAACAAACCATATTAGAAAATCACACCTGGCAAAATCTAAATTAAACAATGTAATAAACAACATGTTCTTAGAAACCTCAATAAACAACCAATTAATTATTACCCATTTTTTTTGCAGTTTGTAATCAATAAACAATTTCAAATTAGAAAAGCGTATCATAACAGCAAAACATCGTAAAACATGTATTCTGAAATATAGATAGTCAAACATGTAAAACTAACAACATTTCCTTTGCAGATTAAACGTTCATTTAAAAATATAACACAAAAATGTCTTTTCTCCCTTCTTTTACAGACATATACATAATGGCATCAGGTAGACAAGCCACCTATGTGAAATCCCAAAAAGGAAATCGACTCCTAAAGCACGGTGGCTACCTTTATTGTAAGGAGAGATTAACTGAGCCCAGGAGTCATGGGAGGTGTGTGCAGTATTACTCATCCCATTGCACAGGCAGAGCAGTTACTCTTGGTGACACTGTTGAAAGGACCACAGACCATAACCACTCTGCTTCTGCAATGGAGATTGAGGTTAGAGAAAGCATAAACCAAAAGAAAGAACTTGCATCGACCTTCAATGAACTCTGTGGCGCAGTTTGGAGGGAGGTATCCCAACACAATTCTATACATGTAGCAAGTTGTATGCCCACAATCCCATATTTACGCACAATTATACAGAGAAAAAAACAGGCAAGTTACCCCCAACGTTTAATACGTCAAACATACTCTGATATTAACATTCCTCCTGAACTAACTGTTACCGTTACTAATGAAACCTTCCTTGTGCATGACAACAAAAACCTTCAGAAAAGAATACTAATCTTTAGCACACTCCATAACCTTGTAAAATTGGAGACTAGTTATATTTGGATGATGGATGGGGTGTTTAAATCCACACCTCATCCATTTTCCCAAATATACACTATTCACGCCTATATTGATAACACTATAGTTCCCTTAGTGTACAGTTTACTTCCTGATAAGCAAACCTCAACGTACTAAAATCTAAAACACAAAATAAAAGTCCTAGAAAAGTGATAACTGATTTTGAATTATCCATGATTAACACCATAAGCAAAATGTATCCTGGTACCCAAATTCAAGGATGTTTTTTTCACTTTTCATAGGCGTATTGGAGAAAATTTTTAAAAAACATCCTTAGTTGAGGATTACATATCTGACAGTAATCTGCAATTTGAGTTAAAAAAACTAACTGTCTTGTGCTTTGTTTCTCCTGACTGTGTGCATGAATACTACACATCAATTACTGAATCTGAGTATTTTACTGCAAATGAAGACAAATTGGGCACTCTACTAAACTACTTTGAGGACACATGGATTGGCCATCTAAGCAGATCGGGTCGCAGAAGGAATCCAAGGTTTCCTGTGAAGTGGTGGAACTGTTGCACGACCTGCTTAGAGGGCGGAGCAAAAACATTAATGCCATAGAGGGATGGCACAACTCCTTCAATAAATCAATTCGAAAACCTCATCCAAACTTCAATCATTTCTTGGAAATTTTGAAGAAGGAGCAAAGTTTCCAAGAAATGAGAATAGCGCAATGATTGACTGGTAGTCTGAACCCACAAATTTCCAAAAGAACAAAACAAATATCCGAGAGACTATTGGGACAAATTCAACATTTTTCATTGTTGGTGACTTCAGACTACCTAGACAAAATTGCACACATACCACATTTCTAACTAACACTAACACCTATTCTATCTTACTTACCTGATTTGCAATTTTGTTTTTAAATTAGATTGTTGGTGACTTCAGACTACCTAGACAAAATTGCACACATACCACATTTCTAACTAACACTAACTCCTATTCTATCTTACTTACCTGATTTGCAATTTTGTTTTTAAATTAGATTGGCATTTTTCAAAACATTTTTCCAAATAAAAAAAAAATCGGGTTTCCTACCTTCAGTTGTCTTCCTTCTTCGACTCTTGGTCTTTTGTAAAATTACAGAGTTCACCAAGAGTCTGGAGCACACCAAAAATCAAAAATAACAAATACATAATCCACTATCGAATCAAAAGAGACACAGATTGGCATACCCATATATTACAGCAAACACACTGCTGCAAAATATACTGGGTAAACTAAAAAAATGAATCCCAAAGGAAAAATCCTGAAAAATGAAATAAGTTTGGCAAAAAACGCAACAAGAAATCCATAGTTGCAATCCACTCTCCATGCATTTGAAATCCATCCATTTTGTGGCAAAAGTTTTCCAAAAACCAAAAATCCAAACTTTAACATGCAGTAAAACTCCCACATTAAGTTGAAATCCATTTGAAATACTTCCGAATTGTCCAAAACATTCATTCGGCCGTCCATGCCATTTGTGTTCTCCAAACTTCGACATGCTCGAACATTCTTGAATACGCTATACTTTTCTTTAAAAGCGCAACACGCCAAAACTTTTTAAAAAATATTGCTTCTTTTACACAATAGTTTAAAAGAAATGTTAATAACGCTTTCACATAATTTTATTTTTAAACCTAAAGTGTAAAAAAAACAGTCATTCCGGCGTGAGCCTACAATCACTACCTGTATAGGAATGAAAATGTGCTTAAAAAATTCAAAATATACATCAAAATACGAACTTGTATCTAACTACCTCTCCTCTCTCCTTACAATAAACTATGCCGCGCACAATCTCTATTTACTAAATAAAATTTGTCTTACATGACTGCAGCTCTTCCTTGCTTCCGATGCTCCACTGACTGTAGAAACCAAAGCACAACGGCAAATGTCATCTGTAAAAGTAAAAAGAAAAAAAAGGACAATTTCACTCATTGACTTGAATGGAAAAACGTGGAAAAACTATAACAAATATGTTAAAAAAATGTTAACGTACTCCTTTGAAAAAGTTTTTATTTTTGTAACATCATATATAATGAAATGTATTTATATTACTTTAATGTACATTTTTGATTCACTGTTATATGTTTTCATTAAAAAAATGTATATAATAAATACTTTTATGTGTCCTATTTAATTATTTCATTTAAAAAAATTCTATTTCGTATAATGTTATTTGCTGTATTTTTATAAAATTATCTGAGTGTACATATATCCATTTTTACCTATTTTCAAATGTTTTATTAATTTATTGTATATTAACTAATATATATATTTGTACGGTTTTAAAAATAGTACACACCCCTACACAAAAACTCCATTTCACTAGCATTCCATGCCAGATTTTAAATGTTAAACCCTCATAACTATTGATTTTAATTATCACAAAATGTTTAGAAATGATTATTATTAAAAATAAAAAAAAACAAGTATTAAAATTAATACCTGGGTACTAATACTCGCCCACCCAAAACCCCTATTTTCCTTGCATCATATGCCAGAGAAAGGGTGCCACACCCTCTTAAGTATTATTTTTAACTATTATTAAAAAGCTAAAAATTATTATCAAATGCAATATTTATTAATACTCAGGTATTAAAAATAAACCTGGGTTTTATACATCCCCCACCCAAAACCCCAAATTCCCTTGCATCCTGTGCCACAGAAAGGGTTTTACACCCTCATAAGTATTATTTTTAATTATTATTATATTACAAAAAATGTATATTACATTCAATAGTCACTTCCCAGGTATTAAATTTAATTCCTGAGTATTAATACACTCCCCTACCCAAAACCCCTAGGGCCTCATTTATGAGTTTTTGCCGTAGGGCAGTGCCACATGCCTTCCTGCTGTACTGCCCTACAGCAAAAGAAAAGGGCAGGAATGTGCCATATCCATTAGATACAGCACATTCCTGTCCTTTTCCCCTGCACCGGTGCACAATTGGCTGCCATGCGCCAACGCAGGCACCTATGCACCATGGTGCAAGGGTGCCTGCGTTGCAGGGATGATTATTTTTGTGCAGGAAGGGAAACATTACTGCACAAAAACAATCACAACAGGCTTTTTCCTCTTTCTCAGCACACAGAGAAAAAGGAAAAACCGAGGAGATATGAAGATATTTCTCCTCGTTGTGCCTCTCTTACACCCTCCCTGGGGAGGCATACGTTTTTGTCGCTGCCTCAGAGTTACGATATCTCATAAATCCATGGCTTTGTCAAAAAGCCATGGATGTTGCACGCCCCTTTAACGCAGAAAACTGCATTAACGGGTACGATATTTACGAGGCAGCATTAAGCCAAAAAGAGTGGCTTAGTGCTGCCTCATAAATATGGAGCAGGCTCCAATACCATGGAACATCACAAAAAGTGACGTTCCGGCGGTGCAAGGGGCATCATAAATGAGGCCCCTAATCCCCCTGCATCCCGTGCCAGAGAAACGGTGTTACACCCTCTTATTATTTTTAATTATTATTATATTATTAAAAATAAATATTAAATGTAATATTCATTAATACCCAGGCATTAAAATTAATACCAGAGTAATAATACACTGCCCCACCCAAAAACCCTAATTCCCTTGTATCCCATGCCAGAGAAAGGGTGTCACACCCTCATAAGTATTATTTTTAATTATTATTAAATTGCTCAAAATTAATATTACATATACGCTTCATTACGATGTCAGGCGGGGACACCGTTGCAGAATCGGGAAGGACCGACCTCCGTTCGGCGGTCCTGACCGCAATATTAGGATGCGACCGCACATGGTGAGGTCGCACACTCCGATTTCTCTATGGGAGCTTGTGCTGCGGCCGTAAACCGGCCATAGCACAAGCTCCTATAGAGAAATGGGTGTTTTTGTTAATCCCTGCACCGCGTGGCAGGCACTTTATGGCACCTTATGGTGCCTGCCACGCGGTGCAGGGATTAAAACCCTGGCTTCCAACCGGAATCCGCTGTGGCAAGGGGGCCCTGCTTAGGGCCCCAAAAGTCACTTTCTGACAGGCTTTTCATGTCGGAAAGCCCGGCATGAAAAGCCTGTTGGAAACCAACATCATAATCCCCACGGCGTAAATGTCGTCCACAGGGGATTATGAGCAGCCTCCGACTGGCCGACGGGCTCCTTGAGCCCGTCAGAAAGAAGTCGGTCCGACCGGCAGGTTTCAAATCTGACCACCTTCATCATAATAAGGCTGTCGGATTTGAAACCAACGATGTAAGTCGTAAAGCCTCCCACCGCTTTCCAATTTACATCGTAATAGGGCCCTTAATATTAATTAATACCTAGGTATTAAAATTAATACCTGGGTATTGATACACTCCCCCATCCAAAATCCCTAATTCCCTAGCATCCTGTGCCAGAAAAAGGGTGTTACACCCTCTTAAGAACTATTTTTAATTATTATTATATTATTCAAAATAAATCTTAAATGTAATATTCATTAATATCCGGGCATTAAAATTAATACCAGGGTATTATTACACTCCCCCACCCAAAACCCCTAATTCCTTTGCATCCCGTGCCAGAGAAAGGGTGTCACACCCTCATTAGTATTATTTTTTTATCATTCTTAAATTGCTAAAAATTAATATTGCATATAGGCCTCATTACCAGTCGCGGTCCGTGTAGGAGTGCCGGCCGGGCGGTGACGTGGGGCGGGGGAGGGACAGGGTGGAGGGTAGCAAAGTACGGATTACGGACCAATACAGGTAAGTAAACATTTAAATCAATAAAACGAATTTCGTTGCGCGCACTGCATCGCCAAATGCGATGCAGTGCGCGCAACGAAATTCGTTTCATTGATTTAAATGTTTACTTACCTGTATTGGTCCGTAATTCGTACATTGCTCCCCCCAACCTGCCCCTCCCCCGCCCCACGTCACCGCCCGGCCGGCACTCCTACACGGACCGCGACTGCTCATTACGATGTTGGGCAGACTTGGACTGACCGACCTGCGATCGCATTATTAGGATGCAACCACACATGGATGCGACCACACATGGTGCGGTCACACACTCCCATTTCTTTATGGGAGCTTGCGCTGCGGCTATAAAGTGGCCTTAGCATGAGCTCCCATAGAGAAATTGGGGTTTTTGTTAATCCATGCACGGCGTAGCAGGCACCTAACGGTGCCTGCAAAGCGGTGCAGTGATTAACAGGGGAGCACCATAGGTGCCTCCCAGGCCTCCAACCGAAGGCGACTGTGGCAAGGGGCCCCTGCTAGGGGCCCCCAAATTTGCTTTCCAACAAGCTTTTCATGTTGGAAAGCCCAGCATGAAAAGCCTGACGGAAACCGACATCATAATCCCTAATTTCCTTGCATCCCGTGCCAGAGAAAGGGTGTCACACCCTCATAAGTATTATTTTTAACAATTAATCTATTATTAAAAATTAATATTAAATGTTATATTCATTAATACCCAGGCATTCAAATTAATACCTGGGTATTAATACACTCCTCAACCAAAACCCACAATTCACCTGCATCCTGTGACAGAGAAAGGGTGTCACAGCCTCATAAGAATCAATTGAAATTGATAATAAAATACTAAAAATTCATATTAAAATCATTATTATTAATAACCAGGTATTAAAATTATTACCCGCGTATTATTACTTTCCCCACCCGAAACCCCTAATTACCCGGCATCCCGTGTCAGAGGATAATAATTACACTATAGTACTGCTATAAATAAAATCAAACACTACACAAAAATTATTTCTTAGCACTTATCTAAACACTTACCTTAATTCTCGATGTAATAGCATGCGTTGTAATAGCAAATGCATTGTAATGGCATGCGTTGTAATACCATGCGTTGTAATGGCATATTCTTTGTAATGGATTCGTTGTAAAGGCATTACAATGTAATGCCTGTGTTGTGATAGATGGTTCTAGTATGCAAGTGGTAGCATTTTGCCATGGTTGTCTCCATATGATAAGTATTACCTCTAGTATTCCAGTGCCAGTATTTTGTCACAGGCCCCTGTCATGCTATGAATTTGTTCCAGCATGCTAGCATCAGTTTTTGCCATGGGTGCCTCTATAAGCCAAGAATTCAGGGCCGGACTGACCGTAGCGGGCACCGGGCGTTTCCCCGGTGGGCCGCTAGGGTGGGGGCCGGTTTTGGGCCCCTGGGGCCGTTTTTGTTACGGGGGTCGGCAATATCGGCCCCCTGTAACAAAATCGGCCGAAACCGGCCCTCGCAAACTGCTCGGCTGCACCCCCACTCACCCCAGGGGGGGCCGGCCTAGCAGTTTGCCAGGGCCAGTTTCGGTTCCCAGTCCGGCCCTGCAAGAATTACCTTAAGTATACCAACTCCAATAGCAGACTAACATGAATAGCATCACATTCTCATTCAAGCTCACTTACATTCACACACGCACTCATCTTGACTCATGCTCTTATTCATTCTCACCTGATCTAACTCACTCATTTGCACTCACTCTTGCTCAGTCTTATCCTGCCTCACTCATACATTGTCACTCACACCTGCACTCATTCTTACAGTCTCACTTGTTATCACTCACTCTGATTAGGTCATTCTCTGTTAGGAAGGTAAAACAGACAGCATGAAGTCGCTGCTGAATATGTCTCAGTGTTGGAAATGGACATTGGAACAAATTCTGTATATTTCACTGGGACCAACCCAGATCCGGCTGGATGCCCTTTATTTCCTGCACTGACCTGGATAGTTTTTAAACAGACCATTGTAAGTTGTGAAGTCGTAAACGTGTTTTTAAGATTTCACTATTGCCCAGTCAGTACGGGTTAGGTGGTCTAGTGGTTTTGTCATGGTTCGTTTGCACTAAAAAGCCATTTAAATGGAAGGCGTGATCTGTAAATGGCAGCACCCTACCACATCATGCTGCAGTCGTATATTCGGGAGGATGTGCTCCAAAAATGCACCCCCTGCAACTCCCCCACCATTCTGCTGCGGGACGGATATGGCTCTTTTGCTACACATGTTTTTTATGCAACACTGGGATTTTTCACAATCCCTCTGACTTTAGTGAGGAAACGTTTAATAGCCAACACCCTGCACCCCACAGAAATCTTTCCCAACACCACTGCGTAGGGTGGAACTAGGGCTTCTGCTGAGAGACAGGCCGATTTTTCCTAAATCCCTGGATTACAAGGCATGGCTGAAGCTTGCATCAGTCCTACTAATACCCGTATGGAGCACCACCCAGGAAAGGGCCGCCGACCGCTGGGGAAACGTCGCCATTCTGGTATTCAAATACAAATAAAAACCACTGCAGCCCTGAGCTGTGTTCTGTAAAAGAAACGCTCACCACCGGTTGCACTTAAATATTCTGCTATT
The DNA here is from genome assembly GCA_963921515.1 of Calotriton arnoldi. NCBI lineage: Eukaryota > Metazoa > Chordata > Amphibia > Caudata > Salamandridae > Calotriton > Calotriton arnoldi. Next base: position 290,005 of record CAWUFW010002539.1, read on the forward strand.
GATTTACTTTGTTCTGCAAAGGTAATGTTGAAGAAAATTAAACGTAGGGAAGCTTGAAATGTGTTTTCTGTTGCAGTGAACGCTTAACCAGTCACAGTATGACCCGCGTCTGTAGGTAACATTACGCCCCCACCCGATGCCGACTCCCCCGTCCGCCACCTCTCCTCACACAACCCTCCCGGCAAGAATTATGATTTATGTCACGGGCCCCGCTTGCTAGCAGCCAGTTAAGGCCGCCTCGAGTACAGTTTCTGGAGGTTCCCCAGGAGAGAAGGGGCCGCGCTGCGTTCTTTAACTTTCAGCACCGTGGCTCGTGCAGCGAGGGAAGCTGGCCGCGAGCCTAGGCCGGGTACCAGTGACGCCACTGGTGGTCAGTAGCAGGCAACATCTGTGGTTTCGAAGTTTATGTATGGAAATTGTGGAACTGATAGGAATCAAGGCGCTAAGTTGTGTTATAACTCATACACAACCTAATTTACCATCCCTAAAATACTCCACCAACTAGCACTAAAATATCACACCGAGCAGACATTCCTTATCCCATCCATAGCTTGCTCCATCAACCCTCTAAACATGAACACCTCAGCCATAATATAGTCTATCCCATAGTCTATCCCTTCCAACCCCTCACCTACCATACTCCACCACCATACCATCTCTACCATACACCACAGTCTCTCATTCTGTCATCTTGAAACCATTATGTGTACTGCGAATAATTTCCAGTATATTGCCTCAGAAGAGGAGAGTGCCTGTCACATTGAAATGCTTTATTAGTTAATGGTAATGAGAGTGATGGAAGACAGACTATCAAAGGGTTCGAAAATAAATAGAGACAAGGGAAAATGCACTAGTAGAGATCAGAATACCTCAAACGGAGAATAATTGTCAAGGGTGCCGGTCTTAAACTTAGACAGACACTATACTTTCACCAGTAACTGAGATGAGCCTCTTTCACAGGAATCAGAAAAGAATGATTATTTTTTTACTAGAGCAGAATAGAGTGTTATGATGTGAATATTAGTGAGCAGGGAATCAGTGGCAACTTATCTCTGTGGTTAAAGAGAATTACACTGTAGCTGCTGGAAGGGGCTGAGGAGAGGTTGCGCATACAAGTCTTACACCTTTATACACCCTGCACTGGACAAACTGATTTCCTGAAAATCCACTTCAAGGACTTCTTTCACCCAAGCATTTTAGGATATGGAATTATTTATCCTAGGATCTTCATTGGTATTTATAAACATGTGAACATTTGTATTTAGTATCCAGGAACACTATGAACATAGGTCAATGTGTGCAAACAGATTGCCAGATCTATCCATATATGCTAAACACAACTGCCCAAATATATTATTGGCCAGGTCACAGCACACTACTGTGGTTGCACAGTGGCAGCAATGTGACCTGGACAATTCTTTTTTCTGTGCCAAATGCATCAATCAGGCAGAGTGCAAAGGAAATGGTGGCAGGATTCACAGAAAACCTACCTCATTAATATTCAAGAGGTAAGATATTGTATACATAACTTTATGACCAACTATCATTAAAGAGATGGAGATCTGCAAGGGACAACATACCTTCCATGTCCCTTAAAGTGTCTGGGGTTGCACAGCGTAAAAGGAATATCCAGAGGAGCATGGAGTAGTCCTTCAGACCACCGTCGGCTCCCCGGGTGCTCCTAGTTGTCATTCACACATTGGAAGTTGCCACTCACAGCTTTTGTCACGGCTTTCATCATAGGAGCAGTCAGTAACCTTTCAATGCCTTGCAATCACCGAGCAGTCTCAAAGTATTGATACATTTCTTTACAAATTGTAATAGAAGAGTCGTCCTTTTGCTCCTCCCTTTGTGATTTACAAGGAATTACAATGTTGACATTGTGAGTCACAAAGACATTGTGTTTTTGAGGTCTTGCTACAGATAGTGTTTGTCTGTCTAGACAGCACTGTATTCAACACTTTAAATGTATAGTTAGCATGGGCTGTGAATCTCCTCTTTGCCTTCGAATGGATGACTTCTTTGTCTATTTCAGGTTCCCGCTCCTGATTCTATGTCTTTACTCCCTATTCTTGTGCCACTCAGTGGAGCATTTTGGTTTCAGCGTGTTTTGAATGGATAAGTTGTATCCTTCCACTGCTGATGTTAGGGAACTTTGTTTTCCTTTTGCAGTTTTCCACGGTTGTTCACTTTTTACACTTGATGGGATTGCATGGCCCTTCCTCTTTCCCTTGTCTGTACCCCATGCTCTCGTTTTGTCCCTGCGTGTCTCTTCCCTCTGCCCACCGGCCACCTGATCTCTCTCTGCCCCATACTGGGTATGTGAGCTTGTGGCCACACACTGGTGCTCACCTCACTCCTTCCCATTTGCCCTGTGTCCACGCTCTGTGTTGGATCTGGGACACAACAAATATGCCCCTCCTCTGTCTACTGCTCGAACTGGCAAGGGCAATTCTATTTTTCTATACTTTATTATTGTATTATTCCAATATGATGTCACATTGCCTCTATACATTTCTGACTACAGCAAAGAGGCCGGGGATGGAACGGGTATGCATAGTGCACCACACTGCTATCTACAGGAGATCATTTCATAGAGTACAGACATTCAAGTTTCTTAGTTTAAATAAAAGCTTTAAATAAAAGCTTAAAAATACATACAGCAAAAACAACAACATGTACCAGCTTAAAACATTAATCCAGTTTCATACAGGTTTCAAAATTTTGCAAATTCTAAAACAATGATTTTTCTGGAAAGGTGGCTAAACCAATTCTAGAGCAGCAGAGGCCACAGAATATTCACATTTTCGGAACACAGTCTGCAAATACAAGTTACAAATCTTTTTCAAAGAGTGGTAGGCTAGTACACCATGAGGTAAATCTTGAATCACATTGCCACTCTTGTGGCATTGTTTTAACAGACTTCTTTACCAGCAAAGGTAATTGAAAAGACAATGAACCAGCAACTAGCTCAGTTTCTACTGGATCATCAGATACTAGGTACAACCCAATTTGAGTTTAGAAGCGGTCATAGTACCGAAACGGCTCTGTTAAAAACAACTGAAGAGATTAGATCAATAGTGGATGACAGCGCAGTGCAGCGCTGGCAGTCCTCGATTTATCTGCAGCCTTTGATACGGTCTACCACAAGATTTTGGTCGACCATCTCTAAGCTGTCGGTGTCGAGGGCTCTGCTCTAAAACCACTAAAGTCATTTCTATCTGGAAGGAGACAAATGGTGGCCCTGGATCCTTTTCTTTTCGATCCATTCTGTCTGCCATGTAGAGTCCCGCAGGGATCTGCTCTTAGCCCCACATTGTTCAACGTTTTCGTTAAACCTTTGGCAGCACTGACAACATCGTACGGCTTGGTTCTTACGTTTTATGCAGATGATACCCAAATTGTTGTAGCTATGTTGTCCCCCAACAACTATGGAAATGGAAATTCCCATGATTGTATGGGAGCCATTGGAAAATGGATGGACCAAAATTGTCTAAAACTCAACTCTGAGAAAACAGAGGTCATTCTGTTCAGAAATAACCCCTCCCTGTGGTCCCCATCCTGGTGGCCAGAGAAAATGGGTTTGCATCCTGTCCCAGTGAGTAAGGTAAAAAATGTAGGTGTGGTCATGGACAATAAATTGACATTTGGACTGCAGGTTAACACAATCACAGAATGTTTTAAAATGTTTTTCCTTTCATACCCTCAAGTTCCCAAAAACTGTTATAACTGCTTTAGTCCTAGCCAAAATAGATTACTGCAATGCCCTGTACCTTAATATGCAGCATCAACATTTAAATAGGTTACAGGTTCTACAAAATGCGGCTGCCAGAATGCTGGCCCGCATTCCTAAACATAAGTCCATTGCACAGGTTATCAACAAGCTCCATTGGTTGATGGCCGGGCAACGTGTTAAATTCAAGGCCCTATGCTTGGCCCAGAAGGCCCTCTGTGGAGCAGGCCCTGACTTCCTGAAGCAATCCTTTAGATGGTAAGGACCGGAAAGAAGCCTTCGGCCCGGGGCACTCAGAAATTGATGGTCAACAGATTTAGGCTTACAAACTGGGGTGGAAGAAGTTTTGTGACCTCAACGGCAAAATAATGGACTCTACTCCCTTCTCACAACAGGGCCTTACCAAATTTGCTTATGTTTAGGAAGGCTTTAAAAACATGGCTTTGTTATAATTAGGAGATCAAAACAGGGCTTTGGTTTTTCTCACTCTGAGCTAGCACCTTGACACCTATGGGTATTTGTTTGAGCTCCATAAGTCACGTTAACATTAACAAATGTTCTGGCAAATGCATTTAATGGAACTACACAGGCAGGAGAGACTTTTAGAATTATTAATTTATCAAGGAAGAACTGCATTGTAATTTCTGTGATGGTGGTCAAAGAGGCAGACAAACTAGACTTCCCCATATATTATTATGGGTTTGTAAACTTTTGTTTCAGTGTTTAGATACTGATCATGGGCTTGCTAGGTAAGCATAAGACCATCTCTTCAGCCCTGTTAAAAGCATTACGAGCACTTATTACATTTGCCCTGAATTTCTATCACTTCCATCACTACGTGAATTGATTTATACAAGGAGATGCCAGGGACTGAATGGCATCCATGCTCCATTCTTTCTTTACCTCCGAGGAGGGGGTACATTTTCAGTGGAGCTCAAACATGAGCTCGCCCAACATCAATTAAGCACCATCCATCCGCCTGTCTCGAGTCCCTCTATTTAATAAGCACTTATTTGCCGAAGAGTAAAAGACAACTGCGCCAAGATCTAGCAGTAGCCAGGGATTACACGTAGACATGTAGAATTTGCGAGCAGATAATGCGAGCCCATATAGGTGGCATGTTGTCTGCCTGTCCTTGCCCAATATGTCCTGTATTGTCTCGAGCTTTACCTTTGCTTTCTCAGTACTATTGTTCTTAAATCTATCCATACAGGCAGTTCTGGGAATAACTGAACTTGCTCTTGCAAGAAGGCTGTAATACAGATGAGCTACTCTTACATCACTACACTCGAACCTTTACTTTTCCATATTGTGATCTATGGCCCTAGGAGTATCCATAGTTAAAATTAAGCCTCCATAGTATGCCAGTCGGTCAGTAGCAAGCATCACTACATGGGTAGGCATGAGCCCAGTCTAATAATTTTCAGTGACTACTAAAATCTGACATTCATCTTTTAGTAATCCTCTGGGCATACTAAGGTGTGATACCCGCCACATTATATTTGCCGCCATGTACTTGGCAATCCCTACGGGCCTGAAAGAGAGTCTCTAGCAGGTAGAAGTGACTGGAGCCAGTTGACAGAATACAGGGTTCCCCAAATCCCATGCCCACTATTTAACATTTTGATGTGTGGATGGGCATGGAGACTGAAGTAATTTATCAACTACAACCGATCAAGAGGTTCAGGATTCAAAGAAAGTTCACGTGTTCTTATTTTCATCACTCCAAACTGCATTTCCTCCTCTTTCGGCAGAGCTAAAGATTAACAGGCTCATTGAGGGCTTGGCGGGCTGGCAGCCAAAGGGCTCAGGTTGTGGAGGACTCCATAAGACCAACAGTGGTTGCCTTGAATAACACCGGCTCTTGTTATCTGAACAATAGAATTTCGGGGTACCAGCCCAGCAGAAATCTAAATTCCAGTAAGGCCCACCTCATAGCAATCCCCTGCTTCCAAAAAGCTAGACATGGCGGGACCTCCTTTTGGCCTATACTGCCAAAATCTAGAACCACCTACCCTTTCAGCTCAGAAGCATAGAAATTGAATCTGAACTTCGCAAAGCTTTAAAAACGTATCTGTTCAGCCAACAATTCACTCTCTCTTCTATATTTCTCCTCGGCAGCGCCGGGACATTAAATTTTGAGTAGCTGTTTGCGCTATACAAATTCTTCCATTCATTCATTCATTCATTCAATTCTATGTCACCCCCTTGGCTTCAGATTGCTTCCTTTATGCCTTGAGTAAAGGAGGCTATGGTTCCTTCAGGGTTATTTACTCCTTAGACCACAGTAGTACAGATAAGCTCTTGGCACGGAAAGGCCATCCCTCGTAGTCTTCTGATTTCTTGCAAGTCCTCCCACAGCAGCACCGCACACTCTTTTAATAGTTAAAGTATCTTTCAAGCTACATCTTCTGGTCCCACTTTCAGACACGACTGCTTGTACCAGGGAGCATGAGGAGCTGCATCTTACCAGGCAATACGTCTCAGCGCTAGCTAATGCTTTCGGGACTCTATCTTTTGAAGCATCCATTTCCCTGCTGGAGAAAGTGTGCATATATGTATTGTAATTTGTAAATGCATTTATATAGCGCTTATTACCCCTGACGAGGTGTTGGAGCGATTTTATGGCGAGTAGCACGCTACTCCGGAACCCATGAAGGATTAATGGTGAATTAGTATAGTGAAATATGAAAGTAATTTGAGTGGTGGATATGTTATGTTGCATCCACCCGACACCATCTTGGTGGGAGAGCCGACCGATAATAGGTCGGCGGTTCCCCATGCCCTATTACGATGCGACCGCGCATGGGCCTGATTACGATGTCGGTCGGGAAGCCTCCGACCGACAGTCAGATTCCCCTAGACCGTGTCAGAACCCATCCGCCTGACTCGGTCAGAAACAATTCCGACCGACCGATTACGATGCTCGCGGTCGGAAGGGGGAACCGTTGGGTCATTCCAAATCGGTTTTGACCGTCATTCGTAGAATCCGAATTGGTCGAAGCTGATTCGTACAGCTCAAGGGACAGCATTTCTGACCGACCGATTACGATGTCGGATTCCAACAGCCTTTCCGACTCGGTCTGTCCGACATGAAAAGGCTGTCGGAAACTGACTTTGGTGGCCCCTAGCAGGCACCCCTTCATCCTGAGTCCTCCAGTTTGCGATCGAGGGGGTACCCAAGGGGACCCCCCTGTAAAACCATGCACAGTGCGGCAGGCACCATGGGGTGCCCCTAATAGGGTGCAAGGTTTTCCGCAGACACCCATTTTCCCCCTAGGAGCCTGTGTTGTCGGTCGGAACACAGGCTCCCAGTGAAGTCAATGGGAGTGCTTTTGAACGGTGTTCGGAAGCATCATAATCAGTCGGGCAGAAAAGCCGTCCGCGAGTCGGTCAGAACCGAATCCGACAAGGAGTCGGGCGATTTAGTTTCCGACTGACATCGTAATGAGGCCCATAGTGCGGTCGCAAACTCCCATTTCTCTATGGGAAATTGTGCTGCGGTCGGAAACCGGCCGCAGCACAAGCTCCCATAAAGAAATGGGAGTTTCTGTGAATCCCTGCACCACGTGGCAGCCACGTCACAGTGCCTGCCACACGGTGCAGGTATTTACAGGGGGCACAAGGTCCCCAACCGGAGGCCGCTGAGGGATGGGGGCCCTAAGTTGCTTTCCCTCAGACTTTCCATGTCGGAAGGCCCGATATGGAAAGCCTGTCTGAAACTGACATCATAATCCCGAAGGTGGAAACGCCGTCCGAAAGGGATTATGTTGCGGTTTCTGACAGGCTTTAGCCGGAATGACCGGCCGGTTTGACTTCTGACCGCCCTACTCGTATAACAGCGGTTGGAAGTCAAACGAAGGATGTCGGCCGGAAAGCCGCCGACATGCAGTCGGAGGCTTTCCAACCAACATCCTAATTAGGCCCATAGTTGTTTATAATATAGTTTTTTCATTATTGTTATGTATTTTAGTTTATATTTTAAATGTATATGTAATAAATGTTTTGCATAATTATTGTTTAGGTTTTTTAATAAACTTGTTACATTTTTAGTAGTTGTTACATTTTTTGTAGTTATTAAATTTAGTTTAATAAATGTTTGTGATTTTTAGTACCGTAGCGGGTTGTGGGGTTTATAGGGGTACAGGGAAGGAAATCATTTCATTATAATTAATTATTAATAATTTTTTAATTAATATTAGTTATTGAATTGATAATTAATTATGTTAATTGTGTAATTAATTTTTTTACATTAAGTTTTAGGTGTGGGTTTTGTAGGGGTATATGGTGGGAAGTAAATTAATTATAATTGATTATTAATTAATTTCTCATTAAGATTAATTATTTAATTGATAATTAAGTATGATAATTGTGTAAAAAAATTACTTTACATTTTAGGTGCGGGTTGTGGGTTTTGTAGGGGTATAGGGTGGGAAGTAAATTAATTATAATTAATTAATTTCTTTAAATAATAATTATTTAATTGATAATTATGTTAATTGTGTAATAATTTTTTTAATGTTCAATTTTAGGTGCGGTTTGTGGGTTTTGTAGGGGTATAGAGTGGGAAGTAAATTAATTGTAATTAATTAATATTTATTTTTTAAATTAATGTTAAGTAATTGATATTTAATTATGCTAATTGTGTTGTCATTATTAGTTTTTTAATTTTGAGTTTTAGGTGCAGGTTGTAGGTTTTGTAGGGGTATAGGGGTTCCACTGCCTAGAGTGGGAATAGTACCTTTCAATCCTCTGCAATCCAACACTTTCCTTACTGTTGCATACACTGGAGTGGGAATAATACATCTTACCCCTCCGTAATCCAACACTTTCCCTACTGTTGCACTGACTGGAGTGGGAATAGTAAATTTTACCCCTCCGTAATGCAACACTTTCCCCATTGTTGCATAGACTGGAGTGGGAATAATACATTTTACCCCTTCGCAATCAACACCTTTTCCTGCTGTTTCTCTGACTGGAGTAGGAATAGTAAATTGTACCCCTCCGCAATCCAACACTTTCCCTACTGTTGCACTGCATGGAGTGAGAGTAGTAAATTTTACCCCTCCTGAGTCAAAATGTTTCCTACTGTTGTATAAATTGTAGTGGGAATAGTATATGTATTATTTTTAGAATTTTATAGCTTAGTTTACTCTATTTAAAATTAAATTAATATGTTTTGTGTATGTAAAAATATAATATTTATAATTAATAATATCTGTAATATTTAATAATAATTAATTTTTGTAAATTGATAGTTTATGTTGTTTACTTTTTTTAATTGTAATAAAATTGGTCTGTTTTTTATGTTATTATGTTATTGGGTATATATAATATATATATTTATTAATTAAATTATTACATTTAAAATAATGGTTTAAATTAAAATATCCATTGAATAGATTCATTTTATAATTTTTTAAATTATATATGTAACTAAATGTATATATATAATAATATATGTGTGTTTTAATTTTTCGAATAAGTATAATAGGTATATTTATTTCAAAATGTATTTAAATATATTTCATTTGTATTATATTTGCATTAGTTTTTAATATATATAGGCCCTCATTACAATGTCGGGCGCACTTGCGTCCGCCCGACACCGATGCGGGGAAGGAACCGCACGATTATAGGTCGGCGGTTCCGACACCCTAATTTGGATGCGACCGCACATACAAACACCCGCAGCACAAGCTCCCATTGAAAAATGGAAGTTGGTAAACATCCCTGCACCTTAAGGTGCAGGTATGTTGTGCCCCTAGGCCCATATGCGGAGGGCCAGAGGGAAAGGGGGCCCTGCTAGTTCCCCCAAAGAAACCAACATCGTAATCCCGATAGCAGAGCCGAGCCTGGCTCCGCCGTTATTGAAGAGATTACTATTCTGCTCCTGTTCCGACGGGCTCACAGAGCCCGTCAGAAGAGGAGCGGAATCCCCTTGTGGTTTTCCCTCTGACCTCCGTAATCAAAATACGGTGGTCGGAGGGAAAGCTCAGGATGTCGGGCGGAGAGCCTCCGACCGACATCCAAATCGGACCCTTAATGTTTAATATTTATATATTTTTTTTAAAACAATATTTTGTACAAAGATTTTAATGACAATGATATTTTTAAGTCAATATTTTTGTCATTTACATTATAAATATAGGCTGACAATATTTTGGACAACGATATTTATGTGACTATATTTTGGTATGGCGATATTTCCAGAGGCGATATTTTGTCAGTGAACCGTTTGAAAGTATTGTTTGCAGTGCATAGAGTGGGGCAATGGCGGTGTTGTCAAAATTGTACTCATGGGGTTCAGCTTGCATTTTGCACTGAGGTGAGTATCTGCCATGTCTTTAAACAGCCTCTTTTCTTAAGTGCACTATTTAATGCAGTTTCTTTACACAGGTTTAGATCCACAGAGTGCATGTTATTGCAAAAACCCTACCTGCTATATTCCTTAAAATCCTGCTTGACCTTGAATTACTATTTCCCTCCTTTATTTTGAATGCACCTCTGCTTACCTTATATGCCTTTTCTATATGTAAACTCCTCTTAAATCTGAAGCGTGTCTGTCTTCAAGTTTTTTTAAATCATTTGCTTCTCACATACCCCCCTCTAATGATCACATCTAAGGGCCTGATTACAAGTTTGGCGGTGGGAAGTGCCCCGCTCGCGCACCTCGAAATTCGACCGCCGCCCGCCAGATTAGGAGTTTTCTCCTTGTCTGGCGATGGTCCTTTGGCGTTCCCACGGTGGTGCCTTTCAAAAAGGCACTGCAATGGGAACGTCAAAGCTCGTTCCTGCACGACATGGTCTGTAAAGTCCATGCTGTGCAGGAAAGAGAATGCATGCACACAGGGGGGCACACAATGTGCCCCCTGCATGCATCCCATGGGCCATGAGGTACCAGAGTGGTCTGTAGGGCCCCTTTGTTTCTTCACCGACACCCTAACAAATGCGGTCTCGCCGCCGTGGTTGGGGTCGAAATGAGGAAACTTGTAATATGCTTGGCGGTGCCGCATTGGCTATATATTCGTAAGATGAAAGCTTTTGTTCAAGATGCGGCGTACCAGAGGTGAAGTTCTACCACATGACCTGGCTATGCCCACAGTTAAATAAATAGTTAAATAAATACTGGGAGTACACATCCAAAATACTAGAAGACATCGAAGAGAAACAAGGGGAGTGTGCACGCCAAAAACATCTATTAGGTCTCTTCAGTAGATCCAATAAAAACTAAATGAGTGATAGGTTCACAGATTTGGGGTTGGTGGTTGCAAAATGAAACAGCCCAAAACTGGAAGGCCACAGGCACAATCAAGGTCGAGGTATGACGGAGGGAAATGGCATAGTGGCCTGAAACTGAGAATCAAGTCAACATCTCAAGCATGGGAACAAATAGTGCAAAAGTTACTAAACAAAACCAGTGACAACAAACCACCATTAGGCATTGATAGAGCACCAAATATGTACCTTGTAATTATAGTTTGGAACAACGGTGGTTCCTCCTTTAAGGGGGAGGAGCACCTCCCCGCTTGCTTGCGAGCGGAGCAGCACACGTTAATTAATAAAATAGTCATCATGAATGATGACATTACCATTCAAGAATTAAAACTCAGGGGTTGATTAGGATGGCGGGCGGGCGGACCTATCATAAACGGGACCGCCGGACAGGCTGTTGGGGTCCCGACAGAGGCATTACAATGCGACCACCACCATGTGGTCACAATGCCTATATTTTGCATTGCGGCGGGTGCTGCTGGCTGCAGCACACACCGCAATGCAAAAATGGGATACATTACATATCCTTGCACTACGTGGCAGTCACCATGTTGTGCCTGCCAAATGGTGCAGGGATGTGTAGGGGGGCACCATAAGTGCCCCCCACAACCCACAGCTTGGGACAATGGGGGATGGGGTGCCCGCATTGGACCCCCAAAGACTCTTTCTGCCTGCCTTTTCATGGCGGGTTACCTGCCATGAAAAGGCGGGCAGAAAGGGACATTGTAATCCCTACGGCAGTGCCTGGCAGGCACCGCCACCATTATAGGGAATCCAACTCCCTCCGATGTACCGGCGGGCTCAAGGAGCCCATTGGATGCGTGGCGGTCGGTCTTTCTGACCGCCAACACACCGCCCGCCATTGTAATTTGGCGGGCGGGAAACTTGCTTAGGATGCCGGTGAGACCGCCACCGAAGGGCTGTCTGCAATCGGCTCCTCAGTGCAGCTGTTCAGTTTGAGTGCGAGGGAGGAGGTGGAGCTATTCCTGCTGATTGACAGCAGGGTCAGGGATAACTTGACTTGCCTAAAACTTAAAGTGAGCATGTCGGATTGGCCAGCTGTCTTGCTGCGGCCAGCCCAACATGCGAACTTCTGACTGCACTAATATGAGCTGTTTTAAACAAGCGAGCAGATTCCAGACTCAGGCCCCCAGTCTGAAACGGAGCGTTGGGTTAGCCTGCTCCACCCAATCCTGGCGATTCTTTCATGCTGAAAACCAGCATGAGAGCAGCTCCAAGATTGGTTAGGTTGACATCTTTTAAGGTCAGTAAAATAATTTTGTGTTGGAGCAATGGGCACCAGAAAGCAGATTAATTTACTGGCCCTTTACATGAGAAATGCAATGGCATTGTTGTTTTATAGCGGGCCACAATATTGTTTGTGGTGTACAATAGAGGCACGTATCCTCTGCCATCAGCACCTCCAGCTTTGTGTTGCAGTTGCTTTTACATCCTACCACTTTCAAATGTCACTAGCCACCACTGGTATGGAAAGTTTACTGAGAAAGTGTTTTATGAATGATAACCCAGAAGTAGAATAAGACCTGTATACCATATGCCTATTATTACGAAGTTCCATGTAGTAAAGAAAAATAACTATCTGAGCACCGTGTTTTTTATCTGAATAAGTAATCTCCATGCAAGGTATAATTGCATTAATTATTACGCAAATGTAATACCTCTCTCCCGGGGAATATAAGTTCAGTTAATGATAAAGATCTTTGTGACCCAATCACCAACAATTTGTTTTTGGTTACTGTAAAACTATTAAGTATGTCACTGTTGACTTGAAGTATCAAACGCCACCTGAGAAGAATGAGAAGACAGTGTGATCTGTATTTATCGGCTAATAACTGTATTACAATATTGAGTCTGCATGTGCTATCGAGCTAATGTACACCTGGAGAGGACAAGAGATGAAGACCAAGTACAAGAATAAGCGCAAAATCTACATCAAGTTGCACAAAACCCATTGGCCGGTGAAGTGTGGTGCAATGCGTGCAGTATGTGATTGTATGTTGAGGATTAAAGACGTCTGTTACAGAGCTCTGTGTGTGGCATGTTCATTTGCAGGCTCCCAGACTTGGGAAGACGCTACAGCCAGGAGGGAGGATGGCGGAGGTGGGAAAGGGTCGTAAACGTGGAGGGACTGCAGATTTTAGTGATAAGATTGAACAGGCTGAAGGAAATGTGAAGCCTTCTCTGGGAAGTTGATTTGATTTGTATTGTTTTATTGAAAAGCTACTGAAATGCATTTTTAAAAAAAAGATAAAAACATATAATTTTCTGACATCTACAATCTAATATATCGCAATGATCATCAATAAACCTGTATGTTTCCTTTGTGTATGAATATACCTACTTCTTCAGTTGCTTGCATTTTTTCCCAAAAGTCTAGAAGAAAAGTTAGTGGGTCTGTCTATTCCCTAACCCCAGATTGTCAAAATGCGCTACCTTTCTCATACTCCTCAGGACTGGTACTGTTATTTTCAGACTTTCCTTCTAGATTTCACTATAATCCAAAATTATTGATAGACTTCGGGATTCGAGGTAAGTGTTCTAAATACTAGGTGGAGAGCTCATGTTAGTAACCATTAAATTGTGATGGCATTTTCATTTTTAGGTCACACCTACTAGATGGCACATGCACTCTCTGTTGCAAGTCTATTGTTAGCTTACAGTGGTCTTAAGCCCGCCCATAGATTGGCTTCATTGTTACTCCCATTGGCTTACTTCTTTTTTGCTAACATTTGTGGGACTTCCTTCCTCTTTGTGTGTTTGTCCCTCTCCTGGAGCATGGACGTATTACTTGTGTCCTTCCACTTCTCCCTTTTCGGGAGCTACTTTTTTATTTTTGTTTAAGCACTCTACTAGAGTTTGTGTACTTACCAGCTGTCTCCCTTGTGTTCTTTTCACCCTCCACCACACTCACTAGTGTACCTTTTTCACTGCCTGTGTGCAGCTCTCCTACCCTTCTCTGTGATACCCTTGTGTCTTTTCCCCTGCATTGCTTTTTTGCCTGTGTGCTTCCCTCCCACTTCATGTAGCACTATCTCTTGTCCGTTTGCTCCCTATGATCCTCTCTCTTAATTTGCATCCCCCACCTGTGCCCTCCGTGTACCTTCTACCCACCTGTGCCTCTGTTTTGCTCCCTTCCCACTCACACCACGGTATTGCTTCACCCTCCACACGCACCCCGATTTTGCTTCATTCCCCTCCTTTCTGTGTTGCTTCCCAACACCTGCTACTTTTTTGTCGTTTTGTTTACCGCTCCAACTCGGATCAGAAAACAAAAAGTGCTTGCATCATTTTGTAGGCGCATGAATGGTTGGTGCGTGCACCCACAAAATGACGTGGTCTTTAATGCCATAGTCGTTTTTTTTCTTTTTTAAAAGCCATGGTGTACATCATGGCTAGAACCATTGGCAAAGCGACTAGATCCCACAGGCAACACCATTGGGCTTTGCCATTACTCGTTACTTATTGGATCCTTGAATCTAAATACTAGATGAGGGTTATGAAGGTTCCTGGTGTGGCATTTCACACAACACATTAAAGCATTGTCAAATTTAAGCATGCATATGCTTTTTCTTATATACTTACATTTCTCTGCATGCCTGCATAACATTTATATGTGGGGGCCTATGTATGCAGCAGTTGTATGTGAACATGTGCACATATATATATATTTTATGTGGTAGTTCTTCAGGTGTAAATGCATGTTCACTAGAGACATGCTTTCAGGAGGCTTTTCCTATTGGGTGACACATTTTCCTGAAGGAATATATTAACAATTTTTTGGGAGGGCGTGGCTTCCGATCCGAGGTGTCAAACAAATAGAGCTTTACTTTCTAACCCTTGGTACGTGTGGATTGTTGTGCAGCACTGTCACAAGACTGCGCCCTGGCATGCTTCATTTTTTAAATGTCACTGTTGTTAACAAAATGGCCCTAAGTCTTACCTTAAAGTCATATCTCAAGCTCTTTCAAATTTGCATACAGCTTGCTTATGCATTGACATCCATGCATTTATTATGGTCTAAGCCAAAGTTCTTCTCAGTTCTACCAGAAGAAAGGAAAAAGCAAGTTTTGGGCACTATCTAGTTAGAGACTATGTTAATGCATTAAAAAATACCTTTTTCTGCATACTTAACAGCTCATAGTAAACCTAGTTTTAGGTTCGCTGTGTTTTTAGTGATTTTAAACAAATAATAACATTGAAAGGGCAGTTAGAACGGTATCATAGGTTTCAGACTCAATTACACTTTTACATCTCTCATTCATGAATAAGAAATAGGTTCAGGGATGCTTTGCCCATGTGAATGTATGTGTACACCTTGGCATAAGGGTGTGTCTCATGTGCTGCTATTCCCACGGCCAGACTGGGAACTGAAACCAGCCCCCAAGAGAGGGGGGGGGGAGGTGCGAGTGGGAAGCACCTGTCCCACTGCCGCTTTTGTTACAGGCGGCCGATATTGCAGCCCTGCTGCAAAACCGGCCACCTGTAACAAACCGGCCCGCAGGGGTCCAAAACCGGCCCCCACCCTTGCCGGCTAGCGCCAGTCCGGCTCTGGCTAATCCCTGTCGTCTTCTCACCGCTTGTCAGAACAGATCCGCTTGCTTTTCTAGTCAGTGTTTATGAATATTAATGACGATCCCTTGACAGAAGTTACTTACCTGTAATACCAGATCTTTGTCAAGGGTGTCTTTATTTAATTCATAAACAACCCAGGGGCGTAACTCAAGCCCCTGCAGCCACTGCAGCGCAGAAACCTTTCTAGGGGGCCCCCATTCAGCAAAAGGTCCATGAAACTCTTTGAGTTATGAGGCACTCAGGCCCCTCATCATATTCTGCAGGAGGGCCCCATCATTTTGCTTACACCACTGAAACAACTGGCCCTCCTTCTGGTGGAGCCCAGGGAATGGAATCAGTTTTCAATGTAAGATCCTATGGTTTTCAAAAGACCGTGAAAATAAAATGAGAGACTGACAATGTGCTGCATGCTGGGATTGTGGTGGTCCCACGGCAGCATTAAAGAGACAGCTCAGTTTTTCTCAGTGCTAGGTCGTATGCCTTTTGCTACAACTTCCTTTCATTTTTTCGTTTTTAAAAGAGGAAAGGAATGACTGTTTCAGAACAGCAGAATATTTTATAATGGGTGTTGATATTTTGTCTTCTTGGTGTAAAAGATCAAAAATGTAAAGCAAATGTTACATGCACATAGCAATTGTATTTCGTTTTGCTTTGTTTGGAGAGTTTTTTCCCCTCCACGTTGAAAATATTCCAATTTGGCGTGGCCGGCAACATGGCGGAGCGGACATAACTCGGTACAGCTTCGGCCAGCCCAAACTGTAATCCTACAATATCCATACTAAATATCGCCATCTGACCACTTCATTGTAGGGGGGGCTTACCTTACAAGTGGGGGACACCTATTGAGACCGCTGTTTGTCCGTCTGTGGCTAAAGTGGACAGTATGCCTCAACAAAATCCACGGCGAGCCTGGCTGTGGGCTGAAAGTAATCACAAGGTGTAGCTGAGCTGGGCAGGCTCTGAGGCATTTGGGGACTGTCCCACGCAAGTTCAATATTTTGGCAACCAGGGGATTTGGTCCCTGAGTGGTGCAGTAGGCCATAGGAAGTGGTGGTGGAGTAGCCTTAGCCCGTCGAAGCTAGGCCTAGTCGGAACTCACTCCTCGGAATTTCACGGAGTTACAAAAAAGCTCCACGAGATTCCGGGGAATTCCACTAATGGGCAGAAATAGGCACATTGTGATGCTGACACTGTTATTTAGCACTGGGAGTTCGTTCCATGCTGAAAAATTATCGCATACAGCACCCCGTGGCGAATGTATGATGATACAACGCGTACCATCACAATGCGGTAAAGGGTGCAGCTTCTCGAGTTGATTTTGCTGCCACTTGCGTAGATTTTCTACTCGAGCTGCAGCTTTCTGATCGCACACGATTGCAACCTCTTGCCACCACCTGCATTGGAGAAATCTCAACAGGTGCCATCCTAGCGACCGAAAATCACACAAGGGGATGCCAAACCTCGCTCACGCTCGCCAACTTACCGTTAGGAGGCACGCGCAAGAAAAAACTCCACCGCACAGTGGTTGGTGGAATTTGGCCAGAAATCCGCTTTACAAGCGTAACACGGAGTGGCCAAAACTCCCCCAACTCTGCTGGAGGAGATGAATATATTGTTCACCCCTAGTTGGGGCCTTCCGGCAAGGCTGAGCAGTGGGAACAAATGTGGCCCCGCAAGAGAACAATGCTCTTGTTTGGGGGAGCATTCCGTCTGGCAATTGGTAAATGGGGATCGCCCCTATTGAGAAGTGCCAGAAGCTGTGTAACATGGCAACGATAAGACACTGCTTTTCGGGCGCCTCTTTCAGGGCCTGGTGATGGCTGGGTGCTGCGAGGCACTGCGCCTTTGGAGACGGATCCTGGAGGTAGGTGCTGTCTGAGATCAGCAGTGAGAATACTGATTGTGGACCCTCCTGCCGCCCATTCCTTCAGTGATATGTGGACTCGCCCCCCATAGGGAGGCCTGCGGGTAGTCCAAGACAGGGGCTGGGGCACTGTGCTGGGGCTGGAGCTCCCAGGACACTGTGGCAGATAGCTCTAGAATAGGGGATGCGCTGCCACAAGGGGACGTGCTGGGAACATTTAGGAGACTGGGGGTAGCTCCTGTAGACCCCAGGTTGCAGCACTAAAAGAAGGCGAAGACTAGGGGAGAAAGAAATACACTGTCGTACTGCTAGCTTGACCGGCAGCATACTACAATTTACGAAGTTATCCTGACTGGATAATGAGGCTCTAGGTTGACCGGTGCAACATGAAATGGGAAACTGAGTGCAGGAAGTGATATGCGGTCTGCCTCTCACTTTACCTATGCGACTATTCCAACCTGAGACACTGAGCGGAGTTTGGGGCTCCCTCAGCTGGACTGGGATTGGTCCGCTGGCTGAGGTGCCTGCTATTGGCGTAGGACCGTGATACAAACTGTTCTGAAATGTCGACAATAGTGAAAGATAAACCTAATAGGGGTACCCAAAGCAATAAAATAGTGCAGTACACTATGGTGGTGAGTGCACACTCTGCACAATTACATGCACCACTGGAAGTGCAGGAAGAAGGGCTAAAAATCCGTCTTCTGCAGACCTCTTGAAAGCAATTATGGATTCTTGCTTCTAAAATCAATTTCTTCCCCAAAAAATCGGACAAACCTCAGCCATTCCGTCTATGTCTACTGGTGTTTTATAGCTTTCAAAATGCAGAAAGGGTTAGTCAGTAGATAGTGTCTACTGTTCACATTATAAAATGCTCTTTCCGGGTTTTTCTCCTGGAATGCCCTAATGGAATGGAATTCGCTGGAGATACTTTCGATGATCGACAATGCGGCCGTGAGTAAATCTCCCAATAACCTCATGTGAACCGGAAACCTACTTTCCGGTATTCTTACCTGAGCATCTTTATCCCCTCCAAAGCTACCCGATTCTTTTAACGAATTCACTGTAATCCGTTGTCCTTCTCTAAAGGGAGGATTAAAGACCCTGGATTTTCTTGTTGACCTTTAGTCACTGTGACTCAGTGGGGCAGTCAGATAGCTATGAATTGAAGTATTTTGTATTTAAAGAGCATTTCACAGAGAAGGTATCCTTTCCTTGTATAATGCCCTCCCCAGATCCAGAAGCGCTATATGTTATTCCACAAGGAAATCATGGCCTCATGAAGGGCAACGCTTGCAGTGAATACCACTCTTTTTTGCAGTCCCGGCAGGAAGGGTCACACATCAACCAAGTCGTATGACATCATTAGCTGAGAGGTGCCAACACCAAGCACACAATGACGACACTTCGGCGGGAGGATGGCGGCACCACACATGCCAACTGAGCCTTTCGAGGAGAGAAACTCCCTGCGTTTTAGCCTATAATGTTGATACCTTTTTATTTTGTTTTCGGCTTCCTAAAATACCCTTCAGTCTAAAGTTTTTCCATCGCCAAACACACTTTCTTCTGTATATTCCCTCCCTTGAGTGCCACCCAACGGCATCATGTATGAACAGCTTCACATTTTTGTCTTAACACACAATTCTATAACTGTGGCGGTAAATTAACATGGAGAAAGGAGCTCAAAAAATCCAGGGGCATATTAGCAAGACCCACGTTAAAATTATCGCCGTTTTAGCGGCAGGAAACTGCCGCTAAAACGGCGATAATGGGCTTGCTAATATGCGTTATGGAATTCAATAGAAGCCCAGGTTAGATGTCCTGCACATCTAACCTGGGCTTCTATTGGAATTCTATAACGCATATTAGCAAGCCCATTATCGCCGTTTTAGCGGCAGTTTCCTGCCGCTAAAACGGCGATAATTCTAACGTGGGTCTTGCTAATATGCCCCCAGTTTAATGCACCTCTTAAAACCGCTCAAAGGATTCAGAATCGAATAGAGATCTTCGTGAAAGTTGCAGGTTAAAGAATCCTGAGATGAGCGAATCAACCTCTCCCCCTTCCGAGCTCGGTAAAATGTGTGCCATGAGTAGTATAATAGCACTTATCACTTAGGCGCCAAGAGAGAGTTCAGTGTAGAGCACGCGCTACATACCCGATCCCTATTTATGTTATAGGTTTTGTCTGCACGGCCTCTTGTACGTTTAAACACGGGCGGGATTTCCTCTTTAGAGACCTCTCAATCCCCTAATTCTTTAACTTGTCGTGAAAGGTTCTCTCGGGCCTGCAGGGACTTCGGAAAGGTACCCTTTATCAGGCAAACGAGAAGTGACAAGTTCATTTAGCAAGCCAGCTTTGTCATTGTTTATCTCATTTTCAGAATTGACACTGCAAATTAGC
The DNA here is from genome assembly GCA_963921515.1 of Calotriton arnoldi. Taxonomy (NCBI): domain Eukaryota; kingdom Metazoa; phylum Chordata; class Amphibia; order Caudata; family Salamandridae; genus Calotriton; species Calotriton arnoldi. The sequence continues at coordinate 309,871 of CAWUFW010002539.1, forward strand.
CAGCTTGACACACTCCAGCTGGCCTTCATCTCATTTCTTAGCACCCTTCCATCCTGACCTTTGTCAGAGCCAAATGACTAGTAGCCAGCAGTGCCGAGGAGGGGGAGAATGTGGCCTCACGGCTAGAGTGGTCGATCTCGAAGCTGAGGGACCGAGTTCGAGTCTCGGCAGGGACGCTCAACATCCTGTGATACTGGGCAAATCACGTGCATAACAAAATGAATGTGTCTGTCTATAACCCAGCTGGCGCTCATGTAAGTGCTCTGATATCTTTGGGTCGATTTCAGGCTATATAAAACTCCCAAAAATAAAAATGAGCTAATCCAGCTCGTGAAATACAAAATGCTTACATTATCTAAGTGTAATATCTAATGTTCTTATAACATGAATCAATATGCGTGGAAGTCACGCTCCAAACGTCAGGATGTGGGTAGATTTGCATGACACAAAAGTGGCATGCTGAGGCTGGGAAGAGATGCCCTGTTCAGGGAATGTACTTTTAACTGAAGCCTCTTCTATAGGGAGGAGGAAGACACCCCGTCTATGAAGCAATGTTGTTAACCGGGAATGTTCTCATAAATGGGATAAAGTATCCCCTGCCGTTCATTAAAAGGATATTGCAAGTCAGAGAGGAGTTCCTTTATAAAGTTATGGATCTCTGAGGTGACTTGCAATATCCTTATCATGTACTGCAAGGGGTTCTTTATTTCTTATAATAATTCATGGTCACGCCATCACCTTTCCCACAAACCACTTAAATCCTTGGTGCGTAGGTCTTTCATATGAAATAGAGGGCATGTTTACATACATGAAGAAGAAGAATAGAATCCATAGTGCAAAATGAAACACATCGAAAAAGCTGTTAGATATTTATTGCAAAAAGATATTAGAATCAGTTTAATACAAGTAAGTTTTTTTTCTCCAAAAAGACGCAGAATGTGTGGAAACATGCAGAAAAATTCGAATTTTTCTATAACTACCTAAGGAGTGCAAAAAATAAACATTGACATACATATCTCCTTTTTTCTTGCCACTCTACATCTAAAAATACAGCAGAAGAAAGAAGAGCCACAATTTGTTCCTTAAACTTGCCTTTCCCCTTAGCGGCTGGCTCTGGCAGCAGGCATTGTGGTGTCAGAACTCAACTGTAATGAGTTACTACAGTTGAGTTCTGATGTCAATTTCTTATAATAGATGACTGGTTGCATCACAAAAGGCCTATTATAAAGGAATCAGAGACAGGTTTTTATACAAGGATTGCAGAATTCCATGTATCATAAGAGGCATTATGTCCAGCCGTATAATTATACTGGATCTGTGTAGGGAGGATACGATCAGAATAATGATCTTAAAACTAGAAGTACTTCCTTGGGAAGGCACATGCTGGGAGAGGGAAGGATGCTTCCCTGAAATCACTGCTATAAATGTTTACTTTAATTAAGTGGTGAGGAAAACTCCACCACTGGGGAAAACCCCAGTAGTTAATAGGTTAGTACAATGTTTTTATTGTTGTTTTTTATTCTTGTGCATTAGTTGTGTTACGATTGTGCTCTTGATTTCTTGTGTGTTTAGTAGAGTTTGGGATATGTAATTCCTACACCTTATAACTCTCCTTGTCTTAAGTAACATTTCCTGTACATTGATTTACACACATATGATTTATTGTGCCTCTGTGTGTGACATAAGCGCTCTGACACCTTACACTGGGTTGGGTAGCGCTATAAAAGGACTAAATGAAAAATAATTTAGTAAGTGCCATATAAATCTTTTTTTAGTGTAACTACTCATACACACAGATACATTTTTCATTCTTATAATACATGCACATCTCTTTCATGGGGGTTGAACCAAGTCAAAAAACTGCCTCCAAGTAATAGTTTCTCTAAAGTACTTATGAAGTGATAAGCTATGTGCCTTTGTTTCCTTCCATTGCTCTGGCATCCAGGAGTTAGGCTACAGATGGCTCCCAGCCACACCAGGATGATACTTGAACAAATGAAGGGCTGATGTCCCTTTAAATCAGGCCTTTGCCTGTGCCCCTCTGGAAGGGAAATAAGAAATCCCCCTTGCTGTCTGCAGGTTGTTGCTCCAACAACGTCTGCTGAAATGTGTCCAGGTGTCGGAAAATATCACGAGGACAAACATAGCATATTTGACTGGGGTACTTGGAGCCCAGATCCCGCCCAGGAATAGCTGCTGAAACCAAGATCCCTCACAATCACCCTACTTTCCAGCACTAACAGCAGCCTAAGGATTATGATAAAAAAGCTGCAAGGGAAATCGTTCAATCAAGGCAGCACATACACTTGAGGGAATGCTGTGCTGTCTATAGTTTGGGACTATTCTGCTGAACAAATTGTTTCTTTTAATAAGTCAGAACGTGACTTAACCATAAAGCACCAACTAAAACCTTCTGCTAGAAGTAACAGTAAATAATGAGCAAAGTAAGTGTTCTTTTTCGTGGAGATATATATATATGTTGGGAGAGGATGTGGCGTTACGGCCAGGGCTGCCGGCTTTGGAACTGGCTGGCGTTAGCTCTATACCTTGTGATTCTGGACAAATCACATAATCTCCCCATGCCTAAAAAACAATAACTTAGGGCCTGATTTAGATCTTGGCAGACGGATTACTTCATCACAACGGTGAGGGATATCCCGTCCACCGAAATATAAATCCCATAGGATATAATGACATTTATATTTTCGCGGACAGGATATCTGTTACTGTTGTGACAGAGTAACCAGTCCACCAAGATCTAAATCAGGCCCTTTGTCTGACTTTGCAGGCGAAGTTAAGTCTTCATCCACCCTCTTTAAGTTCCACATTTTTTAACTTGACATCTGTATTTCACATTCTTCCTTTTTGTACGACCTTTGAGGCTAGGTCAAAGCAAGGATTGTACCTATTAGACCTCTTTACTCTTCCAGTTCAAGCAGAAGTGGATTAATTCGCCCTAGACGAGCACTCACTAAGATTTAGTACCAGGTAAAAAATGACAATGATAGTCATGTCCATCTGACTGTGAATTTATGCAGGGCTGTAAAAAAAAAGAAATGTTACTTATTGATAAAAGTTGGAGATCATTTAGAGTTGATAAAGTGGGTTTTCAAGCCAACTAGTGCGGTGGGGGCAGCATCTCTGGCAGACTAGCACAAGGAAATCCAGCATACCAAGAATTGTGGCATGATTTTTTTCACTTGAATTGACTCTCTGCCATAAGAGGACCTTTTTAACATAAAAAACCCTATAATGGAAATTGCACCATGGGAAACAAAGCTGATGAGAGGCAACACAGAAGAGCAACAATGGGTACAGACACAAGAAATGAGTTCTTTCGCAGGTACTGTTGGTGTGATGTAAGTTCTTTGTTTGAAAATATCCTTTAAACACTTTAGGATACAGCCAACGCGTTTCACCCTTCAAGAGGGCTTCTTCAGGGCAAAGTTGTCAAGATTTGGTCCGTTGTCAAATTGGTTCCATGTACGTTGTTCAAGTGGCGACCCACTTGAACATCGTACATGGAACCACTTTGATGACTCTTTAAGTTACTCTCTCAACGATTCTGGAGACGCCAGGGACTGGGAACACACAGAGGCCTTATGATATACCATTTAATTTAAGGCTTGGGACATTGGGGATTTCGCTCATCACTAGTGACGCCCTCGGACGGCGGTCACTTTTGGCACTCCTTTCTGATTTTGCACACTTGCATCAGCAAACAAATCTTGACAACTTTGCCCTGAAGAAGCCCTCTTGAAGAGTGAAATGTGTTGCCTGTATCCTAAAGTGTTTAAAGGATATTTTCAAATAAAGAACTTACATTGCACACCAACAGTACCTGCGAAAGAACTCATTTCTTGTGTCTGTACCCATTGTTGCTCTTTTGTGTTGCCTCTCATCAGCTTTGTTTCTCTTGTATTTATTTGTGGCCATGTGTCAGCTGGCCATTTGAGGTGGGCAACACAAGTGTTGAACTTTATTAGTGACTAGCCTGGGTGGTGCAGTTGCCTCTAACCCTGCTGCCTTCGCTTATTTGTAATAGGAAATTGTACCATTCTCGTTTTGCATAGTGTGATTTCTCTCAACACACAAGCGCACAAAAATATACCCCAAGTGTAGGGGTTCCCTGTGAGTTACCACATTACAAGTGTCCCGACATTATGATTTTTTCCTCTATCAGTGCTGCTGGAATGCTCAATCTAAAAAAGACTTGCATGGTTTGCCTGCCAGTGTTTCACAGCATTTATGCAGACAGAAATTGGGTGGCCAATTTGTTACTCACAATAGGACGGCTTGTCCACCATCACTTCCAATGGGGTTAATGGCACATAAAATCAGACAAAATCGCTGTGCCAGAAGAGGCTCCACTTGCCAGATGTCCACCTTCTGCCATCCTCACAATGCTGGTGTGGAATACTTGGTGGTGTAGTTAGGACCTTCAATTTTAATTTTTGTAGTAATTTCTGTACAGCCCTCATGTAACAACCTCTTCGACACTCAATCAAGGGTATCTTTAAATGTATGAAGACTAGAAAATATCTCCCTCTTTGCAGCATACATGAACTCTGTGTATATAAAAATACTGTGTGTTTTTTTCTATTGTGAACTTTACACCTCAGTCTTCAAGGCATTTTGAAATTCAAAGAACTGTGCAATGGCTGAATTTCTGGCAGATAATTTTAAAAGAGCATAGTTTTAAGACTTGCCTTAAAAGAGCATAGTTTTCAGAAGCTTTCTGAAAAGGACATGAACATCACTGTTTATGATCACCCCTGGTGCGATATTCCAAAGGCAAATTGACTAGAATAATGTTCCTCCCATGGTACTTTTTCTAAACTGTTTAGGATACCTGAACTAGGCCGCGAAGGCCTAATGCCTTTCGGAGGCAAAATCGTATTTTTAATATAATTATATTGGAGTTAAAGCTTAGTTTTTAAGCACTACTGGGCTGCTCAAGCATTTTTAGGTTTCATCTGTTATTGAAAGCCCTCTTAAGGACTATATCAAAAACGTATATTGTACTTAGAGCCTACTAATTTCTTACCATTGGTTGACTTTCGTCACTCTCATTTGCTTACTTATTTGATGACTTTCCTTTCTTATTTGTCCCTCCCCTGGAGCATAACCTCTTTATCATCCTTTTAATTGGGTGACTTGCATCCTTCCACTGCTCACATTCAGGGAGCTACTTTCTTTTTTATTCAGCACTTCATGAGAATGTATGTGTCTTTGCCTCGTGTACTGCTTCCCTCCATGCACTCAGTTTTGCTACCCACCCCTACCAGCTTGTCTGTAAAAGCACAGCAAAATACATATTTTTACATGGGCATGACTAAAGAGCAGACTTTATTGGTGGCTTTTGTTTTATCTCCTGCATTCCACACATTGCATGAATGATAGGCCTTGGACCATCGAAATTTTTATAGTGTATGGGGAGGGACTGACCACTGCTTTCAGCTGGCATACTTAGCATAACATAAGTGAGCTGTCTCTTCTCCTGGATGACTATACATTTGCTCCCTGGAGAGGAGCAGGGCCGGACTGGTCGTAGCGGGCACCGGGTGTTTCCCCGGTGGGCCGCCAGGGTGTGGGCCGGTTTTAGGCCCCTGAGGGGCCGCTTTTGTTACCGGGGGCCGGCAATATCGGCCCCTATAACAAAATTGGCCGATACCGGCCCAAACAAACAGCTCGGCCGCACCCCCTCCTCCCCCCTAGGGGGGCCGGCCGAGCAGTTTGCCAGGGTCGGTTTCGGTTCCCAGTCCGGCCATGGAAAGGAGGAGCAAATGGCTGGAGCATGTTTAACTTCTGATTCCTGAAGAAAGTAAAATAGGCCTTGACAAGTGTGATCCTTTAAATTCTGATACTTTCTTGCTCTTTTTAAATTATATTCAAAGTTTCGTGAGTGAAAGGTATTTGCAAAATAAAGCACCATATATAAACGCTAAAATGTTGAATTCAGTGTACAGTTTTGAAATACTTTAAGATATGTGCTTACTTCTCCTCCAGTATAATGAAATGTTTTTCTTTAACTTTTTTAAAAACCAATGCTTTATAAACAAGCCTTGGCAAAGCCAATAGCTTGGCACCCACTATATAAAGGTGTGACCATTTGGCTTTCCCAATGCTTGCTTACTTTTGACATAGTTGCGCAATGCGGTAGATAGTATTATCAGACTTTTCTCTAGACTGGCCAAGAAAAAGCAGAGTCCTTCCGTGGTTCCCAAGGCACAACAGGGTGAGACCTGTTGATAAACTCTGCTGGACCTTTCTGACCAGCACAGAGAGTTGGCAGGCAAAATCATTTAGTGCAATTAGAAAATTAATTATAATGCATTCAACATCACAGAAAATGTTAAACAAACAGGATTAGCCATGTATAACCTAACAAAAAAGTAATGATCGCATCAACATTCAACATACCCAAAACATCAACTAAATTTGTACAATAGATTTCTTCTTTTCCAGCCCAAGAAGAAAATGTTACTTACCTTCTATGACAATACTTCTGGAGAATAGATAATCTTCCTACCTCAAAGTATGAATTGCCCTGCCAGGCTCCAGAGTCGTCCGCATAAGCATTTACTTAGCAATATCTCTCCAGCACCACCAGGTGGCACCATGAATGAAAATGAAATGAATGAAATGAAATGGGCATTTATAGAGCGCAGACTGTCACTCCCAAAGGAGCCTCCTGGCGCTATTCAGATAACAGGCGAACTAGTAAGGCAATAGAACCTAGATAAGGGCAAGACTGGATACGTCACTTAATCCATAGATCCAGGTCTTTAGAGCTTTCCTAGTTTTTCTGAATACATCATTCTCAATTTGTTAGGCATAAAATTCCAGGCTTTTACACCAAGTACTGTAGCAGTTTTCCCTCCCCTGGTTTTAAGTCTAAAACCAGGTAATTTGAGGAGGTTAGCAGATGTGGATCTGAGTGCCCTTCCTGGAATATAAGGTGTAAATCTCCCAGAGAGAGAATCTGGTCCGATTTGACGGATAGCTCTGAAGATGATGACCAAAAGTTTAAATAGAATTCTCTTATGCAGCGGAAGCCAATGAAGGGTTTTCAAAGCTTCTGATGCTGATGACCTGCGTGGAAGTTTCAAGACAAGTCTGGCCGCTGCATGTTGTACTACCTGTAGTCTCTTCAAGATGGATTTATTGACCCCTACTAACAGGCTGTTACAGTAGTCAAGTCTTGAAAGTAATAACGCCACAGCCACTGTTTTCCTAGCAGCCAGTGGAATCAACTCAAATAATTTTTTCATGGTTCATGGAATTTTTTCATGGTTTTAATCATTCCAAAGCAGGAACCCACCACCTTAAGGGTGTGGTGTTTGAAGGAGAGAGAGGAGTCAAACCATACCCCCAAATTCTTGGCCACCTCCACTGTGGCAGGGGGAGCTGCTGCCTCTTCCAGCCACCAATCCTTCGTTTGAAAGGGATTGTCTTTCCCGATCAACAGGATTTCTGTCTTGTCCGTATTACAACGGAGATGGTTGTTTTTCATCCAAGTGATGACCGCTGTGAGGCAAGATTTAAAATTTTCTTCAGCCTCTGTAGAGTTTTTCTCAAGGGACAAGATCAGCTGCGTATCATCCGCATAGGATGTTGTTTCTATCCCGTAGGCCGAAATGAGGGAGATAAGTGGGGCCATATATATGTTAAACAAGAGTGGACTAAGTGAGGCCCCCTGGGGGACTCCTGTGGTTCTGTTTCACAGGACCACAGCTGGGCTGGCAGAGCACCCTCAGGCCCACTTCCAAAGATCCAGGACTGGGGTGGCATTACTTGGGGAGGTAGGACGCACACCAGAATGGAGTCCAAGTGCTGGGTTCAGGGTGGTTGGAGCTTTTTCTGTCCCTGAGGCTCTGATCAGGAGGTCAGCCAACTAACCCTTGGAGTCCCTCTGGTGGTCCTGGGTTCAAGATGCAGGTCAAGTCCTTCACTCAGGCAGCAGGGCAACAGAATAGCAGTCCTTCTTGTAGAGCAGCACAGCAGTCCTTCTGAGTCTTCCACAGGTCCAGAGGTGTACTGAAGAGTTGGATCTGAGGGTCCAGTATTTATACCTGGTACCCAAGAGGTACCCGAGAGGTGCTTGGAATTTCCTGCCTTCCCGTCCTGGCCCCAGATTGTCTGGGGTCACAATAGAATAGTATCAAACCCTTTGTGAGTGTGCTCAGGCAGAGCCTTTGTGATATGCAAGTGTGGTAGGTGACAGCTCCTCACATTCATCAGGTCAGAGATGGTCTATGCTGCCAGCACCAATGCTTCTTTGTCTCATTGTCTGGAAGAAATATACAAGACCAATGGTCATCTACATCTAGTCATGTGACCCAGGAAACAGGCTGCAGACCCCAAATAGTTAAAGAAAGAAAAGGGCAACTTTCTAAAAGTGGCATTTTCAGAAGTATGACTTAAAATCTGACTTTACCATTAAAGAGGGTTTTACATTACAATTCTTTAGACACCAAACTCGACATTCCTACCTACTCCAAATTGAAAGTTATCACTTATTATATGTAATAAGTTAACCCAATGTTATCCTAAGGGGAGAGTCAGGCCTTGCAGTAATGAAAAACGAACTTAGAAATTTTCCACTACCAGGACATGTAAAACTTAAAAGTACATGTCCAATGTTTTAAATACACTGCCCCTGCCCTATGGCTATCTGAGGCCTGTTCTAGGGGTGAACTATATCTATTCAAAAAGAAGGTTTTAGGACTGGCAGAAGGTTTATTTTGCCAGGTCGAAATGTCAGTTTTAAAACAGCACACACAGGCTGCAATGACAGGCCTGAGACAAGTAAAGGGCTACTTAATGGGTGGACAAATGAGTGTGTGGCACAATGAGTGCGTGGCACAATGAGTGCGTGGCACAATGAGTGCTACAGGCCCACTAGTGGCATTTAATTTACAGGTCCTGGGTACATGTAGCACCACTTTACTAGGAGCTTATAAACATTAAATATGCCAATTGGGTGTAAGCCAATGCTACCATGTTTAAAGGAGAGACCACAAGCACTCTATCACTGGTCAGCAGTGGTAAAGTGTGCAGCGTCCTAAGGCCAGCAAAAACGAAGTCAGCAAAAACATGAGGCTTGAAGGCAAAAAGGTTGGGGGAAACTATGCCATGGGTGCCAGGCCTAACACATGGACTCATGACCAGTGCAGTGAAAATGTGATGATCTGCAACATCTTTGCAAAGATGGGTGGGGTGGTCATCAGTTCGAATGAGAAGACCGCAAACTGATATTGTTGGGACCTTACCATGAGCCCTAAGCAGCACCTATGGGCGAGGAGAATCGGAAGATAAAAATAGGCATCCTGGAGGACCAGTGATGTCCACCAATCTCCCAAGTTCAATACCAACAGGACTTGGCTCAGGAACAGCATTTTGAATTTGTCCTGGAAGATGAATAGGTTCAGAAGGTGGAGATCAGGGATAGGCCTCAGCACTCCGTCCTTCCTGGGGCAAAACGTAGAGGGAGTAAAGTCCTGTGCCCCTCTCTTCCAGAGGCACCACTTCTGAAGCCCATTTTCCAACAAACAAGGACTTCTTCCTTTAGGATCAAGGCATGGGACATAACACATGCGCTGAGGGAATGGGGTGATCCGGAGAGAAGGATAGGAAAGGAAGAGCGCAGATCAGCTGGATGATCCAACAGTCTGTTGAGATTTCCTCCCAATGGGTTGCAAAATTGGAGAACATCCCTTATACCAGAAGGTAATGCTATGGGTGGAAGGAGTCGTTTACCATCAAAGGCATGTCCATGAGCACAGACTGGACACCTCCTAAAAATTCAGTGATTTACAGTCAAGGTAAAGGCAGCATGACAGCCAAATTCATAGGCTAAGCACAACAATGTATGCAAATTTAAGGTCACACAATCACTCACCATATCAGAGAATGGCTTTTTATAGGATCAAGCAAGCTGATCAATGTACGTTTTGCCAGTTCCAATTAGGCATGGGTGTATCTGCCTAAAAGGCAGATGGAATTAGCTCTGTGGAGGGCCAAACAGTCAGAGACAAAGACTTTGCAAACCAATGCATCAAGTTTATTGAGGAAACTGTAGGAAAGGCATTCGGATTCAGCTTTGATGACCAAGTTTGAACAACTCGACTCTCCTGAGAATCATAGGAGGACAAGAAGTGCAAGTCAACTGGAGCAGGCCAAGTGTGACTGGCAATCTGCCTATGAATTGCTGTGTTTGTAAAGGGTTTTATTCCATGCAGTCCCAGTGGGGTCCAGGAGTGCTTCATTAAATAGAAGCCAGGGCCCAACAGTTCCCATTGAAGGTTGAAAGAGTTAGGTCAAAATGTTAGATCTTACTTCCTCAGAAAGCAATTCAGTTCCATGGCTTTCTCCAACTTCTGAACAATTTGGATAAAGAGGAAACCTCCTTTAATGCACCGCCAGAGAGGTAGGAAATTTAACCTTTTGGTGAAATACCTGTGCCACTGGGATTCTGTAAGTTCAAATTGCAACCAGCATCCACATTGTAAGATGGCAGAATGTGAAGAGTGTCTGAGTCATCATCCTCCGTATGGCCACAATCATTATCCTCCACAGCAAGGCACCTGAATCTAAACCTAAAATCTGTCCCAATTGGGCGAACCTTTCGACCCTGGGGAGATGCTCACAATAAGGTTAATCATTAGAAGTAGCCTTGACTTTCTCATTTGCCAAACAATTGATACTTTACGCTTTACGCATTGCAGAGGGTCCTGAGCAAACAAGGGATGCTGTAATCATGTCACACAAGATTACACTCAGTCACTGGATTCAGCCCCTTTGAGGTGCTTGGAAGTAGTAGAAAAACAAGGGGAGTGAGAAGCTCAATTGGGGCAACTTTCAGCCTCCCTTAAACGTTGTAATCAGTACACCAAAGAGGGAAAGCCTCACAACTGATGAACTCCTAACATTTTAAGAGGTCAAATTAACTGGTTTCAATATATATCAAAGTGGAAATGGATCTGCACCCTAGTGAATCGGTACAACCCTTACATCACATGGATATATTAGAAGGATCCTCACCCACTAGTACCACCAGTGGTATGCTTCAACATCGGATCCTCACCCACTGCACCTAGTGGGAGTGGGTGGGCTCAACGCGGTTTGTGAGCGGAACTCTCACTAAAACCTAAGTGCAAGTTAAAAAAGCCTTCAGGGTCCTAATTCTTGTTTATTAATAAGGTTCTTTAGCAGGGATAAAAATAGTGTGATGTTCTGTGAGCGCAATGACCCCTAACATCTATAACTCAGTAAGGTCGACATGTTTCAGCCTGTTACAAGTGCCATTCAAGGTCAGCAGGCTTTCTGCAGAACCGACTAAGTGCGTAGATTTTCTACAGATTGTGTTAAATACCAACTCTTAATGCTGGTTTACACAGTACGCTAAACATGAAGCATGGAGTTATACAGACCATATAAGACCTTTTTCCTCTAACGGTCTCTGAAATAGAAAACACAAAAGCATTTTTGTTAAGAGGTGAATCACACCGCTGATCATGTAATTGTCTCATGCTTGTGCACACTTAAATTATGGTGTGCCAAACAAAGCATGCAGACACGTGAGTTTGATCTGCTCCCTGGAGACAGAAAAGACATATATATATATGTCGGCCGAAACGCGTCATGGCGGACGGAATGGGTGAAAATCAATAAAAATCATATCTGCACGAAAGCTGGGTCCAGCTCGTTCTTTGTGGAGAAGATCGCTAACCAACGAGGGTTTGGATATATATATATATATATATTTATATATATATATATATATATATACATATACATATACATATATACATATACACACACACACACACCCACACATAAAGGTAAATAAAATAAAATTATAATAGCCAGTAATGCTAATGCTAGTTTATTTCAAAATTATTTTTTTTGTCATGTCTATGATACCTACATGACTCCTAAAAATTCAGGCTCCATGAGTTAGTGGGGGTGGGGTGATCTCTGCCATCACAATCTGAGAGAATAGAAAATACAGTGTTTACCCTGTGTTTCATAAAACGAGAAGAGGGGGTTCCTAAAGAAAAGACTCAATTATCCTGTTTTCACCAGCACTTACTACATCGAGGGACATCGTCCTCCCTTGCACCTATTCAGCTCCCTACACTCCTCCGAGGAAGGCCACCCCTGAATCCGACTGTCTTTTGTGTTAAGCGAGGAAGTCATGTGACCAAAGTCACATGGTCGCTAAAAGAGGAGTGCTGGCATGCGGGAGTGCTGGGAAATGTAGTCCTGCTTCAAAATTTCACTTGGTTCCTAAAGGAAATAGTCTGGCGAAGGACTCTCAAGCTCACCTATTGGTGGAGATGGGGTCACATGTGGGGGGAGAGATGTGAAATGTAGTACCATCTCCCGTATATGTGTTCGTGTTGATCTATGGAAAGCAGTGCAAGGCAATGACAAAAAGGGGAAAGAGAAAAGGAAAAAACCCCGTACTAAGGGGAAAGATAAAAAAAAAATTAAGATGCAATGATGTGAATAACATGGTGAAAACATACACCTATGTACACACCCAGTGTCAGACAGAAGTCTGTATTCATTAGTATAAGCTACTGGAAGGTGAGCTACAATAAATATTATTGTAGCACATTCCACCAGGGGATGTCATCATTCAGTCCTTTTTTCTGCGTGGATAATTTATACATCCAACGCTGTTCCTTCTCAAATAAAATTGTTTCCAGATTCCTTGTCTCCACTATGACATGTTCCAGAATTACCCATTTAAGGTCTTTCATGGAGTGTCCAGCGGTGATGTAATGTTTCGCCATTTTGGTGGTATTGCGTCTATACCTGATGTTACTCCTGTGTTTGCAGATTCTTGTGCTTATTTTTCGAGTCGTCATGCCTACTTATCTGAGTTTGCATGGACAGGTTATCAGGTATATGACCTGTTTAGTGTTATAGTTTGTATGTATTTGTAACTGCCAAGGAGTGAGTAAGCCCAGGTCAATTTCTTTTCCTGGTGCTATCAGGTGGCAGTCGTTGCATTGACCACACGGGTAGTCACTTGTTACTCCTGGAAGGCCTAGTGAACTGTGAATCATATTCTCTGATTTTAATTTGGCTCTGGGTCTGGTGTAGACAAGTGTATCCTGCAAGTTTTTTGCTCTTTTGTCAGAAAGAGGGGAGAGTCCTACTGTCTGCGTTCTGTGTTTAGAATGCGCAAAGTGCATTTAATTATCTTTTTGACGCCGTCCGAGGCGATGTTGCATTGTGATGACATACCGGAGGGGGTTCGGTTTTTCCCTTTGCTGGTATTTCTAGTAGTGCATCTCGATTCTAGTTTCGAGCACTATTTTTGTTTTCTGAATGATTTTCTCAGGCTAGTTACTTGCCCTCAGTTTGTATGACAGAGGGTCTGCTTGTTATTTAAAGTCATTTATACGGCTGCAGTTCCGCCGCAGGCAGAGGTATTGGTCATAAGGAAACTTTTCCCGCAATGGACGCAGGTGAAAACTGTCAAAGCAAAACAAACTGTTCTTAGCAGTGGGTACTGATGGGTATCTGTCTGTAGGGTCCCTTTCTCTGGGAAGATATCCACATCTAGGAATGTAAGAGATTCTCTACTGATGTGTAAAGTATTTATATAGCACACAAACAGTAATAAAGTGAAAACACAACACAAGAAAAATCCCAAATCAGATTAGAAAAATAGATTATATTTTAATAACTTATTTGACATCAATATGACAAAATTCAATGTGTAAAACTGGAGATATTGCATTTTGAAGAAATAAGTGAAAAAAGCTCCAAAAAGCACTAAGCGCTAAGGGATATCTGGTCATCCTGGACTGAGACAAAGTCGAACGTTCAGGCCAACCGCGATGGAGCATGGGCCAGCTACATAGACTAGCTTGGGCCTACTGAGCAAAAGTACCTTAGTCCGGGCTGCGTCAGCATTGAGATCCTGTCATCAGAGAGGCTGCGGAGTGCAAAGGGGGGCAATGAGTCGATATCGATCCAAACATTCGGCGGCGAAGCACTGGTCCTGACAGCACAACAGTGACGATGCGCCACCTCTGATACGATGCAGAGTTTCAGCTTCGACGTTGATGCTGTTCATGAAAGATGTGAGAACTTTCCTTGAATAGCGTTACACAGCACAGTGGTGGTTCCAAAGGTGAAGCGGAGACTCCGGGCCATGCAGATCCAGAAATGCACGGTTCTGGTCCATGCAAACAGGGGCGATGTGCCATTTCCGATCTGCGCAGTGTCGGAGATGAGTCGGTGCTGACCATGCAGTAGCGGTGATGTGCCGGCTCCATCTCTGCAGCTGCATTGATGTGTAGAGTAAGCACCTTAGGCCCACTTCCAAGAGTCCAGGACTGGGGTGGCACCACTTGGCAGGGTTGACTCATAGATGGCAGAGTCCAGGTGCAAAAGCAGGATAGTTGGAAGTCTTTTATGGCCCTGAGACTTCAGATCAAGAGGCTAGCCAACTAGTCCTTGGAGTCACTCTGGGTTCTGGGGGCCAAGTGATGCACGTCCAGTTCTTCTCACCCAGACTAGAAAGGCAGGAGACAGCAGGTCAGCACAGCAAGAAAGCGGTTCTTCCAGAGCAGCAGTCCAGTAGAGTGGCAGTCCTTCAGCAGCACAGCAGTCCTTCTTCCTGGCAAAGTATCCACAGGTCCAGAAGTGTACTGAAGTAGGGCCTGAGGTACAGTTCTTATACCCAGTGGTGCCTTTGAAGTGGGGAAGACTTCAAAGAAGGGTCTTTGAAGTGCACAGAGGTCCTCCCTTCATACCCTGGCTCCAGACTCACTACAGGGGGGTATGCAGCCCTTTGTGTGGGGACAGGACACAGCCTATTCAGGTGTAAGTGTGAGGCTGTTCCCAGCTCCTCCCTCCCATCCTCCTAGGATGGCCCATCAAATCCCACCTAAAGTCTCATTGTGTGTGGCTGTCCAGAAGGAATCACAAAGTCCAGCTGTCACCGTTCCCAGGCGTGTTTTGAAGATAGGCTACAAGCACACAGGGCTAAGAGCAGAAAAATGGCAACTTTCTAAAAGTCGCATTTTCAAAATTGTAATGATAAATTCAACTTTACCATTAGAGATGATTTGCCATTACAATTTCATGGGTACTAAACATGACAGACCTACCTCTTCTCAATTACAGCTTATTAAATGTAACGAGGAATCCCTAATGTTAAACTATGAAAGGGGTAGACCTCAAAGCAGTGAAAAACCAGTTTGAGAGTTTTTCACAACCAGGACATGTAAAACTTAAAAGTATATGCTGTGTCTTTTACTCACATAGCACCCTGCCCTATGGGCTACCTTGGGCCTACCTTAGAGGTGACGTAAATGTAATAAGAGGGGAATTTAAGGTTGCCAAAGGGTTTTAAATGCCAAGTTGACATGGCAATGCAGGCCTGAGACAAGTTTAAGGGGCTACTTCAGTGGGTGACATGCTCAGTGCTGCAGGCCCACTAGTAGCCTTCCATTTACAAGGCACATGTAGTGCACTCTACTAGGAACGTATAGATAAATTAAATATGCCAGTTGTGGATAAGTCAATCAAACTATGTTTAGGGGAGAGAGCACAAGCACTTTAGCAGTGGTTAGCAGTGGTAAAGTGCTCAGAGTCCTCAGTACAACAAAAACGGATTCAGCAAAATTGGAAGCAAGCAGGCAAAAAGTTTGGGGGAAGACCACCCTAATTCTAACAGGTATAACAAAATTGACAAGTACACTAACAAGTGCCACCTCCCAAGCACTCAAATAAGCATCCTAGATGAGGACCCTGGGACATAGCCATACATTGCTTTGGAGAAGCATTGTGGAGGAGAACTAATTAGGAATGTATTAACTGTGAGCTAAATAAAATAATTTTGCATTTTAAATGTGAATTTGCTCATAGGGATCAATGATGTGATCCCTATGAGCAAATTTACATTTGAAATGGAAAATTATTTTATTTAGTACACAATTTGTTGGATGTGACATGCCTACAGAAGACCAGCTCAGGGAGCATTAATTAATTACACGTACTCGCTGGCATGTGTTTTGGTGAACAAAGCAAACACAAGGAGATGATGGACGCAGCGCTGAAACTTTTCAGACACTCACCCCCAGTCACAGATCTGGGTTGAATCCATCATCGTTCTTTAGCTCACTTCGCCACCCCAGAAAAGTTTCAGCGCTCCATCCATCATCTCCTTGTGTTTGCTTTGTTCTCCCTAAGTTGGCAGGGTATGCCCAGACGTGGGTCCCTTGCTCACTTTGCCACTGGATTCAAGCTAGCCTGGCTGATGAAGAGTGTTACCCAGAAACCGGTCCCAGGATGCTTGTTTCCGGTTCAGGGAAGACCTGACTTGGCAGTTCGGACTGGACTGTTCCCATGAGGCACAGGGTCAAGACTGATTTGCTTATGGCTGGGTCTGAACTGAAGTGGCGAAGTGAGCTAAAGAATGATGATGGATTCAACCCAGATCTGTGACTGGGGGTGAGTGTCTGAAAAGTTTCAGCGCTCCGTTCATCATCTCCTTGTGTTTGCTTTGTTCGCCCTAAGTTGGCAGGGTATGCCCAGACGTGGGTCCCTTGCTCACTTTGCCACTGGATTCAAGCTAGCCTGGCTGATGAAGGGTGTTACCCAGAAACCGGTCCCAGGATGCTTGTTTCCGGTTCAGGGAAGACTTGGCTTGGCAGTTCGGGCTGGACTGTTCCCATGAGGCACAGGGTCAAGACTGATTTGCATATGGCTGGGTCTGAACTGAGGTGGCGAAGTAAGCTAAAGAATGATGATGGATTCAACCCAGATCTGTGACTGGAGGTGAGTGTCTGAAAAGTTTCAGCGCTCCCTCCATCATCTCCTTGTGTTTGCTTTGTTCGCCCTAAGTTGGCAGGGTATGCCCAGACGTGGGTCCCTTGCTCACTTTGCCACTGGATTCAAGCTAGCCTGGCTGATGAAGGGTGTTACCCAGAAACCCGTCCCAGGATGCTTGTTTCCGGTTCAGGGAAGACCTGACTTGGCAGTTCGGGCTGGACTGTTCCCATGAGGCACAGGGTCAAGACTGATTTGCATATGGCTGGGTCTGAACTGAGGTGGCGAAGTGAGCTAAAGAATGATGATGGATTCAACCCAGATCTGTGACTGAGGGTGAGTGTCTGAAAAGTTTCAGCACTCCGTCCATCATCTCCTTGTGTTTGCGATGTGTTTTGGTGAACCAGAATGCTATTGATATAGAGACAGGTAAAGCTTTTCGTAGACACAAATGGAGTTATACGCCCAACTGTTGTTATACATGATGACTTCTTTGAGAAATTTGGTTTAAGTTATTAGCGTTGGTGTAGTTAGGGTGACCAACCGTCCGTAAATTTCACGGACCGTCCGTAATTTGGACCTCACGTCCGTTAGGATCCCTTTTACGGACGCCTTTTGTCCATAATTTTGGGCCTTGCTGGGAGGAGAGCTGTTCCCCTGCAAGAGGCCTCAGCTCCCTGATGGGGCCGGCTCGCACTCATCCTCGGAGCACAAGAGCAGTCCCACCCCGCCCATTGTCATTCTGTATGCTGGCTGATTGTCACATACAGAATGATAATGGGCCAGTTTGAGCTGTTACAGCATGTGGTGACCTCCTCCTACCATGGTCTAGGGCAGGGCATTCTGTTAGGGTTAGATGGAAGAAATGTATAAAACAAATGTACAAAAACGCACATGCTGCTATGTGCCAGTTTATGAAAAGAAGCTAGCGAAAGAAGTTAAAAAGAAGAGGTTATAGTTCTTACGCAGTCTCATCATTTCAGAGCCGAAGCATTTTTTATATTATATACAACGAAGCCATCGTTGCTGCTTTTTTATTTATTTAATTCAACTAACATCCATTGACAAAGCCAATAGTCTTGGCTTGTTGTAGTTCTAATGTTACTGGATGCAATGATAGAAACAGCAAAATATGCACATTATGCTCAGCACATATTTTTAGCTTAGGTGTTTTAAGCCACGCCCTTTATTACATCAGACACGCCCCTTGGAGAGACCCCCAGTTTTTTCATCCACTTAAAGCCCTGGAAACAACACCATGTCACAGACACCTCATGTCCTGGCACTGTGCATCATGCATGACTCATGACTTCCAGGTTTTCAGATTGCCTATGTGCAGGGGCATAGTGAACCCTCCACCACCCCACCCCACCCCTTGCTTTAGGAACTACAGTGAGGGTGAAGTTCTTTATGGGCCGCTTCTATCTGCAACTCAGTAGACAAAGGCTCAGCTCATAATTAATGTGAAAAGGTGGATGAGTGAATAAGTGAAGGAATGGGTAAATGGCTGGATGGATTAGTGAAAGGATGAATGGATGAGTGAAAGCGTGAATGGATGGATAATGAAAGAACGGATGGATGGATTCATGAGTGGAAGGATGGATGAGGGTAAATAGATGGATGTATGGGTGGAAGGGCAGATGGATGGGTAAAAGGGTGGATGGATCAGTAAAAGGATGGATGGATGAGTGAAAGGGTGGATGATGGGCGAGTGAATGGGTGGATGGATGAGAGGAATGATGGATGGATTGATGAATTGATAAGTGAAAGGGTGAATGAATGAATGGATGGATGAGTGAGAGGGTGGATGTAAGGATGGACGAGTGAGTGAAAGGGAGGGTAGATGGACAAAAGGATGGATAGATGAGTGAAAGGGTGGATGGATGAGAGAAAGGATGGATGGATGAGTGAAAGGATGGATGAGTGATAGGGTCAATGGATGGATTCATGAGTGGATGAGTAAATTGATGAGTGGGTGGATGGGTGAAGGGTGGATAGAAGGATGGGTGGCTAACTGAAAGGGGAATGGAGAGAGAAAGGGAGGATGGATGGATGGATGGATAAAGGCATGGATGAATGATTGGCAGAATGGATGGGCGAATGGATGCATGAATGAGTGAAAAGAAGAATGTAAAGACGGATGAGTGAAATAATGCATACATGAGTGAAAGGGAGGGTGGAGAGCTGGAAGAAAGGATAGATGGATGGATGGATGAGTGAAAGGTTGAATGGGTGGACGGATGAGTGACTGGGTGAATGGATGAGTAAGTGAAAGGATGGCTGGGTGGGTGAAAGGGTAGATGGTTGGATGGATGAGTGAATGGATGGATGGGTGGAAGAGTGGATGGATGAGTGAGTGAAAGGGAGGGTAGATGGACAAAAGGATGGATAGATGAGAGAAAGGATGGATGGATGAGTTAAAGGATGGATGAGTGATAGGGTCAATGGATGGATTCATGAGTGGATGAGTAAATGGATGGGTGGGTGGATGGGTAAAGGGTGGATGGAAGGATGGATGGCTAAGTGAAAGGGGAATGAAGAGAGAAAAGGAGGAGGGATGAATGAGTGAAAGCATGGATGAATGATTGGCAGAATAGATGGGCGAATGGGTGCATGGATGAGTGAAAAGAAGAATGTAAAGGTGGATGAGAGAAAGAATGTATACATGAGTGAAAGGGAGGGTGGTGAGCTGGAAGATGGATGGATGAGTGAAAGGGTGAATGGGTGGACGGATAAGTGGCTGGGTGGATGGATGAGTAAGTGAAAGGATGGCTGGATGGGTGAAAGGATAAATGGTTGGATAGATGAGTGAATGGGTGGAAGAGTGGATGGATGAGTGAAAGTATGGATTGGGTGAAAGGGTAAATGGTTGGATGGATGGACGAGTGGATGGATGAGTGAAAGGATGGATTGGGTGAAAGGGTGGATGGATGGATGAGTGAAAGGGTGGATGGAGGCATGGATGAGTGAAATGATGGATGGAAGGATAGATGATGGATAGGTTTGCAAATGGTTGAAAAGCTTTGGATATGGATGGGCACACAGATGGAAAGACAGAATGAATTGTGAAAGGCTTAATAATGGATGAAAGAATTAATAGATGACAGAATGTAAATTTGAAATGGTGGATATCAGGGGTTTGATGGAAGGATGAATGGCTAGATCCTTGGACAAGAGAGCTCTTCTGGGGAGGGTTGTGATGACTTACTTTGCTTTTTTGGTGCCATAAGAGCTTTAGTTCAAAGTGGGAGGTATTTAAATTTTCTGTCTACTCCCTTGCCTATGTGTTGCTATTCTGTATTTGCTGTGTGCTTATGTGTGGGATCTATACATCATGCATATGACATTTTGAGTGACACCCAACTGCTACTTGAATGTTACACTAGTAATTGTAAATGTTTGCATGTTTTGTTTTAGGTGTAAGGTTTTAGGGAGAGCCGCATAGTTCCATGAGCTGTGCTTGAGATGTATAATATGTGTGTAGCAATAGGCAAGGCGTCAAAAATAAACTATGTAATAGTGTATCGACAGTGCCTTCTTTAAGAAAGGTGCAGGGAAAAGCACCTTTGTGACTTCCGTCAGCTAGTGCAACTCGCTGCGAAGCCCCCATAAGCAAAGTCAGATTCCATATGTCAAGTTCCACTTGCTGAAACACCCATAATGCGTTTCCTATAGTGGGTTCATCACAGCATTCCTCCCTTTAGTTCACCTATGCGTCCGCTTTACATCTCACAATGGCACTCAGCTATGAGATGCTAGTAACAAAGTCTATCCGAGCAGATCTTCTTGACCACTTCTCTCACCAAACATGCCTGATCAGGACCATGAGTTGTAAACAAAATATCAGACTGGACAACCCACTGCAGTAACCATATAAATAGATTATTATCATATGAAATACCAGAAAAAGACCTGCACAGTTTCTCAAAGTTGCACGCATACTGAAAAACTGTAAAGTGCACGATTGTCTCAACCTAATATAAACTTATTTTGACTTGTATTTAAGTGGTTGTCTATTTACTTACTTTTATACTATCGCGCAACTTCCTCTGATGTGTCTGTAAAACTTACCTTTTGTCCTGATTTTTTGTTCTGAATTTTGACCCTTTGTCCTGAATTTTTACACTTACCGTCCTGAATTTGCACCCATGCCAGTTGGTCACCCTAGGTGTAGTTCCGAATTGTGTGCGTTGAGTTGTCGGTTGTAGCGTGGAGCTGACGAGCAATGTACAGAGGTCCGACAAAACGTAAGGTTAGCAGAAAACAAATAACCAGCAAGACACGAGTGAGAGGAAAGTGTCAGTCGCTGCTCTGCTGATTTTACACAGATATGCTGCTGCTCTTCAGACAGCGCTTCAAATACAGTTTATTAGTGTGTGATATGAAAAGGGTGTTTTTTATCGCATGATAAAAGGCAATGGGACCCGGGGCGCCCGGCGCAGAGACCTTGCACTCAGCAGGGTAATGAACCCAGAGTCCAAAAGCACATTACACTGTACATTAACCTATCAGTAATGGCACATTAGCACTGGGGGCGCAACACGGTCGCGGATCAGGTCTCCGCCGCAGCAGCCCGGAGTGGAATCAGGCCCACTTTCCAGGCCTCGAGCAGAGCCAGACAATAAATGTTTGCTATCCGTGCAGGCGGAGCGGGGAGGGACGCGGGCCCTGCTTAGCAAGGTGCTCGAAAGATGCGCCATGAAGGCAAATGTCTCTCCTGCACGTCAGCACACTGCCTTCCTTCCCAGACTGAAACTTACCTGGATGTGGGGAGGTCGCAGGCCGCTCACGCGTGTGATTGATCATCAGATGAAGACACACGGACGGACAGACCGACTCCTAATGTAACTATGAGGGTATCTCAAGAAGTGCCACAAATCAAATGTGGTTAACTGCCCGGGCGCTGTTCTGACATATTTCCAGGTAGCACAGTGTAAAGCGGCCTTCAATCCTTATGCATGCTGTTGGATACATACATAGCTGCCCTAGAGGGATGCCACCTTTTCCACTGATCGGACCCCAACAATGCTATTGCCATATGAAGCTTTCTCCAGACCTGAACACGCTCCAGACTCAAACTAAGATTTATCCAGCACACAAAATACAACCTCCCTATGAAGTGTTTCTCCCACTTCTGGATGTGTGCTAACAACAGAGTCCATCAAAGGAGGTAGGAATGCTGATTTTGCAAGCAATTGCCAGTACTCCACAGTGTGTGGGGATGACTTGTGTTTTGTGTCTTTGCCGAAATGTGGCATGCATCAATGTTTTTCTGTCCTCCATTAGCCCACTTTCTGATGTTGTCAGGTGTGAAGAGAGAGGTGGGTGTGTTTTTCCTCCCAGTCTGATATGTGGTCTGTCCTATGGTACTTTATTGGTTCAGTAATGTTTTCTAACTGGTCCAGCATGGCGGCTTGCCATTTGGGTTTCTGCTCTCTTTCTTCTCCATGTTGCAAAGCAGCAGTGTTATACTGTGTGCTGTCGTGATGAGTGACATTTAGTGTGAGGTATGGTGTGATACGGTTTGTTGCTCTATGATAAGGTAAGGTATGTGATCTGGTGTTTGAAGGTTTGGGAATGAGTATTGTAAAGTTATGAATTGTGTGATTTGGTCTCGTGGACTGTGAGGGCTGCCAGTGCGGTGCTTGAGGGGGTGATATAGTGTAGTGTTTATATCAGTGAATGGAGCTGCACACTGTATTTCATTTAACTCTGTTAGATGTTATGTGCTGAGAAGTAATGCTATGTGAGGAAAAGTCTACTATGATGTGCTGTGGAAATTTGTGTTGCATGCTGTAGGATGCTGTGGTGTGGCATCACAACTGCTGTGATGTTTGGTCGAGAGATGGGGTTGGTAGGGAAAGGTGTAATATGCTTAAATGTAATGTAAGTGTCATAGTGTTGCTTAACATGTAGCAATGTGGTGCTGTAAGGTGTGCGGATTTTTGTGTGTGGTGTGGGGATTGAAGTTGTGATGTACTCTAACCTGAAATGTACCGTTCAGTAGCTTAATGTGTGCAGTAAAATGATTACAAGGAGTTCCAATGACTTTGTGGTATCAGGATTTAAGTTGTGAGTGAGATAAACTGCTGTTTGTGAAAAGTGATGAAATGTTCTTTGTAAAGCGTGACTGTATGGTAAGGTTTAGGGTGGTGTGCTGTGGTCAGATTAGGTAGGTCCTTAAGAGAGGCGGGCTGTTGTACTGTTTCGGATAGTTTCATAAAGTACTGTGAGGCAGCATGCTTTGTTTGATGCTGTGTGTAATTGAGACGTATTGTATGGCATTGCAAGGGGTGGTGCTTTGTATGGTGTCATTTGGTATTGGGAGTCTGAGGTATGGAATTGTTGAGGTATGCTATAAGATGACTGATATGACGAGGTATTGCCGTTTGTGTAGTGGTATGAGCATGGCGTTATGTGTATTCTGCTGTCTGCTAGTGTTGAGTAAGGTGAGAAGAAAGGTGCTACATGTTGGTGTATGGAAGGCATCTGGTGTGCTAGAGTCTGCTGTGGTCAACCTGGTCTTTGTTCCAACATCCGACTCACTAAACATCTTGTCACCAGTGGATGGTGTTTTGGGTTCAAGCTCTATGTGACTGGGGGATTGGCAGGGATGGACAGCGGTCAAACAGGGGTCAACAAGGACTGTCATTCTTAATCCATGTGGGCCTTTGCAAGGATGCCCTGGCAACGATGCCTTGAGTGTCAAAGGATGTGGACTGAGTTGATCACATAACTTAGGGTCACATGACCTTATCCAACCCGACCAGTGGGTTGGAATGTGCAGGACCATGGTATTGGCTGGGTGGGATGGAAGGATAAAGGATAACTTATGGACGGGCCACCAGAAGAAACCAGCTCCCCATATGTACCCGAAAAAGGGTACCCCAGAGAGGAGTCTGCTTTGAAATTTCGTGGGTCTATAGGGGCTGGATCAGTTGCATGAGCACATTGAGTTCCTCTTTGCAGTTACAGCTGGGAAAGCCATGGTGAGGTCTAGGTTGAAAATTAAGTTTAATGCTGAAGAAAAACTTGCAGAGCAAAGCAAGTCCAGAAGAAAACAGTGCCATGTCTATGGAAAATCAGTTTCACTGTGACAGTTCCCCGGACCCAAGCAGTCCCAACAGGTAAGTGATTCCCTAATTCTGTGTCATTAGCTTGAGATATTTAACCCTAGTAGTGATTGACTCTGAATGAATCCCTGCCACAATCACCGGAAACACTCAATGATTCTGGTGGCAGACTCTGTATCACTGTAATAATTCTGTCAGCCATTCAAGTCCAGAGTGAAAATGTTCTGTACCCTGTGCCTATACTTTCTTTCTTTCTTTCTTTCTTTCTTTCTTTCTTTCTTTCTTTCTTTCTTTCTTTCTTTCTTTCTTTCATTTGGTCTTGGAGGCTTAGTGTTGCTGTGCCAGTTCCATGAGGTGAACCATGCTTAGAGGTGGCAGGCTCTCAATCCTTGTAGCAATCAAAAGAGTCAATTTATCTGTTGATGTGACAGTCTCTCTATCCTTGAGCAATACTCAGGGTCAGTACTGTATTCTATTCTTCAGGTGAGAGACTTTGAGAAAATGCATTATTGGTGGTGAACAGTTGTCTTTCCAACTATTTGTCTCATAAGTCCATTCAGTCAAATATGACGAATTGTCTGGGAATGGCTCAGCCTCCACCAATGAGCAGAGGCAGGGCCGGACTGGGAACCCAAAGCAGCCCTGGCAATTTTCTTGGACCAGCCCCTGGGGAAGCACTGTATGGCACCGGGAGGCTGGTAGCACTTGCTTGCTGCTTTTACTACTGGGGCCGATATTGCAGCACTCAGTAACAAAACCGGCCCCCACACTTCCAGCCCCCCGGGAAACGCCCGACGCCCGGTACGGCCAGTCCGGCCTTGAGTAGAGGCACTGAAACAAGTGGACATTTCTCATCAAAACATCAAACATCAGCATAGTGCTTCAGAGGCTTCTTCTCTAGCACCCTCTTGTATCCATGCTGGTCTTATGGTTTGCTTGAAAATAAATGCACTGTAAACACCATCCTGCTCTTCACTGGAGCAACTACAAAAGCTGCAAAGAAAATGCTCTTTTCGCAACCAAACCTCCCTAAAGAGCCATCCTTTCAACCATTAGCTCCACAAATGGCAGTTCAAATGAACTCCTCTCTTTATAGCTTACAAGCACTGTGCTAGGATTTGAACACTCATAACTTGTGGTTAGCAAGGAAATGAGAAAAGGAGTGAGGGACTGGGGCTATATTAGGTCCAGCATACGTGCCCATACAGTGTACTTTCAAAACAAGAGGTATGCAGTTCCTGCCTGCAGTTCTAGGTTTGCCACGAGTCGGGTCTAGGGAAGTGCTCTTTTAGGAGCAAGGGCCCTCACACACTCGAAGTGTGTCATGCTTCACCATCGGGCAGCTCCTCGTTGGGCCGGCGCTGCAATGCCCTCAAGGGTGCTCTTTGCCACAGTTCTTCTCTTTTTGCCGATGTGAAGCATGAGGTGTGGTGGACTGCCGAACCTACCCCAGATTCTGCCTTGCGGACTGGCTGTCCAATGTGATTACCGACGTCTGACCATCTGCACGCTAATACGTGTCCGTTCTAGCCGGTCCAATTGGGGCACTTCATCCCTTCATATTAGATTTGTCCCAAGAAGGTATGCTATATATCCATGTAATGTATACAGGGTATGGTATTCATTTATGCACTTAAGCTCACCAGCCCTTGACGAGTAGAAAACGATTACTGGTCCTGACAAAATGCCATGATCCTTTTGGACAATAACGGGCATGAAACATGTTGACCCTTGACTTACACTAATTTTAGCTGGAGTGGGCCATTATATCCACCTCTCGCATACTTCACGTTTTTAATCATGACAAAGGAACCCAGTGATTAAAGTTAACCGTTGGACCCCTTTAGTTATTTTTAGTACACATTCCTCCTCCATTCTACTCACATCCAGTCACCCACCTCACTCTTCACATCCGCAGAAAGAGAAGAACTCCGGCAAAGAGCACTTTTGAGGGGCCCGTTGGGCATTGCAGCACCGGCCCAACTAGGAGCTGCCTGATGATGAAGCATGACACCCTTTGGGGTGTGTGAGGGCCCTTGCTCCTAAAAGGAGAACTCCCCTAGACTCGACCCTTGGCAAACTTAGAACTGCACACAGGAACTGCATACCTCTTGTTTTCATAGCAAGAAAATGGCCCATGTAGGAAAGTGCCTCTTTTGATATGGTTAGCCCCAATTTTTGCCTGGAACATGATGTGATTTGTGAATGAAAGTGCACTGGTTCCCTGCTAACTAGGTTCCCAGTGCCAGAACTCTTTCCTAAAACTGTACCACAATTAGTACAACTTCAGCAACTCCTGTAAGTCCCTAGTAAATGGTACTGCTGGTACCTAGGCCATGGGGACTGAAGAGGGTCCAGTAGGGCTGCAGCATGAATTGTGCCACCCTAGGTACCCCTCACCAAGAGCGCGCAAACTGCCATTGTAGGCTGCGTGTCTTGGTGCAGAGAAAACTGAAGAGTCTACATGGCACACATCCTTGTGTGCCATGCGCACATATACTGCATGAGGTATAGGTAGTCACCCCTAATGCACAACTTCCAACACTAAGGCAGGGTGCACTAAATCACATGTGTGGTCATAACTGCCTGAGCAGATATGAAACTAAATTATAGTAAGTGTGCAAGTAAGCCATAGAGAGTGCATGGGTTGGACACCCATCATTATGAGTTCCCCAGCACCATGATGGCTTCACTGTACCCAGGGCTGTTTGGTACCAAACATCTCGTCTTAATAAATCCACACTGGTGCCAGTGTTGGATTTATCAAAAAATGCACACAGAGGGCACCTTAGAGGCCCCCCTTGAAAACCTACCAAACACTGGTCTGGTCTCTGACTAGCCTTAGCCAGCCTGCCACCACCAGACATGTTTCTGACCTAATGGGGTGAGAGCCTTTGCTCTCAAAGGCCAGGAACAATGCCTGCTCTGGGAGGAGGTGCTTCATGCCTCCATCAGGCCGGAATGGCATTCCAATGCTGGAAGCTTCAAAGGTAATGTCGTCTTTGAAATGCAACCCAAGCATCTCCAGTTAGCGGGGGATGCCAGCCCCCCTGCCCTGCTTCCCTTTTGGCAGGAGGACAGGCGGGAAACTTAGTTAGACTAGGAGGTGTGCCCACATTCAGCCAGGAACACTCCTAAGGTGGGGCAGGTGATGTGGATCCCAATTTTTCCAATTCATCCATCTTGTCTTGGAGAGAATCAGCCAACCAGGGTCAGGGTTATGCCCACAACCCATCGGAAGTGGTCACATGAGGATGTAGTCATCCTAAAGGTAAGTAGCCCATTGGCTACTACCTGGTACTCCCTTTAACACCCCTAAATTTAGTATTTAGGTGGCACCCCTTGACCCTGAACTTAATATTCGACTGACCTAAGAAGAAAACAGACAAAGAAGAGCTGCAGACCCGAGAACAGAGCACCTGATGCAGAATTTCGGCAAGAAATTCTGCCTGCTGCCTCAAGGATTTGACCATCGTTGTGTGCTCTCTCTTCCTGTAACTTTGAGGCCTACAAGAACCCCAGAGGACCTCCAGCCCTTCGAGAATCACTAGAGAACTCCTTTGGAGTAGAGAAACCACCCCCTGCAGTCCGCAGGCACCCAACCCGCAGAGTCCTGCTTACTGACTTGGCGCTCCCCAGCGACGCCGACGCAGCAACTGAACCAGAAGTGGTACCCCAGCTCCGGAGGTTCAGATCTGCCCCCCCCCCCCCACCAAGTGAGAGGACACCAGGACCTACCGAAACCGTACCGTAGCAATACCTGAGGTACCGGACTTCCTGCAACCAACACCTAAACGAAGAGTTCAATTCAGACTCCAACTGCCCTGGAAGCAAGCACCCGTCGAGGGACATCAAAACCCCTTAGATCCGCTTTGTGAGTAGCCCTGCTGTCCGGAAATCGTCCCTGCAACCTGTTTGCCCTGGACCGCGAAGACCATCTTGATGCACAGAGCCCGGCTGACCTACCTGCTCTGCAACCAGCACACCCGGCCTGGGTATCGTCAAACCAACTGTGCTCCTGTGGTCCTGGGATCCTTGAGACCCAATCTGTCGTTTGGGGTCCCCCAGACTTACCTGTAAGTCACCTTGTGCAGCCTGCTTTGAGGTGGCCCCCTCTAGTCGCTGGACCCTGTTAGGGAATTTAAACCCACTTGATGCGACCGCGCAGCGGACGCGCGCAGCGGGCGCGCTGCTGGCACGCCGAAGGCGCGCCTAAGGCAAGCCCGTCTGCGCCCGTCCGCGGCCGGCAGGGGCTAGGGGCCGGGAGTCCTGCCCCTTCTCAACTAAAGAGACACTCTTACAGCCCTGAGCAGCTAAAAATCTAAATAAAATTCCTGTTATAGGATGCATTCACAAAATTAACCCCAGCTGCCTAGAGACGTGTTGTAGGCACTGCTCCTTTAGGCTACAAACTCAATCTTCCTTTCCTTCTTTGGAAGAATCACAGCGGAGAACTTATAAATTGTTTCTGCTCAATTGTAGATCACTTCCTAAACACTCCTCGGAGTTATTCATTCTGTTGTCAGAGGAAAGTCCGGACATTTTGTTTCTTACTGAAACATGGACCAACCTCTACTCGGAACCTGATATTGTCCAAGCCCTTCCCTCTGATTATTTAATTCAGAGACTTGATAGACCTACAGGGAAAGGCGGTGGGGTTGCTATTATTTTTAAAAATTCTTTTAAGTGTCGCAACCTTGGGAGTCCTTTAAGCGATTGCGAGAATTTCCATTTTTCTATAAGACTCTCCCCCTTGCTTTCCTTTTCGGGCATTTTAATCTATCGACCGCCTGGATCGATGGGTCAGTTTTCTAACTCTCTATCCGAAACAGTCACTAAGTTGGCCAGTTGTGCTTCTAATTTTACTATTCTAGGCGATCTAAATGTCCATATTGACGACCATGCGTCAATAGTTGCGTCAGAACTCTCTTCGGACCTCGCCGCCCTTCAACTCTTCCAGAAGGTGCCATTGGCTACTCACACTAAAGGTCACCTTCTCGACCCCGTTTTTTCTAACTTACAAGAGCTATTTTGTTTGGACCCTACTCCCATTCCTTGGTCAAACCACCATTTGATCCCTTTACATTGGTCGCCTAAGTTGGCTATCCCTACTGTTCAACCTTTAGGGAAATTAGTCCGCGGCTGGCCTAAACTTAGCCTAGAGAAATGGACCTCTGCTCTGGATCTTTCCAAACCATCTACTATCACTGATCCGGTAGTAGGGAATGACCATTTTAATAACTGGATCGAAGGGACTTTAGATCAGGTTCTTCCTAAAAAGAATATCCAGATAAACACAGGACCCAATAAAGCAGCCTGGTACACGCCTAAACTTCGCGAGTTAAAGCAAGTGTGTAAGAGGGCAGAGAGAAGCTGGAGGAAAGATTTCTCCCTTTCTAAGAAAAAGCAATACAGGGACACCATTAGTATATACAAATGCGAAATTAAAAAGGCGCAGGCATACTATTTTAGCGAAAAAATTTCTGCTGCTGTTAACTCCCCTCGGGAGACGTTTCGCATTGTAAACAAACTCCTCAATGTATCCACTCCCTTGGTCCCTCATGAAGCTACAGATGACCGATGAAATGACCTCGCAGATTTTTTTCATAATAAAATTTTAACCATTAGCTGCTTATTTCCCAACTCCCTGCCTGTTCCTCCCTTAGAGGAAATAAAGGTATGGAGTAAAGAACATTCTCTTGAAGTGTTTCCGCCACTGGACATTGAAACTTTCAAAATCATGTTTGCATCGGTTAAGAGTGGATCACCTAGTGATCCGGCCCCTCTTAACATCTTGAAATCTGTAGCTGCCTTAGTAGGCCCCACTATTATGGAACTGATCAATGCCTCGCTTTCCTCTGGGGTGGTCCCTCTCCTTTGGAAAAAAGCCTTGGTAAAGGCTTTACTGAAAAAACCGAATTTAGATCCCGACTGCCTTGGTAACTATCGTCCCATCTCGCTCCTTCCTGAAGTGAGCAAAATCGCAGAAAAGTACGTAAATCGGTCGCTCTCCAGATACCTAGAAAGGGAGAACCTTCTTCATGCGTCCCAAACTGGGTTTCGCCCAGGACATGGGACGGAAACTGCTTTACTAGCAGTCGTCGAGGATTCCAGAAGGATCCTCGATGCAGGAGGCTCCCTGGCCGTGCTTCTTTTAGATCTTAGCGCGGCCTTCGATACGGTTAATCACCGTATTTTAATCCAACGGCTTCAGGACTTGGGTATTACTGGAATTGCTCTGGACTGGCTGCGATCTTTTCTGGAGAACAGATATTTCCAAGTAGTCGAGGTGAGGCCACATCCACTCCTCGACCTCTTCATTGTGGGGTTCCTCAGGGGTCGTCCTTGAGCCCCACTCTTTTTAATGTTTACATGGCTCCTCTTGCTGATATTGTTCTTCCATTTGGGGTGCAAATTGTCACTTATGCCGACGACACTCAATTGGTCGTCGCTTTGAATCCACACCAATAAAGCATCTACCTGTCTTGGCCCTTGTCTCGAGGAAGTGATGAGATGGATGAAACATTCCCATCTTAAACTCAATGGGGACAAGACTGAGCTTATGCTCCTTGGCAAACCTTCTCTCTCTGAAATAGCTTCTATTTGGCCTACTTGTATGGGCCCCATGCCGGCCCCTAAATCAGAGATAAAGAGCCTTGGTGTTTGGCTTGACTCTGAGCTCGGCTTTAAAACCCAAGCCAGAAAGGTTGTTGCCTCCTGTTTTGGCATTTTAAGAATGCTGCGCAAAGTGCTTCCTCTGCTACCCCACCAGGTTAGAAAGCTTGTAGTCCAATCGCTTATTTTATCTCGTTTGGACTACGGAAATGCTTTGTACCTCGCCGCTCCTAGCCTGGTGCTGGCCAAACTTCAAACTGTGCAGAACTGTGCCGCTAGGATTCTTATGGGAATTCATAGTCGCCAAACAGCAAGGCCATCCCTAAAGGCTCTCCACTGGCTTCCAGTTTTGGAAAGAGTCCATTTTAAAGCTTTGTGTATTACTCACAGGCTGATAGGAGGGAATGGACCTCCTATTATCTCATCTTTGATCCAGCCCTATTTAGCTACTAGGGACCTTCGTTCAAATAATCTTCATTTGGCTTCTGTGCCTAGAATTAAGAAGGCCCGAAGCGGCGGACGTCTTTTCTCTTACAACGCCGCTAAGCTATGGAATTCACTTCCTCTGCAGCTCCGAAAGGAACCCAACTATATGTCATTCCGTAAGATGCTTAAAACTTGGCTTTTCCCCAAATGATCGTGTCACAGCCGATTCGACCTGCCCACAGCGCTGGGATGCCCGCGGGTAACCATGCGCTTTATAAATATCATTTTCATTTCATTTCATTTCTCCGTAGCGCCTGCTACCAATGACCTCAGCACTCTGCTGACGGCCGATTCCGGGACGCACCTGACGATCTGATGGTGGAACATTGGACCTGGCCTTGCTACCCTCTTAAAACCTGAAGGTGAACGTCGAGAACCAACTGTATGATTTTTCTATACAGTTTTCTATTTTTCGCCATAGACTTCTATTGTGCATAATTCTGAAATGTAAAAATTCATAACATAGGAAGTACTTACCTGTGAGCGAAGTTCTTGGTCTGAAAATTTTTATAAAAATTGGTGTTAGTTTTTGCAAATTGGTCTCGGATTTCTTCTTGAGTGTGTGTCTCATTTATTGCCTCTGTGAGTACAACAAATGCTTAGCACTATCCTCTGATAAGCCTAACTGCTCGCCCACACTACCACAAATAGAGCATTAGTATTAACTACTTTTGCCTCGGTATACCAATCTAGGTCTCACTGGACTCTCTGTACAGTGTACTTCATTTTAGTACACTGTAGAGAGTGCCAGCTTCCTACAACCCCCCCCCCACATAAATCATTTGGAGTTGAAAGTAATATTGTTGGGACTGAAATAAATTCTTTGTCTTTTGCAGCATAAATGTTTGCGTATCCTCAGACAACACATTGGTGTTGGAGTGAGCTAAAGCATGATGATGGATTAAACCCAGATCAGTTGACTGGGGGTGAGTGTTTGATTAGCTCAAGCGCTCCGTCCATCATCCCCTTTGGTATCGCTTTGTTCGCCCTAAGTTGGCAGGGTATGCCCAGACGTGGGTCCCATGCTCACTTTGCCACTGGATTCAAGCTAGCCTGGCTGATGAAGGCTGAATAGCCAGAAACCGGTCCCAGGATGCTTGTTTCCGGTCCAGGGAAGACATGGCTTGGCAGTTCGGACTGGACTGTTCCCATGAGGCACAGGGTCAGACTGATTTGCATATGGCCATGTCTGAACTGGGGTGGTGGAGTGAGCTAAAGAATGATGATGGATTAAACCCAGATCAGTTGACTGGGGGTGAGTGTTTGATTAGCTCAAGCGCTCCGTCCATCATCCCCTTTGGTATCGCTTTGTTCGCCCTAAGTTGGCAGGGTATGCCCAGACGTGGGTCCCATGCTCACTTTGCCACTGGATTCAAGCTAGCCTGGCTGATGAAGGCTGAATAGCCAAAAACCGGTCCCAGGATGCTTGTTTCCGGTCCAGGGAAAACATGGCTTGGCAGTTCGGGCTGGACTGTTCCCATGAGGCACAGGGTCAGACTGATTTGCATATGGCCATGTCTGAACTGGGGTGGTGGAGTGAGCTAAAGAATGATGATGGATTAAACCTAGATCAGTTGACTGGGGGTGAGTGTTTGATTAGCTCAAGCGCTCCGTCCATCATCCCCTTTGGTATCAACCTGTTTGCCCCGGACCGCGAAGACCATCTTGATGCACAGAGCCCGGCTGACCTACCTGCTCTGCAACCAGCCCACCCGGCCTGGGTATCGTCAAACCAGCTGTGCTCCTGTAGTCCTGGGATCCTTGAGACCCAATCTGTCGTTTGGGGTCCCCCAGACTTACCTGTAAGTCACCTTGTGCAGCCTGCTTTGAGGTGGCCCCCTTCTCCGTAGCGCCTGCTACCAATGACCTCAGCACTCTGCTGACGGCCGATTCCGGGACGCACCCGACGATCTGATGGTGGAACATTGGACCTGGCCTTGCTACCCTCTTAAAACCTGAAGGTGAACGTCGAGAACCAACTGTACGATTTTTCTATACAGTTTTCTATTTTTCGCCATAGACTTCTATTGTGCATAATTCCGAAATGTAAAAATTCATAACATAGGAAGTACTTACCTGTGAGCAAAGTTCTTGGTCTGAAAATTTTTATAAAAATTGGTGTTAGTTTTTGCAAATTGGTCTCGGATTTCTTCTTGAGTATGTGTCTCATTTATTGCCTCTGTGAGTACAACAAATGCTTAGCACTATCCTCTGATAAGCCTAACTGCTCGCCCACACTACCACAAATAGAGCATTAGTATTAACTACTTTTGCCTCGGTATACCAATCTAGGTCTCACTGGACTCTCTGTACAGTGTACTTCATTTTAGTACACTGTAGAGAGAGCCAGCTTCCTACAACCCTCCCCCCCCCACATAAATCATTTGGAGTTGAAAGTAATATTGTTGGGACTGAAATAAATTCTTTGTCTTGTGCAGCATAAATGTTTGCGTATCCTCAGACAACACATTGGTCATATTCTATTTGAACAAGTAGGTGGAGAAATGTCTTATTGGCATTAGTTAGCAGTTCAGTTGTAGAACCGGATGCTTCAAAACAACATCAATCATTTAGCCTTCCATCTAAAAGGGAAACACGATGTGCAGGCGTTCACCACGAGCAGAATGTACTTTTTGCTGTATGAATGGCAGCAAAGAGGGATGTTCTCAGGTAGGCCTGTCGATAACATACAATCGTCAATGCCGGTCTCTTGTCTGGAATGGGAGATGATCCCTAGGCAGGTTTCTCTATTTATATTGGGCATGGATATTCCTCTGAGCTTTTCTACCAACACCTATAGTTAACAGTTTGCTCCAGAAACTGAAGAATTTCAAGAACATGTAGGTGATCCCAAGACCCCAACCTGGTAAAGGTAGATGTTGATTCCAGATGTGGGTTCCAGACTTTGTTTGCGATTTAAAAAAGACGTACCGGAGCTTCTGCAGTTCAGGGCGACGGAAGGATTCTCCAACCCTTAATACCATTGCTGAACTTGAGAGATGTCTTCCTGTGAAAGTAGCATATGCACCCTAGAGAATTTGTAATCAAATATTGTGCCAAGTGTGCTGCCAGGAACAATTAGTAGAAGAGAAATTAGTTTTGCTTTTTCCACTGGGTTCATGAATATTTATGACACGTCTAGAGGATTCATGGATCCTGGCAAAGCCCATGCAAACATCTTTCAGATGTAACTTTCTATATCAATAGGTCTAGAGTAACCTTTCCTTGAAAATGGGGCATTTAGGAGGCACTTTAACTGTCTTCCCTTTTACATCTGCATTTTAGAGTCTCAGTTCTGCAGTGGTATCTCACTTGAGTCCTTGCATCTTTAATGCACAAACCATTCAATTGGTTGTATGTTGCTTCATAGAAAAAAGATTTAATGGAATACAGTTACTAAGAAACCATTTCACCTACGCAGTGTAAAGGAAATTTTCAGGAGGAATTGCATTTACCATTTAGCAGAAACCTATTCGTAGAATGCTTTGTTTAGAAATCGGCTTTTCCTTGTTTATTTAAGGTATAAATGCAAAGGCTGCAGGTCTTGTTCTCAGAAACAATTTTTTCAGAGGCATTTATTTATAAAAGGTATATCTTTTACATTATTAAACAACTACTTCAGATGCTCTTTTTTCATAAATAGGTCTATCAACCTTTGGTGCAAAGCAAGCAAGCTAACGGTTCAGTGGCAAGGGCGAACAACAATGGTGAGCGTGGGCACCCTTGTCTTGTTCTACGCTGGATAGGCCATTGCTGAGACACTGTGTAACCTGTATGGACTCTACCTAATGGGCGCAAATGTAATAGTTTGACCCCCTTCAGTATGCCAATACCCCAACCCATATATTCAAGCCCCTTTTCAATGTAGGTAGACAATAACACAGGTGACGTATCTCCCTGTGTACCTGATCCACCAAGTGGAGCAGGCATCATAGGTTAAGATAGGTATTCCTGGCGGGAAATCTGCACTGATCCAGGTGTACCAAATCAGTTGTCAGTCCCTTTACTCCATTGGCCAGCAATTTCCCCAAGATTTTGCCATCTGTATTAATGAGAGAGGGTGACCGGTACGACTTCACGTCAGTGGGGTCTCGACCTTGTTTGAGCAGAACCGCTATTTCTAACCAATCATTGTAGAATCCCTTTATCATATGCATCAGTGTATGCAGTCAGCAGCCGTGGTCTTATACATAGAATAAACTCAGCTCTCAGGCCATCAGGCCCTAGGGCCTTACCTGCTGATAACTGGTCAATCATGATGGGAGCACAGAGCCAGTGCCTTGTCTTCCAAGAAGCATGGCAGTGGTATACTGTCTAGAAATCACTGCGCATTCAAAATGCACTTCTTGGTAGTGGGGGGCATCAGTGGGGGATAAGTTCTTATTGCAGATTCTGACTATTGCAATTATGTCTCGCTGGGCGTATCTTAGGGTGCTTCCTCAATTGCAAATCGCACAAATCTGTTTCCCTGTCACTTCCGCTCACAGCAGCGACACCAGGAGTCACCCCACTCGGTCTCCCTCGTTATGTTGTCTTGCAGTATATTCCTGATAGTCCACAATGGTGCATTCTGGATAATTATGCATCATATTGTTGACATATTTCTATCAAGGTTGGTCCTAGGCTCACCTCTAGGTCAACCTCTTTTTCATAGTTGTGCATCTTAGTCTCAAGATCAAGGATTCCTGCACGTATCACCTTCTTTTTTTCGTTTTTAAGTTTAAGAAAGCTTTATTGAAATAATTTCATCAAAATGGCACATCTCATACAAAAATGTCTGATAACTGAGAAAGAGAATAATATTAATATAATAATGCAGAGAAATACAATACAATTAATGCATCAGTAAATATTGAAAAAACTGCATTGTAAAGACTACAAACCGAAGAAGAAAAACTAATAAAAATAGTCCAATAGAAATGCTGCATTTTATGTTTTGTATTAAGAGGGAAAAGAAAGAATATTGAAAGAAAAGCAAAGGGAAGAGAAGAGAAGATAATAAAGGAAATAATAAATGCAATAACACCAATATTCACATTTACCAAAAAGCTGCTATTACGGATTAGCAAAAGCATTGTACACAAGGATAACAACAATTATAATATTATAAATGATGAGTGGAAAAATTCATGCCGGTTGAAAAATGAAATTACTGTCTTGGATCCGTGCAGGAGGAGTAGAAAGGTAAGTAGTAAGGGGTGACCAGAAAATGTCCTTCGGAAGAAGTTGATGTGTAGAAGTGGCCGATGCTCTGTCGAGTCTATGTTGATAGCAGAGTAAGTTCCACCATCCAGTGAAAGTAACTTTGGTAGCATCTTTCCAGTTAGATGTAATGATTTGAAAAGCAATCGCAATAAGCAAGTCTACAAACTTGCCCAGTTTTTAAGCACTGATCCAAAGAGGTGAGGAATTACCCCAAAAAATAGATTTGCTATCAAATGGAAAGTCAATAGAACATATAATCGAGATTGTTCTACAAATCCTCTTCCATAAAGAATCAATATAAGGGCAGTGAAAAAAAGAATGTAAATATGTACCTGGAGTATTGTACAGGTCCAACATGAGTTTGACAGGTTTGGATTATTTTTGCAAATAGAGGTAGGAGTTAAGAACAATCTTTGATAAAAAATAGTATAAGATTTCTGTAGTACCCGCATTACATGAGGTGTGGTGAATTGTTTGCAAGATGGAATTCTAGGTTTGAGTGGAGAAAGAGTGTTGTAATTCTGATTCCCATAAAAGTTCTATTTTATATTTTGGGCGAGTAGGTGCAGAATAGTGGAGATATTTATATATGTAGGAGGCCTTAAAAGATAGGGAGAGAATTGCTTGTGTCAAAGAAAGATCGGATGTGGAAGGGGAAGCCTGAGAAAGCAAAGAGATATGTTGTGTAAGATAATTTTTTAATGATTCATATTTAAGAGTGAAGGTAGCAGAGAGGCCAAATTTGGTTTGCACATCATACAAGGAAAGAGACGTGTCCCCTGAACTAGATGTTTGACCTGAATTATTCCTCTAGCGACCCAGTCTTTCAAAAAAATAGTGTGATTTGATACCTTAATATATTTATTGTGCCATATACTGGATTCTAGGAAAGCAGAAAGGAGTGTGAAAGATTTGATAAGGATCGGAAATAGGGTGGAAATAGAATGCGTAATGGTAGGTGTGGCAAAAGAGCTAGGAGGGTGGGAAAATAGGCCAGAGACTGAAAAGGGTAGGGGAAAATCAGAGAGTCCTCCAAATTATGCCAGACTGTTAAAGGTGTCTCATTTGATGGGTGGATGTGAGGTAGAACTTGCTTGAGTAAAAAGGAAGAATGATACTGTTGCGAGTTAGGAAAGTTGAAATCGCCCTGCTCTTTGGTTTGCATAGAAAGGATAAAGAAATTTGTGCTCTCCGTCTGTTCTATAGAAATTTACTAAGGGACCTATTAAGAGACTTAAAGAATTTCAAAGGGATTCTAACGGGTAGCATGGAGAGATAAAAATTAATAATGGGAAGCATTATCATCTTTATTGTGTCTAACCTGCCCCACCAGAATAGATACAAAGGAGACCATTTCTCAGACATGTGAAGAATTTTTTGGAGGACACCTTCCAAATTTATCTATGTGGTTTTCGTGATTGAAGAAGAGTATTTGATCTCGGGGGGCGTGGCCAAGCACCAAAGATGGCTGACGCGTCTGACTAACGCTCCGCGCTTACTCCCCCAATTATCCTGTGCATCCTGCTCTTTCAGCCGTTTCTTTCTGCCCAGATGCGCACAACCGAAGTGTGCGAGACACTGTGGTAGCTAGCGGAAGGCTCTCAGGCTTCGGCGGCGCTCCGCGGCGGCCCCAGACGGTGCGGCCTGTTCCCTGGTGGGGGTCCGGCCCTGTGACGCGCCGTCGCATCCTGCCCGGAGCAGCCCGGGGAGAGTGGCGTGGGACTACCAGTGGCTGCCGAGCAGCTGAATCTGGGCGCGATCCGGCTGCCAACGGCGCATTCCCTGAGAGCTTGGCCCGCTGCTGCAGAGGCCACAGCCATGAGCTGCTGCGCCCAGAAGAGTCCAGCGAGACATCGGCCTTTGTGGTAGGCCCACGAGCGGCTGCAGCGGTGTCTGTCCTGCGGCAGGGGGTTCATGGGGTCGGTCGGGCTAAGGGCCCCCGCCTGGGCATAGCATAGAAGTTGAGGCGCGGCTGCTGGGGTAGCTCCGTGTGCTGCGGCTGTAGCGCCTGCCCTGCGGTGGGGGGCCACGGGGGTCGGCCGGGCCTAGGGCCCCCACCTGAGCACCACATGGCGTCTGTGACGCTGTTGCGGAGGCAGGCTCTGTAGGCCGCGACTGCAGGATCTGCACTACGGAGGGGGCCACGGGGGTCGATCAGGCCTAGGGCCCTCACCTGCTTTCAGTTTGGAATGGTGGCGCGACTGTTGCGGTAGGCCCCTGGACTGTAGCTGCCGCCTCTGCCCTTCGGTGGGGAGCCACGGGGGTTGGTCTGGCCTAGGGCCCCTGCCTGGGCACAACGCAGTGGTCAAGGTGCGGCTGCGGGGATAGACCAGCGTACTGCAGCTGAGGCGTCTATCCTGCGGTGGGGTGCCACGGAGGTCGGTTGGGCCTAGGGCCCTCACCTGTGCATGATGTGGTAATCGCGATGCTGCTGCGGGGGTAGGCCTCATAGACGCTAATCACGGGGGCTGCCCGGCGGTGAGGGGCCACGGGGGTCTTTCAGGCCTAGGGCTTTCTCCTGCCCTCCGCTTGGAAGTCGGGGCACGGCTGTAGCGGTGGGCCCACGAACTTTAAATGCCGCCTCTGCTCTGCGGTGGGGAGCCACGGGGGTCGGTCGGGCCTAGGGTCCCCACCTGCACACGTTGTCGGACTTGCGGCACGGCCTAGTTGCATTTGCGCTGGCCTCGGGGAGTCACCGGGGCCCATTCCATTACCCCAACCGATCAACCAGCCGTTCCTGTTGTTACCCGCGGCGACCCCTGCCTGGAATCCGGGATTGTAGCACAAGCCCTGTGTCCAGGCGGGGATGCCCCTGGAGTACGGGGCAGGCGACTAGTGGTGGCCCCTGGGGGGGCATAACCCGGATACGAGCTATCTATACATGGCATCTCTCCTCTAGCACAATCTGTTTCACCGGGAATTCTGGTGCTCGGGGGCGTCATTTGGGGGCCGCTCCGGACTGGCTCGGGGAGCGCTGGGCGAGGCCCCCTGGGTCTTGAAACGCACGCCTGTGGGAGCTGACCCCTTTCCCCTCCCGCCCCGGCCGCCGCTGCTGCCGTGTAAGTGGGGTCCCTGAGAGAGGCAGATCTACCACTGGAGGAGCCCTGACATTAACCTGCAGTGCGGTGAGTCTAGCGCCAGTTGGAGGGAGGGCCTCCTGCCTGCTGCATGGTCCGCGACACGGTTGCGTCTAGTGCATTTGCGGTGACATGGATTAGTGGCGGCGGAGAGGTCCGGGGGTTGGTTATGCCTGGGCCTCCTCATCCTTTCTCCGGCATTGTGTGTGCTGGATAGAACAGAGTACCTATAGTGGTGTGGAGACCGGCGCAGAGGTCGGTTCGGGTCTACGCTGCTCCTGCCCTCGTCGCCCTCAGAGGTGAGGTAATTGGACCGTGCAGCCTTCAGCAACTCGCCGTTTCCCACCTGATCCCTATGCTGAGTGCCCAGCAGATTGTCATGGGCCGCCTACGCACCAATACCCACTGGGGTGCCCTCTCCGGGGGTCCGTCCAGGGAGGCCATGCGGCTCCGGGGCCCATGACAGGGACGAGTCCGCCGGACATTGCAACCTAACTGGATACGGTCTTAGCGGCAGTTGAACAGATTGGCAATGCTTTGGATCTCACACGTACCTCCCTGGAGGGCAGGATGGATACCATCACCTCCGACTTCACACTTCTCCGGGCGGACCAGCACAAGCTCTCGGACAGGATCCGTGAGGCGGAGACAGCACTGGCAGAACTTCAGCCTCGTTCTCGGAGCTGTACATCCGCGCTT
This sequence comes from Calotriton arnoldi, assembly GCA_963921515.1. Lineage (NCBI taxonomy): Eukaryota > Metazoa > Chordata > Amphibia > Caudata > Salamandridae > Calotriton > Calotriton arnoldi. The sequence goes on from CAWUFW010002539.1 coordinate 349,829, forward strand.
CAGGACCTATTAGATCATGTGTGCACCCTGGAGGAGAAGGTGGACGACGCTGAAGGAAGATCGCGTCGCAATAATATCCGCGTTGTTGGTCTACCTGAGGGAGCAGAGGGTCGGGACCCGGAGACCTTCACGGACACCTGGTTGAGAGATCTGCTGTCGCCCGGGTCGCTCTCCCCGCAGTTCGTAATCGAGCGGGCCCACAGAGGGCCGGCGCGCACACACCCCCCGGGGGCCCGTGCTCGTCCTTTCCTGTTCCGTGTAATGAATTTCAGGGAAAGAGATGTCATCTTGCGGGAATTTGGCAAACATCCCGGCCCTACAGTTCAGAATGTGACTGTCTCCCTTTTCCCAGACTATACAGCTCAGGTCCAGAAGAGACGTGCCACCTTCAACGCAGTGAAGAAACGACTCCGGGAGCTGGACCTTAGATATTCTCTCCTCTTCCCTGCCCGTCTCCGGGTTATCAAAGATGGCAACACCCGGTACTTTGACACTCCTACAGAGGCTTGGGACTGGCTCGAGGAGCATGGGCTGGCAACAGCGCCCGAACGAACAGATGAATCCCGAGCAGCTGAGCGACCCCATCGAGGCAGGCGTGGGAAACAGAACAGAAACTCGAGAACATTCGTATCAGCCCCGAACCCCGACCAGATCAGAACGGAACGACAGGGAGTCCTGCAGACGGTGGCGGCCCTCCAGTCTGCCCGATCTCCATCTCCGGCCAGCTCCGTTGGGTCCTTACCCAAGTCTCGAAACTCGGGCTCCACGCCAGATTGGTTGATGCGGATTTCCCTCCGCTACCGGTTGTCACACCCCAAACTGCGGATGACATTATTTCCGTTTAGCTCTTGTTAGAAAATGATGTAATTCTGGGCTATGTCTTCTCCTGACTTACCCTTGATGCCCTAACTCCTCTTATTCTAGAGCAACTGAGGGGGATTGCATCTGTACCTGCTTTTCTCTCTTCCCCCCCTTCCGTGCTCTGTTCCACTGGCACTTCTCCCCGCAGTCATATAACGACGTTCGTCCTGTTGCCATGATATGGCAAGCTTGTTTGGGCAGTTCCTCATGTTGGGGATCCACTCTTATACTGTTTCAATGTATCCCAATGTTCTACATTATTATTTTCTTCCCCCTGCACGAGTCGCCACACACACAGACCTGCTGCCCTTACATCCTCCCTCCTTGGCGTGGTTCGCCACACAGGGGGCGCCACAAAACACGGGTGGGGCCTGCTGACTTCAGTTGTCCCGATGACCAATCTTAATATAATAACCTGGAACGTCAGGGGCATTCATACACCCTCCAAGCGGTACGCCATCTACGCTTACTTGCAGCGCCGCGCGACGAGTGTGGCGCTCTTGCAGGAAACGCACCTGACGACTGTAGAGGCTACCCGCCTACGTTGTCGGTGGCGGGGCCAGATATATAGTACCGACTATTCATCCATGGCTAGAGGGGTGGTGATATGGGTCAAGGCGGGTGTTCCATGGGAGGAGGTCCTGTCCGACCCAATGGGGCGCAACGTCTTAGCGAGTGGTAAGCTGAACGGCTAGCCGGTTTTGTTGGGCTCCATATATGCCCCCAATGTCACGCAGGGCACCTTTCTTAGTGACCTTTTGGAGGTACTGCTCCGGTGGAGGGAGGTACCGTGGCTCCTGGGAGGGGACTTTAACGCGGTGCTTGATGTCTCACTTGACTGCTCCTTTCCCCCTCTCACTCGTACTACGGCCTCCTCCAATGCGCAACTCTTAAAATCCTGCATAGACAATTGGGCACTCTCGGACATCTGACGGGAACGCCATCCGCACTCCAGAGTATACTCTTTTTATTCCCCGGTCCACAACCTGCATGTACGCCTCGATCGCATACTCACATCCATGGCTTTACTCCCTCTGATACAGTCTATTGACTATCTTGGTCGGACCCATTCCGACCATAATCCCCTGGTAATGCACCTGGCCTGGGAGGCGCGACCCCCTCTGATTTCGGCCTGGCGTCTGCAGAGAGCGGCTCTAGAGGACCCTCTCTTCCGCGGCTCATTGGAGGCTGCGATAGCTAGCTATTTTGCACTCAATACGGCTTCCACGGATTCGGTTCTCACCGAATGGGAGGCCTTTAAAGTAGTGATTAGGGGCCATTGTCTGGGACAGACGTGGAGCATTCGTAGACAACTAGATACTTCGCTATCCAGCATTGAGAGGCAGCTGCTTTCTCTCGAGACGCGGGTCGTCAGCTGCCCGGATCAACAACAGCGCCTAGACGCTGCACATAATGAGCGGGAGGCACTACTGGAGAGAATGCGGTGCCATAATTACTTGGCGCACTCGGCCCGTTCGCACTCTGCGGCGGACAAGGCTGGGAGGTTGCTGGCTTACTTGATCCGGCAGGAACACCCCCAGCGCCCCATACAGTTGTTAATCGATGACCTGGGCCAGGAGCGAAGTACTCAGAGAGACATTCACACACTGATGACTGAACACTACACTCGACTGTATGAGACCCGACTGGTGGGCAACGCCCAGAGCGTGGATTCCTTTTTGGACACGGTGGAGTTGCTCACTCTCACAGTTGACCAGCTCCTGGAGCTTGCCTCCCCCCTAACGGAGGACGAAATACGAAACGCGCTGCGCTCCTTGTCCTCCGGTAAGACGTCAGGCCCGGATGGCCTCCCGGCCAAGTTGTTCAAAACTTACGCAGAACATTTGGTACCACATCTCCATTCGCTGTTTACAGAGGCAATCTCAGACGGGGCCCTACCCCCGACCATGCGCACCGCTAATGTGGTTTCTTTGCTGAAGCCTGGTAAGGACCCCACGTCTTCTGGCTCTTAGCGGCCGATTGCAATACTGAACACGGATTATAAGATCCTGGCAAAAGTCCTGGCCAACCGGCTGGCCCTGCTGGTCCCTGATTTAGTACATGTTGACCAGAACGGCTGCGTTCCACAGCGTAATACTGCTTTGAACATACGACGTTACTTTCGGGTGGCGGAATATGCCCCGGTCGACTGGCCTCGCTCGGGCTGCATGGTATTAGACCTTGAATAGGCCTTCGATTCGCTGGCTTGGAATTTCCTCTTCGCCGTTCTGGTCCGTTTTGGAGTCGGACCCTACTTTCTTAGTTTGGTGCGACTGCTATACCGCAATCCGTCGGTCCGGGTTCGGACTGGGCCCTATGTCTCAGACCCAATTCAGGTGCGACGTGGAACCCGACTGGGATGCCCGTTGTCCCCTCTTTTATTCGCGTTGGCGGTGGAGCCGTTGGCGGTCCATATTCGTGCCCATGTCGACATGGGGATTACACTGGGAGATGGCATTCACACCATTTCACTTTACGCAGATGATCTGCTGATATATGCTCGATGTCTTCATAATATCCCCTCCACACTTGACCAAGCCCTCAGTCATTTTGCACGTGCTTCGGGACTGCGGGTTAATGCAGCAAAATCTATACTTTCACCATTCTTGAAGGAGACTCCTGATCCGGGGTATGTACTGGGGGGGACTCCTGTAGCCTGGAGCGTACACCCTTTCCGCTATTTGGGGGTCCGAGTTTATCATAACAGACCTGACCTTTTCGACGGGAACGTACTCCGGGCCACCACAGCGATTCGGACGCAGATGGGTTTCTGGAAGACTCTCCCATTGGCGATTTCCGGGAGGATTGCCCTTATTAAAATGGTAGTCCTCCCCCGCCTTCTCTACTACTTCGCCGCTCTGCCCCTTATCATCTCCCACCCCTTCTTTAGGCAATGGGAAAGGTTGTGCAAGACTTTATATGGGGAACATCACGCCACAGAGTGTCCATGGGGAAACTATACCTGCCTACCGAACTGGGTGGCCTAGCGGTGCCTAACTTTGAGCATTATTACTTAGCTTCCCAGCTGCTGTGGGTTGCCAGGTGGCTATCATCCCGTTACTTACCAGACACAGCTTCTTTACAGCCCCCACTGGCGCAGGGTAACCTTTTGCAAATTTTTCATCCTTGCTCCAAGTCCAGACCCCCTGACACACTTCTACTCAACGTAGCATATAGATGCTTCTGTAGGAGTCTTTTTCTCACTAGAACCACCATCCCATACGCACCCGCTATCCCACTGTTGGGAACTCCACGAGGGGACACCTACACAACTGTGACTGAGCTACGGCACTGGGCCTCGGATGGAAAACAGGACGTGGGAGAACTTTTCCAGGACGGCACCCTCATCCCATACCCAGAGCTCGTGGCGGAGGGGAACCTGCGTCCCGGGCAGTTTTTACTCCATAGAACACTTATAGCCTTGTTATCGTCTAAATGGGGTGCACTCTCTCAGGAGCCTCCCATACATCACACATTACAATACCTTCACGTGATGGGGACAGGGAGACACCTGACGCGCTGATTCGCATCTTCCATCCGGCAACACACAGAGGCTGACCTCACTCGGCTTCGACATCATAGGGAGGGGGCCCTGGGGAGGGCATTTATAGATAGAGAGTGGACTGTTGTCTGAGGCAGCCCAACATACATTCCGCGTAACCAACGGTTCAAACAAATTCAATTCTTTGTGCTGCATCGGGCTTACCTTACCCCAGCTCAAATGAACAGGTACTTCTTCCGCGTAGACGCGGCTTGGCCCCGCTGCCGGCAGCTGGATGCCGACATTCTCCATATGCTCTGGCATTGTTCGGTCTTAAATGAGTACTGGAGCAATGTGACAGTCACTCTGACAGCTTGCACCTCCCGAACCATTCCCCCCAGCTGGGAAGCCCATGTATTACACCTCTTTAGCAGAAACAAGAAATATAGAGCCGCCACACAATTTCTCGACCTGGGTCTCATAACGGCCAAACGATTGATCACCAAGCGATGGAAATCCCCTCTGTTGCCTCACCCCCTTGCCTGGCGCCGATCCCTGCTTAATTGGGCTAAGGCGGAGGGGTTGGCGCTACGCAGGGAGGACCTACTCGGCATTCGTAAATTCCCCCTAGCGCCTCAGTGGTACACAATGGTTTCCAAGCTCCAAGAAATGGTCACTGACACAAGGGACCCGAATACGTTGTCTAGGGCCGGTACCCATAGTCCATCCCCCACCGGTAGGGAGGTTGAATAGCACTGACCTCCGGGCTGAATTGACTCTCCTGTTCCAGAACTTCATTGCCACTGGGTCCTGGCAGCTTTGGCTCCCCCGGCTACACTAGATACGGCAGCAGGTCTCAAGTGACTCCCTTTCCCTTCCTTGACTTATGTTGTCCTCAGTTTGTTGTACCCTATGTCCCCAGTTTGGTTCGAACTGCACTATACCTGAACCGTTTGCAGGCCACCCGATAGTGAGGCTCATCAGCACTGATCCGCCCTATCTATGGACACTGCCCTGTGACTTCTTGTGTCCGTTGTGATCTACTCATCTGTTCCTCTTTTTGCTGTTGGGTACTGCACATTATGCTGTTAGCAATAACTTTTCTTTCTTTCTTTCCTGATGCATGAGTACTGCTCTGACTGTATGCTTAAAATGTGCAAAAATGTTAATCAATAAAAAGATTTAAACAAAAAAAAAAAGAAGAGTATTTGATCTCTAGACATTTAATATAGTTAGGATTCCATTTAAAACCATTGTCTTCAAACATCTCTGTCAAACAAAATTATTTAATGGGAGGACTTCAGATTTAGAAAAATTTAGTTTGTAACCCGATAGGCTAGAATAGGTATTTAAAAGAACTTCAAAGGCAGGAATGGAAGTTTGTGGGTCTGGGGTGAGTAGAGTAATATTATCAGCATAGACAGTAAATTTAATTTCCGTATTTTTATGAGATGAATGGCGCAGGCTGTGTAAAAAGGACTTTAGGTATAATATAAAAAGTAGCGGAGATAAAGGGCACCCTTGTCTGGTACAACATTGGAGAGGAAAATAGGAGGGTTGGGCACCATTAGCAAAAACAGAGGTAGTTGGAGAAGAATAAAGCAGACATATATTGCAAAAATCTAGGGCCAAAACCGTGCCATTTGAGCGCACGCATCATGAAATGCCAATGTACACTGTCAAAGTCTTTCTCTGCATCTAATGTAATGGCAGCTAAAGGGGTAGAACCTTTAGAGGCAAGGTGAATAATATTTAGGAAGGCTCTTGAATTGTCCGCCAGATGTCTATCTTTAACAAACCCAGTTTGCTCCATCCCAGTGAGGTCTGGAATTAATTGATTAAGTCGAAGATCTAACATTTTTTGCATAGATCTTACAATCCAAATTGATGAGGGAAATAGGTCAATAGTTAGCACAGGAAAAGAGGTCTTTGTCTTTTTGGGAATCAAAAGAGCATCATTTCTAAAAAATTACCTCGAGCCTCGTTATTGATAAAATAATATTGGTACAGAGTTAGGAGATGAGGAAGTAAATTTTGTGAAAATCTTAAGTAGAATTCGGCAGTGAAACCATCTGGTCAGGGGGCTTTATCTTTAGCTAATTTGGATAAAGCAAACTTACGCTCTGTTATGGATATGTCCTTGTCAAGGAGGGAAAAATCTTGAGGCTGATGCGGGCTGGGGGGAAGAGTATCAAAGAAGGAATCTAGGGCAACATCAGATGGGGAGACCTCCGGCGTGGCCTCTGGTAAAAATCTGTAAAACATTGTAAAATTTCCTCGCCTCGAAGATGATTAACCCCTTTGTCATCTACAATATTTACAATTTTGGATTTTGACTTTAAGGTAGTTTGCCAACAACTTTCCTGCTCTATTGCACCCTCCATAAAACTTAGGATTAATCTTTAATAGAACACGGGAAGCCTCCGCAGGCGATTTTTTTGTTAAAGGCCAACTTGGCATGACAAGATATTTTAGGGTTGGTTCATTATTCGAAGTATAGTATTGGTGCTCCAGTTGTTTAATAGATCTTTCAATATATAATTATTGAAATGCCATCTTTTTGATCTAGAGTCTTCAAGTGATATTTCTATATTGATAAAAACAGGAGCATGGTCAGAGATGAATATAGATCTGATTTCAGAATGAACTAGTGTGGGCAGTATTTGAGGCGTCATAAAAATATAATTAATTCTTGATTTGGAATTGTGTGTAGAGGAATAGAAGGTAAATTCTAGTTTCTCAGGATTATAAATCCTTCACACATCTACCAAACCCCTAGATTGAATGGTATTTTGGAAAGTCATTTGCATTCTGTTAGGGACATATTTGGAAAGAGATTTTCTATCAGTAAAGGGATCCATAATTTGGTGACAATCACCTCCCACAATAAGATTGATGCTGAGAGAAGAGTGTAAGTTACGAGACATGTGTTCCCAAAATTGTATGTCTATGCCAGAGCGGCCGTATACGTTAAGGAAGGAGATGGGAGTGTTATTGATGGTGGTATGAAGAAAAAGCCATCTTCCATCATCATCTTTTCCTCCTTTTCAATTGATAATGAAAGCGACTTATGAAACAGTATAATCACCAAGTTTTATTCTGTTTTGCGGGGAAACAGAATACCTGACCTACTCAGTGCTTCTTCAATGAATTAATGTCTTTGTCTGTAAGGTGAGTTTCTTGTAGCATGACAATCTTACATTGTAATCTGGATAAGGGCGCAAGTACTCTCTGTTTCTTAATAGGATTGCGTATACCTTTCACTGTCCAGGACACAACTCTCAGAGTGCTAGCCATATAATAAACAGTTTATATTGCGAATACATTCTTAATACAATAGAAGATACAATGTGAAATGAAAAAGATAAACATGCCGTGAAACAGAACAGGTAGTTTATATGACCATGATAAGAATCAAGTAAACATAGGGAAAAATAAAAGAGAAGAGAGAAAGGAGGGTGAAAAAAGAGAAAAAACATCTGATAGAGAAAGAGAGGATAGCAAAAAGCCGAACGGCTTCAGCCATAGGAAAAATAGGACACAACCAGTGCAAAAGAAAGATGAACAGCAGACTCGTGACAGCTGAAAATGAAAGACAGTCAATATTAAAATATACATTAGGACAGCCATTTACAGACATTAAAAAAGTCCAAAAGGATAAGGAATTGCCAAAACACAAAATAAAAATAAAAAACAAGAATACATTGTTGAGTATGTGAGAAGTTGGCCTAGTATATGCTGTCCACTAATTAAAGTGGGCACCTTGCACCAGTCCAAACGACCCTTATGATGTATGAGGTCAAAGATAACCTTTAGAAAGCTATCCTATTGGTAGCTGTGGAGAGCAGCCTTCAGGCTTAATCTTGAAGGCATGTAAAGCAGCTTGTTTTACCAGAATATCACCTCCTATATTGACTAAATGAAAGGAGAACCACACAGTAGTTATATACAAATATGTATTTATTAATATAACACTCTCTACTATCCTCTACACGAGGATAGAACACAAAGCACACAATACAAGATCAATAGAACAGTTGTAAGTAGCACAATACACATCCAGGGGAGACCAAACCATATACTAAAATAGTGGTATAACAGTCACGACTGAGATCAAGACAAGGTCTGGAGCACGTAGAATCGCTGGGACCCCAAGGAACCACCCAAGGTGAGTAGATAGGGACCCCACGGAGGACGTGTGCAGTGTGTGAACACGACCGCGGGCTCTGTACAATTCTATGGGAAGTCGCGTTTACACTTTTAAAGTTTAAGGACCCTTCTAGGAGGACTTCGAGCGAACCCTTTGGAACTTAAGAGCTTGAAGAGCCACCCCACCCGTGGATATCATAGTACCCGAGTTACCTATCCCAGAGGAGCCGGGTGCATAGGTCTCGAGTGGTGTCGGCAACTGCAGTCGTTCTCAATGGAGGTCTGTGAAGAAGTACTGCTGCCATAGTGGTGAAAAGGGTCCGGTGGATTCCAAGCCTGGATTCGGGAAGGAAGGAACCTGAAAGCAGAGGGGACAGAGTCTGGGTCACTTCAGAGTGACCAGGGGCTTGGTAGCTGAATGCCCACCGATGTTGGTTGCTTCAGGTGCAAAGAAGGGATGCTTGACTCTGCAGCCACGAGGAGATGTCGAGGATGACCAGGAGCCGTAGGTGAGCTGTCCCATAAAGGATGTCGAGTGCTGAGGGGTCGGTGTCCGGCTGGAGCACCAACAAGCCTTGGCAAAAGCAACCCACAAAGAAAGGTCAAACAGGTTACAGTGTGGACCAGCAAGGTCCAGGGGACTCACCAAGCAATGGGGAGTCAGGGCACGTCTGGAGCAACCAGGAAAGCCTAACAGAAATCAAGATAACCCTCAGAGAGACCCACAGGCCGAAGGACCAAGAGTCGCGAGGGGACCTCGGGCAAGATTGCAAAGTAACAGCCCACGGAGCACTCGGTGTGTGGAGGCCGGAGTTCTTTGGTGCAAATACTGCTCAGGGTCAGGACTATATGGAGTCTAATGCACAAGCTCAGGAATTACCAACAAGCATATGCAATTGCAAATGGACGCGGTGCACAGCGGTTCAGGTTATGCAGTCCCCACAAGGGATACTGGCCTCAAACTTGCTGAGAGGGCAGATCAACCTCAGGGACCCTCGAAAACCTACTTCTTGTGTTGCTGAAATCTTTGGAGTCTGCAGGAGCTCAAGAGCAGCAGACCGGTCAGTTGTGTTACGGTGCCTGCTAGGGCAGGGGAGTGACTCCTTCACTCCAAGGGAGATTCTTCAGTTGTCCTTAGTGCACCACAGGTCCTACATGGAGCCTGTATGGAGCAAGGGCACAGACAAAGCTTTGGACGGAGAGGGAGACGAAGTCGGGCCCAGTCGAAGTCTAGCGAAGTCCAGAGTGTCCAGACGGTCGAAGGTCAGTGGTTTCTTCTTGTAGAATCTTGTCCACGAAAAATCTAAAGTCTTACAGCCAGGTAAGCCCTTATGTACCCACGGGAGAGGGTTGGACAGATTTGGGGGACCCTCCTAGGGGAGGGTCAGGACAGAGGGGTGGTTACACCCATGTCCTTTGTCCAGTTTTGCGCCAGAGCAGGAGCCAATGGCTCCCAGAACTGATTTGAGCTTGACTATGCACAGGGACACCAAATGTGCAACCAGTGCAGACTTTCAGGCACTCTCAGAGTGCACCCACTCAGCCCCAATACACTAAATCCTGTCTGGGAGGTGGTCACACCTCCCTGTGACAGGATGCCTATTGTGCTGCCTTCCTCTGCTCCAGCTTGGCTCAGCAGCACGAGGGCAGAAATGTGTCTCTGGTCGGCATCATACATTTTGTGCTGACCGGGTCGAGAAGGCTGGCACCGGATAGACCAGTGACCCCACGAAGCTTGCTTCAAAAGGGTGGAATCATACCTCCCACACCGATTACCGGTGTGGAGGTATGATTCCAAGGTGTTTGATACCAAACACGATATGTTTCTATGCAGCCGTTTTCGAGATAGCATTTACCGCGAGGTTATAATGCACCTCTACCTATATGTCCGGCTGAGTCACAGCCAACCCGGGGGAATGGTCTCCGTAGGCTGCAGAGAGGCTCTGCTCATGCAGGGGCACCCTCTCACTAAATACCCAGCACCCTGCCTTCAGGATTGATAAGGCCTGCTATAGGGGTGACTTATACGTTTTAAGTGTAGTGACCTATAGATATAGTGAACCTATATCTAAAGTAAGTGGTGCAAGCACCATCTGACACAGGCTGCTGTAGCAGACCTGGAGTTCCATTTTGCATGGCCTCTCATGGGTGGCATAATACATGCTTCAGCCCATGGTAGTCCTCTGGGGTACCTATGCCCTGGGTACATGGGTACCGTATACTAGGGACTTATAAGGGTACTCCAGTATCCAATCTGGAGTGTACCAAAGTACATGTGTGACAATTTAGAGGAGAAAGCAGATAGACTGGGGTCCTGTTTAGTAGGATCCCAGTCAGATTAGTCAAAAACAGTGCAACATCAAGCAAAAAGTGGGGGTAACCATAAGAAGCAGATCCTACTTTCCTACACAAACCCCCCCCAAACGAAAGGACATGAGAGTAACCTTGACCAGTTGAGTCTTCAATTTCTAAGTGGAAATATCTGGAGAGTCCATCTGCATTGGCATGGTTACTCCCAGGTCTACGTTCCACTGTATAGTCCATCCCCTGTAGGGAAATGGACCACCTCAAAAGTTTGGGGTTTTCACCCTTCATCTGTTTTAGCCATAAGAGAGGCTTATGGTCTGTCTGAACAATGAATTGAGTGCCAAACAAGTATGGCCTCAGCTTCTTCAGAGCCCAAATCACAGCAAAGGCTTCCCTCTCAATAGCTGACCAACGTTTCTCTCTGGGGGTCAGCCGTCTGCTTATAAAAGCAACTGGCTGATCCTGACCCTCTTCATTCAGTTGTGATAACACAGCCCCTACCCCCAACTCAGATGCATCAGTTTGAACAATGAATTGTTTGGAATAGTCAGGACTTTGCAGAATGGGAGCAGTGCACATGCCCTGCTTCAGGTCATCAAATGCCTTCTGACAGCTAACTGTCCACTGAACTTTCTTAGGCATTCTTTTAGAGGTCAGATCATTTAAGGGGGTCACTATAGATCCATATCCCTTAACAAACCTCCTGTAGTACCCAGTCAGGCCCAAGAAAGCTCTGACCTGAGTCTGGGTAGTTGGAGCAACCCAGTCCACGATGGTCTGGATTTTGCTCTGCAATGGTTGAACCTGGCCTCCACCCACAAGGTGGCCCAGGTAAACAACCTTACTCTGCCCTATCTGGCACTTGGTGTCCTTGATAGTGAGGCCTGCCTTTTGCAGGGCCTCCAGAACATTTCTTAGGTGGACCAGGTGATCCTCCCAGGTGGAACTAAAGACAGCAATACCATCAAGATAAGCTGCACTGTAGTCTTCCAGGTCTGTGAGAACTTTATTCACCAACCTTTGAAATGTGGCAGGTGCATTTTTCAAGCCAAAGGACATCACCACAAATTGATAGTGCCCACTAGGGGTTGAAAATGCTGTTTTGGGTTTGGCATCCTCAGCTAATCTGATTTGCCAATATCCAGCTGTGAGGTCAAATGTACTCAAGAACTTGGCTGAGGCCAAAGTATCAATGAGCTCATCTGCCCTAGGAATAGGATGAGCATCAGTCCTAGTGACTGCATTGAGCCCCCTGTAGTCTACACAAAACCTAATTTCTCTCTTACCACCCTGGGTATGACGTTTGGGTACCAGGACTACTGGACTAGCCCAAGGGCTATCTGAGGGTTCAATGACTCCCAATTCCAGCATCTTTTGGACCTCAGTCCTGATGCAGTCCCTGACATGGTCAGGTTGCCTGTAAATCTTATTTTTGACAGGCAGACTTTCACCTGTGTCCATTTCATGGGTACACCAGGTGGTCTGACTAGGAGTCAGGGAGAACATATGTCTGTACTGATTGAGGACCTTCCTGCAATCAGTCTGTTGGTGCTCAGTGAGGCTGCCTGCCAAGGCTACACCATCAACTGAGCCATCATCAGGGTTCTGTGAGAGGAGATCAGGGAGTGGGTCACTCTCTTCCTCCTGTCCCTCATCAGTAGCCATGAGCAAGCCCATGTCTGCCCTGTCCACATAGGGTTTGAGCCTGTTAACATGGAGCTCCCTATGGGGGCTCCTGGGAGTTCCAAGGTCCACCAGGTAGGCGACCTCTCCTTTCTGCTCAAGAATGGTATGGGGTCCACTCCACTTGTCCTGGAGAGCTGCTGGGGCCACAGGCTCCAACACCCATACCTTCTGCCCTGGCTGGTACACAGTCAGCACAGCCTTTTGGTCATGCCAAGCTTTCTGTAACTCTTGGCTAGCCTCAAGGTTTTTACTTGCCTTCTTCATATACTCAGCCATCCTGGAGCGGTGACCAAGTACATAGTCCACTATGTCTTGTTTAGGTGGTTTGAAAGGTAACTCCCATCCCTCTTTCACTAAACATAAGGGACCCCTAACTGGATGTCCAAACAGAAGTTCAAAAGGACTGTAGCCAACCCCCTTCTAAGGAACCTCTCTGTAGGCAAAGAGAAGGCAGGGCAACAGGACATCCCATTTTCGTCTAAGCTTTTCTGGGAGGCCCATGATCATGCCCTTCAGGGTTTTGTTGAATCTCCTCAACTAACCCATTGCATTGTGGGTGATAGGGTGTGGTAAATTTGTAATTTACTCCACACTCCTTTCACATAGCAGTAATGTAACTAGACATGAAGTTTGCACCTCTGTCAGTTAAGACCTCCTTAGGGAAACCCACTCTGGAAAAAATTCCCAGGAGGGCTCTGGCCACCACAGGAGCTGTGGTGGTTCTAAGGGTATTGCTTCTGGGTACCTAATGGCATGGTCCACCACCACTAGAATATATCTGTGCCCAGATGCAGTTGGAGGATCCATGGGACCAATTATGTCAATCCCAACCCTCTCAAAGGGAACCCCCACCACAGGTAGTGGTATCAGGGGGGCCTTTGTGGTACCACCTGCCTTACCACTGGCTTGACAGGTGGTACAGGAGCGACAAAACTCCTTTGTGTCCTAGGTTTAGGTTTAGGTTTAGGGATTTGAGAGCGCATGGCTACCCTTGGGCATCCCAGCGCTGATGCGAAACAGGACAGGAGGATATTTGCACATGGATTTAGGGGAACAGCCATGTTTTGAGTCTCTTTTTGAAGGACAGTTCGTTTTCAATCAGTCGGAGCTCTGGGTCCATGCTGTTCCACAGTTTGGGTACCAGATGTGTGAATGACCTTCCACCCCACCTAGATCTCTTGATTCTGGTTGTATTCATCAGAAAGTTAGATCCTGACCTGAGATGGCGACGGGGGAGAGTAATGTGAGACCAACTTTTGTAGCAGAGCAGGGCCTCTCCCATACATGGCTCTATGGGCCAGGCATAGGGACTTGAATTTGATCCTGGCCTGGACCTGGAGCCAGTGAAGCTCCCTCAGGGAGGATCTAGCTGATTGGTATCTGGGTATGTTCAGAAGCAGTCGTGCAGCTGCATTCTGTACTACTTGTAGTCTGTCCGTGACGTATTTGGGGGAACCCAAATAAAGAGAGTTGCCGTAGTCGAGCCTCGATACCACCAAGGCCTGCACTACCGTCTTCCTGGAATTTTCTGGGAGCAGGCTCATTATTTTCCTAATCATACGAAGTATCCCAAAACAGGTACTCGACAATTTTTTGGCTTGGATCTCCATCGTTAGCTTATGGTCCAGCCACATTCCTACGTTTTTTTATGGATGTTTTAGGAGAGGGGGGGCGGCCCCCATTTAGCTGGCCAGGGTATCTCCGAGCGTGGGCTAAGGTTGCTGCCCAGAATCATTAGCTCGGTTTTGTCCCCATTCAGCTTGAGGCTACAATCAGCCATCCAGGATCCGATTTTTGCCAGGCAAGGGGCTAGTTGCCTATTGTCCGAGTTAAGGGAATCTGAGATTGAGACCACTAGTTGTGTGTCATCGGCATATGACAGAATGGAGAGGCCAAACTCCTGTACTATGTGGGCCAGGGGGCTGAAGTATATGTTAAAAAGGGTCGGGCTTAGGGAAGAGCCCTGAGGGACTCCCCAAGGTCATGAGAAGGAGTCTGACATGATTCCGGCCTCCAGGCATTGAAAGGATCTCCCACTCAGGAATGAGGCCACCCATTGATTAGCTGTACCTCTGATTCCAATTTCTTTAAGCCTTTAGACCAGTACAGCATGGTCTACCGTATCGAAAGCCTCTGACTTATGAGGCCAGTGAAAGTGAGGTACAAGCCTGTCCCAAGTCTTACTTTGGCCTAGGTGTCCTGCTAAAGGGATATCATGTGCCAGTGTCAGTAGGAAGCCCCTAAACTTCAGAGGTATAACCAACCTCCTGGTAGCACCAGGCTTGGGGTCTCTACACTCTGAGTAAAGGAGTCCTTCATCCCAGTAGATCCTGTGGGACCCACTGGCACTCCCAGCAGCCTCAGCAGCAGCTTGCTGTCTGAGGGGTTCAAGAGAGGGGCAGTTGTGCTGCTCCTGACTCAGTTCTGCCCTGGAAGGGCCCCCTGTCCCCAAGAACTCAACCTGATCAGGTTCAAGTTCCTCTGAGACATTTCCTTCACAGGGACTGGGGTCATCTTCCTCAGGAGACTGATCCTCACTCTGAGTCTGGGGGGAAGACACTGCCTTACCCCTACTGCTCCTTTTCTTGAAAGGCACCTGGTCCATTTTTCCAGGATCCAGGGCCTGTTCAGTTGAAGACAGTTTGGCCTGTGACCTAGTCACAGCAAACACATCTGCAGAGATGCCCAACATTGCTGCATGTATCCTGAGTTCCACTTCAGCCCAGGCTGAAGTTTCCAAATCATTGCCCAACAAGCATTCCACAGGGAGGTCTGAGCTAACCACAACCTTATTAGGGCCAGTTACCCCCCTCCCACCCAGCTGAAATTAACAACAGCCAAGGAATGGTCTGTCCTGACATTGTTAGCATTGATCACTTGGTACATCTCACCAAGTATGATCTGGTCAGGGCCCACAAAATCTCTTGTCACCATTGTGACACTAGCTCCTGTGTCCCTATATGCCATGGCCTCCTTACCATTAATTAAAGGCTGTTGTCTGTAATTTCCCAGATTACTGGGACTGACAAATAGGGAGGAAATATCCATGCCTCCATCACAGACCAAAACAGCCTGAGCTGGAGTTCTGACTAAGCCAGAACCCATCTCAGATCCCAGGGTTAACACTACTATACCCTTGTCCCCTGTACCACCACTTGGAGCTGAACTAGGGGGAACAGTTGCCTTTGGGGCAGTGGTGGTGGTAGGAGAATCCTTGGCCCTTGAACAATTGGCATCCCTTGTCCAATGGGTTTTCTCCTTACACAGGAAGCACCAAGGTTTCTTTTTGCCTTTTCCTTTGTTAGACTGTGACTCCCCCCCCCCCCCAGATGCAGATTTTTGGGGCCCTGATGAAGACTTCTGGTCTTTACCCTTTTCCCCACCCTTATCTGAAGGTTTTGCATCTTGCTTCTTCTGGTCACCACGGGTGGTCTGGGTTTTCTGCTTCACCCTGGTTCTGACCCACCTATCTGCCTTCTTTCCCAATTCTTGGGGAGAAGTCAGATCAGAGTCAACAAAGTACTGATGCAGCAACTGGTTTTGGCAATTATTAAGGATCTTCTCCCTCATAATCAAATTGTACAATCCCTTGAAATCATTCACTTTGCTGCCAAGTAACCAGCCTTCCAGAGCCTTAGTAGCACAATCTACAAAGTCTACCCAGTCCTGAGTCTGTGTCTTCTGGGTGTTTCTGAACTTAATCCTGTACTGTTCAGTGGTTAAGCCAAACCCATCAACGAGAGCACTCTTCAGGACTGAATAGTTGTCAGCATCCTCTTCTCTAACAGTGAGGAGCTTATCTCTACCTTTGTCAGCAAAGGAGAGCCACAAGATAGCTGCCCACTGCTCTTGAGGGACCTTCTGTACCTTACAGGCCCTCTCTAAAGCAGTTATCCATTTGTGGATGTCATCCCCACCATGGTAGGGAGGGACTATCTTGCTCAGGTTCCTATGGTCATAAGTATATTCCTTAATCCTAGGGACACTGTTGCTGCCACCATGGGACTCTAGTCCCAATTTCTTTCTAGCCTTCTGGAGTTCTAAGGATTCCTTATCTAGGGCCAATTGCTCTTGCCTGAGCCTAAGCTTGATTTTCTCAAGCTCTAGAAATTGGCATTGTCTTTCATAAGAGTTATCTCTCTAATGAGATATGGAGGTCCCTATAGAATGTCCTGACTGGTCAGATTCTGCAGAGGGAGATCTAGATCTCCTGGGCAAACTCTGCACTCTTCCTGGAGGAGTAAAGAGAGGGCCACTGGGGCCTTCTCCACCCTCTTCCTGAAGATCTAGGTTGTCCAGGTTGGAATCATCTTGATCCTCCTGGCCCGGGTTTGAGTCTAGGTCATAAAAGGTGTCACCTCCTGACCTGTCTTCATTCCCTGCCCCACCCCCTCTTTCTACCTCTCTGACCCTGGGGTCTTTCTAAGGTCATCTAAGAGTAACACCTCAATGAGACGTTGGGTGTTGGCATTTCTCCCTGTCTTCAGCTTCCTAGCAGCACACATGGCTTTCAAATCCTGAACTGTGGGACCATTGTACCTTGAAGGCAGAGAGCCACTGGCTTCTCCTTTAGAATACATACTAGTGTGGTGTGGTGTATGCACCTACCTAACCTAGTGGGAACTAAACTCTCTTAAGTTGGAGAAAGGGTGTGCTAGACCCTTAACTTACCCAACCCCAAGTTCAGTAGAACTTACTTATTCTAATCTTTAAGTATTATATGTGCCTGAATACTTTAGTGGTTTTCAGTTAATCAATACAAAGAGATTTATCTGGTAAAACAATGCAGGCTTGAATCCCAACCGCTGCACACCAATGTGAGAAGTTGGCCTGGTATATGCTGTCCACTAATTAAAGTGGGCACCTTGCACCAGTCCAAATGACCCTTATGATGTATGAGGTCAAAGATAACCTTTAGAAAGCTATCCTAGTGGTAGCTGTGGAGAGCAGCCTTCAGGCTTAATCTTGAAGGAATGTAAAGCAGCTTGTTTTAACAGAATATCACCTCCTATATTGACTAAATGAAAGGAGAACCACACAGTAGTTATATAAAAATATGTATTTATTAATATAACACTCTCTATTATCCTCTACACGAGGATAGAACACAAAGCACACAATACAAGATCAATAGAAAAGTTGTAAGTAGCACAATACACATCCAGGGGAGACCAAACCATATACTAAAATAGTGGTATAACAGTCACGACTGAGATCAAGACAAGGTCTGGAGCACGTAGAATCGCTGGGACCCCAAGGAACCACCCAAGGTGAGTAGATAGGGACCCCACGGAGGACGGGTGCAGTGTGTGAACACGACCGCGGGCTCCGTACAATTCTATGGGGAACTCGCGGTTACACTTTTAAAGTTTAAGGACTCTTCTAGGAAGACTTAGAGCGAACCGTTTGGAACTTAAGAGTTTGAAGAGCGACCCCACCCGTGAATACCGTAGTACCCGAGTTACCTATCCCAGAGGTGCCGGGTGCATAGGTCTGGAGTGGCGTCGGAAACTGCCGTCGTTCTCAATGGAGGGCTGTGAAGAAGTACTGCTGCCGTGAAGGTGAAAAGGGTCCGGTGGAATCCAAGCCTGGATTCGGGAAGGAAGGAACCTGAAAGCAGAGGGGACAGAATCTGGATCACTTCAGAGTGACCAGGGGCTCGGTAGACGAATGTCCACTGATGTCGGTTGCTTCAGGTGCGAAGAAGGGATGCTTGACCCTGCAGCCACGAGGACCAGGAGACGTCGAGGACAACCTGGAGCCGGAGGTGAGCTGTCCCGCGAAGGATGTCGAGTGCTGAGGGGTCGGTGTCCGGCTGGAGCCGGAGCTTGGCAAAAGCAACCCACGAAGGAAGGTCAAACAGGTTACGGTGTGGACCAGCAAGGTCCAGGGGACTCACCAAGCAATGGGGAGTCAGGGCACGTCTGGAGCAACCAGGAAAGCCCAACAGAAATCAAGATAACCCTCAGAGAGACCCACAGGCCGAAGGACCAGGAGTCGCGAGGGGACCTCGGGCAAGATTGCAAAGTATCAGCCCACGGAGCACTTGGTGCGAGGAGGCCGGAGTTCTTTGGTGCAAATACTGCTCAGGGTCAGGACTACACGGAGTCCAATGCACAAGCTCAGGAATTAAGCAAACACAAGGAGATGATGGACGGAGCGCTGAAACTTTTCGGACATTCACCCCCAGTCACAGATCTGGGTTGAATCCATCATCATTCTTTAGCTCACTTCGCCACCTCAGACTTAACTATATGCAAATCAGTCTTGACCCTGTGCCTCATGGGAACAGTCCAGCCCGAACTGCCAAGCCAGGTCTTCCCTGAACCGGAGACAAGCATCCTGGGACCGGTTTCTGGGTAACACCCTTCATCAGCCAGGCTAGCTTGAATCCAGTGGCAAAGTGAGCAAGGGACCCACGTCTGGGCATATCCTGCCAACTTGGGCGAACAAAGCAAACACAAGGAGATGATGGACGGAGCGCTGAAACTTTTCGGACACTCACCCCCAGTCACAGATCTGGGTTGAATCCATCATCATTCTTTAGCTCACTTCGCCACCTCAGTTCAGACTTAGCTATATGCAAATCAGTCTTGACCCTGTGCCTCATGGGAACAGTCCAGCCCGAACTGCCAAGCCAGGTCTTCCCTGAACCGGAAATAAGCATCCTGGGACCGGTTTCTGGATAACACCCTACATCAGCCATGGCTAGCTTGAATCCAGTGGCAAAGTGAGCAAGGGACCTACGCCTGGGCATACCCTGCCAACTTAGGGCGAACAAAGCAAACACAAGGAGATGATGGACGGAGCGCTGAAACTTTTTGGACACTCACCCCCAGTCATAGATCTGGGTTGAAGTCCGAGTGGGACGGGTATGCCCAGACGTGGGTCCCGTGCTCTCCATGCCACTGGAGTCAAGCTATCCTGGCTGATGAGGGCTGAAAGCCCGAAACCGGTCCTAGGATGATTGTTTCCAGTCCAGGGAGGACCTGGCCTGGCAGTTCTGGCTGGACTGTTCCCATTGGGCGCAGGGTCAAGTCTGATTTGCATATGGCTGGGTCCAAACTGGAATGGCATGGTGAGCAAAAAAAACATGGATTTAGGCCCAGATCTCTGTACTGGGGTGAATGTATGACATTGTTCTGCATTCTGTCCATCAATTGTTCTTTTTGCAAGCTCAGGAATTGCCAACAAGCATATGCAATTGCAAATGGATGCAGTGCACAGGGGTTCGGGTTATGCAGTCCCCACGAGGGATACTGGCCTCAAACTTGCTGAGAGGGCAGATCAACCTCAGGGACCCTCGAAAACCCACCTCCTGTGTTTCTGAAATCTTCGGAGTGCGCAGGAGCTCAGGAGCAGCAGACCGGTCAGTTGCGTTAGGTGCCTGCTAGGGCAGGGGAGTGACTCCTTCACTCCAAGGGAGATTCTTCAGTTGTCCTTAGTGCACCACAAGTCCTACACAGAGCCTATATGGAGCAAGGGCACAGACAAAGCTTTGGACGGAGAGGGAGATGAAGTCGGGCCCAGTCGAAGTCCAGTGAAGTCCAGACGGTCCAGACGGTCGAAGGTCAGTGGTTTCTTCTTGTAGAATCTTGTCCACATAAAATCTAAAGTCTTACAGCCAGGTAAGCCCTTATGTACCGACGGGAGAGGGTTGGCAGATTTGGGGGACCCTCCTAGGGGAGGGTCAGGACAGAGGGGTGGTTACACCCATGTCCTTTGTCCAGTTTCGCGCCAGAGCAGGAGCCAATGGCTCCCAGAACTGGTTTGAGCTGAACTATGCACAGGGACACCAAATGTGCCCCCAGTGCAGACTTTCAGGCACTCTCAGAGTGCACCCACCCAGCCCCAATACACTAAATCCTGTCTTGGAGGTGTTCACACCTCCCTGTGACAGGATGCCTATCGAGCTTTGCTCAGCAGCAGGAGGGCAGAAATGTGTCTCTGGTCGGCAGCATCCATTTTGTGCTGACCAGGTCGAGAAGGCTAGCACCGGATAGACCAGTGACCCCACGAAGCTTGCTTCAGAAGGGTGGAATCATACCTCCCACACCGGTTACCGGTGTGGAGGTATGGTTCCAAGGTGTTTGATACCAAACACGATATGTTTCTATGCAGCCGTTTTCGAGATAGCATTTACCGCGAGGTTATAATGCACCTCTACCTATATGTCCGGCTGAGTCACAGACAACCCGGGAGAATGGTCTCCGAAGGCTGCAGAGAGGCTCTGCTCATGCAGGGGCACCCTCTCACTAAAAACCCAGCACCCTGCCTTCAGGATTGATAAGGCCTGCTATAGGGGTGACTTATAAGTTTTAAGTGTAGTGACCTATAGATATAGTGAACCTATATCTAAAGTAAGTGGTGCAAGCACCATCTTACACAGGCTGCAGTAGCAGACCTGGAGTACCATTTTGCATGGCCTCTCATGGGTGGCATAATACATGCTTCAGCCCATGGGAGGCCTCTGGGGTACCTATGCCCTGGGTACATGGGTACCATATACTAGGGACTTATAAGGGTACCCCAGTATCCAATCTGGAGTGTACCAAAGTACATGTGTGACAATTTAGAGGAGAAAGCAGATAGACTGGGGTCCTGTTTAGCAGGATCCCAGTCAGACTAGTCAAAAACAGTGCAACATCAAGCAAAAAGTGGGGGTAACCATAAGAAGCAGATCCTACTTTCCTACAGAGTATTAAAGAACACTTACCGACAAATGTAGATAAGGTATATAGAATAGGTCTAGGATGGGAAACACATTGGAGAAAACACCGCTGGGGGAGATGTACAGGTTAGACAAGAGACATCTGTAAAAGGAAAAAAACGTTGTTAATTGAGGAAATCGAGGAAAAAACTTGGCATAGGGACAATAGGAATAACTTCATTCAAACAGAGATAGTAAAAATGTAAAAATAAAATTTAAATATCAATAAATGAGTAACAACAAAAACATTTCAAGTTTTCCCAAGTTCCATTTCTTCACCCTTGCGCTGAGAAATGAAATTTCGCAGGTCGTCTGGAGAATCAAATGAGAAAGTTCTCTCCTTGTAAGTCACTTTAAAAAAACAAGGATGTACTAGGCCTTATCTTGCATTCATGGCGCGTAATGCAGGGTGAAAAGAAAGGAATACCTTCCAACGGGCCGCAGTTGCACGAGCCGCGTCCTGTAAGCCGAAGAACCTTTTATCGGACCAGAACATTTGCTTCCTCTGCTTAGATGCTGATAAAACGATGAGAAGTTCAGTATTTTCCCAAAAAATCACAATTATTCCTCTTGGATGTTCAGATAATGAAGATCCCAGAGACTTAGGACAAATTCTATGACCCTAATGTAGATTTTTTTTGGGAGTTTTATATAGCGCGAACTAGACCCGAGAAATCGGGTATCAGAGCGCTTTACATGAGCACCAGTTGCGTTACAAGAGGACACATTCATTTTTGTTAGGCACGGGGAGATTAAGTGATTTGCCCAAAATCACAGGATGTTGAGCGACGTTGCCGAGACTCGAACCCGGTTCCCCAGCTTCGAGGTCGAGCGCTCTAGCCGTAAGGCTACATCCTCTCCCCTAGATTATTGAGGCGATTGCAATTTTCCAAATCCTCAGTTTGTTTCTTTAGAAGCGCAATTTCCTTGGACATACCTCTACCTCTGACACCCTGGATTTGAGATTTGACCATTTTTCTTCTATCCACTGAAGCGTAGAATGGTGCGTTCGCAAACTCTCATTTCTCTGCAGAAACTGCCCGCAGCACAAGCTCTCATAGAGAAATGGGAGTTTTTGTAAATCCCTGCAACTCACGGTGTCTGCCACACAGTGCAGGGATTTTCAGGGGGGGGGCACCAGGCCCACAACCGCAGGCAGCGGAGGGAACGGCCCCCAAAATCGCTTTCCGACAAGCTTTCTATGTCAGAAAGCCCAACATGGAAAGCCTGTCAAAAACCTACATCATAATCCGATGGTGTTAGGGATTATGTACGGCTTCCGACTGGCAGACGGGCTCCTTGAGCCTGTCGGAAGCCAGTCGGATTAGCCAGCTGGTTTAAACTCCGACCGCCGTCTTTGTAATGAGGCAGTCGGAGTTTAAACCTTGGATGTCGGTCTGAGGCTTTCCAACCGACATCCAAATCAGGCCCTTAGTAGGAGAACCAGGGTCCTTTTTGTGTCATTTTGTATCAGTGGTGACGTCTTTGCGGGTAGAGGGCATATTTCCGGATGAGGTTGAAGCCTTTTGACCAGAAGATGAAGAGGACTCCATAAGTGAGGAAAACAGCAGAATCTGAGCATCCCAAGAAAGGAAGCACAGCCCTGGTAAAACTCCTATATATTCAGAGAAAGCGCAGCAGAACGAACCCCCGTTACAGACTTTACTGAATGGAGCAGATAATATTGCAGAAAAAAGTGACCAAATGCAAAAACGCTGCTCATTGGGCCTGCCAAGGGACACCCTGGATTAACACTCCAAAAACAAAGCAAGTCTCGTTTGAAGGCAACAAAGTTCCTTTATAAAGACTATTTGCAGGTTAGATATTGGCCAGGACAACATATGGAGGCTGAGTCAAAACATATGCAAGGAATAGGGGATAATAAACAGCCTCTGGCAAGTTCACCTGTGCTCTGTGGTTAGGAAAAACAGAAGCTGAAGCAGTTCATTTAGAGGGAAAGCAAGCAAAGGATGCGTTTACTGCATACTGCATGAGTAAAATGGGAATTTTGATGAGGAAGCTGAGGCAATTCAATGCTTATTTAATAAGAGAAGCATTGTACTGGGTGAGTAGAAGCAATAAAAGCACTGTCGCACTGTGTAGAAACAATAAAAGTGCCAACGCGATGTGTAGAAAAAAGAAAAGTGCTGATGCGCTGTGTAGTAACAATAAAAGCTCAGACGGGCTGTGTAGGGAACAAAATGGTGGCCGTGACTGCAGGCGTGAGGGGATGCGACGCGGGGGAGAAATATAGGTGAAAGGGCTTAAGAAATGCCCAAGACCAAAAATACCTTATTCCCCTGTATTCACATGGATGTTCCGGCCCCAGCCGCATGCTTCAAGGTGCCGTCCTTTGCCGGTGAAAGGCTCCGGTGCCCAAAGGAACTTTAGAAGCCTGCGGCCATCTTGCGGGCGGTTCAGCTACGCCCCTCACTTATCACCTTTCTGCCCCATAGAAAACCTTAATGCAATTACCATGTATCACTACTTTAAAAGCATCCCATTGGATTGTCAGCAGTGGTGCCTGCATTTTCACAAAAATAGTTGTCCATATGTTCGCCTACCCGCATGCAATGCAAGGGCCATGTAGGAATTGCGGCTAAGGGCCTGTTCCAGGTTAGTGATAATAATAGCGGGTTATGATCTGACACCACCCATCTCAGGAATTCCACCTTGTCAACCATGAGTGTTATATCACCATCCCCTAGGAATAGGTCAAGCCTAGTTTGTATTCCATGTACCAGGGAGTAGAAGGAGAATTCTGCGTCATGCATGTGCAGTCCACGTCAAATGTCTAATAAGTGTCACTGCTGTAACCATCTTTTAAATTTAGAAGCTAATGATACTGCTTGCGAACCCTCCATGACAGGGCGAGATCTGTCCATCTTGCAGTCTAGTACCATGTTAAAGTTCACCTTGTGACTCGCAATGACAACATATGCTGTAAACAAATGTGATTCAGGATAACTAGGAAGTCTGCCCGGTGGACATTGGGTGCATATATACTGGCCAGCACCAGGGACCTGCCATCTAATGAGTCAACAAGGATCGTGCATCATCCTTCAGTATCTATGTGAGAGCCATATACAGTGTTAGGCACTCTCGGTGCTCTCCAAATCAGCATGTCTTTGGACTAAACAGAGTAGGTAGTGCAGTGTATTTGGCCGTGCCGTATTTTTTTTACCTTAGTGAGGTCTTGGGATGTCCTGTGGATTTGTTATACACATGCAATGTGTACATCTTTCCTTTTCATGAAGGAGAAGACCCTGTGTCTCTTTGTCGGAGGCCCAACTCGCTAACGTTCTATGTAATGCAGTGGTAGTGGCCATACATCATGATTCCACTAGAAGGGGGATGGACTCTCGGGGGAGGCGTCAGTTCGGCCTCACTCCTCATCTTTTCCTGACACGTATTAGATCCCTGAGTGAGATCGTCGGCACATATTTACAACCACCTCACTCACACAATTAAATCATATGCCTACGTGGTTATTACATATCATGTAATCAACTGAGGAGAACTCCCCAACCTGGCATCATTTAAAAATGTATCTGGCCACCCAAAAAACAAAACACAAACAATAGAATCTGCTATGTCCGATGTACCTCCCTCAATATACGGAGGCTATTTAGAGTACAACAATATGCAACACATAGTTGGCCACACTCAGGCTGCCTGGTACTAGATCTAGAAAAAGCCTTTGATTCGTTGGAATGGCCCTACCTGGCAGCCGTGTTGGAAAAGTATGACTTGGGGGATCATTATTTGCGCATGGTTAGTCTATTGTATCGGCGACCTACGGTCCGGGTCCGCACCGGCAATCTGGTCTCCGACTGCATTAGGGTGAAACGCGGGACGCGCCAGGGCTGTCCACTGTCCCCGTTGCTGTTTTCTCTCGCTATGGAGCCTCTGGCAGTACTGCTCAGGACTGATGGTGAGCACTGGGGTATACGGTTGGGAGATGGGTTACATGCCGTTTCCCTGTATGCGGATGACTTGCTGTTGTATCTCCGAGATATTACGGCGATCCCGGAATCCATTGCAGGTATACTTCAGGCATTTGAGGAGAAATCAGGTCTGCGGGTCAATTGGGCCAAGTCAGGGATATACTCCTTTAATGCTGGCGCAGTGGAGGAAGATGTCACTTTGAACGGATCACCTCTCACGTGGTATCCCACCACTTTCAGGTATCTTGGAATTTTTATATATCGCTCACCTGATGACTTATTTGACGGAAATTTGGTGCGGGCTGTCTCAGCCATACGAGCCCAGGTGCAATTTTGGAAAACGCTCCCACTGAATGTGCCGAGCCGTATAGCTTTGTTGAAAATGATTGTACTCCTAAATTGCTCTATTATTTTTCCAATCTCCCTCTTTATGTCCAGCCTAAGATCTTTCGAGATCTGGAACGCTTGTTCCGCGATCTCATATGGAATAAGGGCAGGCCACGGGTAGCTTTATGGAAGATGTATGCCCCTATTGATCAAGGTGGGTTGGCCGTTCCTAATATGGAGTTGTATTATTTAGCTGCACAACTACAGTGGGTGACGAAATGGTTGGACGGTAGACATCTGGAGGAAACGGCAACGCTGCAACAGCCCTGGACATATTCTCAAATATGCCATTTATATCACCCCATTGCTAAATCCCCGCGGCCAAAGCAATTATATTTAGGCCTGCCCATAAATGCTACAAAAGAGGTTTATATCTTACCCGCATGACGACACCTTATGCCCCGATCTTGCCATTATTGGGGACCCCACGAGGGAGGTTAGGCACGTCCGAGGCAGTGTTGTCGACCTGGCATGAGGCAGACTTACACACTCTGGGTGATTTGTATAGGGACGGGGCACTGCTCACATTTGAGGCATTGGTCGAAGAGCCCGGGTTACCGGCGGGCCAATTCCTACTACATACTTCTCTTTTGAAGGCTCTGTCATCGGTTTGGGGTGATCTAACGACTGAACCGCCGACGCACCTGGTGTTGCAGTACCTGCATGTTATGGGGGCAGGATCGCATGTAGTACACTGGCTGGTGGAGCGCTGCTCGCGCACACACTGAAACCGATGCAGCGACTCAGGGAGCGATGGGAGACAGACAGGGGCCGGCCCTGGACGGAGAGGGAGTGGGGGCCATACTGTCAGGAGCTAGGAATATACCAAGAAATGCCAGATTTAGGCTCATACAAACATATATCATACACAGAGCGTACCTTTCACCAGACATGATAACTAGGTATTTTAACACCGCCACTGCTGCATGCGCACGCTGTCAACAACTTGGTGCGGACCTACTTCACATGCTGTGGGCCTGTGCATCTCTTCAGCATTACTGGCAGGAAGTCGTCACGGCACTGAACTCCTGTACGACTCATGCAGCTGCCAATGACATGGGAATCCTGCCTCCTAGGGCTCTATGCCAGATCCAAAAAAACAAAGTCGCCTCGAGATTTCAGGATTTGGGCTTAATTACTGCAAAGCGCCTTATAACCAAAAACTGGAAGAACACGAACCCTCCAGTGGCGCTCAACTGGCAGCGATCCTTCCTGACGTGGGCACAAGCGGAAAGCACGGTGTTGCATGGGGAGGAGACAGCAGGGCTCCGTAAATTCCCTATTGCGCAAGATTGGGATGCACTTCTCATTACACTACGGGCCAATATTGCCGCCGCTGCAGAGGGCAACTTAGTCACCGATCAGTGATTGCACCATACACCTGCTCCACATCTCCCTGACTCCGAGCATGGGGTGATGTCCATTCTCTGGCTGTCTGGCCGGACACTGGGGTCCCCTTCTCCTGATTGGCAATCACACCTGACGGTACGCACTGTCCCATTGTACAGAGAGTACTAGATCCAACAATATCTTCAAACACCCAGCCAAGAGAGAATGTTTCCATTAGTATTTTATGATGGCAAATTTCTTTTCTCTCCTTTTTTTTTTAATGATTTTCCTTTTTTTTCGTTATGTGTTGTTAATAGTATTAGTTTGGGTTGTATAGTTTTAAATAATAAGATTTATTGGACATTCTCGGTGCTCTCGTTTCATGCACTGTCACTGGACGGAAATGTCATTTCTTTTATGTAATAACGTACAATTCAGTCCTGAGAAGCAGCAAAGGTATATCTGTGTTGGAGATATATAGGAAAATGTTAATATGTACCCAACTTACTGAATCGGGAGTTAGTTATGATTAGGACTGATCATAAAGCTAAAATTGTGTAATAGAAACATTGTGAGTGATGGCACACTGAAATTCAAGTGTGCATATCTAGCAGAGATGCAAGTCATGTTCTTAGCAAATGTAAAGACATCACCAACGATATTTTGTTGAAATATAAGACATATTTTGTTCCTTTATATACTGTATAAATATTATTGACATTTGGATATATTGTGAATGTATGTGTGGAATACTCTGTTTGGGATTGCAGAATTCTGAAAATGCCAATAAAGAAATTTAAACAAAAAAATAGAATCTGCTATGTCCATATGGAGCATTATAGCACCTAGTGCTAGGCATGTGTGTGTGTGCATGATAATGGCGCACCATACAGGCTATTACCCCACCTCAATGAGGCAACCTAGTATGGTGTTTCCAGCTCAACATGGCAGCAGCTGTTGAGCTTCACCCAAATTTCGACTCCAGTTACCATAATTTAGGCTCTTCCGTTCATGTAGAGATCAGAGAGGGTGCCCTCTGCTCTATTAGGTGCAGACGGTCTTCGAATATGACCGAGAGCCCCTTCTAGTTTATTGTAGGGCTGGTATAGGAGAGAGCAAAGTTGGAGACAATGTCACAGGACTCAATGGGGATATACATTTAAAGGATAACATCAGCAATCCTTGGAGTGAACACTTGACCCTGCCCTAGTCCATCCATCTCCCATTCCGTCGGGTCGTCTTCCTTACTTGAGGGAGTCGATTGTTCAGAGACAACTTGGTCCTGGGAGGATCAATACCGGGTCAGTTGTTCCAGCACTTGTGCGTGTTTGTTGGTGGGTTGTGCCTTTGAGGTCTAAATGTGCCCTCCTGTGTCTTCTTCTTCTGCCCACCCCTGAAGCTGTGTTGTCCTCTGTGCGCACCCCAATGGATTACAGTCAGTGCCTGGTGTGGTGAAGCCATGTGCAATGTTGTCCTGGCCTTGGAGCATTCGAAGCCATGCTGGGAATAGTAGAGGATAGGGGTATTCTAGCTGGCGTAGTTTCCATTTGACTTCTAGAAAGAAGCTCCTTTGCTGTTGTATTTCTGCTGTTTAGTTGGGGAAAATGTGCAGTTCAGTCCCTTCTATTTTCCAAGGGCAGTGTTTCCATCGCATCTATCTTGGTTTCCAGGGGTCCTTTCATACCGAGGATGGCCTGCAAGATTTGGTTGAACTTGGTTGAGTGCTCCCCCATTTTCGCATCCATCACCTGAAGTGACCGGGCATCTCTATCAATTGGGTTTGGGGTGGTCCAATCCGGGGCCCCTCACACACTCAATTTCATGGACCATAGGCCTCACCATAGCCCTTTCATTCAGACTTGCATGAGAGGAGTCAACAGCGCTGTGAAGCTAAAGACTGCCACATCAAAAAGAGGCTTGTCTCCTATTTATACAACACATGAGCTGACTTCCAATGTCCCTAGATTCCAATTATTGGTTATCTAGGATACCTTTGTCACAGACCCCACATGTGGAATCCACCTGTTGGAGAGACTCAGCAGGAGGATCTCTTTCACTGCAGGGGTTGGTACTCTACACATGCCTGGGAAGTGGTGGGGTATCCAGTTAGCAAACTGTTGCAAGGTGGGACCAAGATCGCTAGTCCAGACATGGCTCCTGACTCGTCCTGCCCATCAATGCGAGTAAGCAGTTGTGTGCTGTTTGAGGGGCACACATTTGTTGCCTAGAAATGTGGTGCTCTCACAATCTGCCATGCCAATGAGGGAGCAGTGTTGCTTGGCGCCTTATAACCACTCATCCTGGGGGGTGCCCTGGTCATTCATGTGCAGCAGTTCTATTAATGTGGCAGTCTCTGAGGTCGCCGAGGCCTCAGCGCGCTCAGGCTACACTCATAGTGCAGGCACCTCACTTCGTCCACCATGCAAGGATGTCTTACATCCCTTGCAATGGAGGGGCCCCTTGTGGGGGGTGGGGCATGACTGCAGGCTCTCATTCGCCTTGTCGCTGGTGCGTGAGGGGTCCCGTCCCTTCAGTTATTAGGAGAGAGCTGTGCCATCTCCCCATCAGCTCCAACAGGGCCATAGAGTTGATGTGGGAGGCCTGCATCGGTCCAGCTGTCCCTGTGCCCTCCTGCATCTAAGCATCCGCTAGCCTACCAAGACTCCTTACCTCAGACTGTGAAGCACCTATGCTCCCATGTAGGGCCACTTCCCAAAGGCTGATCAATAGCTCTCCTCTCCAAGCTCCTCACCAGGCACACGCCCCCTCATCCCAGGTCAGAACCCTGATTGTTCATGACACTCATGAGAGCTACTACGACCCTCTGTCTCAAATTTGTAAATATGTATTATGTATTTGTGTAACCCTAATCACGCCAGTTTTTCTTAATATGTAATTTGGAGAAAATTTGTAATTTATGAATCTGTAACTCTCACCACAAATAACTGTTGTACATATAAGTAGTGATACCTACTACCATGTCACTCTCTTTCCTTATGTAATTTACTTCGCTCTATTGTAAAGCGCTCTGACACCTCTAGGTAAAGTACGCGCTATATAAAAATGCATAAATAAATAAATTTACTGCCTCAGCTGTCCGTGCCAGGGATTAGCCTGCAGCTGCCATTTTGGAGGCTGCCAAGCCGCTCCAAAGAGTCAAATCTGAAGCAATCTGGTGATCCTGTTGCCACGGATGCAGTCTGGTGTTGTTAGATCTCTTTTAACGCTCTCTGGGATGCAGTTCTAGACCTCAGTTCGGTCCCAGTACAGCCAGAATAATTTCTGATGTGGGGCAATGGGCCTGGGAGCTGCGCTCAGACACATCCAACCACATTCCTCACTTGGCCACGCTCCCCTACTTCAGGTTTTTACAATTTGCTGTCCTTCACCACCCCTAAACCCCACCCATCCCTCACCCCCTCATAACCCTTGAACACCGTCTATCACTGCTCCCTAAAAGCCCCTCATCACGCCTAAACTACACCCATCCCTGTCCCTGAAACTGCACCCATCCTTGACCCCAAAACCCCTTTCAACACCTAAACTCCACGCATCCCTGAACCCTAAAAATCCCTCAATGCCCATAAACTCTACTCATCCCAGATCCCAAAAAAAACCTTTCCACATCTAAACTCCACCCATCTCTAAACCCTTAAAATACCTCACTGCTCTAAACTTCACCCATCTCAGAAGCCTAAAACTCTTTCTGGCCCTAAACTCCCCATATCTGCACCCTAAAAACACTTTCCAACCCCTAAACTCTACCAATCACTGAACCTTAAAACCCCTCACAGCAGTAAACTCTGCCCATCTGTGAACCCTAAAAATATGTCAATATCCTTCACCCATTCTTGCTCCCTAAAAACCCTTGCCACCGCTAAATTCTAGTCATCCCTGAACCCTAAAAACCTGTTTCTGCAACTACACTCTTAAAAAACCCTCATCACCCCTAAACATCACCCATCCCTGAACCCAACAAACCCTCACTACTCCGAAACTCCACCCAATTTAAATGTCATTTTAGATTTTCCTTAAAATTATCTTTCCTTTAAAATGTGTCCTTTAATATTAATTTCCTTTGTGTTTCATTAAAAGTATATTTCCTTAAAATTGTTTTTCTATGATTTGATTTCCTCCAATGTACTTTATCAATTTTCGTTTTTTTGTTTAATTCACATACATTACATCCAGCCTAATCATATTTTGAGTCACTGACCTTGAGACATGGAAAACAGTCTTCTCAGTCTCTCTTCTCCTTGGCAATAAGAACTGGTGAGCTTCAAGTTCTCTCTTAGAAAGATCTATATTTAGGTGGCCATAAAGGTATACAGAAAACAGTCTCCTTTTGTATTCCTAAAGTTTTGACAGAATTTTGTTTAACCTTTTTGGAGGCTTCGCACTCATTCCAGGAGTACTTACAATAGCATTAATAGCTTCCCAAAGTCATGATCCGTTGCAGAGATTGCTAGGACACGTCACCTGGGGCAAACCACAATCGTTTTGTAAGCGTTACTCACCCTATGCCTTTTTATTTAAAGAAAATACATTTTTCAAGGCAGTTCTGTGCAACTTATATCCTCGAAGCTTGTTCTGGCACATACTATCTGGATATGGGACTGTGGAATCGGTTTCCAAACAGCTGGAAAAGAGGAATAAGCAAGTACGAAGCAGTAAGGAATTTTCTTCAGGATGATTCTGATACCCCTGGTTCAGGCCCTCCTTCAATCTACCCACAGCCATACTCTCCCTAAGCATATGCTGTGCTCAGCCAGCTACACATGGCCACTTGGCAGGGATGTTTGCTGACACATGGTAAGATGGCGGGTCTGGATGTGGCTCGGTCCCCTTGGGAACACTTTTAGATGACAACTTTTTCCTGTCCCTCCAGTGGTGCAACCATTCCAAACTAGCTGTAAAGGAGGTGGATGAAGTGTATAGGCCATTTCCCCTACTATCGAGTAATGGTGTACAAACGTATCTGAAATATGCACTCTTTCTGCCTAGAGTGGCGTCATATTTACTGTAACATCCGCGGCGGCTCCATGGCTGCTACAGGGGCAGGAGGCAGGGGATTTAAGCAGAGTTTGTGCTGCTGTGTTTGTCACACTGTCTCCCTGTATACACTGTAATTAAGGGCTGATTACTAAATGACTTAAGTACATGACAGACAATACAGTTAAAGCCTACAGATAGGTCAATAAGTGATTTACATTTGCCATTTTAAAGCTCTCATTTCAGTTTTGCATACATTAATCACTGCCGCACTTCAATGCTCGCCACTTCACCTGACGACAATATTCAAATAAAACTTCGCTGCCCCAGGGAAATCCGACTTATTCTTAATTGTTTCCAGGGTTTGATGGGTTTTTAATCTTAGAGTAATTTATGCAATTTTAAATAAGTCGCCTTATGATTAATAAGCTTGAAAATTAAAACCAGTCCAACGCAATTATAGTGAGTATTTGGTCAGCACCTCATTAGGAAGGGTTGAAGGGGCAGCGCTGACGGGCCTCACGTGCCACTGTCTAAGGGTCCCTCCATCCGGGGACAGGGGAGGGACAAGGGTAAAGGTCGGTATTTAGAGGATGGCGGCCGGATTACCATAGTAATAACTCTGTCGCTGTAGTGAGAAGAGGTGGACACAAGGGAGGAGGACATTCAGAGGGCTGACAAGCAAACCACACTGACTAACAAAACACTTCGAGAGCTCTGCGGGGTGTCTTTACGTGAGAGAGGCACTTGAATGGGCAGTGCTTAACTGTTGGCTGAGTAATGGAAGGATTAGGCTTTCAACAGGGTGTTAGCCTAGGGTCTACAGAAATGAATTGTTTAACATGTTAATGTAAAAGGTTACGTTCTCTACAGATATGGACTGCTTCCTGGGCTGGAAGGGAGGGAAATATTGGGACAAGTGAAACGAGTATTGGCAAAGCCTGTCACACCAGAGTGTAAAGCTATTTGGCTTTCCAAATGCTTGCTTGTTTTTCCCATCTTTTTGGCACAAACCACTGAAAGCTGACTTCCCATGAATACTCAGACGTGCGCACGCAGAGCAGCCACTTTTCAATATTTTTTGTTATATTTTAATTCAAAAACCTTCCAAGATGGCTGCTGTGTGTGTGTGAACACAAGTACTTCTCCTTCTCACCTTTATTTAATCAACATGTATTAGCACCATTGTTAGTTTGGTTAATTTGCGTAATGTGCACAATGTGTCTAGACATTGTCCCCTAGGCGTCTACTTTTTAAAGAACATTCAAATTTGAAAGGTTCAGTTCAAGAAAGTCCTGTTGATAAAACACAATTATTAACACACTACAGGATAGAGCAAAGGTGAGTGGGAGGTGGTGACCCTCTCAGTGGCAGAGGTAGACACAAAGATGCAAATATAACAATGACTACTTCCGTGAGTTTTGAATATTTATCTTATATCTTATAAACTAAAACATACATTTTCACCAAGTTACCTAGAGACATCTCTATGCAACAGCTTGTCATTTAATTTGAGTCCATCATCTTCTACACTCTGGTTAATCTTTATTCTGGGTGAGGCATGTCTGACTGAAGTGTTATATCCAACTAGTAAATCAACTATTAATAGTAATATCATAATCACAAGACTAATTGTATCAATCAGTCAATCAGCATTTATGTAGCACAGCACCATCACCCTAGGGGTATCTGGGTGCTGAGGGTGCCGTGTCCCTGTCGAAGAGCCAGGTCTCGAGGTTCTTCCTGAAGTCCGCCAGGGAGGGTGCTTGTTGTAATTAGATACGGAATCGGTAAGTACCTTGAACACGCAGGTTTAGTTCGTACAGCCTGGAGGAACCAGATCCTGCCCAGCTAGCCGCGAACTAACTGACAGTAAAGTTCCACATTCCAGAAACCGCATTACAACATCATTACTACACATCCCCTTCCCTTCACAAACCCAGAACAGGCACATGAGAAGAGACAGGAATGGGCAACAAAACAGGAAACACCTGGAAACCAATGTACCAAAATACAAACAACAATTCTGGGACCCCACTACAAACAACAATACTGGGCCCCCACTACCCACACACAAACTCCCCTAACCAACGTGGTGGTCTGTAACATCTTCTCTCCCTTGCCACCACCTGCTTATCACCCTTATCACTGCCATTCCTGGACACTTAGCTTCCCTGACACCCTCTCTCTCACCAGCTGTACTTGCTTGAAAATCACCATCCTCCATCACTATCCACCCTGAACACGAGCCTGGACATTTGTCCAGCTCTGGTTGACCCGCACCTCTTTTCTGGAACAAAGCCACTCTTCTCAAGTTCCATGTCTGATCATTTTCCAACTTCACCCAGTTTCGTCCCACACTCTGTAGGGACCCTGAAACTTCAACAACCCTCGATTCACTCCTCCAGGCTTAACCTTCACTGAATCTCCCACACCAATTAAGTCTACTTTTTGACCACAGTCCATATTTCTTACCGCCTTCTCCATACATCCTTCCCGCTAACTGACAGGAATAGAATCCTGGCCCCCGAGTGACGTTACATGACAGTAAAGTTCCACATTCCACAAACCGCACTACAACATCATTACTACAGTGCTGTTCGGAGGAAGAAAGGCAGGTCGTTCCAGGTCTTGGTAGCGATGTAGGAGAAGGAGCAGTCCTTGCTGAAGCTGCGATGGATGCGGGGGGTGTGCACGAGTGCATAAGAGGAGGAGCGAAGGCAGTGCTTAATTTGAGCCGGTGGTTTCCGGTGCTCGGCACCGGCACTTAATTGCCAGCACCTGCACTTAAATGCCTGAACCTGCACTTATAACAGCTGCCACATGGTGGCGCTGTTTGTATAACTTAAAGATGAGCAGAAAAACAGTTGTTTGTTAATTCAATATACATTAACAGCAACTAATGCCTGATACCCAAGCCATTCTTAAAGCTTTGGCGACCTTGAACAGTCTGAACTGTCACACTTTAGTGTGATGGTTAGTAGTTGTGTGAGCACAGTGGCAATGTGTTGTGCAAAAGCGGTGGGCTCCTGACGAGGGCCCCGGCACTTATTGTTTTACAAATTAAGCACTGAGCAAGGTGTCTCGTGGGAAGATTGAACCTCAGTCAATGGTTGATGTAAGCTGGTCCTTGATTTTCTAGGGCCTTGTAGGCGTGCGTGAGGATCTTCAACTGGCATCTTTTCTGGATGGGGAGCCAGTGGAGGTATCTGAGGTGGGGGGTGATGTGGGTTCATTTGGGGAGAACCCTGGATGTGTCTGGCTGCAGTGTTCCTTATGGTCTGGAGTTGTCTGAGGAGCTGGATGGTAATGCCGGCATAGAGAGCGTTGCCATAGTCGAGACGGCTAGTGACAAAGGCCTGTGTGACAGTCTTTCTGGTGTTGATTGGTATCCATCTGAAGATTCTGCGGAACATGCGGAGGCTGTGGAAGCAGGAGGAGGCAACTGTATTGATTTGTTGTTTCATGGTCAGTTTGCTGTCAAGGATGATGCCTAGGTTGCGCATGTGGTCTGTCGGTGTAGGTGTTGGTGTGAGTCCTGCAGACCACCATCTGCGGTCCCAAATGGAGGTGTTCTTTTTGAAGATCAGTACTTGGTCTTGCCACAGTTGAGTTTGAGGCAGCTGTCTCTCATCCAGCTGGCTACATTGATCATGGCCCTGCGGAAGTTGGTTTTGGCGTTGGAGGGGTCCTCGGTGAGCGAGAAGATTAGTTGAGTGTCGCCAGCCTAGGAGATTACGTAGAGTCCCTGGGATCTGACAACGTCTGCGAGGGGGTCATGTAGATGTTGAACAGGGTGGGGCTGAGGGATGATCCTTGGGGAACGCCACATATGATGTTCTTGGATTCGAAGATGAAGGAGGCAGTTGGATGCTCTGTGTGCGTCCTGTAAGGAAAGAGGCAATCCACTTAAGGGCGTTTTGCTGTATACCCGTGTTAGGGAGTCTGTCGATGAAGGTGTGGTGCGAGACGGTGTTGAATGCAGTGGAGAGGTCAAGGAGGATCAGAGCCACAGTGTCTCCACTGTCGAGGAGAGTTTTGATGTCATCTGTGGTGGCGATCAGTGCAGTCTCAGTGCTGTGGTTGGCACAGAATCATGATTGAGAAATGTTGAAAGGTGTTTTTGTTCCAGGTAGTGGGTGAGCTGTAGGTTGATGGCTTTCTCGAGTACTCTGGCCGGGCAGGGAAGCAGGGTGATCGTCCGATAATTTTTTAGATCACTGTGGTCAGCGGAGGGTTTCTTTAGGAGGGGTCTGGCAACTGCGTGTTTCCATTTGACTAGGAAGGCTGCTGTAGAGATGGAGGTGTTGATGATTCTGGTGAGTTGTGTGTTGATAGGGTTGATTTCTGGGTTGAATAGATGGTGGGGCAGGGATCGGTGGGCGCCCCGGAGTGTATTGAAGACATGATGGCTGTGGTGGTCTGAGTGGTGAGCAGATACCAGGTGGTGATTGTTCAGTTGGTGTGTGCTGGGTGGTCGAGGTGATTAAGGTTGAGGGAGGTGGTTTGGGGTTCAAGATCTTTGTATATGGTGGCAATCTTGCTGTGGAAGTAGTCCGAGAGGTAGTCACAGAGTTCTTGGGAGGGGTGGATGGTGTTTTCTTTGGCTTATGGGTTGGAGAATTCCTTTACTATTTTGAAGAGTTCCTTCTTGTGGTTGGCTGCAGTGATGATGTGGGCTGTGATGGCTGCTTTCTTGGTTGCTTTGATGCCCTGGTGGTAGTTGTTCAGGGCGGCTTTGAGAGTGGCTCTGTCGGAGGGGTTCCTTGTGGTGCACCAGCGTTTCTCGAGTTGGTAGGAGTTGCACTAGGTGGTTTTAGCTCTGGGGTGTACCAGCTGGCTTGTTATGGAACTTTGTCAGTTTTTGCTGGTTTCAGCGGGGAGACTCTGTCAGCACATTTGGTAATCCAGGCGGAGAGATTCTGGACGGCCTGATCCAGGTCTGATGAAGCTTCCGGTTGGGTGGAGTTTAGGGCTTGTGTCCACTGCGTCTCGGTTACTTTGCTCCAGCTGTGGAGGGAGGAGCTGTGCTGCTTGGCGACGGTTTGCTGAGCATCGGACATTGTAAAGTGCACAATGGGGTGGTTGGTCCAGGTGAGATCTGTGGCATGGCTGAACTTTATTCTGTCACTAGAGGTGAAGATGGTATTGAATGTGTGTCTGGCTGTGTGCGTCGGTTCGGTGACAAGTTGAGTGAGGGCAATGTTGCTCATGTTTTCCAGGAGAACAGTGGAGTTGGCATTGTTGGGGTCGTCAACGTGGAAATTGAGGTCGCCGAGTAGGATGTAGTGGTGGGAGTCGATGGCTAGGGGAGCGATGAGATTGCAGATGGCATCGCAGAAGGCCGGTCCGGGTCCTGGGGATCTGCAGACGAGGGTGCCTCTTAGCATGGTCTTGGTGTCAGTCCATAGTTGGAAGTTTAAGTGTTCTATGAGAGGCATGGGGTCATCGTTGGTGATGGTGCATCGGATGGTTTCCTTGAAGATGATGGCAATGCCCCCACCGTGCTTGTTGTTGCGGTCTTGGTGTAACATTTTGTAGCCAGCGGGTGTTGCGGTGGCGATGTCAGTTTTGAGGAGGGGTTGAGCCATGTTTCGGTGATGAAGGCAACGTCGGGGGAGATGGAGGTGATGGAGTCCCAGATTTCCGTGGCGAGTTTGCAGAGGGAATGGACTTTTAGCAGGATGCATTAGAGCAGCTCCGGGTGATTTGTGGTCTTCTGTGCAGGGGAAGCATGGTCTCCTGTGTGGCTGGCAGTCTTGTGTTGCAGGAGAAGTGGCAGCAGGTGAAAAGTCCTGTGGTCGATCGTGGGGAGGCCATGCAGCAGGAGTTGCTATAGTGTCCGGGGTCCAGGCCCAGGAGGACTTCGACGGTGTAGTGGTGGAAGGTATAGGTGTCCTGGCGCTGGGTGCTGTCCAGGCGCGGACAGGCGCGGACAGGCGCGGATGGGTGCAGACGGACTTGCATTTGGTGTGTGTGCCTTTGAAACACCAGAGCCCACTGCGCGCGGCCCATAGCAGCCTCCATAAATATTCCTGGGAGGTGGGAGGGGCTGGCAGGGATGCGGGAGCGGGAACTGGTGGGAGAAATCTGCAGCAAAATAAAACACTCAGGGAAGACTCCTGATTGATACAGTACAAAACACAGTAAAAGCACAGCAAGCCAATAACAGTAAACAAAATGTGCAAGAGAAACAGTGAATTGTACGAATTTGCAGCAAACCTTTTTGCCGCTTGCCATGTTTCTTCTACAAAAATACTCAGGAAAAATCAAAATATAACCACTAACTTTAAGTTACAAAATTAACAGAAATCAAAAAGATATTAAAATTCAACCAACATTTCAATTCATATATTCAATGTTAGTTCAGGAAAGGAATCCTACTAACTTCGACTGGATATTTAAAAGGGAAATCCTAAATCTTCACCTGGATACCTAAAGAAACCTAATATCTTCAGCTGGATACATATGGTACAAAACAGAATTAACTTTCAAAATTTCAATTTGAATCTCAGCTCGTTATTTGATCAGGAAACTATTCAGGAATACTTGTCTCGGCTTTAACCAGTTTTTGTCATGGAGTCTCCTCAAAAATGAATTTACAATCTGCCAAGTTAATGGTTCCTTCATCTAACCGCTCACTTTGCTGGACATGATACATGTGACTATTCAGGGCCTGTATATTTTCAGTTAGGCATCTTTAGTCTGTCTGGATTTGGGACAACTTTCAGTCATTCATCATCATTGTTACCTTGCTCTTCTTGCTCTGTTTTGTCTTCTTCAATTGGCTCATGACTTTGCACTCTTTTCAGTATTCTCTTTATTCCTTTGCCACTCAAGGCCACTCTTCTGTGTGATACGCTCTCTCACTTGAAGTGTTTACAACTGGCTCTGAATCACAGTGTTCATCTTCAGATCTATTTCCAACCACTGCTGGTGTCCTCACTCTATTTGTCACATGTTAAGGACTGTTTTCACCTCGATCATATTTGTGCCTCATGGCAATCCTAAATTCACCAGGGATTCGAGAGATACAGACTTTAAGTCTTGATGCTGGTCTCTTTCTCTGGATGTGAAACTCTTGAGTATCTTCACCTTGCCCTAGCTCTAGGGCTAGCTCAGACTCTATCCGCTGATAGTCATTTTGCGGAGACAAAACTTGTTTCTCTTCTCCTTTGGCATACACACACTGGTATGGGGGAAGAGAGGATCGGACTCAGTGAATCAGTGGATGTTGTCACCATTTCTTCATCAGCTTGTCTCACCCTCTTCGTGTGATGCGTGAATATACTGTGGCAATCCGGCACATTTCATAGCATGTTGGTCACAAGGATCACCTGGTGCAGGTTCCTCCAACGAGGCTCCAGACGGTTCCTACGGACATGTTTCTTCACAAGTATTCAATCTCTAGGGTTGAGGTTGTGGCACTATTCTGGTCCTGCTCCGGTTGTTGCCAAGTCGGCCTGACAAAAGATAGAACACACCCACGTGAGCCAGTCTTCTGAAAAACTCAAGAACAATGTCATCTGTGATGTTTGCAAGTGCAGCTGCAGTAACAGATGGTATACTCATGGCCCTCCCCAGCAGCACCTCATGGGGGGAGAGTCCTGTTCTTTTATTTGGTGTACATCTGAGGCCCATCAAGATAAGCGGAAGTGCATCTGGCCATTTGAGTGAGGTAGAAGCACATACCTTAACAATCCTGGATTTCAACATACCATTGAACTGCTCAACTATTGCTAATGCTTCTGGCCTGTAAAAACAGTGGATCTTCTGATCAATTCCCAAGGGTAAAGAAAGTAACTCCATGACGCTCTTCTTGAAATGGGAGCCTTGATCTGATTCTAAAGAAACAGGCATGCAAAAACAAGGGACAAACTCCCTCAACAAAAGTCTGGTTACAGTGAGACTGCCACTCCTTTTAGTTGAGTATGCCTCAACCCAATGGGAGACAAGGCAGATTACAATCTATATGTACCTCAGGCCCTGGCAAACAGTCATTTCAACAAGATCAACCTGTAGGTAAGTAAAAAGTCCATCTGATTTTCCTATGTGACTCATGGTCACAACTGTCTTCTTATTGGTATTTAACTGCTGGCAAGTAATGCAATTGCTGACACAAGCTTTCAGCCATGGACCTGAATAGGGTGTTGAACCAGTACCTCTGAAAGGTACAAATCATTCTATCCCTTCTAACATGGACAGGGCTGTGGAAGTGTCACACCATGGTGGGCAACAGGGATTCGGGCAACACTGGCCTTCCCTAATTTGAAACCTAGGTGTTACTCTTGTCTTTGTTAGTCCACCTTTCTTTATTGTTGAGTCCTTTACGTTGGATTTCTCTGAGTTCGTTAAGAGTATGAAATGGTGGTCAATGATATATTTGCCACATTGTCACTGTCAGTTATACATCATTCATCTAGATTGAGTGAACTGGACTGAAGAGCACAGTATTTGGCCACCTAGTCTGCATAGCAAGTTCCTGATGTGACTGTGTAATTTCCACTCTTGTGTGCAGCGCATTTCACAACAGAAATGTCTCTTGGTACCTACATCGCTTCAAGGAGATTAAGAATGTGGTCCTATTCCTCACATGGGAACCAGAAGTTGTCATAAAACCCCTTTAGGACCAGAACTGTTCCGAATTATGTACCACGCCAAATCCATACTGGCTGTCAAATTATTGGCCACAGAGAATACTCTAGTTAGTGAGATTAGTTCCACTACTTGTGCTAAGGTTATATCACTGAAGTAGGACGCTTTCACAATACCAAATATGGCGCAGACTGCATATGCAGCTCTCAAAATTCCATAGGGTGTCTCAAATTAAAGCAATCCACAAATACATTTGTCTGGGCTGATTCAAGTGGAACACCCAGTATGTATGGACTTGGCTTGGTACATGATTCCATGACATCTACACAGTCATGATCAAAATCATCTTCCTCATCATGGAGATCTGAAATTGGTAAAAAGTGTTGCAGGGTTCAGAATGTTGCATCTGCGGATGGAAATGTTTTCAGCTGCTAGGATTATCTCCTCATACCTCATTAGGCGGCTGTTGGTCATATGCTATGTTTGAGTATGAGCCAACAAACTCTCATCTAAATGAGGAAACATAGCAAACAGTGTGTAATCCATTATGATGCCCTCACTCTGCTGGGTGGCTGCACAAACAGTAGCAATTGACTTGAGGCAACTGGGAAGTGCCACGGCCACAGGATCCTCTATGGCTGAAAAGTAAGACAATGCACACCAATCACGTTTGTAACGAAAGAGGAAAAAGTATTTCTTATATCAGGCATTTTTAGGGCTGGCGTGCTGCAGAGATTGTTTCTTAACTCTAGGAAAGTATTCAGACATTCATCATCTCAAGTTACCGGATCAGTCACATCACTGTGAGTAAACCTCTGTAGAGGCTTTGCCACTAGGCAAAAATTTGGAATTCACTGGTGAAGGTAACCAGCCATTCTCAAGACATCCTAACTTCTCTTTGTGTAGTGGGAGGTTTCATTTTCAGGATTGCAGAGATACGTCCTTGGGCACCTTTCTAACTCCCTTCTCAATAGGATGCCCTAAGTGTATGACCTCTTTCTGACAGTACTGGAGCTTATTAGGAGACTCCTTGTGCCCATTTTTTGCTAGGTGATTTAGCAGGGCAATTGTGTCTAACCTGCAGCCTTCCCCTTTCTATAGATGCCACCGACAGGTCATCTATATATTGTACTAGCCCTGAATTACAGGCCAACTGGAGGGTCTTCATATTTTTCTTCAATATCTGATCATAGATAGGGGGACTTTCTGTATACCCCTGAGGAACCCTACACCAAATCATGATTTTACTTAAACATTTGAATGTGAAAAGAAATTGACTGTCTTCATGTAGGGGAATGGAAAAGAATGCTTGGCACTAGTTGATGAATCACTCCTCATCTATTGGCATCTGAACTAAGATTACAGCAGGATTTGGCACCACTGGATAACAAGTCATCACAATTTTGTTAACCTGTCTAAGGTCCTGCACTATTTTCCATTTTCTCTTTGCTTTTTGAAGTCACATGACAGGTGAGCAGGGACTCCCTATCACTTCTTCTAGAATGCTCTGTTCTAGTATCTTCTCTATGACAGGTGTCATTCCAGACACTGCCTCTGGAATGAGATTATATGGGGGCAGTCGGAGATAAACTGCATCTGGTTTCACCTTTATATTCACTGGCTCTAAACCTCTTTTCATTCCAATGTCCTGGCCTGTGAAATCCCACACTTCCTTCCTCACTGGGCATTTTGAATGAGGAGGCAAGTCTCCCTTCATCAAAACAGACAATAAAAGGACTTCTGACTTATGATATTATTTTAAAGTCGGTGTGCTCATCATGGGTCTCAATTGCAACACCATCTGGTGTACACAAAATAGTGCAATTCAGTTTGCACAAAAGGTCCCTTCCAAGTAAATTAACAGGACTCGTGTCACATATTATGAACCCGTGGGTGTCCTCTCTATGAACATTTTTTACAGGGACATTTACTGAAACCTGATTCTCGATCTATTGGTTCGAGATGCCTACAAATTGGATTTCTCTTTCCGAGAGGGAGAGGTTTGGAACCTCCATTGGATGAACCATGCAGCAGGTAGCACTGGTATCAATTAGGAATGATATTGGGAGGCCATTCACCTCACATTCTACATAAGGCGCAATCTCATTTACCTCTAGAACTGCACCAAGTATGCAATCATACTCCCCCATCAGGCACCATCATTGTGATTGATTAGTGCAAAATAAAATGGGGCTTTCGTAAGCGGTAAAGAACTGGGGAACACTGTCCTCGATTATTAACCAATTTTGCTGAAATCTGTGATTTTGTTGAAAATCCAATCCTTTGTTTTGCATATTCTGCTGTTCAGTCAAGTCTAGTGGCATTTTTTAATTATGTGGTCTCTGGCTATGCATGTTCTGCACAGGGGTCAGTTGGGCTGGGGCTGCTGACTGCATCAACTCATTCTGAGTCGTCACTCTCATATTCTTGAACTGAGAATTTGTTGGGGTATCAATTTTACTCTGTTAGGATTCAGTCTACACTCTTGTCTCCAATTCCAAATCTAATGCTCACACTCACATTTGAGTTGTCAACAAAACCTCTACCTCCACGAGGAACAACATTCCCTTCCTTACCCGAGCCAGCTTTGTCTGTGCCACCATGTACCTTTCCTTAATCTTTCTCTGTTTGGCCGCTTGAGTGTCACTGCAGTACTTTGCAATATTCAGCATCTCATCTACAGACTTTATCTGCCAACACATCACATTGTGATGTATCTGGGAACTAAGCTCAGAGTGAACTCCAAGCACAAACACTGAAACGAAAACTACTGAGGCCTTCGCGGGCTGGATCCTGTATTCCACTGATCTGTCTGTTAATCTGCATTAACCTCTCATACTAAACATGTGCTTGATTCCTTTGGTTCTTGGGTTTCCCTCATAATTGTGGACCAATTCACTTATTTTTAG
The DNA here is from genome assembly GCA_963921515.1 of Calotriton arnoldi. NCBI lineage: Eukaryota > Metazoa > Chordata > Amphibia > Caudata > Salamandridae > Calotriton > Calotriton arnoldi. Next base: position 393,182 of record CAWUFW010002539.1, read on the forward strand.
GGGACGTTCAGTTTTAAGTGGTCAATTGCTTCCCTTTATTTAGGATAACATCAGGAAATGAAATACTTGAGCTGCTCTAGAGAGTTCCTGTGTGGGGCAATTTACAACCCCTTTGCATTCCATCCACAAACTCCTGGAAACAACAACCTCAAACAACGAATTTGAATATTCCAAAAGTATCTTTGACACAGTTACAATCCTTTCTTCCTCCTTGTACCATTTCCCTGGCTCTTCCCTCAGCTTGGGCAAGTTCTTTGTAAATGAAAGAAGAGCAGATTGACTCCAAGGCACATATGCTCCTCCATGCATTCTCTCAAATGGAATCCGGAAATCACTCCAGACGTAGACTCACTTACACTTGTTTCCCTTTCAACTTCACTCACTGCTTTTTTCTTGTTTGCCTCCCCACTTCTCTCTAGGCCCATTTATCCATGTTTTTCTTCAGTTCTCTCTAATCCTTGGTACAATTTATTAACTGTTTCACGTACTCTCAAGCTCATGTTTCTCTTTTCCTTTATCTCTTCATCACCCAATATCATTCTGAAATTTGTCTGCAAAGGTTTCTTTTCATTCATATCAATCTTATACTCCTCAGCCAAATTCTCCTATTTCTCATGCACCTCATGGGTGTGCCTAGCAGCTTCCCTGCTTAAATATCTCAACTCAGCCTCATAATAGGTGTTCAATTTCTCTATGCCACCTATAACCTTCAGGATCTCTTCAAATTCTGTACTTAATTGCAAAATATGAATTTCTTAGAGTGCCTGTTCTCTCTAGGGAGGCTGTATTTCTAGGACTGAAACAGTGACGCAGTAGGTGTGGCAGTTCCATCAGTAGATGTACCTACAACAACAGAAGTGAATTTCTGGTGCACTCGGGCAGTGGATACACTTGCACTCTCAGTTACATGAGCTCTTGATTCTTCTGTGTCCTTCCCCCTTGGTGTTAGCCTTATATAAGGGGGGGGACAACCTGATATGGAGGCGGTTTGAATTTAGTAAATCATCTAGGAAACACTGTTCTTCATCATCATCTGACCCTGTGTCCCTTTCTCCTTGCAGTTCCTTCTCATTCTCTCTCAGAGTGGTAGGATAAACACCCACACTGTCAATCATGCCTTCATGCATTGCTCACTGTTTTGAATTCTACCTTGCATCTAGCCAATTACTAACAGAATGTGCAATCTGAGTCTTCCTTCGTGTGTGCTCTTTCTCGTGGGCGGCATGCTACCATACATTTAATGCTTCCAATTAAGCGGGTTTGTGTTTGACTTTTATTTCATACATCACACATCTCAATTGTTCAAGCTTTCTCGCTTTACAGGTACCATTGAAGGGAAACTGCATGTTCTTGTTATCATAGCTTATCTGGTGATCTTATTGCCCCCTTAATCCATAAAACAGTATATAATACCTTATTGAGGGCCATATCATAGGCAGGAGTGTGTGCCTTGGGGTGGCATTTTCTTTCCCTTACAAACCTGACAAGGAGATTTACTAAACAAAATTCCCATTTTCCTCCCTAAATCTCCCTCTGTTTATTCATGCAATATAAACTACGACAATTAACTAATCCAAATGCAGTACTCAAAGTCAACTAGCCAATCCTTGCGTGACACCAACGGATGTAATCAGCCTACCCACGCACGAATCGCATCACAGTCAACCAATTGCAGCGCTTCCAGTTCAAAGGTTAACCAATCACAGCACGTCTCACTGTCCAATAATCAATAATCAACAATTTCATAGTTCTTCCTGCAGCATTATCAATTCTAAATGCAACATGCTTAAGACAAATAATTATTAATAATCCATGCCCCCCTTTACAATATCATTTCAGGATAGTTTTCTCCCTTCCTCTTTGGTGAATATCTAGGTGGGCCATTGGAACCACTGTTCCGATTTGCTCCTTTCCGAGGGATGGATAGTGTCCCCCATTCTTCTTTGATTGTACATACTGCTTTGAGTGCCCTGTACTGTGCTCATACCCATGTTTGACCCTTCTGTACTGGTAAATGCTAAACAAATAAATGGGACAAAAAAACCAATCAATGTCTTCTTTTTCTAGGAAAAGAAAGAGTCTAGTTTCTTTAACAGAAATTACTCAAGCAGGAAAAGAAGGTCCTCGGCCAGCGGTACCCCACGTTTGATTGATGCATCTATTCCTGTGCACCAAAGAATAAACAACCACTAATCGAAATTAATATTCATTCACAACAAGAACTTTAGTCTCCCTGTCATGGTGTGAATGTGATGCCTCACGATACACACCTCACCATAACGCATAAGTATCAACTACAAGTTTATATCTAGAGATATTGCATTTTCGACGCTCTCCGAAAACCAAACCTTAAACCTTAAAAATGAATACATAAATCACTATAGATGCAACAAATATACATGAATAAACACTCAAAATGTCATAATTGACAAAAAGTGCTTTTGAACACAACTTGGAAACCACAAAAGCACAACTAAGAAATCAATCAATCAGGGGTTTATAAAGTGTGCTACTCACCCGTGAGGGTTTCAAGGTGGGGGAGAGGGGGGTGTAGCTCTGGGTCAGCCGAAAAGCCAGGTCTTGAGGCTCTTCCTGAAGGTGTGCAGGGTGGGGGAGCGTCTGATGTTGACTGGGAGTTTGTTCCAGGATTTGGCTGCGACGTAGGAGAAGGCTCTACCCCCAGCTCTGGTTCTGCGGATGCACGGGGTCGTTGCTAGAGCGAGGTCGGCGGAGCAGAGGTTTCTTTGGGGTGCGTGGAAAGAGATTCTTTCGTTGAGGTATTTCGGTCCGCAGTTGTGGAGGGATTTGTAGGTGTGGGTGAGTAGCTTGAAGGTTACTCTCTTCTCGACAGGGAGCCAGTGGAGGTCTCGCAGGTGTTGGGTCATGTGCTCATGTCATGGGGTGCCGAGGACGAGTCTGGCGGTGGTGTTTTGGATGGTTTGGAGTTTCTGTAGCAGGGATTTGTTGATTCCCGCATAGAGGGCGTTTCCGTAGTCCAGTCTGCTGGTAATGAGTGCGTGGGTGATGGTTTTTCTGGCTTCGGGTGGGATCCACTTGAAGGTCTTGCGGAGGATGCGGAGGGAGTTGAAACAGGTGGAGGCGATGGCGTTGATCTGGCGAGTCATGGTGAGGGAGGAGTCTAGAATGATGCCGAGGTTCCGGGCATGGTCCATTGGGGTGGGTGGGTTTCCAAGGGTGGAGGGCCACCAGGAACTGTCCCATGCAGTGGGGGATGGTCCAAGGACGAGGACCTCTGACTTTTCCGAGTTCAGTTTTAGGCAGCTGTCGCTCATCCAGGCTGCGACGTCTTTCATTCCTTCTTGGAAGCTGAATCTGGTGTCTTCGGGTTCTTCGTGAGGGAGAGGATGAGCTGGGTGTCGTCGGTGTAGGATACTAAGCTGACGACGGCGGCGAGGGGGGCCATAGTAGATGTTGAAGAGCGCGGGGCTGAGCGATGATCCTTGGGGTACTCCGCAGTTGAGCTCTGTGGGTTCGGAGAGGAAGGGTGGGAGTCTGATTGATTGGGTTCTGCCGGTGAGAAAGGAGCGGATCCAGTCTAGGGCGAGTCCTCGTATGCCAGCGTCGTGGAGTCTGGCTGCGAGAGTGCTGTGGGAGACGGTGTCGAAGGCAGCGGAGAGGTCTAGCAGGATGAGGGCCGCGGTGTGTCCCTGGTCGATTAGCATGCAGATGTTGTCGGTGGCGGCGAGGAGGGCGGTCTCGGTGCTGTGGTTGCTGCGTAATCCGGACTGGGAGGAGTCGAGTATGGCATTCTCTTCGATGAAGGTGGTCAGTTGTGCGTTGACGAATTTCTTGGTGACTTTGGCTGCGAAGGGAAGGAGAGAGATGGGCCGCTAGTTTTTCAGGTCTGTCGGGAAATAAGACAAAAGCATCAAAATCACAATAATCAAAGTCCTTCTGATTCCGCAAATCAAAGCGCTCACAGCCTGCATATATCTTGCTTGACACCAAAACCCAAACTACAGCTCCCACAATGCACTGCACAACATAAAATACAATGCTGTCAATGGCACAGTCCACCACGACATATTACCCTACTTACACTCACTTCTCCATTAGTCATGGATAAGCTTCAGGGACACCGGAATACTGCCATTAATCTAAATAAGACTATTGGAATGCAGGGTGAATCAGGACAAATCATTCCTGAATCTAACAGATCCAATCTTTAACAATCCTAGGGCAGTTTGTAACCATCCTCTGCTACCAGACATTGGATGAAGCACTATTCTCTGAAAACCAATTTAAAGCGCTTCTGACAGACCGGGAGCGGTGTTAATCGCTCAAGGATTTTTTTGGTCCTCAACTGTACCTGGTCAACATGTAAATTCAATATCAAATAACATTTCAGAGTTAAATGTAAAGTATATTTGGATTCACAATAAAAACTGACAAGTACTATCATGGAAAATATGAAGGTTTATTGAAAAAGTAAGAAAGTATAGAAAGCAAAATAAATGACAAGAAGTCAATCAGTTAATCAATTGTCATGAAGCTGAGAATATAATGCACTAGCTAAAACAGGAGAACAGATTATAATTCAGCTCAAGTAAATAAGTCATACATCAGTGACAGAGTGTCGCCTTCTAAAAATCAGGGGGAAAGTAAACCTAACAATCTTGGAAAAGGGTGCTTTTTATAGTGAAAAATTCAAAGGGACCTTTACATGAATGCAACTATATTAGGATCTCACAATCAAATTAGAGAATGAATAATACAGTTTCTAAAGTCACATTATTCAATGCTGACCCAAAGATTCACATAATATAGTTCCCATTCCAGGTGCTCCTTAGACACTTTAATAATTAGTACAAATATCGCTACGAATCAATGTTAAGTTCTCATGAGAATTATATGGTGCCCCCAATAGGTGAGAGCTTGGGAAGCATTCACTTTACTAACACAGCATGAAACGAAGCTTGAGAATGAGGCATCATGCTGTACATGAGAGAATTACACTGTGTCTCGTAAGATGGCTGCCGACAGCAACAATCATTTTGTTCGAGGCCTACATTATCCAATGTTAAAATAAACACAGCTTCACAGTAGAATATATCTGGAATTCATTATAGTTAATTACATGGTGTCAATACAATTATTCACTTGATACAAAAACCCTACATTATCAGCTATGTATCTATAGGCAGACTAAGTGGCTCCATCAGCTGATCTCATTACATGAAGGTGACTCAGTTGGACTGATGTCATGAATACATGGAACTTTTCCATTGTGACGCTTTCTGCTTATTTTTGACTGATTTGTATGAAATAATTCCCTAACAAATTATCACAGTTCTCCAAACAATGGTCCTATTCATACTGGCATATTTAAATCAGAGAGATCTGCCCTAGTTTGAAAAGTAATCTGTCAGGCAGTGGTGGCTTTTACAGTTAACTGTAGACTCGAGTGTATGGGAAAAGACTTGTGCGGTAAGTCAGGGATAATTGTCACCAAGTGTTGGTCATCAAATACTCTGCCATGCTAAGGACAGATACACCAGCTTCTCAACAAACAAAAGCTAGGAGATGCCATAAAATGTTGGTCTCTGTTCCTAGAGACTCATGAATCTTGGTACAGTCTCTCTTATTTTGCTCAGATAGAATTCCATTCATCAAGTCAAACTATATGCGGAATTCCTTCCCCTCCCAAATAGTGAATGCTCTAAATGTACTTTCCCCTAAAGAAGTAGAGAAATAGCTTTGAAACATGCTGCCAAGACACAGAAGAAAGACTAAGTTGAACTAACTAAATGTTTAATATTTTTAATGAGATACCCTAAACATTTGGCGCCTGAAGTCCTAAGATCTATTTCTAAACTAGTATGCGCAAATTGCACACCGACGGGTTTGTGAAAAGGGCTTTGTTCTCGGATGCTGCTTATGCACAAAGCAGTCTCATCGCATAATGTATAACTCAGGAAGTTGCTACACCTTCTGCCACAGGGCATGAGGCATTTTTTGTGTCCACCAATGAATAACTACAAAGCTAGAGGTAGAGGCTTGTGGCACAGAAGACCTCCATCCCGGTGTTCGCATTAAATGGATATCAGCATTTCTTTTTGAAAAAGTAGCCTATGTAAAAAAAAATTAAGTAGCCCATATAACGTAAAAGGATATGATTAGCTTAAAAAATTGACACCCAGGTAAGACACTTAGGTGGGGGTGCAAGAAGCATTCTGTCATCCATCAGACCACTGGCTGCTTCTCCCCTTTAGGCTGCCCACCCCAATTTTAAAAGAGGGAGCTTCTTCTTTTACTATTGGGTTTCTATAACAGATCAACGGTTTAATGCTGCAATGGTGGTCTCAAACCATTGATATACTGCATTTCGAATTTCACATAGGAGTGGGAAGTACCTTTCATACCCTCTTCATTGCATTTGGAATAGGTTGCAAAAGCCATTTTGTAATTAGGAAAGACCTTTCTGACTGCTAACATGCGTTTCTGACAGTCTTTGTCAGTCGCAAAGCCCATGGTTTTCCAAATTACAAGCTTTGCAACTATAAAAGAGTTTAACCATTAGGTACTTGTGGTTCCTAACTCTTGTAATTCACTTTTTGACACCTTGGGTGAGTTCTGTATCATAGCTAGGGACGGACTGGGGAACCAAAAGTAGCCCTGGCAAAAATGCTCAAATCATCCCTACTCCCTTCAACTCCTCGCACAATCTCTCTCTTTCTATCCATCCATTCTCTCTCTCCTTCTCGCCCCCCTTTAGCTCTATCTTCTCCCTCCCTCCCTCTCTTTCTCTCACTCTTGAAACCTCCCTGTGCCTGCTAACCTTGGGGAGGTGGAGAGAGTGGCAAAGGCTCCAAGAGCAGCTCCCCGCCCTAAACACCGGCCTACAAGCGCTCCACCCCACCGGGGAAATACCCTGTGGAATAAAAGGTCTGTCTAGCCCTGGTCAAATCAAATGGACACATCTCAAGGCTTGCACACGTTTTGAACTCCCAAACCATTTCCCCACCTCAACAACTCTGTGAGAAAATAATAAAATATAAAGTAAACTGGAAAAGGCTATTTGATCTCCTCCTCCTACCAGGCCCAACATCATAAGGAAGTTAGTATCAGTAACATGCCGCCGATAAATCACGCCAGAACGCAAGAAATATCCTACAAGTGTCAATTTCTAAGTCTGGTAGTGACCCACAATCCTCATACTCTTTTAGGTACTAAATGAATGTGCTCCCACCGCAACTCTCACAAAACATTAATCAGACAAAGGCCGACAAGCTTCTTCCATGGCCAATAACAGTAGCCACCATAATACCCATCTTCAAAGATATTTTGACGAATTTCCAAAATTGTGAGCCTGACAAAATCAGGCTGACGAAATTCCATTTTGAGGAATTGTCAAAATGAAGAATACACATTTCCATGAATTTCAGAAGATTTCTGTGGATAAAAATAAACCAGATCAGGGTGAATCCTAGGTCCAGCATATACAAGAACACAACATCTAAATACATTTCCTAAAATAATGGAATTGCAACAAAAAATAATGTATTTTAAAAAAGGATATGAAACGAGAAGAAAAGGGCTAAGGAGAAATGGATTGTGGTCGTTTTTTTCTACTACTACCATGGCTTGTGTTGGGAGGGTTAAGAAGGAAAGAAAGTGAGAAACAAAAGATGGCCACAGAATATGAAGAGGAGAAAGAAGGCAAGGTATTAGTTTTTTTAAAGGAGGATGGAAAAGGTGGTAAGGGTTCTGGTAATGAAAGTGGAACAGAGAAGAGAAGAGTTTAGGGCCTTATTGGTATTGCTAGAGTGGGAGGGTAAGGAATGGGGGTGGGAAAGGAAATTAAAAAACAAAGAACACGGGCAAGGGTATGTCAGAGACCACCCAGAACTCCATTAAAAGGAAAAAACAGAGGGGCGGGGGTCGTAGTACAAGAGAATAGGAGAGAAGCAAAGCAAAAACAAGCATTGAAAATAATGGGTGGGGTTTGCAGGAAGAAAACGAGGATTGCAGCAAACTTGGAGGCGGGTCAAGGAGGAGGAAGTTAATAAAAATTGAGAGCCTCATTTATGAAAAGTGTTGCATCGCTGCGGTAAAACAGCGATGCAACACTTTTAACTGCGCCTTCCTTGGATGCGCCGTATTTACTGTACGGCACTCCATGTCGCAAGGAATGACAGATAGGTCAGGAATCCTGACATATCTGTCAGCACAAAACCTACGCATTGCTGGAGTTGTGTCGTAATCATGACGCAAATCCAGCAATGCATGGGGGAGGCCTATACACATTGTACTGCGTCACCCTTACGTCTGCTATGAAGCAGGCATAAGGTTTTAATGCAGTGGCATTCTTGAAGTGGCGCAGCGAAATCTGATAGATTTCACTGCGCCACTACTACGAGGTTTTCTTGCGGGGGAACGCTCACCCTGCATACATTATACCTGACACAGGTATAATGTGGCGCTGGGGTTTACAAAGTGACGCATCTGCCTAGATACATCACTTTGCAAATATGGCGCAACGTGGCCCACTGTTTATGCCGCCGCTGCATCACGGAAAGTGACGCAACGACGGCGCAAAGTGTCGCAGGGGCTCATTAATAAGCCCCAGAGGCTGTAAAGCTAAAAAAGAGGAAACATCCGCCAAGAAAAAAAAAGAAAGGGAGAGGGTTGGGGGAAACGAAAAAAAAGAGTGGGTAAGAGAAAATGCGAACAAAGGGTGGTTTTAACCCGTTTACCGCGGCGGCAATTCCGCCGCGGTGCGGAGCGTTCCATTGAGTGGGCGGGGCCGCGTCGGCCAACGGACGTGCGCAGCACTACGGAGGTAGTGCTCGCGATGGCCGTTGGCCGACAGAAGCAGCGAAGGGGTTAAGAGAGGACTATTGTTGGAAAAAAAATCTGAAAGCGAGCATTTTTCACCAAGAAGGGCATTTACCAGGTTGGTTGATTTTGCAAGGATGGTGAAAGCTAATGTTGGTGAACAATTCTGCTTAACAGATTTGATGAAAAGATTTTTCAGAACAAGTTTCTTCAGGTTGGTTTTTCATTATAAACATATAGAGCCCCTCTTCAAAGACCTACTTTTGGTCTGGAGCAAGCAGTAAACTAGCCAATTTAGTCTTCACAAAGAGGTTTGAGTAAGTTGTAGCCGCGGAGCTCAGCTTGAATAACATCTCCTGGATGCTAAAATCAGGCTGTGGGCCACTGGTGAATCCTCTGGGCAGCATTCCATCACTTTACCATCATTCCACCATTTTTGTGGCTGGCACTATGCAATTGCAGAAGAGAGCAAACCATATTGTAACTAGTATGGGCTTGTTACAAATTAACAGTTTACACAAAAATGAAAGGACACTTTCCTTGAGCATTGATACACAAGAAACCCTGAAAACATTTCTCATCATTAGATCTCATTTGATACTTAGAAACAGCAGAATATTCCACCTACATGCCATGTAAGATCCCGGACTTCTTGCTAATAAATACAATGTTTCCTTTTGGATGGAAAGCTTACTTTAAATGTCCAATAAAAACGATCAATAAGGCGCCACAAATTGCATATAGGCTTCGGTCCTGAACAAGGGGAAGTTTGACACGTCTTTAATGGAATCTAGGAGCTCCACTGCCCCCTGATTTCACAGCCGTGAATTATTTAACAGTGAGGCATTTTTTTTGTCATCGAAGACACCTTCGACAATAAAAGCTGTATCACCTAAAGCTTAAATGTTGAGGTAAACTTCAAGCTACTGCTTGGCATCAATATCAGCATTGGCGTCCAGATCAATGATGTCGGAGAGTGAATTTTTGGGAAGAAGGGGGTGTCCCTGTCATAAGGGCAAAGAGAACCTCCTGTGGGTGTCCCAGAACCCAAATTCTATCTTCTCAGAAGCAGCTACCTACAGTGGTTTCTTCACTCGAACCACAATTCATAATAGTGACTCCACGCAACAAGGACAGCCTAAGACACAGCCCCGGAAAAGAAGACAGCATAGGGACAGGGTTTGTCCCAGGGAAAATTCCTTTCAATGACACAACTAGTGTGACTAGATGGAGGCCATATCACGGACATGTCATGCTGCACCAAGGTACGGATGGGTCTATGTCACTTCTTCTTGTCGCTTTACCTTTGTTGAGCATTGCCTCATTTGTTTTTCCCTTGTTTGCCTTTATGTCTTAAGAAAATACATTCCGCTAAACAATACCATTCCATCAAAAACACCATCCAAACCGCTAAATCAACTTTAACTAAAAACCTATCACTGCACCTTACCCTAAACTTTTCCTTTACCTAGCATTTACCCAAACCATAAGTATATCCTTTGCCCTCCCCTACCGTATATCGAGATCTTTCCCTTACCTAAATACTAGCTCTAAACTTATCCCTGACCCTTACCATTAATTCTAACCTTTTCCTTTACCCTTCCATAATCCTAAATGATTTCCTTACAATTACCCTTACCCATATCTGAAACCTATCCCATACCCCACCCTTAAATGTTCCTTTGCAGTTAACCTAACCCTAATGATAACCCTTACCCCCTGCCCAACCTTACACCTTACCCTAAGGCTTGCTTATGTTAGTTTATTTCAGTGTAAATAATCGTAATGACGAGATCATCGTGTTAAAGAAAAGATTAATTGCCAGAGTGCTGTTGACAAGAAACGGGAAAATAATGTAATCTAGATAAGTTCATGAAACGTTCTAATATAGATACAGCATTGTTCCAATACTGAGAACAAAAGCTCCTCGGTCTCTAGATTTAATTCTGTTAAGGAACGAGCAACTCTCAGGTTGATGATAATGAGACCATTCATGAGATCACAAGTGGAAGGGCAAGGAAAATTAACTTTGCCACGTCAAATGCAATTTCTGTAATGTTTGAGACCTTCTCAGGCTGGGAGTGGTGTGCTCATTCATTCGCCTAAAGTATCTCCTGCTCACCTGGATGCCCCACGAGGAAAACAGTGGGCCAACTGTTGTGCTGGATCGAACGGACCCCATAGCTTTACGGCACTGGAAGGTCTTCATCAGGAGGAAAAGAGAAGCCGGTTTAGCTGTTACCATTTGCATGGTAGTGCACCTAAAGGAAGGGTCTGTAGTCAGTAAATAGACTAGCACTGCCCTATTAGTTAATTAGTAGCATCTGCTGTTAATGTAAAAATGCTTAAAGCCCTACTGGAAGTGACTCTCCTACCCATGTGGAATCGAAACGTATAGCATTTGTAAGAACTGGTTCGGCTATATCAGGGAAGTAAAAAAGGAGCAGGGGCACCAGACTGTTCTGGTTTAGGATAATCCCATGGGGAAGGGCATCTTCATCATTTAATCAATAAGGGTGAGAACACATTTCTCCTGGGAGAATGATGGGTGGTGTTCTCTTGATACCCCTCCAGGATCACAGTTATCCACCACAAAGGTAGTTATGGGCAACCTGTTAGGAAAGCGAGATATGTCCCAAAGTCTAGTATTCTCCCGGTAATGGCACACTCTGGCTTCATATCTATAGTTATATCCATGCAGGTGAGACGCAGTTATTGGCGGCTGGAGGAGCGGGGGCATTCTGCGACTGCTGGTCCAAGCGCAAACGAGGGTGAGAGACAGGGTTTACTCTGTCTGGGCCCAACAGACTCTGCCACTGTCTCTGATTTCTGCTCCTGTTCCCAGGCATGTGCCTCCAGTAAGTGCACAGGAGGCTGCTCAAGTTAGGTAATTGAGGCTGCGCTTCACTCAGGAGCCAGGGAATGCCTTCCCTGGGTCTTCTGAGGGACCAAACACAAGTCCACAACACGTCAAAGCAGTGAGAAAGGTAGAGTAGCCACTGATTGCAGTTGCTATCTCAATATAGCAGCAACCCTTCATAGGTGCTTTCTGGTCTCAAGGTGCAACTGCTAATCGCATTCTTCTTAGCATCAATCAATATCAATCAATAAATAAAAAACTTGATTCGGTTTTTAACAAACCATAAAAGTCACAGATAAAAAGAAGGTACAACTAATACTTTTGAAACATGGGTTTCGAAAAAAGCAACTTAACATACTTAGAAATCAAGAGGACACATCAAAGCCGTCCAGATCAAATCAATTAAAATTAATTGTCCTTATTCAATCAATCAATCAATCAGGGAATTGTAAGCGCGCTACTCACCCGTGAGGGTCTCAAGGCGCTGAGGGGGGGGGGTCCGCAGATCTGTTTAGCCGAAGAGCCAGGTCTTGAGGGTCTTCCTGAAGGTTTTCAGGGAGGGGGCGCGTCTGATGTCTGCCGGTAGCTCGTTCCAGGTCTTGGCTGCAATGTGAGAGAAGGATCTTCCGCCTGCTCTGGCTTTGTGGATGCGCGGGGTTTCGGCCAGTGCGAGGTTGGAAGATCGGAGGTTTCTTTTGGGTAAGTGGAAGTTGATTCTGTCGTTGAGGAATTTGGGTCCGTTGTTGTGTAGGCATTTGTATGCGTGAGTGAGGATTTTGAAAGTGACTCTTTTCTCCACGGGGAGCCAGTGGAGACTTCGTAGGTGTTGGCTGATGTGTTCGTGTCGGGGGATGCCGAGGACGAGTCTGGCGGCGGTGTTCTGTACTGTCTGGAGTTTGCGGAGTAGGGACTTGTTGATGCCGGTGTAGAGTGCGTTTCCATAGTCCAGTCTGCTGGTGATGAGTGCGTGGGTGACTGTCTTCCTTGACTCAGGGGGGATCCACTTGAAGGTCTTGCGGAGGATGCGTTGGGTGTTGAAGCAGCTGGAGGTGACGGCGTTGACCTGTCGGTTCATGGAGAGTGATGAGTCGAGTATTCAGACACAATAAAACGGTACTCATTCAGTTATGTTTAAATATGTACATTTTTATTAAAATTTTCGGGCGTGACACAGAACCCTAAAAGTAGATTTTTTTTTTTAGTGCATAGTGCATTTAACGAGCGCCAAAAGAATTTCAGACATGACATACAACCTTAGAAACAGACATTTTTTAAAGTGCATAGTGCCTTTTGAAAGTGCCAGAAAATAATTAATATTCTCCAAGATTGTGAATGATCTGTTTAGACAAATTTAAAATAAAACAAATTTGATACAAAATCTAAAAAGAGAAAGCAATCATTTTCCAACTAGCCTCCTTAAACGAATTGCGGCAGAAATAAATCTATATATCATTTCACAGATATATTCTGTTTGAAGTAGCCGAAGGTGGAATAGAGCTGGCCTGCATTTTCTGATATTCAACACCCCCAAAAGTGGTAAAATGAATTCCCTGCGTGGTTTGTCATATAGCTGACAAAAAAAAAAGAAAATGCAGCATGTTCTGACATGAGTTACAGTCACAGAGGCAAGGATCCAAATGGGCATCGTGATATGTTTTACTGGGATACGACACCTGAAAGTGAGCGATGCCAAATCTAAATCTTAAAAGATAAAAAAAAATTAGAATGGCTAAAAGGGTACAGAAGATATGGCTCAATTCTTTCATTGGTAACCAAAGGTAAATAATCGGCTACATGCTTTTTACTAACCTCCACATATTCTCTGCGCTCCATTAAGATATTTAAAAATTCTCTTTTTAGTTGGAGTTTCGTCACGGAGGTAATAAGATGAGAGTTAGTAAAACAGTCCTGCCTCCCCACGAGGGCCAACTGGATCTTTACATAGCCAAGCCACTGTATTTTCTGTACTTGGTCACACTTTAAGCAGTCCTGAATTATTGCTCGATTAAGGGCGGGTTCTTCATTTTTCCAGATCAAACGCCATAACATGATTGGGGCAATTCGATCTACCAGAGGAATTTGCCCCAATTCCTTATAACAAATAATGGAGGGCAGGCTGGGGGGGGGGGGAACATTAATCTTCTGAGGAAGACATTTTCAATAGTTTGTAAAATTGATAGATTACAGAAACCCCATACCCAAGCCCCGTACAGAGTGACAGCACAGCACCGGGCTTTACAAATGTAAAGGAGGGTCTTGATTGGTTTAGACCCAAGCTTCCTACTGAACCTGGATAGGGCTTCGAGCGTTTTTTCGAAGCTCCTCCTCCTGACTTCTAGGAGATGGGCCCATGAGCCTTTTTGGTTGAAAGGAATCCCTAGGTAGGAGAAATTTGAGACTTGAGATAATTTTTCATTGTTTTTTTTTGTAAGTCTTTTTATTTAACAAACAAGCATACAAACATCCCATCATCATGGACAACGTTTACATTTTACCCCATCAGCAGCTTCAGGTCGGGGATACAGTATTACCCGGCATGAGCAGAGATCACCGCTTCCTCAATTGTTTTAAGACTATTTCCCCTGCACTCCCCAGCAATCGTGTCTACGTGTGCCTAGGATCTGTACTTGTCCCATGGGCTCCATTTTTTATCCCATTTTTTGGGGCACCCCCTACTTTGGTAAACAGCTTTTTCTGCCAGGCAACACCAATCTAGGTCTTGCTTCCAGTTGGTGAGCTTTGCTGATTCAAGTGCCCCCCACAGCCTGGCTATGTTGCGCTTTGCCACCCCAGATGCTAATGCTAGCCATGTTTTCATGTGAGGTGGCCATCTGGTCTCGCCCTTGATGCCCAATAGGTGCCAGCGAGCATCCAGGGGTATTTGTGTTCTTAGTACTTCAGACATCAGTCCAGAGACTCGAGTCCAGTACCGTTGTATTTTGGGGCATTCCCAGATAATGTGAAAAAAGGTACCTGTCTCACCACATCCCCTGATGCCGTGGTCCGAGTCTGACCAGCCCAATCTATGGTGAAGCGTTCGAGGGGTGAAGGATCTGTGTAAGACTCTCAGCTGAACCATTCTAAATCTTGTCCGTAAGGCAATTTCTTTGGGGCTCTGAATTGCTTCCTGCCAGTCATCGTCCTCTATTAGTCCCAGATCAGATTCCCAGTTGGCTCTCAGAGAGACAAGGGGGTCTGGGAGATTGTTCATTATTTTCCGATAGGTTAAGGATGTTGCTTTGTCTAACATGGGGTCGAGTAATAGTCGGTCCTCTAGAGGAGAGTATCCAGGAATGGATTCTCCTTCAGGTATGTAGCGGTGTATGGCGTGTCTTAGTTGTAAATAGTGAAAATATTCTGTATCGGCCAGTTGATATTCGGTCTTGAGTTCCGCAAACGTTAGCATTTTCTCGGCCCACCATACTTCCCCAATGGTGTCTAACCCTATCAGGCTCCATTTAAGAAAACCCTGTAGGCGCCCTACGTAGCCCAACTCATCGCTCTCCCAAAGTGGTGTCTGTTGAGTCAGCCTCGAATCCAACCCCAACTGTCTAGTAGTGTATCGCCACGCTCTTATGACCTCTTGTGTGTGTGTGGTGGCAGTGTGTTCCCCGGCTGATTCCGATAGAGGGCCGCTAAATCCCATCGCATGCCTGTTAATCCTGTATGCCGGTTCTGTCTGTGGCTCAAAGACCCAGCCATTGATGTTGATCAGCTGAGACGCTAGATAGTAGCTCCGAATGTCCGGGACTGCTAGTCTGCCCTCGTACACTCCACACTGTAGCTTGCGCAGAGCTACTTGAGGCCTGCCTCCCTCCCACAGGAGATTACGTTGTTCCCCCCCTATGGTTTTAAAGAAGGAATCTGGGACGCTGCATGGGGTATTTTGCACGGCATAGAGGAAGCGCGGTAGAGCCATCATCTTGAATAATGTCGCTCTGCCCATGAGGGAAATCGGTAGGTTCCACCAGTGCTTTATGTCTCCACGCAGCCTCGCCAATTGTGAATATATGTTAAGGATTAGGAATTCCTCAGCTGTTCTCGTGATCCATATGCCTAGGTATTTGAATTTGTCATGGTGCGCTAGGGCTGCACAGTCAGTCGTAAGTGGTGGGAGCGTGCCCGCGAGAGTAAAAATAAGAGATTTATCCCAGTTTATCTGGTACCCAGAATAAGTGCCAAAGATCCGAAGTATGTGTATTAGTCTATGGAACGTTTGTTTGGGTGTGCGTAAAGCAGCACGTCATCTGCATTTAACGATATACGCTCCTCCCATACCCCGCCGATGTCTATGCCCCTGATTAAGGGGTCCCTTCGGATCCATGCCGCCAATGGCTCCAATGCGAAAGAGAACAGTATTGGGGATAGCGGGCACCCCTGTCGCGTGCCTCGATGGAGTGTGAACTTTCTCGAGACCGACCCGTTGACACGCACCAGGGATTTCGGGCATTGGTACAGAAGATGAACCCAGGCGCAGAAGTGTGGTCCGAGTCCCAGCCTGAGCAGTACAGCGTTGAGATAGGGCCATTCGATGCTGTCGCACACCATGCGGGCGTCCAATGACATAAGAGCACCTGGTATGTGTGGACCTGCCGCCGTAACATGGATGACACCGTATAGTCTTCTAAGGTTAAGTCGGGTGCTTCTGTGGGGTATGAACCCACACTGATCGGAGTGTATTAAGGTGAAAATAATGGGTATAAGGCAGTTAGCCAGTACTTTGGCAAGTACCTTGGTTTCATAATTAAGAAGGGATATGGGCCGATATGAACTACATGAATCTGCGGGTTTGCCTTTTGTGGCGAGCCAGTCTTAGGTCCTCGGGTAGGCACCCCTCTTTCAGAAACATGTCTAGCATTGGCTGTGCCACCTTTGTCGCTACGCATTTAAAGAGTTCTGCAGGCAGTCCGTTTGGTCCGGCCACCTTCCCAGATTGTAGGTCTCGTATGGCCCCTTCCACCTCCTCTTTTATGAAGTCGCTATCAAGCGCCTCCCTATCTTCGCCTGTGAGGGGTGGAAGGGAGATGTCTCTGAGGAGCCCTATACTTTCGACCTCCGACCTAACTGTTGCTGACTGATAGAGCGATTCGTAATACGACGCAAATGCTTCTGCTATGTCCGCTCCTGATCCTCGCCTTGTACCATCTGCTGTGCGGATTTCGGTGACCCAGTTCCGCTCCTTATCTCTCCATTCAAGCCAGGCAATTAGTTTATTGGCCTTGTCCCCTAGGTCATATAGTCGCCTATGTGTAGCCACTGCGTGGTGACAGGCCGTCTCCTCCTCTAAGTCCCGGATTTCCTTTTGTTTAAGACGTATTAACTGATGTAGCTCTCAAGTGTTTACACAGCTACCTTTGGTGCGTTGTTCTAGTAACTCTATCTTATGCTCCAGTGTGTTACACTTAGAGCGCCTCTCTTTCTTGATGCTCCCTATAGTGGCTTGCAGGTATCCCCTCGCCACTACTTTGTATGCTTCCCACAGGGTGGAGTGCAAGTCCACCGACCCTGAGTTTTTGTCAAAATATTGTTGCGTTCGCTCACTAAATTTGTCTTGGAATGCTCTATTTTGAAAGTGCCAGGCTGCCAAGCATGGGGGCGTGGTATAGTTTCCGACTGGGCCCTGAATAAGGACCTCTTCTGGTGAATGATCCGAGATGCCTTTAACTTTATGCTGTGCCCCTCGGAAGTATCCCACGTGCAAGCACTGCATGAAGAGATGGTCTATGCGTGACTCAGATCCGTGTGCGGCAGAAATATGCGTGTACTGTCTGCTGGTCGGGTTATGCAGTCTCCACAGATCCAATAGACCCATTGCCTTCGCGAATGCCCATAGGGGCTCCACCCCTCCCGTGCGGGCCTGCGCTGTAGGTCTATCTAACTCATGTGACATCACCGCGTTCATGTCCCCACCTAGTATGTGTGCCCCTGGTGGCACGGCTAGTAGTGTTTTGCTTAGCTCAGGGAGGGTGCCTGCATGAAGTTTTGGTGGGATATATACTGAACATATGTTGAGGTTTCGCCCTTCCCATGTTCCAGCTAATGCCACGTATCTTCCCAGTGGGCCCTGCCAGGTACGGTTAATTATCAGTGGCACTGAGTTCTTAACCAGTATCGCCACCCCTCGGGACCCTGTCGAAAAGCCCGCGTGGGCTGCCAGCACGAAGCCGTACCTATTAAGTGCCAGACACTGGTTGCCTCTCAAGTGCCTCTCCAGGAGGAGGGCCAAGTCTGGGGAGTGCCTACGCAAGTACTGCATGACCATAGTCCTTATAATTTTGTCCCTTAGACCATTAACGTTCCAAGTCTAAATTTTCAGCGTGGTTGTGGGCTGTGGTGCCGTAGCCATGTCTATGTATTATGTGTGTGAGGGTCTATTCCCACCTCCCTTTCCACCCCTTCCCTCCCTGGTTGCTGCCAGATGTGCTTGGCCTGCAGTGATGGGTTTATGCGTAGCACAACAATAATATGTAACAAACATATTCTTGTATAGAAAAAAAACAAATCCCCTTTGAAACTATCCCTATCCCTGCTACCCTGCACTGTAGGTTTAAAACCACCCACCTCCCCAATTTGCAGAGCGCCTGTTGTCCCAGTAAACCCATTGAACTACAACTTGGGGTTGGCTGGCTCCGCCACTTGTGTATATGCAGCCGCCCTCTCGCATCGGAGGATTAGCCGTGCAAGCAGTATGCTGTCAAAAGTCATAGGCCCCTCCTCCGCAGTCCTTTACCATATCAAGTAGGCCCCGGTTACCTTACAAAGTCTTCCGTTCCTTTTGGCCTGGTTGTGTCCCAGGGTCTCCGCCTTCTGGCGGGAAGTATGCGTAGCCATAAACGACATCACACTTGAGCACATCACTCCCGACCCCCTGGTATGCCTCTTAGAATACGTTAAAAATGTGTTGGACGCTAGCCGTAAACTCGCTGCCATGCTTCTGGTACTTGCTAAACAAAGGGTGTCAATCCACTGGGGGCGTAAACTAGCGCCCACGGTTAAAAACTGGCTGGACGACTCAGCTCACTGTCAGACATTGCTGGGTGAATTTTGGGATTTGATGCCGGCGGCCAGTAGACCCCCTGACATATGGGCCCCTCTCATCTCTTAGCTGCAGCGTCTTGCCGCCCCAGACGATCTGCCAATGGGCTCCCCCATCGCTGACACACAAAACGCCAGAGACAGTGCCACAGTTAGTCCCCCATTATCAATCCAGCCTACACGTGCATCCCTCATTATGCCCTAAATACCACCTACACACGCTGGGTTATGCATTGTGCCTTTTTGGACCGTCATCTTTTTTTTCTTTCTTTTTTTCTATTTTGGAATGTAATATGTTAGTGTAAATGTGACAGCATTCATGCTGCAATGACAACTTGTAACGTGTCGTGATCTTTTTCTTTTTCAATAAAGGTTTTTGGAAAAAAACTTTTTTTTAAAGTCTTCCGTTCCTTTTCCTGCTAATCTGCTGGGCCGGGCACGATCGCTCTTTTTTTCATTGTTGATGTTCAGGTGAGCCCTCACTCTCCCCCCTCCCCCCTGTCGGTCAGCGTCCAGTGTCGGTTCCAGAGAGTATGTGCGCTTCTGTCTCGTCTGTCTGGGTTCCGCCAGGAGGAGAATGCCCTCGATCCTCACGTCTCCGACCCGGTCCAGCCGCCGCTGTCGATTCATTTTTTCCCTCCTTCAAGCCACTCCCATACTTCATCAGGTGTTGCCAAATACCAGGATTTGTCTTGATCTAGGATTCTAAGCTTGGCAGGGAATAGCATCATGTATTTGAGGTTTTTTGATATCAGGGTTCTCTTTACCTCGTCAAAGGTGCGTCGCTGCCACTGAACCGTGAGGGTGAAATCTGGGAAGAACCGGATTTCAGAGTTTTCATAAGTTAGGTCGCCCCTTGTGCGAGCCATCTGTAGTATTATGTCGCAGTTTCGGAAGTTGAGGATGCGTGCAATTATTGTCTGTGGTGGGGCCCCCGGTTTTGGCGGTGGTGCCAGCATCCTGTGCGCTCTCTCCACAGAGAAGAAGTTTGAAAGGTGCTTGGGTTTAAGGTGGTTAAGTATGAGGTCTTCCAGAAAGAGTCCCACGTTCGGGCTCTCCGCCCCCTCGGGTACTCCCACCACTCTGATATTATTTCTTCGGGCTCGCCCCTCCTGGTCCTCGAGTTTTGCAGCCATCACCCTTTGCTGTTGTGTAAGGTGCTGTATCTGTTTCTCGATTCTTTGGGAAGCGGTCTGCAGTTCAGCGATGTTTGTTTCTGCTGTTTCCACTTTCTCAGAGGTTTTGTTCAAGTCCGCTCTCAGCAAGGTCACTTCGATTGTGACCTTGTCCATTTTTGATTCTAGCGTCGTTCCCAGTTCATGTATCGCTGCCATAATTGCCCCCCAATGAAGGCTCCGCCGGGTCCTGAATTCCTTGCGCCGCTGCCCCCTCCGCCATCGATACTTTGGGTACCGTGTATTTATCTGGTTTGTTAGTCTGTTGCGGGGGGCACTCTTGAGGCGCATTCTGTACCTGTCCGCTGAGGCAAGCGGCAAGGTAGACAACACAGAGTCCCAAAACGGGCCTGTCTCCTTCGATGGCCCACAGGGCGTCCCCCTCGTCAATCCACCCAAGGTCCTCACGCTGTCGTGGACCCAGCTGGGAGGACTCTGTGTGCAGAGTTCTGTAGCCTGCGCGGTCGTCAGGCCGCCATGCATTCCTCTGCCGAGCGGGGGGGGGCCGGTATGCTTCAGATTTGTATCCAAGAGCGTGGAGCAGGCCACTTCCCGGGGACGCTCTCTCCTCCTAGGACCTGCGAGCCGGGTATTCCGGCCTCCCCCGGTGCAGTCCAAACGTAATCCTTGCCCCGGGCCACGTCGCTCAATTAGCAACCTCTGGGCCTCGCAGATCAGAGCCCTACCACTGTGGCCCGGTTCTCGTGGGTAATCGCAGTGTCTCTGCGCAATGCCTTTACTGTTGGGGGGAGGGAAGGCCCCAGAATGGGCAAGCTGCTGCTGCTCGTAGCCCCTTAAGAGGTAGGGGATCGCCGTCTTCAACTACCGCTTCGCGGTCTGCGCCGCAACATCAGGACCTCCCCCGTAGTTCAGCTGCGGGCCACACCGTCAGCCCCTCTCGGCACTTCTCAGTTGAGGGAAGAGGGTTCAAGGGTGGGCAAATCGTCGTTCGAAGGGTGGCCGCCCCGGCGGGGACCACCAAGTCTAGGGGGTGTTCCGCGGCCCCGGCCGCAGCACTGATTCCACCCCCGCAGCCCCGCCTAGATTCTTGCCGGTCGGCCTCACCTTTCACTCCGGTCATCGGCCGTGCCCAGCGTTCGGCAGAGTCTAGCTATGGGGCCGCTGGTCCGGCCGGGCTCCGATCTCTGGCCTCACTCGTTGTCAGTTCACCCAGCCGATTCTTGGAGGGCTCCTCCCTCCCTGAGCTCCCAGCAGTTAAATCTGTTGACAAGGGATTGCAGCCCCACACCTGTTCTTGAAATTAATACACAGTCATCCGCATATAGTAGTGTGGGGAGATTTCTCTGCCCCACCCTTGGCACGTCAATCAATCACTCCTTCATTCAGGAAACTCTACAGATCATTTATGTACAGACAGAACAGGAGAGGGGCTAGCACACACCCCTGTCGGATGCCACTGTTCATTTTAAGCAGAGATGACAGTTCTCCATCCGCCCCATATCTCACTCTGCCCGTCACGTTGCAGTGCATCTGTGCTAAAAAGTGAACCAGGGGAGCATAAATGCCCATTCCTAACATCTTTTGCCATAGTTTCCCTCTCACCACACAGTCGAAGCATCAATCTTCTCTGGCAGTAGTTGATGGAGACTGTCCATGGAGCACACGGGAGACCTCACTGGCTGTTATCCACAATCCTCCACGGATCAATAGGGGGAAGAGACCCCAAGTGATCATAAGTGAGCATCAAGCGATCTCGCTCCAGGACACACTGCAGAGAATCACAAGGCTTTACCAGATGGTGCAGATACTTCCAGCTTCTCGTTAACCAAATGTGGTGAGGAAGAGCTGGCAGTTAGTGATTCTAACCTTTAGGTACTATAGTATTTCCCAGTCTCAACTGCAATGGAACCCCTGCCACTGGTCAATGAAAAGTCCTAGCAAACTGACTATTTTTTTGCTCATACCTACACCATGTTTGCAGACAAAGTTTGTGTATTCCATAGGTCCAGCTTAGGGTCAAGTTTCAAGCAGTTTCAGCCTTTAGTGCACGGGTACTCATAGTACGGCCCGCGGGCCGCCAGCGGCCCGGCAAGCCTTCCTTGGCGGCCCGCGGACCTTGCAGACATCGTACCTGTGGTTTTTTTTTCGTTTTTTTTTTTACAGAGTTTCAGCAAACACAGACTCTGCTCTTTGGGGGCCGGGCGATTCCAGCGATAGTCCGAGTGGAGCTGCAGGGGCGCTATAAAGAGGTGAAATACAACAAAGCCTCGTTATCATGCAAATGGTCTTTTGAAGACCTGTGAAGTACTCGGGTGCGGCTGTGTCTGTGCCCGGGAAGCTGTCTCAGCCCGGGCTGCCACACACGCGGGGTGAGGTGACAGAGAATGATAGAGGACAGCAGGGTGTGAGGGCCGGGTGAGGTGACGGAGGACAGCTGGGAGTGAGAGCCGGGTGAGGTGACAGAGGGCAGCAGGGATTGAGAGCCGGGTGAGGTGACAGAGGGCAGCAGGGAGTGAGAGCCGGGTGAGGTGACAGAGGGCAGCAGGGAGTGAGAGCCGGGTGAGGTGGCAGAGGGTGACAGAGGGCAGCAGGGAGTGAGAGCCGGGTGAGATGGCAGAGGGTGACAGAGGGTTGCAGGGAGAGAGAGCCGGGTGAGGTGACAGAGGGTGACAGAGGGCAGTAGGGAGTGAGAGCCGGGTGAGGTGACAGAGGGCAGCAGGGAGTGAGAGCCGGGTGAGGTGACAGAGGGCAGCAGGGAGTGAGAGCCGGGTAAGGTGACAGAGGGAGAGGGAGACAGAGAGAGGGAGACAGAGGGAGACAGAGAGAGGGAGACAGAGGGAGACAGAGAGAGGGAGAGAGAGAGAGGGAAGGAGACAGAGAGAGAGGGGGAGGGAGACAGAGGGAGGGAGACAGAGGGAGACAGACGGAGAGAGGGAGACGGAGAGAGAGGGAGACAGAGAGAGACAGACAGAGAGAGACAGAGAGAGACAGAGAGAGGGAGACAGAGAGAGGGAGACAGAGAGAGGGAGACAGAGGGAGGGAGACAGAGGGAGGGAGACAGAGGGAGGGAGACAGAGGGAAGGAGGGAGGGAGAGGGAGGGAGACAGAGGGAGACAGAGAGAGGGAGACAGAGAGAGACAGAGAGAGGGAGACAGAGGGAGACAGACAGAGAGAGACAGAGAGAGGGAGACAGAGGGAGACAGACAGAGAGAGGGAGACAGAGAGAGACAGAGGGAGGGAGACAGAGAGAGACAGAGAGAGAGAGGGAGACAGAGGGCGACAGATAGAGGGAGACAGAGGGAGAGAGACAGAGAGAGGGAGACAGAGAGAGACAGAGGGAGGGAGACAGAGGGAGGGAGACAGAGAGAGACAGAGAGAGACAGACAGAGGGAGACAGAGGGCGACAGACAGAGGGCGACAGACAGAGGGAGACAGAGGGCGACAGACAGAGGGAGGAGGGCGACAGACAGAGGGAGGAGGGCGACAGACAGAGGGAGACAGAGGGCGACAGACAGAGGGAGACAGAGGGCGACAGACAGAGGGAGGAGGGCGACAGACAGAGGGAGGAGGGCGACAGACAGAGGAAGGAGGGCGACGGAGGGAGACAGACAGAGGGAGGGAGACAGACAGACAGAGGGAGACAGATAGACAGAGGGAGACAGATAGAGGGAGGGAGACAGATAGAGGGAGGGAGACAGAGGGAGGGAGACAGAGGGAGGGAGACAGAGGGAGGGAGACAGAGGGAGGGAGAGGGAGGGAGACAGAGGGAGACAGAGGGAGGGAGACAGAGGGAGGGAGACAGAGGGAGGGAGACAGACGGAGGGAGACAGAGGGAGACAGACAGAGGGAGAGAGAGGGAGGGAGACAGAGGGAGGGAGACAGAGGGAGGGAGACAGAGGGAGGGAGACAGAGGGAGAGAGAGGGAGGGAGGGAGACAGAGGAAGAGAGAGGGAGGGAGGGAGACAGAGAGAGGGAGGGAGAGAGAGAGATAGAGAGGGAGAGAGAGAGATAGGGAGGGAGGGAGAGAGAGGGAGGGAGACAGAGAGAGGGAGGGAGACAGAGAGAGAGAGAGAGACAGAGAGAGAGAGAGAGATGTGTATGCCGGGTCCGGTGGCTCAGTGGATGAAGGCGTCCGCTGCAGGGCCTGTGTTCCACCTCATGGTCACAGTTTTGTTTTGCTCTAGCCCCGCCCCCTCCCCCAATGACCCCGCCCCCACCGGTGCGGCCCTCGGCCACAAACCACACTGTAAATTTGGCCCCCGAGAGAAAGTTTGTGAGTACCCATGCTTTAGTGTATTCCTCCCAGACTAATCAGGACATAATCTTCCCGTCAGGGTAACTCAAAACAAAAGACACAAAAGAGGGAGAGGCTTTGCCTCTCAGCTACCTCTCAACCTGTTGTGACGAACATTTCTGGTGAGGAATGGAGCAGGACGGGGGTAAGGGCTGACCTTATATGACAAAGGGAGACCCTCTGCTTTCTTTCCCGGAGCCTGGTCCACTGTAATGGACCTCAGGAATGATTTGGAGAAGCCCAGCCACCGACATTGCTGTTTGCTGTGCTCTCTCTATCCTCCATCTTTTGCACCATATAGGAGATACAAAATGGATTCCTGAACTGCCACAATCAACCATAGCACACATGTTAGTACACATGCACAGACTCAGCATATATGCAACATCAATGTTTCATGTGGATGGGTGAAGGACAACGACACACAAATTTAAACAGGAGCAGCCAGAAGGCAATTCTGTACACGCAGGCAACAGGCAAAATGCCTGCCCTGCATATGCCTTCAGTAACTACCACCACTGTTAGGCCTCCTAAGTCCGTTGAGTTGACGGGAGTCACATTTACTAAAGGAGGGAGTACTTGGTACGCTCCTTCAGACCCCGCTCTGGGTCACTTTCTGTGTCTCAGTGGGTCCTTAGTGTACACGCTAATTGTGTGTGCGAAGACAAAAAACAAAACCTATCCAGAAATGCTGTGGGGAAGGCAGGGGAGTACACTCTTTCAAATCATGCAGAGGGCCTGTAGCACCATTTTACATATTCAATAACAATTGCTGAAAAGGTTTTGTTTGTCGTAACTATGGATTGTTTTATTCACCCATTGATATTCCATGCAGGAGAATACTCCTGCTGAAGGTAAGGATTTAGATCTGGCATTTGCTCCACTCCAGCGCGTCAAGCAATGTAGCTTTCTTAAGGCAGCCTTCCTGCCTAGTTCGTAGTAGACAGGAAGAGGCTACGATAGAGAAGAACACAGCCCACCGAGACTGTCATTTTAACCGACTGACCTGATTAGAGATAGGATGACTGTGTGAATAAAAAATCTCATTGACTTGAGAAAGGTCAAATGTACCACTTGCCAGAGCAAAGCACACGTTCACTGTAAACCCTTACAAACTGTTTATCTTTAGAAGTATTCTCTTGTTCAGAATCACAATAGATAAATAAAACAATCTTGCTTCACTAAAAACGTAAATGTTTCACACAATTGTATTATAAACACAAGAGTTCCACTGGCCTCTATAATCTACAATGGCATTTGGATAGCAATATTTGATTCGGCTTTAATGTGTATGTCTTGTAATGATGAAGGTCAAATCTCATCGGGAGTCCTCATCCACCAAGGCATTGAATAAGTTCTTTCAATTCTAGGACTTCAGCTTCAGCCGATGAAGCATGACCAGAGACAGTTGTGGCCAAGTAGACAGGATCCCTGAACATTAGAAATGTTGCTATGCTGCTTCTTAGCACAGAATGAGTTTGAATCTGTATTCTTCCTGAGCATATGCTGAGAGCAAGAAGGTAAA
Organism: Calotriton arnoldi; assembly: GCA_963921515.1. Classification (NCBI taxonomy): domain Eukaryota; kingdom Metazoa; phylum Chordata; class Amphibia; order Caudata; family Salamandridae; genus Calotriton; species Calotriton arnoldi. Next base: position 418,831 of record CAWUFW010002539.1, read on the forward strand.
TCGACGAAATTGTGGCTCGCACAGATCATTGAGGGACAAGATGACATTGGGATGCAGTGGGAAGCGATTATCGAACTGGTACATTATCTTCCCATTTGCCTCCAGACACCTTATTGTATATAGGGGAAGACAAAGCTTTTCCCTTTAAAGTAGCCGTAATCACCACTGAAGACTGTGTTGGGATATTTCCAGACACAGACAGGACAGTCATTGGCTCGATTAGCAACACTAGGAACACCAGTGCTGTGGGGTCACATCAGGGGCGTCCCCAGAATTCGGGGGGGAGGGGAGGAGGCGAACACTTAGAAAAGTCGGGTAGTGGGGGAGCCATCTTCAGAGGTGCATTAAAATTACTTGCGAGGTTCCCTTCTCTCTTCTGGTACAATACCATGATGTGCGGTGTCATTATTCTCAAAGATATACATTCAATATTGCATTTTTAAGTTCACTGGCAAGTATTGTTGGTTCAGCATGAGATGGAATAATAATATTTACAGGGGGTTCAGGGTTCTCCTTCAAGGAATTTTAGCAGGATTCATATTGTTTGGTGACACATTCAGCCATTAGCCCTGGTAAGTTGTGGAATCCTGGGTCCTACTCCACTGAGTCATCGGAGGAAGTATTCCATCAATGGAGCCAACAGGGACTCTGCCGACAGAACACTTAAGGTCCATCCGTCTCTAAATAAGGCAGACGGACCAAAGGTTTGGCAGGAAGGATACTCCGTCATGTTTGTGACAGACTACCCTGCCACCAAACTCTAAATCAGGCCCTTAGTACATGAATCAACTTTCTTACAGTCAAGGGGAAGAGCACCTCTTGTCCAGGGTTTGTGACACACAGAATGTTGACTTTCCATCATTCTGTATAGTATCCCTTAGTTGTAGCTGCCACCAAATATTCTTTTTCTCTGATATAATTAGGCACTTCCAATGCCTGAAAAGGAGACCACATTTAGAAATATGTTGACTGTAGAGACACTCAGGAAACACAGAAACTGAGCATGAAGTGTGATTATCCAAGGTGCCACCACAACACAGAATCAATATCAAAACATGTAATATACCCAAAAATCTTGGTATCTGTAAATTATTAAATAGTAATACACTTTGTAAAAACTATTTAGCAACAATGCTAGTACTCCGCTTCAATTTATGTCCGTGGAAATTTTACAGATGGCATAATAAGAGTTCTTCAGTTGAATTCTTGTGTGAAGTTAGGTGGACTCATGCATTCCCTGCAGGATCTGTTTGTCCGATGGTAAAATGTTCAAATTCCAACAGGCCCGACCAGCCTTTTATTCTTCTGACGTCAGTAAAACGAATACCAGTGAGGTGGGTAACAACAAATATCTGTTATTAACATTTTATTTTATGAGGTGTAGGAGTCATCGCATAAGACTCAGAAAATGATCAGTACTAGCCTAACAGAAGAAAGAATGATAAATGCATGAAACTGGCTACTAGAAAGAGTGATGGGGTTAAGTCTAATCAGAAATAGAATTTGAAAAGATTCTGGACAATCAGGAGTATTTATAGTGTAAGGAAAAGAGTGAGTTGCAGGTGTACTAGTTTCTGTTGTCTTGAAGCAGCAAGGAAGTGAAAGGAACAGATAAATATGGCAATCCGAATACCAAACTTATTTGAATTTCAAAGGTAGAGAACTGGCTCTTCTAAGCATAAAACAAGTACTGCAAGATAATAAATACCTGCTCCTGGCAGTTTTAATTTCAAGAAGTACCATTCTTGTTGGTTGAACCCATGGTCATTTCTAACCGTGGTCATCTTTTTCATTAATCATCCTTTCCTCCAATTATCTTTTTCTTCTCTATCATCACTTCCTTTCTCTCATCCCCCCTCTCTGCTTATTCTCTCGTCTAGTCTTTTCCATTGAGTATCCCTTTCTCTCTGTACATTCTGTTTCCATCTCTTCTCTTTATAGTCTTCTCTTTTTTCTATCTTTTGCCTCCTTTCTGGCTATGCCCCTCTCTCTTTTTCCTTTCTCCTCCTGTCCTTGTCTATGTCTTCTCAGTACATTTCTACCATTTCTTTGACTATTCACAGGCTTTGGTGCCTTTAGTAGGAATCCTACTGTCACTAGCACAAATCCCCCAAATCCTGGACAGTGAGTGCTTTTTAATCTTTAGAGCAATCCTCCGAGGTCTAAATCTATGCAACATGGAGGTGCATCAGTGATCTTGACGGATTGTAGGGCTCACTGAAGGAAAAGACTGCAACGGGAAAAAAAGCAAAGGCAGGACAACACTCTCCTCAGAGCCATGCAAGGGATGTTTTGCCCCAACATGCACTTTCTGACTTTAACAAAACAAGAATATTTATCAATAATAATCTCATCAAAAGACTGGGATGTGGCATCTTCTGTTTCAGAGTGAGCCCCAGAGGCTCGTGTACAATTGGTGTCGCCCAGTTTGCTATTGGTGCCACACTTTCGTTCTATATGGACCTCATGTACCTACGTAAAAGTGGTGTCTCTTGATTGTCCTGAGACAGCATCTTCTGATTTCTTAGGGTTGCTGCAACTTCACTCTGCCGTGTGCCACTGCGGCTCACATAAAAGTGTCTCTTGATTTTCTTGGTTTTTTTTTGTTGTTGTAAATTCTTTTTATTTGGTTTTCAGCGTTCAGCAATAAAATGTTACAACAGCTTCGATCATGTTATACATAAGAGCTTGTACATGCAGTTGATTGCAATTACGCATTATCTATTGTCACATAGCAGGTTTGGTGTGCGATTCGATAACTTGCATGTGTATTGTTACCTAATGAGTAGTGTGGCTATGATTTCATTATTCCGTAATTGCGTCTTGTTCTCAACTGGAGCTCGGGCAGCTGCGAGCATCCAGTAATCATATTGAGGTAACCGTAAACAAACTGGGGGAATTAACTTGAACTGGGGATGCACTGTGTGAGGCAGTGGCATAACGAAACTTGAGGGGGCCCCCCTGCAAAGTACATGGAGGGGGGCCCCCATTCTCCGCGCCGGTCAAGAGCTCTCAGGCCAGCGACCCGCCATACTGCAGGGGCTCACCCCAGCCATAAAAAAAGGATTCTGGTTCCTCCATTGGTCACATCCGCCCTTTCATTGGGCAATTTACATATATCAGTAAATACTGCTGCTGCGCACTCCAGCAAAGTTACATAACACTGCCTCCAGCCGGCCCACCAAACACATCCTCCTACTTGATGACCCACCTTCAAGCGAAGCCCGCTCAGTTAACCACCTCCAAACACAGACCACTGCCTTCGTGCCTGCTACTAACGCATCCATTAACTCTACTCTCACCCCTACGAAACCCTCAGTTATGCTTTTCCGCCCGCCTTTAAAACCACCCCTCGGATGTCACTACGAACCCGTGACCGCCGCCCACTGCTCCCCTGTCCACCACCGACAGAAAGACTGATGGCCGGTCCCCATCTAACCACTGCCTACCAGTAAAGACAGAGCCTTTCAGCTGCTGCCCTCCCCAATGCCACTGTAGTAGTTTAAAACATGTTAAAGAATCTCTTCAACTGACCACCCCAAAACAGTTCTTCCTGCTAGCCTCTACGGCATCAAAGCCGTTCCTGCTACTTTTCATCCTCTGCATGATGCACACAATAATATTAAATGTACAAAGGGTCCGATTTTTGTTTCCTCACGCCAACATTAATTTACACTATGTACCCCACTAAACCATACCTCCTGTCAAAGGCAAACCTGATCCCATGTGTAGCACCAGTCAGCAAGTATCCCAAGGACAAACACCAGAGAGAATGCGCGATTCATGTAATTAAACCTACAGTGACAACGTAGCATTTCCCCACCCACTGTCAGCCCAGCGAAGTCTGCAACCGCACAGTAGCCATCAATACCGGCAACATCTAAAGCGCATTTCCACTTCCTTTCAATGGCAGCTCCTGATACATATACCTATGACGTCTGGGCAGCATCTACCACAGACCACAGCATTCTTTGTCTCTGTAAGACTAACTGAATGTTGTTGGTGAACGCTTCTCTTCCCCCTTCCTTACTAATAACTAATGGAGGATAATGAAAAAAATATATAGTATTTTCTTATGCAAATAGCGTATCAAGCACTTGCTGCCCGCAGTCCTCACCAGATCCACACGTATCAATATTCTGCTATTGCACTTTCCTGTCAACCCCATTATTATCTGGAGATGTTTTTTATCCCTTCCGTGAACTGGGAAAAGCAATACCTTGCACGAAAACAAGTCCCTTTAAAACCTTTGCTACTTATACAGGCTCGCAAAGCACTTACTTGTTTTACTAACTGTCATTGTAAAGCAAACAGGTAACTCATTCTAGGATTGGAATTACTGCTTAGAAGTGTGGAAGTTAATACTGAGATGTAGGATGATTTTTTGCATGTCTGCCAGACACTCGTTCTTCCCTGCATGCGCACACAATGCGACAATACAATTTAGCTTAACAAATTGTTCAGAAATGTACCGGAAGGTAAAGAAACAGCCCATATTATTTTTACAAAGAAAAATAGACAAACGTCCACTTTATACCCCATGACATAAAAGCCTTAGTGTGCACAGCTTGTCCAAATCCACGCCACCGAATTCAGCCCTGCCAAGTACCACGAATCTGGCGTTAGACTAACGCATTGAAGTGTGGTGATCCGCATCACCGCACTGAAATGCAAAATCACGCATAACCGGCATCGCGCCTCCTTGGGTACCAGTGCTGCTAATCAATGCTGGTGTAGTATTATTTCCATGTGGCCGTCGTCTGTTTTCTGGTGCTTCCCCTGTCTCCTAAACGCGATGCAGTAAATTTCGTTATGCAGTACAGCTGCCTGTGTGGTAGTCCTGTAATGAATGTTCCTTTTCTATGCCCACAACATTTTGCCGTATTTCCGTAGTATGTCCATAAAGTTAAGTCTCGCGAGGATTTGTTGCAGGCGCACGCCATGCACCGGCAGCCCTACGATGTCAGCCGTTTCGAGTGCGACATATGCAAGGACTGGTTCCTGACGGGAGCTAGGGGCTTGAGAAGGGCACCAGAGCTCTGGAGTGGGTGATGTGACCCGGGATAACCTCCGCCTCCCTGCGGGGAGCGATGTGCAAAAACGGCCGCTCTGCATGGAGGAGCCGGGATCTAAGATTCCAACACGATGACACCACAGCGCTGAAGTGCCCAATTTCATTGCTGTTTTGTTGTTGAGGGAACTGAAATAACGATGAGTAAGTATTAAAGGAATAACATGCGGGAGTCTGTTTCCAGGCTGATTCCTACTTGTTTTCTTCGAAACTTTCACATGGCGGTAATAGCTACTTTCAGCAACAGACATACCGGAATGAAAAACAAAAATGTTAATTGTGAAGGTCCCGTAACTCCTGTGACCTAGGTGTATTGGTAACTCTTACCTTTGTCAGAGCGTTGATTTCTTCAGATGCAAGATAGATATATAGCTGCACTGATTAGGGGTGTTACTTTAAGTAATTGCTAAATGCGTGACAATGGTTTCTGAAAGCGTTACTGTACCCAGGTGACATTGTATTGATACCGCACATTACACTCTCGGAGTGCATAGACATAACCTCCCCTCCCCTTACTGCCATGAATTATTGTTCCTCAGAGGGTTAGCGCCTCCATCCATCTCTTGTAGTTCCACCTGTTACTGTGATCAGTCACCTCGCAGCCATCCAACACCTGTTGGCCCTCCCACGGTCCTCAATGCTCCTCTTTTGACTAGAGTCCATCGAGAGGCATGCTCTAACAGTCTAATATATTGCCTCATCCAGCCTCTCAAGTTCGGGCCTCTGCCTGCTGGTCGCAGGCCAGTGAGGCCCAATTTACACACACACAGAAGAGGCCTCAGGTCCCCCTCTGTCCAGCAGGTGTTGTATTAATGCACCTACAGACCTTGCTCCGCAGATGAGCTGATTGCGCCGAGGGTCTAGGTGCCTACCGTGGCGCAGGGAGCTGTGGCCTGACTCTAATCTGGGAGCATCAGAGGCACCACTGCACATACTGCTTCAGGCTTGGATCTCCCCTCCTCACACTCCTGGCTAAATGGATGAAACACTTCAGACCAGGGCAGTCTAGACCACATAGTCCTAAAACATGTTAGATCCCAGTTGCACCCCACCTCAGACAGCAGATCACTGAGGAGGCACTAGGGGGTAGGTCACTGGGTCTTACTGTGATTTTAGCATCCCAGAAACGGACTGATTACTAATAGATGAAAGCAGCTCTTTTTGGAAGGTTTAATCTGACCACAGATTAGCATTTAAAAAAAACTTTGCAGCATTTCTACGCAGAGTAACCAGACATTATGGGAGGCCTGATTGGACCTTGAATGAACTGCCACTTTTAAAGTGCTGGAGTAAGTGTAACCTGGCGCAGGCAAACCTGTGATTTCTGCAGAGAACATCCTATGTATTTATTTTGTAGAGTTACATTAACATGTAGCTGATGGAAAACTGCTTGGTGCTTGCAAGTTTGCAAAGACACCTGGCAGGCTGGTCACCATGAGGGTGCAGAAGAATACACCTCAATTATAGCACATTTTCACACTGATTCACTCATAGATGCCAAGGTTTCAGATTGGTAAGTGTGACTTTTTCATAATTTAACTGTAATAATGGGTGACATTCACACAGTCTGAATCTGCTTAGTTTTCAGTAGCCTGCTGTTAGCGCACTTTAGTTCAGTGACTTTCTTAGAGTTTCTGGTTGCTCAAATGGGCGTAATTTCTAATATTTATATGTTTCCCTCCTCTTCATTGCTTGATTTTGCTCACGAGAAAGTGTCACTCATAGTCGTTAAAATGTCACTCATAATTTCACTGAAATTATGAAAATGTCACACATCGCAATCTGAAACCTTGGCAGCTATGCTAAGTCTACCACACACAGCACATTTGAACATCTCATAATTCCATGCCACACAATTCAACTATAAATAATTTAACCCTACAACATTCCATACCACATAATTACAATCCTAAAAATTAAAAAACACATATTTCCACTTCACGCCATACCACATAATTCCACATCACATAATAACATTCCACACAACTTAATACCACTCCAAACCACATAATTCCACTCCACACAACACAATTCAACTACACATAATTCCACTTCAACCTATATAATTATACTTCACACAACATATTTACACTCCACTCCAAAACACATAATTACCCTCCACAAAATACAACTCTGCAACATGCTGCATAATTCTACTCTGCACAATTATACACCACACCATGCCACATAATTCCACACGTCACACAATTCCACAATTCATCCCCACACAATTCATCACACAACATAATTACACTCCACATAATACCACTTAGCACCACATCATTTACCTCCACATAATTATGCTCTACTCCATATTGCATAAATACACTCCACATAAATCCAGTCTATGCCACGTAGCAACATTCCACATAACTACACTTCACACCATGCCTCATAATACCATTCAACATAATTTTCACTCAACAGAGCACACTTCCACGTCACACAAATTCAACTCTACACATTTCCATTCCACACCACATAATTCAACAACAAACTACATAATTCAAACCACCAACACAATTAGCCAACTCACCACATACATCCAATCTACACCACAAAATTCCACATCATGCTACAATATTTAACAGCACTCCACATAAGTAAATTCCACTACATACCACTCGACAAAACACAAAATACCATTCCAGATAATCTCTCTCTAAAACACACAATCCCACTCCATGACACACAATCCCACTCCACATAATTCCAGTACACTCAATACCACACAATTACTATCCACATAATTACACTGCACACCATGCCACATTATTTAACTACACAGATCCAATCCACAGAACACAATTCCACAACTAACAATTCCAATCCAAACCATATATGACTTGCATATATGCAAATGCATATATTGCAAAACCATATATTGCAAATGCTTGTTTACGTTCCAATGCGTCCCAGCAGATCCTGTTCCTGGAGCTGCAATCCTTCTCCTGCCCCTGTCAGCTCTGTGCTGCCTCGTCCAAAGCTTCTCAGAGGCTGTGCCCTGTGGTGAATGCTCTCTCTGGGGCCCCCACCCCCATCCTTTTTCCGGGCCTGGCTCTGACTGAAGAGAAACAATGTAACTTGTTACTTTGTTTCTCTTCAGTCCTGGGTCAGCGCGAGGAGCTCAGAGCAGGCTGCACACTGCAGCTGCTTTAGAGCAAGCCTGTCTCTCTCACAGCTCTCTACCAAAGAGCTGAGGGGGCCCCCTTCACCTACCGAAGTCTGGGGGCCCCCCGCACTGCGGAGGCTGCGGCGGTGTTTGTTACGCCCCTGGTGTGAGGGGAGAAACAGGAGAGTGGGCCGGGATGGGTGGCACTAAGAGTTTGCACTTGAGCGGGAAGAGCGCTAGGAGTGAGGTCTTAATAAGGCTCGGGGGAGTCATTTGCGTGTACTCTGCATTCGCAGCTTGTGTGGTGAATTCTGATGGGAGGTCTCCTTCGGAGGTGGAAGCATTTGGCGCGGTTTGCGGGGAGTGTGGTGACCATAAGGGGGGCCTGTTGCAATCTGGAGCATGCTTAAAGGTATGTAGGAGCGTCGCCCATTGCATGGAGATTCGACGCTTACGTATGACTTGGACCTCCTCACATCGCAGGGCCTCCTCTTCTGATGTCCCCCATTTAGAGATTGCTCCTACCCAGGCTGCCAGAGGGGTCCCAGTTGGGGTTCTCCAGTGCATGGCAATACCCCATTTAGCTGGTAGAAGGCCTAGAGATGCAAATCGCACCTCGACTTTGTGATGTTTGCGGCGTTTGAATATGCCCAGTGCACTGGCATCCCATGTTGTGAGGTTTTTGAGACCCGTTACAGTTCGCAGTATGGTGTGTATTGTACTCCAATAGGAGTGAAGCGCAGGGCAAATCCAAAACATATGAAAGAAGGTCGCATTGGGGTGGTGACATCTTGGACATGACAATGATGTGTTCGGGTAGTATCTATTTAGGAGTTCAGGCGTTAGGTATGCGCGATGCAAGATGAAAAATTGTATGTTTTTAAATCGGGGATTATGGGATACTTTCTTTGGGTATTCTAGTGCTTGTTCCCACTCCTTGTCATGCAGCGGCCTTTGGAGTTCCACCTCCCATTTGTCTCGTAGAGGTGTAAGTGACACTGCTATTAGGTCCCGGATGGCCCTGTATATCCAGGTCCCTACGTGGCGACCAGGGCCCATTTGCAGAATGGCATGAAGGACCGGATGCGTTGCTGGTTCATTATCGCGCATATGCCAAGCTTGGCGTCAATCCGCCACCAGTTGACTGTGTAGGAAGAACTGGCCTCGGGGTAGGCCCGTATCGGCCACTATTTTGTCAAAGGGAAGTAGGTGGCCGTCTGCGAACATGGAACTTATTTCCGTAAGTACGTTGTTTGTCCAGACTCGGAGAGCACGCTCAGTGTAGTGCTCGCGCTCTCGAGGAAGGCCCACCAATGGCAGCAGTGGGGAATAGAGTGGAGTTTTACGTGACTTACGATGGATCCTCTGCATACACGCTCGCGCCACTGTCACCTGCAATGGGTGAGTCAGCATTGGATCATTGGAAGTGATATCGGTCCGGTGTCTGGGCTGGTCTCACCCAGTAGGGGTCCTGCTGTCCAGCGTGATGGCCATTGAAGCTGGGCCGCTAGGAAGTATGCCTCAAATGAGGGGGGCCCCAGTCCACCTCTGTCTACTGGCAACTGCATTGTGGCCAGGGCTACTCGCCTGCGCCCGCTGCCCCATATTAAGGTGCATAAGGGTGTATCTAGTTCTTGGAAAAAGGAGCATGGAGGGACTATTGCGCGATTTGCAAAATGGTAAAGTAGCCGCTGGACCAGAACTATTTTAGCCACCGCTATTTTTCCGAAGGGAGTCAAGGGGAGGGTCTTCCAGAATCCGACCAAGGAGCGGACACCTGCCAGAGCTTTTCGATGATTACCTTCGTATATGTCCCGTGTGGAATGGTATAGCCAGATGCCCAAATAGCGCGGAGCGTTCGCACTCCAAGCGAGATTTACTCCTCCGACATATACCTCCTGTGGCAGGAGATCCGTGGAGAGCGGGTATATTGTGGACTTGGCCCAATTAACTTTAAAGCCGGCTACCGTCTCGAAGTCTGTCAAGGTCGCAAAGATTGGGGTAAGGTCCGATGTAATGTCCTTTATGTAGAGTAGTAAATCATCTGCATACAATGATATGCTATCTGTGGTTCCCGCTAACGGTATTCCCCACTATTTGCCCTCTTCTCGTAGACGCACTGCCAATGGCTCCATCACCATAGTGAAAAGCAGCAGGGAGAGTGGACAGCCCTGCCGCGTCCCTCTTGATACTTCGAAAGGGGCCGATACATGGCGACCCAGTCTGACCCTAGAGGCCGGCTTCGCATACAACAGTTTTGTGTATGCACGCAGCCTGGGGCCCACTCCCATCCGCCGCAGGACCGCGACAAGGTATGGCCATGCCAGAGTATCAATGGCCTTTTCCAGGTCCAGGACCAGGCAGGTGGCCCGGGGGTATCGACCCTGGACCTGATCCTTAACTTGGAACAACTGTCGGATGTTATGGGAGGTAAATCTCCCCGGCATGAACTCACATTGGTCTGGGAGCACTGAGGCAGTATCTTGCCGAATATTTTATAGTCTGCAGACAATAGAGCGATAGGTCGATAGGATTCTAGGTGGCAAGGGTCTCGGTCTGGTTTAAAGAAGGATACAATCAATGAATCTCGGAGGGACTGAGGGAGCTCCCCCCCTGCCACGCCGCCTCATACATTTCTGCCAGTCATGGTGCAGGCAGTGTGGAGAATGTATGATAAAATTTTAACGGTAGGCCAACGAGACCAGGGGCTTTATTGTTGGCTAGATTTTGTATTGCTTGTGTCACATCTGCTGGCGTGATTTTTGCATCGAGAGTCTCTCTATCAGCTGCCGCTATACACAGCAGCAAGTGAGTGGTTAGAAATCTGTCCACCGCCGCAGGGTCTGCTTGGCTGGGAGCTGTATATAGTCTCGCATAGTACGCGCTGAGTGCTTGTGTAATGTCTGCTTGGGAGCTGACTGTTGTACCAGTGATCGTGTTCACCTCGGTTTTAGGGTGAGGAATAGTGCCTTGCCGAACCAGCCATGCCAGTAGTGTGCCTGCTCTGTCCCCCTCTCTGTATGCCCTGGCTGCATGCGCTCTGAAGTTGTATCGTATGAGGTCCGCTAACACTTCCGTATATGCAGTTTTTGCGTCCACTATCTGAGCCAGTGACGCTTCATTTTTGTCCGCTGCTTATGTCAGTGTAGCCAGCTTTCGCTCCTCCTCTAATACACGCCGTTCCAGGGTTTTGCGGACACCGGAGATGTGCCTGATACATGTACCTCTAATCACTACTTTAAACGCATCTCATTCTATTGCTCTAGTAGTTGCCGATTTAGCGTTGTCGTGAAAATAAATTTGGATGTGTGTTTTACGTTCCTGTCTGAACACCTGGTCCTCAAAACAGCCGAGTAGTAAACGCCAAGTGGGTACTGGGGGTAGCAGTGGTTGCCAAGTTAAAGAGAGTGTATGTGCGTTGTGATAGAAAAGGATGCGCCCTAGATACTCCGTGGTTTGGATCATGGGGATTATGTGTAAGGAGCACAGGAATCGATCGAGACGAACTCTGAGGTTATGCGGGATAGAATGGAAGGAGTATAGTCTGGTGTTGGGATGTTTGCTGCACCATGCTTCTACCAAGGACCAGTGACAAGCCCAGGTATTAAAGCGCTTAGTTTGTGTTATGGCCGGGGATGTTGAGTGTGATGGGTGTAACCTGTCTAATGAGAGGTCCTGCACACAATTATATTCTCCTCCCAATATCCAGGGATAGAGAGTCCCAATATTTTCCCTGTTCTGTATTTGGGGCATAGGTGCTGCCTAGTAAGATCGGCCTGCCGTCTAGAAGTCCCTCCAGGAGAGCATAGTGACCTTCCGTGTCTACTGCCCTGCGTAGCTCCGGGAACGGGACCCCCGGCCGGAGCCAGATAAGTGCTCCTCGTGCGAATGCTGAGTATGTGGTTGCACAAAATGTACCTCGCCAGCGCTTTCGTAATTTGTTGAGTTCTCCCTCCGTTACATGTGTTTGTCGAAGACACGCTATCTGCGCTTTCTGCCGCTTAATATATGCATATACCGCGTATCTCTTGTGGGCCGTGTGCATGCCTCATACATTAAGTGTAAGGATGTTAACATTATTGCTGTGTATCATTGAGAAATTTGAGGGTTGCAACACGCCGCGGGGATGTGTGGCGGATTGCACATGCATTTTCCTTCAACCGGCATTAGTGCCGCAAATATGCTGGTCATGCTCACCCATCTGCAGATGTATATACAGTGCTTGGGTAGTCGACAGAAGTATGGATAACAACTAGGACGGGAGAAACTTCCAATACTCGGGACCTACCGCAAGAGGCGGCACATCCAAACTTTGCATTTGGTGCAAACTCTGATGTATTGTGGGGTCTGACTTGCTACGCATTTAAGCTAACTTCGCGATTGGCATTTGCAGCATCCATGTGTGTAGAGGGGTCTAACATGCATTCATCGTGCATTGCTTGTGATACATGGGTGGATATGTCTAAGTTTTGTATACTTAACACAAGTAGGACTGGCTTACGCTTAATAAAGGATGCAGTTCATATAAGTGTATCTGCAGTTTGCAGTGTCACTTACGGCAAGGTCACCGAGCCCGTCCAGGACATGGTCGTGTCATTGCCTTCCTCCTCCAAGGTGAAGATGTGCAGGCCTCTGTCTCCGTCTGTTGCTGTGGAGGCCGGTCCCATTGCTGCCGCTGCCTGCAGGGCCCTCCTGCGCTCAGCTATAATTTGCTCCAATTTCGGGGATCTCGCAGCTGGAGTGTGAGTCTTGGATTTAGATCGCACACTATGTCTCTTGAAAGGACGGCGTCTGCCTTTCACATTTGGAGGTTGCTCATTGCTTCTTGTGGTTGGGTGTGGATGCTTTCGGCAATTTTGCTCAATCCATTCGTAGGTTGTTTCGGGGTCTGTAAAAAATGTGGTGATACCCTCATGCATGATTTTGAGAGGTGCCGGAAATAACAGTGAATATTGAATGCCCTCAAGGCGAAGACGCCGCTTGACTTCCTGGAACGAGGACCGTTGGCGCTGTACTGCTCAGGTGTATACCAGAAAAAGCATAATGTGCTTGTCTTCAACGCGGATGGGCCCATGCAGTCTAGCGGCACGAAGCACTGCGTCTCTGTCTCTGTAATGAAGTAACTTAGCTAGCATTGGGCGAGGAGGGGATCCTGGGGGTGGACAGCGGGCTGGCACTCGGTGTGCTCTCTCTATGGAAAAGAAGGCAGTAAGATCTGTGGCTGGTGTGAATGAGCGTATCCAGGATTCCATGTACTCTATGGGTTTTGTACCTTCTACTCCTTCTGGCAGGCCTAGGACGCGGATGTTGCATCTTCTCGAGCGCCCTTCTAGATCATCTGTATGCAACTCCAGGGCCACCATGCGGTTTTGCAATGTCTGTAGCGTTTCTTGCTGTGTTTTGGCTAGTGGCTGTAGGGTGGCAATCATTTTCTCCCCATCCGCACCTTTGTCCGCCAATTTACGATGATCGTCATACAGTAGACTAAGATCTGTGGCTGGAGTGCCAAATCTCTCCTCCATCGTGACTCTGGGATGTTCAATGGCTGCCAACACCATATCTAACTTATCAAACATAGTTAGGACAGAGGGTGGCTCCGCGTCCTCCAACTGCGATTTGGTAGTTTGAGCATTACCTTGTGCTGTGGCAGGCGGCAGGGGGCCAGCGTGGGAATGGAGCTTTCCCATATTTGTATTTGGTGCATGCGGATTCCAATGCTTGATTCTAGCTTGTTCGTGACAGTCGTTCTTGTTACTGGGTTCAGGCTTTATTCTGCCACAGATGGCACCAAGGAACTCCTGATGGTCTCCCTACTTTCTATGCTTCAGCCGGGGCCTGGTCGCGGCAGAACAGACGCGGCGCTGGTCACACAATGGGCCGCGTTTGCATTTCTGTGGGGAGCCGCACCTCGATTTATGGTGACGAGTGGCTTGAACTTGATGTGGGGTTGTGTGTGCCCAGGCTCCTCTGATGCGCCTGACTTTGCCTCGTCGCCAATCGCGGCCCGGGGACTCCAGCGGGGGCCAGACAGGAGGGGACCGTGGGTCTGCTCACTAGCCCTCTTTCTTGGTCACAGCCCTTAGAGTTCCGGGATGTCGGTCCCGGTTATGGTCAGTATAGCATCCGGCCGTCTGCTCTCAGTGCTCTCAATACCAAGGGCCCCACGTCAGAATCCCCAGGTGGTCCCTGGAGCATCACCTAGTCGCTGGTGTCACAGGGCTTTGTGCAGGGGTGCTGTGTCGCCCACTACAGGGGTGGGGCCCCTCTGCTCGCTTGGGTGCTCAACCCCTCTATGTCTGTGGGGGAGGCTTCGCCTATAAAGTCTTTGGCTCCCTCTACCCCTGTGGGCTGCTTTTACTGGTCAGGTGTTTCTCTCACTTGACGCGGGGGGCCGCCTGGATCCGGTTCCCCACTGCTCTTTGGAACTTGACCCCCACCGGGGCCCGGGCAGTCACTCCGCAATGCTCAACACTGCGGGCCGTGCTCAATGCTCCTTCGCTAGTTGGCGCATACAGCAGCCGAGCCACAGCCGCTCCCGCCGCACCAGTCCGCCCCATCGAGGCGTCCACTGCTCTGGTCCGGCTTCAGTTACTGTTGGCGCCCCCGCTGCCCACTACAGGACGCCCCTGCAGGCGCGCAGCAATGGGGTCGCCGGAGCCAACGCCCTGTCAGCAGGCTCGTCTTTACTTCAAGGGTGCCGCCATGTTGGATACGTGTCACTCGCGGAGCAGAATGTGATTCACACTAGAACTTCAGGGAGTTGGTGCGGCACCGTCTCCTCAGTTAAGCAGGAGCCTGTGGTTTCGTTTGGTGGCCCCCTCTACACAGATTATGGACAAGGTGCCAGCTGATTCGCGATATCCTTGAGATGAATTAAAAGCAGGGTCGTCCACCATCTTGGCTGGCTTGGCCACACCCCCCGTCTCTTGATTTTCTTGTGTCATATAATTTCCAACCCTGGGTGAATCCCATAAACCCATATATGAAGGGGATAGCTGGATCATCTTATGTAAGAGCATCTCTGCTTGAGTGCACTATGTAAGAACTGTGCCTGTTGATTTGCACTGGGTCATGCCCTTTCTTAGCCTAGGCTAACAGCCTACACCTGCTCAAAAAGCACCCCTCATTTACCATAACAAATAATGATGGTAAGAATAGTAGGGGAAAAGTAGGCAAATGTGGTTTTGTTTCCCACATCTTTCTGCTTCATGCCATGGTTAAGCACAGTCAGCCACACATTTACTACTGCATGTTTGGAGCAAGCCTCTGAACCTCATATGCAGCTCCAAATAATATTCAACAGAGATCCCAATACAAAACAAACACTCTACCGGCCATGCATCATAACCTAAGTAGATGCTACTCGAACACCCCAAAAAGAACTTTGAGGCATCATTAGGGGTAGAAAAGTGGTATGTAAATGTTACAGTATAACATAGTATTCTACAAAGCCATTACCAAAGCAAATTCTGCAGCCATGTTTATTAGCCAGTGACCACAATATGGCGTTGCATAAAGAAACTGATAGGAAGTCCACTTCGTTAACTATCAGGCACATAGGAACTGAGTCTGAACAAACGTACTTTTATTCTAATGAGTTTGCACCCAGGCAAACTAAGTTAGATTCATTATAACCAAAGAACACATTTTGAGACTGTGTTCTACTCAACTTTACTCATTCATTGTTGTCATTCACTTAATACAAAGTTTCTATTAAGAGAAAGGCATAATGCAAGGATTTTTGAGCCACAGACAAACATGTTTAGTGGCTGTGGACTCTTCAAGAGGAGTATATTTGAAGCTTCCTGCTGCAACATGGGACTGTTTGATCCCTACTCCTGGTAGTGCAGTAAGACATTAGTACACCACTTAAGGTGCATTTGAATAAACACATTATAGTTAAATACTCACAACAAATAACATGACATCATGCATTATTTAGGAAAAGTAATGATTTGTATAGCTCTATGTCTTTAAAACAAAAAAAGCACCTTAAAATGTTTTTTAGGTGCTTTTTAAACTTTTTCGTCTCAAAATTGTATCCTGTAGCCATTGTAACACTATCTTTCATTAACACCTGTTTTTTCATGTAACAAATGTATTGTATTGCAATTGCATCTATATAACGCCTACTACCCCTGATGAGGCATTTAGCTGAATTGTGCAGTACTACTGGAAACTAAGGTTGGTGGATAGTTGAGCACATTATTGGTTATTAGGATTATCCTTGTGCTTTCAAGGAAGTAATTCCATGCATTTTCTTCTGTTTCCTTGAGATAAATTAAAAGCAGGGTCGGATTGGGAAGGCGGGCAGTCAGCATTGTGCGATGGGCTGGTGCCTCAGGGTCACCTGTGGGCTGGTTGTTTAGGGCCTCTGTTAACCAGCTCACAGAGACTTACTGTCTTCTCCAGTCCCCACCAGACGACTATAATGTAGTACCATTATAATGGGCACTCCCCTGCCATGCTGCCAAACTGAGGCTTGGGGCCAGGTGTTGCTCTGGGCCTTAGGGCATCCTGACCTCAGCCTCCGCCTTGTGTGGCCGGCCCAGCCCAGAAGCAGTGTCATCCCCCACCAAGCCATCACATTCAGGCCATGCTGGGCGTGGGAAGGGTGGGGGCATGCAGGGGATTCTCTGAGGGACCAGGTAATTTTGCGCCCATTGGGCCATTCTCACCAAAGCCCCCCTGGAGCAGCAGCAGTGTGTTTTTCTTCATTCCTTTCCCCCAGGTCATCGCCCTGAGGCTATAGGGGGCTGAGAAGGGGGTGAGTAAGAGAAGTGGCCTCGCTAGGGGCCAGGTGTTGTCACCTGGGTCCCAGTGTCTTTTAGAGTGTGTTGGAGGGGGGGTTTATTTCCATAGTCCTCGCTGTAAGGCCACCCTTCCCAGATAAACAAAACATAGGCTGTAGCGTTATAGACAGAGCTGCCAACCTCAGCACAGACGAAGTAGGTCCGCGTTCCGGCTTCAGCTCAATATCTTGTGATTCTGGGAAAATCACTTAATCTCCTGTGCCTAAAATAAAAATGAATTTGATCTTGCATAATATAACTAGTGCTCATGTAAATTGCTCCAATGCCTTTTGGCAGAGTTCAAACTATATAACTACAAAAACATTATAATAACGGGATCCCGCAATGTGGACTACTTTTTTGGGAGTGCCCGGGCCTAATAGTGATCCCAATCCGACCCTGATTTAAAGGAAGTAGATCCAGGTAGGGGCTTTATGGCATCATACCGGTTAATGAAGAGATGAACAGAGGGGCTAGAATGGACTAGATGTTATTGAATTTCAGAGTGAAGACGGGGTGTTTTTTGCAGTTATTTTAATAGCGAACTCGACCCTAAGGCCAGTTACATTACACAAGGACACATCTGTTTTTTTAGGTACAGGGAGAGTAAGTGAATTTCACAGAATCACAGGATGTCGAGCCAACGAACCTGTTCCCCAGATCCAAAGTCAACAGCTGTGGCTGTTGAAAGGGGTGTACTTACTACCTTAATTTGTGTTTTTCTGTAATGCAGATTTCACAATTAGGCAGAAAGGCCAGCAGCAGCAGGGAGTATGGTGAGACAACAAACGCTTGATGTGCCTTAAACGAGCAGGTCAGAGCAGCGCCATGGTACTTGGCATCCCGGTTTCCAGGCTCAGCCATGCCCATGGAGGCTGACAGGGGGCTAAAGCCCTCTCAGCCCAATGGGTGTTGCGTCCCTGGGTCACATACTACTTGGCATGGAGCTGGGCTTGACTTCATTGTGCAACAGAGTTCATAACAGGTGTAGAACCAAAGGGTTCCTTGCTCCTGGGAACTTTGCACGCTCCTCCTGGACAATGATAACATGGTCTGACTAGAATAGGCGCCAGGTACCAGGGTAGATGGTTTTACAATCAGCACTTTTCTTCTTTCCCACAGTCACTCACACCACTTGTTTAGTTCTAATGTGGATAACTTTCACAAGGGAAGAGAAGGATCCCTGGGGTGAACACTTCACTGCATCATTGACAGAACTGCTCTTCAGAATCACAGCCGGTGACCAAGACTTGTACTTACTCTCTAATCTCTTCTTTCTGGTGATGAAAAACAATGTCGCTTTAGGGATCAGTGCACCTTTAATCTATATGCAAACCTGGTGGTTCTAGAAGGATCTCTTACTGGTAGCATAGAGAGTGTAGGCATGCAAAAGTTTCCCAAGTTGTAAAGGTGAACTACAGAAAATGGCCAGTGGCTCAACCTGCCAGAGCACTGTAGCAAAAACGTACCCATAGGGAGGATACGAAGAAGAAATAAAAATAAACATGCTACCTCAATCACAGTGTGAGCAGAGGAACTACACTAATCAAGATTAAGCAATCAGTACTTAGTCCATGCTTCACCCCAAAGAAGAGAATGTGATGGCAGCACTTGCCAGCCAATTAGGAGGCAGCAAATAAGAGTGACAATAAAGCCAATGAATGGTAAGAGTGACAATGAAGTCAACAAATGATAAGCAATGGGTGGGCTCCGAGTCTCTTCTTCTATAAAATATATCTTGCAAGCAAGAGCACATGTTCTTTCGTTGGCAAGGCTTAAAAATGACCTTAAGAATCAGTGGTAAGTTTGGCATAAGAAAATCACTGAGAATGAGGGAATAAGAATCCAATTCGCACCATACAGCAGAAAAAAGGAAATTGTGAGGGCTCACATACATGCAAGGAGGGGTGTGCGGTATATGAAATACAGATGCATACTTGGTACTGGTATGCAAACGTGTGTATTAACCCCTTCGCTGCTAGGCCTTTTCCCCCCCTGTGCTAAGCCTTTTTTTGGCTATTTGGGGTAGTTCGCGTTTAGGCCCCTGTAACTTTTTGACCACATAAGGTATCCACGCCAAATTTGCGTCCTTTTCTTTCAACATCATGGGGATTCTAAAGGTACCCAGGGTTTGTGGATTCCCCTGGAGGGGACCCAGAAATTAGCCAAAATACAGCTAAAAACTTTTTTTGGGGGGGGGGAATGCAAAAAAAGAGCTACAGATGAAAGCGTCTGTTTTTTTCCCTGAAAGTGGTATAAAAAAAGGGGTTGTGGGGCTGAAATCACCATCTTCCAAGCTTTCAGGGACAAGCAGACTTTTGTCCGAAAACCAAATTGTTTTACACAGTTTTGGCATTTTTCTAGGACATAGCCTATTTATGCTATTTTTTGTGCATTCAACCTCCTTCCAGTTAATGGTAGAAATGGGTATGAAAGCAATAATGGATCCTGGAAATCTATACATTTTTAAAACGTAGACAAAATTCTGAATTCAGCAAGGGGTTATTTGTGTAGATCCTTTAAGTTTTCTTTATTGAAACTAACAGTTAAATAAAGGAAAAATTGAAAATTAGTTGAAAAAAACAGCCATTTGTGTCAACGTTTTCACCTGTAACTTCTTCTAATTATGACAGCTATTTGAAAGCAATATACCGTTATATCCGCTGGACCTTGCTGGTTGTGGGGATATATAGGACTTGTAGGTTCACCAAGAACCCGACGAACCCAGAGCCAATAACTGAGCAGCGTCTTGCAATGGTTTTTTATTATGTACCGGGTATATAGCAATTATTTTGGGAAAATGTATACATGGAAAAATCGGTATGAAAGACACCTATGTATTTTTGAAATGGGAACAAAATGTAGAGTTTAAAAACAGTAGATATTTGCACATTTCCGAAATTGGGAGTACCCATACTAGCATGTGAATTATAGGTCATTTTTCAAAATGACTTATTTTTTACACACTGTCTTTCATTTGGAAGGCAGAAATGCATCGAAAGTCAATAGGTAATAACAGTTGCTCTACAATTCTGTGTTACCCTAAGTCTCCCGATAAAAATGGTACCTCACTTGTGTGGGTAGGCCTTGTGCCCACGACAGGAAACCGCTCAAAACGCAACGTGGACACACCACATTTTCACAACGAAAAATTACCCTTTTTTTGCAAAGTGCCTAGCTGTTGTTTTTTAACCCTAGCTCTGCCGGCACCTAGGGAAACCTAGCAAACCTATACATTTTTGAAAACTAGACACCCAGGGGAATCCAGGATGGGGTGACTTGACTGGCTCTCACCAGGTTCTGTTACCCAGAATCCCTTGCAAACCTAAAAAATTGTTTAAAGAAAACACATTTGCCTCACTTTTCTGTGGTGGAAAGTTCTGGAATCTGCGTGGATCCACAAAATTCCACCCACCCCGCGTTCCCCAAAGTCTTTCGAGAAAAATAGTACCTCACTTGTGTGGGTAGGCCTAGTGCCCGCGACAGGAAACGGCCCAAAACGCAACGTGGACACACCACATTTTCACAGTGAAAAATGACCCCCTTTTTGCAAAGTGCCTAGCTGTAGTTTTTGAACCCTAGCTCTGCCGGCACCTAGTGAAACCTAGCAAACCTATATATTTTTGAAGACTAGACACCCAGGGGAATCCAGGATGGGGTGACTTGACTGGCTCTCACCAGGTTCTGTTACCCAGAGTCCCTTGCAAACCTAAACAATTGTCAAAAAAAACACATTTTCCTCACTTTTCTGTGGTGGAAAGTTCTGGAATCTGCGTGGATCCACAAAATGCCACACACCGCGCGTTCCCCAAAGTCTTCCAAAACAAATGGCACCTCACTTGTGTGGGTAGGCCTAGTGCCCGCGACAGGAAAGAGCGCAAAACGCAACGTGGACATACCACATTTTCACAGTGAAAAATGACCCTTTTTTTGCAAAGTGCCTAGCTGTAGTTTTTTAACCCTAGCTCTGCCGGCACCTAGGGAAACCTAGCAAACCTATACATTTTTGAAAACTAGACACCCAGGGGAATCCAGGATGGGGTGACTTGACTGGCTCTCACCAGGTTCTGTTACCCAGAATCCCTTGCAAACCTAACAAATTGTCAAAAGAAACACATTTTCCTCAATTTTCTGTGGTGGAAAATTCTGGAATCTGCGTGGATCCACAAAATGCCACCCACCCCGCGTTCCCCAAAGTCTTCCGAAAAAAATGGTACCTCACTTGTGTGGGTAGGCCTAGTGCCCGCGACAGGAAACAGCGCAAAACGCAACTTGGACACACCACATTTTCACAGTGAAAAATGACCCTTTTTTTGCAAAGTGCCTAGCTGTAGTTTTTGAACCCTAGCTCTGCCGGCACCTAGGGAAACCTAGCAAACCTATACATTTTTGAAAACTAGACACCCAGGGGAATCCAGGATGGGGTGACTTGACTGGCTCTCACCAGGTTCTGTTACCCAGAATTCCTTGCAAACCTAAAAAATTGTCCAAAAAAACACATTTTCCTCACTTTTCTGTAGTGGAAAGTTCTGGAATCTGCGTGGATCCACAAAATTCCACCCACCCCGCGTTCCCCAAAGTCTTCCAAAACAAATGGTACCTCACTTGTGTGGGTAGGCCTAGTGCCTGCGACAGGAAACAGCGCAAAACGCAACGTGGAAACACCACATTTTCACAGTGAAAAATGACCCTTTTTTTGCAAAGTGCCTAGCTGTAGTTTTTGAACCCTAGCTCTGCCGGCACCTAGGGAAACCTAACAAACTTATACATTTTTGAAAACTAGACACCCAGGGGAATCCAGGATAGGGTGACTTGACTGGCTCTCACCAGGTTCTGTTACCCAGAATCCCTTGCAAACCTAAATAATTGTAAAAAAAACCACATTTTCCTCACTTTTCTGTGGTGGAAAGTTCTGGAATCTGCGTGGATCCACAAAATGCCACCCACCCCGCGTTCCCCAAAGTCTTCCAAAAAAAATGGTACCTCACTTGTGTGGGTAGGCCTAGTGCCCGCGACAGCAAACAGCATAAAACACAACGTGGACACACCACATTTTCACAGTGAAAAATGACCCTTTTTTTCAAAGTGCCTAGCTGTAGTTTTTGAACCCCAGCTCTGCCGGCACCTAGGAAACCCTAGCTAACCTATACATTTTTTAAAACTAGACACCCAGGGCAATCCAGTATGGGGTGACTTGACTGGCTCTCACCAGGTTCTGTCACCCAGAATCCCTTGCAAACCTAAAAAATTGTCCAAAAAAACACATTTTCCTCACTTTTCTGTGGTGGAAAGTTCTGGAATATGCGTGGATCCACAAAATGCCACCCACCCCGCGTTCCCCAAAGTCTTCCAAAACAAATGGTACCTCACTTGTGTGGGTAGGCCTAGTGCCCGCGACAGGAAACAGCGCAAAACGCAACATGGACACACAACATTTTCACAGTGAAAAATGACCCTTTTTTTGCAAAGTGCCTAGCTGTAGTTTTTGAACCCTAGCTCTGCCGGCACCTAGGGAACCCTAGCAAACCTATACATTTGTGAAAACTAGACTCCCAGGGAAATCCAGGATGGGGTGACTTGACTGGCTCTCACCAGGTTCTGTTACCCAGAATCCCTTGCAAACCTAAACAATTGTCCAAAAAACCACATTTTACTCACTTTTCTGTGGTGGAAAGTTTTGGAATCTGCGTGGATCCACAAAATTCCACCCACCCCACGTTCCCCAAAGTCTTCCAAAAAAAATGGTACCTCACTTGTGTGGGTAGGCCCAGTGCCCGCAACAGGAAACAGCACAAAACGCAACGTGGACACACCACATTTTCACAGTGAAAAATGACCCTTTTTTTGCAAAGTGCCTAGCTGTAGTTTTTTAACCCTAGCTCTGCCGGCACCTAGTGAAACCTAGCAAACCTATACATTTTTGAAAACTAGACACCCAGGGGAATCCAGGATGGGGTGACTTGACTGGCTCTCACCAGGTTCTGTGACCCAGAATCCCTTGCAAACCTAACAAATTGTCAAAAAAAACACATTTTCCTCAATTTTCTGTGGTGGAAAGTTCTGGAATCTGCGTGGATCCACAAAATTCCACCCACCCCGCGTTCCCCAAAGTCTTCACAAAACAATGGTACCTCACTTGCGTGGGTAAGCCTAGTGCCCATGACAGGAAACAGCGCAAAACGCAACGTGGACACACCACATTTTCACACTGAAAAATGACCCTTTTTTTGCAAAGTGCCTAGCTGTAGTTTTTGAACCCTAGCTCTGCCGGCACCTAGGGAAACCTACCAAACCCACACATTTCTGAAAACTGGACACCTGGGGGATTCCAGGGAGGTATGGCTTGCGTAGATCCCCAACGTTTTCTTACCCAGAATCCCCTGCAAACCTGAAATTTTGCTGAAAAAAATCACTTTTTTCACACATTTTTGTGTGGGAAAGTTGTGGCATCACCGAGCTGACAAAAATTTCCTACCACCCAGCGTTCCCCAGGTCTCCCGATAAAAATGGTGTCTCACTCGGGTGGGAGGCCCAAGTACCCGCGACAGGCAAGGGCCCAAAACGTATTGCGGCGACATCAAAATTGCCTATCACAAAACGACCTGGTTTTGCAAGGGGTCCCATGACTTTTTGGCCCGGGCTTGGCGGCCACCTAGGGAAACCTACCAAACCCACACATTTCTGAAAACTAGACACTCGGGAATTCAGGGAGGTATGGCTGCGTGATGGATCCCCCAACGTTTTCTTACCCAGAATCCCCTGCAAACCTGAGATTTTGCTGAAAAAATCACTTTTTCACACATTTTTGTGTGGGAAAGTTGTGGCATCACCGGGCTGACACAAATTTCCTACCATCCAGCGTTCCCCCAGGTCTCCTGATAAAAATGGTGCCTCACTCGGGTGGGAGGCCCAAGTACCCGCGACAGGCAAGGGCCCAAAACGTATTGAGGCAACGCTGGGTGGTAGGAAATTTGTGTCAGCCTGGTGATGCCACAACTTTCCCACACAAAAATGTGTGAAAAAAGTGATTTTTTCAGCAAAATTTCAGATTTGCAGGGGATTCTGGGTAAGAAAACATTGGGGGATCCACGCAAGCCATACCTCCCTGGAATTCCCCGGGTGTCTAGTTGTCAGAAATGTGTGGGTTTGGTAGGTTTCCCTAGGTGGGCGCCGAGCCCCGGGCCAAAAATTCATGGGACCCCCCTTGCAAAACCAGGTCGTTTTGTGATCGGCAATTTTGATGTCGCCTCAATACGTTTTGGGCCCTTGCCTGTCGCGGGTACTTGGGCCTCCCACCCGAGTGAGGCACCATTTTTATCGGGAGACCTGGGGGAACGCTGGGTGGTAGGAAATTTGTGTGAGCCCGGTGATGCCACAACTTTCCCACACAAAAATGTGTGAAAAAAGTGATTTTTTCAGCAAAATTTCAGGTTTGCAGGGGATTCTGGGTAAGAAAACGTTGAGGGATCCACGCAAGCCATACCTCCCTGGAATCCCCCGGATGTCTACTTTTCAGAAATGTGTGGGTTAGGTAGGTTTCCCTAGGTGGCCGCCGAGCCCCGGGCCAATAAGTCATGGGACCCCCCTTGCAAAACCAGGTCGTTTTGTGATAGGCAATTTTGATGTCGCCTCAATACGTTTTGGGCCCTTGCCTGTCGCGGGTCCGTGACCCACCCACGCGAGTGAGATACCATTTCTATTGGGATACTTGGAAAAAGGCGAAGGGGTAGGAAATTTGTTGTTTCTGTCTGCAGCGTGAAAATGTTGGCACAATAATGCAAGAAAAATGTGACAGACACAATTTGAGGTTTGCAGGACATTCTGGGTAAGATAACTTGTTGGGATCCACAAGAGAGACAGCAGCATGTACTCCCATGGGTTTTAGTTTACGACAATATCTACAGTTGGTAGGTTATTCT
The DNA here is from genome assembly GCA_963921515.1 of Calotriton arnoldi. Lineage (NCBI taxonomy): Eukaryota > Metazoa > Chordata > Amphibia > Caudata > Salamandridae > Calotriton > Calotriton arnoldi. The sequence continues at coordinate 443,725 of CAWUFW010002539.1, forward strand.
TAGATAGAATGTACACCGTGGCAGAGAGACAAAAAAGACAAAGAATACTGCACAGCCATCTATTTCTCAAGCACACACACATACTGGTTGGATTTGGCATGAGGGCGAGTGATGGTTCAGTATATAAAATTTTATTAACAAGAGATTTCACAAAAATGAAATGCACTGTCAATAATTGAAAGAACAAAAAACTGAACCAGTGACTCGCAGCTCGTGAGCTGTAAAGCCACGTCAAGGCCCCAACCGCTTTACAGGCCATTCACACACCTTTCATACGTGATACAAGACCATTCACACCACCAGGCATAAAACCAACATATTACAACAGTCATAAAAAGGGACAAGGTACGCCCGGCTTGAGAAAGACAGAAAAGACAAATATTTCTACACAACCACCTATTCTTCAAGCACACAGACATACTGGTTGGATTTGGCACGAGGGTGAGTGATGGTTCAGCATATACAGTTGTATTAACCAGAGATTTCACAAAAATGAAATGCACTGCTAATAATTGAAAGGATGAGAAACTGAACCATTGACTCACAGCTCGTGAGCTGTAAAGCCACGACAAGGCACCAACCTCTTTACAGGCCATTCATACACCTTTCATACGTGTGACACATACAAAACCATTCACACCGCCAGCCGCGGGCCCAGCACATTACAACACTCACACCAGCAGACAGCGCCATTCAAGGGCCCATCACTTTCACACGCCCACATTCCTGACACAGCAACCACACCAGCTCACGGATTGCGTGGAGTGGCGTTTGGCTAGCAGTGTGTGTAGTGACCAGCAGCAAGTCACTACTCACACACCGCCAGCCAAGCGCCAGTCCACCCACACCGCCAGCCAAGCGCAAGTCCACCCACACTGCCAGCCAAGCGCCAGTCCACGCACACCGCCAGCCAAGCGCCAGTCCACGCACACCGCCAGCCAAGTGCCATTCCACGCACACCGCCAGCCAAGCGCCAGTCCACGCACACCGCCAGCCAAGCGCCAGTCCACACACACCGCCAGCCAAGCGCCAGTCCACACACACCGCCAGCCAAGCGCAAGTCCACGCACACCGCCAGCCAAGCACCAGTCCATGCACACCGCCAGCCAAGCGCCAGTCCACGCACACAGCCAGTCAAGCGCCAGTCCATGCACACCGCCAGCCAAGCACCAGTCCACGCACACCGCCAGCCAAGCGCCAGTCCACGCACACCACCAGCCAAGTGCCACTCCACGCACACCGCCAGCCAAGCACCAGTCCACGCACACCGCCAGCCAAGCGCCAGTCCACACACACCGCCAGCCAAGCGCAAGTCCACGCACACCGCCAGCCAAGCACCAGTCCATGCACACCGCCAGCCAAGCGCCAGTCCACGCACACAGCCAGTCAAGCGCCAGTCCACGCACACCGCCAGCCAAGCGCCAGTCCACGCACACCACCAGCCAAGCGCCAGTCCAAACACACCGCCAGCCAAGCGCCAGTCCAAACACACCGCCAGCCAAGCGCCAGTCCATGCACACCGCCAGCCAAGCGCAAATCCAAACACACCGCCAGCCAAGCGCCAGTCCACGCACACCGCCAGCCAAGCGCCACTCCACGCACACCGCCATCACATTTAGGATTTTTTATACAAATAAGAAAACACAAACAAATTGCAAATAGATACAAATCTACTAACACAAAATCTGAAACTAAATACACTACACAAATGCCAACCTTGAAACTGAACAAAAAATATTAAACAATAGAGGCCAGGCAGTTCACTTTACCACTCATGGATGCTCCCAAAAATTATTTTGCGTGTGGTACATTCTAAAACAAGCAGGCACACACAGCCCAGGGTTAGGACACTCGGGGCAGTACATACGAGTCTCCTTCCTCGTACCTCTTCGCCAACAGACTCTACATCTCCTACTGGGAAAGTCTTTTGAGGGTGTGGGAGGAATGTGATCAGGAAAGTGGCGATCTTTCAATCTAGCCACATCCTTCACCACTCCAACTCTAGGAACACTTGCCTGTTCCACTAAAACAAGGCTGCCTATTACAGACTCCTGAAACTTAGCAAAAGTCATCTTTGACTCAGGACAAGAATCCTTGAATACAACAAAAGCATTAAAGGTTGCCAAGTGGAAAAGATGGATAGCCAACTTCTTATACCAAATGTAAGCCTTACGAAGAGCAGCGTAAGGTTCCAACCTCTGATCTACTCTGTCAACACCACCCATGTGCCTATTATAGTCTAAAATGCACACAGGTTTGCGCGCTTCAGCAACCTGACCCCAAACAGTCACAGGTGAAGTGCTTTCATCATGGATGGTAGTCAGCATGTAGACATCTCTCCTGTCTGAAAACTTCACAGCTAGATGTTCCTCACAACGCAACGCACTGCACTGTCCCCGCACAAGCTTTTGACAAACGAGTTCTTTAGGGAAACCTTTACGGTTAGAGTGGATTGTGCCACAAGCAACAGTGTCCACTTTGGCCAATTCCCTAAACAACCGCACACCAGTGTAGAAATTATCTACATATAAATGGTGACCTTTGTTAAAAAGTCCTCTACCAAGTTCCCACACAATTTTCTCAGTCACTCCAAAAGTGGACGGACAACCAGGGGGGTTAATCCTGGATTCCTTACCGGTGTACACCCTGAAATTAGAGACATATCCAGTCCTACTGTCACACAGCATATACAGCTTAATTCCATAGCGTGCCCTCTTACTAGGAATGTATTGCCTAAAAACCAAGCGGCCCTTGAACAGGACCAAAGACTCATCAATAGCTATTTCTTTGCCTGGAGCATAGATCTCAGAAAATCGATCAACAAAGTGATCAATGACAGGCCGAATCTTAAAAAGACGGTCACACTCACGGTGATCTCGTGGCAACGCTAAACCATTATCGACAAAATGCAGCATCCGAAGCAGAAGCAAATACCTATCACGACTCATGACTGCCGGAAATATAGCCGTTGCCATCAAGGGACTAGTAGACCAATATGAAGACATTGATGGCTTCCTTAGCAAGCCCATCAAAAAGTTAAACCCAAGAACTTCTTCATCTCTTCCAGATTTGTGGGAGTCCACTGGGTAGCTCTAGAGTGGGGCTTAAGGCTGGCACTGTTGTCCCTCAAAAATTGTTCGGCATACAAATTAGTCTGCTCAACAATCTCTGCCAAAAACACATCGTCCATAAGCAACTGAAAAAAATGTATCGGCAAAAAAATTCTGTGTTCACTCTACACCCTGGAACACCACTAAAGTCTGGCAATGCCGGCTGCACCATGCCTGGGGCAACCCAGATGTAATCACTTTCAACTGGAAGCCTTGCAGCCCCAGGCTGCAACCCAGATGCCTCTTGCCGCACTATACCAACGGGAAGCCTTGCAGCCCCAGGCTGCAGCCCAGATGCCTCTTGGCGCACTATCGGCACATCAATGTCCTCCTCTAACACAGGCACTTCATCCGCACTAAGAGTAGCTTCATCCGCACTGAGAGTAGCTTCATCATCCGATGATTCCATGTGGAGAGAAAACTCACTGCCTGAATCTTCCCCTCCCTCCTCTGCCTCAGATGCAGAGTCAGTCTCTGAACCATGGTCAGAGGAAGACTCAAAGAGCATACCAACAACCTGCTGAGCAGTAATCCTGCGGCTAGCCATTATCCTTACTAAGAAAGGAGACTGCACAAACAACTCAACAACAACCAACACTGTGCAAAATAAGGAAGTAAAAAAATGTGTGCCTTTATCACAAAGATCTATATACTCAAAAACTATACGATTCACTTGCAAGAGACCGCTACACTCACCAGCACCTACTCTGCAGAGAGACAGCAAAAACGATATCCCACTAGAAAGAAAAAAACGAAACCAATTACTCACAAAACAACAAAATACACATCGAGCACAAATGCAAAAAGTTTTTGACACTCAAAAAACAGAAGCCAAACATACTGCAATTATTACACCATTTGCAAAAACACATTCATGCAGAGAAATGAAAAACATTTACATTGTACAAAAAAAGGTCTCTTACCAAACACAAGCAACTACACAAACAGCAGAACCAAAAGTAACGAAACCGCAACCTGGAACAGTCTAAAGAGCAAAAGCCTTGAACTAGAACAAAAAGGAGAAATAAAGCATTACAATTGCAATTCACAAGGAATAAAACAATTAACATTATAACACGCTATGTCACTACCCAAATGGGGGCAGAAAGGCCAAATAAACGGGCAGATCTGCCCCCAGGGGGGGCAGAATACACATAAAAAAATATATGTCCCCTGGAAGCGACCAATTTATTTATTTTTAAATCCCTGGCTCTAGTGGGCTTTTCTGCCCCCCCCCCCCGGGCCAGAAACGCCAAAAAATGCAGGTGATCTGTCCCCAGGGGGGGCAGAAAAGTCTTAAAAATTATTTAGGCCCATAAGGAAGCGACCCTTGCCCAAGGGGTCGCTTCCATTTAAAATTTAAAACACTCCCTGGTGTCTAGTGGGGTTTTCTGCCCCCCCCCCTGGGGGCAGAAAGGCCAAATAAACAAACCGATCTGCCCCCAGGGGGGGCAGAACATACTTTTTAGAAAAATATGGTCCCTGGAAGCGACCCTTGCCCAAGGGGTCGCATCCAATGTAATAAAAACAAATTCCCTGGCTCTAGTGGGCTTTCTGCCTCCCTGGGGCCAGAAACGCCAGAAAAATCAGGCTATCTGTCCCCAGGGGGTAGAATATACTTTTAAATAAATTTGGCTCCTGGAAGCGACCCTTGCCCAAGGGGTCGCTTCCATTTAAAAATAAACAAATTCCCTGGTGTCTAGTGGGGTTTTCTACCCCCCTGGGGCAGAAAGGCCAAATAAAACCGATCTGCCCCCAAAGGGGCAGAATATACTTTAAAATAAATTAGGCCCCTGGAAGCGACCCTTGCCCAAGGGGTCGCTTCCGATTTAAAAAAACAATTCCCTGGCTCTAGTGGGCTTTCCTGCCCCCTGGGTCCAGAAACGGCCACAAATCGGCCGATCTGTCCCCAGGGGGGGCAGAAAAGTCTAAAATAATATTTCCTCCTTAAAAAACACATCCCTGGTGTCTAGTGGGGCATTCCTGGTGCACGATCGCGACGCTGTGCGCGATCGTGCACCAGGAATGCTCTGCATGAGACATCAGGGAGAGGAAACACTGTTTCCTCTCTCCCGATGCCTCAATGTGCCGCAATGTGCCCCCCCCCGGCCCACCGGAGCAGCAAACACTCACCCTCCTCTTGGACGCGCTGGAAACAAATGGTTTCCAGCGCGTCCAGCGCTTCCTGATGACGTCGGCGCGCGCTGTGCGCGCTGACGTCATGGGAAAGCGTGGGGGGGGTCGGGGGTGGCAGCGGAAACTCTTCCGCTGCCATCCCCCTCTGTGGGGGCAAGATCGATACCCCTGGGGGGGAGCGCCAGCGCTTCCCCCATGGGCTGTGCTCATGACGGAGCGGTTCCATCATGAGCACAGCCCAACCGATGCTCATGACGGAACCGTTCCATCATGAGCATCGAAGGGGTTAAATCAAATAAGTCAACAGTCTCTTGTAGATGGCAGGAATACCCATAGCATGAGAATGGGGAAAGCCAGGATGTAAGAGAATCCTTAATTGTGTCAGATACCCATAGAATTCCATTCTATTCCATTTGCATGTTCCCTATCGCTGTGCCAAATCTGTCCGTTGTGCATGTGGTGCAGCTTCTTGCACATCTCCTCCAACATCACCTCATACTGTTGCGATTGAAGCCAGATCATCTTTCTGTCTGCATGGCTTGTCTGATCATCCATTTTGCTCAGTGTTTCAGTTTACAGTGTGAAAGGGACATATGTTGGGTACAAAATTGAGTTATATCGGGGTTTTTCCACACTTCGGGAATCCGTGGATCTCCCACGAGGCTCAGCGTGGCCCCCTGTGTACATCCACGACAGATCCGTGAATCTTGATGCACTTTGAAAAGAAAAAAAACACTTTCAGACCCACTCAGACACCCACACAAGTACTCTCACACCCATTTACAGACCTGCAGAAGCAGTCACGCACCCACTCACAGACCTACGCAGGGATTTACACACCCACTCACAGAGCCATGCAGGCACTATCCGACCCACTCACAAACCCACACGCCCACTCACAGACCTATGCAGGCATTGACACACCTACTCACAGACCCATGCAGGAACTCACAGAACCACTCACATACCACATAGGCACTTACTCTCCCACTCACAGACCCACACAGGAACACACAGACCACTCATAGACCCATGCAGGCACTCACAGACCCACTCACATACCCATGCAAGCACTCACACACCCACTCACAAACCCACTAAGACACTCACACACCCACTCAGAGAACCATGCAGATACACACACCCACTCACAGACCCACAATGACACACACACCCAGTTACTGGCCCATACAGCTACATAGACTATCATCTGCTGCATAATTAGCAGATTGCAACAACAACAAAAATGTTTCTAGCTCAAACAAATCAGAAGTTACTAAAAACATGGAGACGTTCCTGCACAGTGGAAGGTCCTACCTTATTGCTGTATTTGGTTGTTAAATTAGTCCTAATCAGGTGAGCTATTTTCCCAGACAGTGTCACCATGTGTAAAAGTTACAAAATAATGACGTAATACTATCAGAAAATGTGCCACATTACGCTGTATAAATTTGCCTTTTCTTGCCGTATAATTTAGCAAACCCTGCTGCATAATTTAGTCCTTCCTTGCCGCATAATGTGTGTACCCAGGCTAAAGGACACCGCCTCTGGACATACCATTTTAGGATAGGTAGAGGGATGTTCAAAAGATGTCAGTCGGCCCTGGCTACTATTTTCAGTAGCTTATATAAAATACAAATATGCTTTTTCAAAACACATAAATAGAGTAAGAAATAAAAGCGATGCGGCCTTTGCAAGCACAGCGGAGGGTGAATAGGAATTTTTAAAACCCTAATGTTGGATGCCTGCAATGATCCAACCTAAGCTGGGTAATCATAATAGAGGGCGTCGAGGGAGGGATTTGTGGTGTAAATGAGACATAATTTCAGTCTTGGGTGTTCTGATATTAACAATGCTCCCCCGCTCTGCCCCCCAGCGCGTGGCACATCTGTCGCTGCTAAATCTCGGTGACACCGTCAGATCCACCCCCGGTAGCGGTTGTTTCTGTGCGTGCGCTCCCCGAGGGCCCGAATCTCGCGATCGCTAAACACTTAACACTCATTTCACATCTAAGAGATACTCGGGAGTCTCAACAGGTTTGCCAGGCCCACGTCGTGATTGGACGCCGCGAGACGAGAGGTACGCGCGCGGGCCTTGCTTTGTGAGAGGGGGCATTAGCTTATCGACTACCAGCTGGGTCCAATCATCGCCGGGGACGGCCACAACAAAGGTGCAAAAAGCCTCTTTCACAATGAAAGCAGCTCCGCGGGGAGCACGCGCATAAAAAGGAGCTTTGATGGAAAAATCCGAACAAGGGGCTCGGAGGAGTCCGGCTCGGCAAAGTTACGGCCATTATCAAATGCTGTCAGTTACGATGCAAATCTAATTAAAAAGGCTTCAAGCATGGCCCTTATTAACGAAGGAGGGCGAGAGATAGAAATCCCAGAACATTATTTACTGCAGTTTCGTTCAGTCCCAGTTCTAGGCTTATGTCATGTACACAAAAGGTGTTGCATTAATTACTATGTATGAGAGATAATTTGGTTCAGCACCAGACCGACGTCAATACTATTGTCCATTATAAGATTACAGCACAGCGAAGCATGCAATAGTTATGTCAAAAAGAGCAGAATTGCCTTATTACAGCTTACTCATCCGCATTAAACAAAAATACTACTGCAACAGTGCAATGATTTATCACAGCGGAGTATTCATGTCTCAGTGCCTGCTGCCAACAGAATGTAGAAAGCAATACTTTAAGAGCAATGCCCACTTCCACTAGAACATAATTAAATGGATGACATGTTGCAGAATATTTTTTATACAAACTTTGTTTTCTGATGGGTCCTCATAATACATTTCTGATGGGGCGCTATATATATATATATATATTTATTAGGGTCCTCACCCACAGGTACCACCTGTGGCTTGCTTCATCATTGCACCCTCACTCACACACATAAGGTGTGTGAGTGGACTAGACGCGTTTGTAAGCGGAGTTCTGTGATAACTGTGAGTGAAGGCAGGGGATCTTGCTGAGTTTAAAATAACATCTGAAACCTAAAAAGTTATTTAATGGCGTAGGTTTAGAGGCTAGATGAAAAGTATGAAAAGTGACACTATATTAGGATATAATGGTCCCAAGTGTCTAATCGGACTACATGTTTCAGCCACAAACTGCCCCGAAAGATCAATTGGCTTTCTTCAGGACCTGTGTTTTCCCTGCTAGTTATAATAAACATCCTATTGGCATATACAAATCACATCGTGTTTTTGAAAAGCATGCGCATTTACATACAGACCATACACTGAGGACCTTTTCCTTGTATGGTCAACTGCTGAAACGAGAGAAATTCATAATCAAATTTGGGTGTCTTTAAATTTTTGATGTGCACCCTTAATTTTGTGCCTATTAAGTGCTAAATGGTTGTTGTGTTGTATCCAGTGACATTTCTTAGTATTAATACACATGACCAACACACTACATTTAAAAACATCAGACAGACAGTGGTGTTTTACACCCAATAACAAAAAATGGCAAATAGAGTAAGGAATACCTACATGTCTAGGTCAATTTACCTTTAACCACAATTCAAGAGAGGGAGGGACAAGGAGCTGTTAGAAATAGGTCCTGTACCAATGCTCCTTAAGGACAACGTAAAACACTATGAATGGTATCAGTTCCTTTGAGAAAGAGGAAGAGAGGGCGCTCAACAGCCTTGGTCGGTTGCGAGTGGGAATGTGTGTCTCCAAAACTAGGAATGAGTATGCAAGAGTGGGGAGTGGTACTCCTGTGTGTCTTGTGCCCTCACACACCCTTGCGAGTGTAAAGCATCATCATTGGGCACTGCTCCTCGTGGGGGTGGCGCTGCAGTCCCTCACGGGCCCTACTAGAGGGCTCTTTGATGGAGATCTTTTAGGAGTTGCCGCACTTGTGCATGTGGGTGTGTGGGCCAAGTGATCGGTGTGAGTGAAAATAAAATAACCTGTTGGTACACTGATCGGTTTATTGGTGGGTCCTCTGGGTTAAGCTAAAAACTGGACGGGGATGGAGATGCACTTTAAGCAGAAGAAGAGGGGAAAAAACAGATATATTCCCGCTGCTCTCAACCCGTAAATCAGTGTTATTTTTGTTATTAAAAGTGAGGGGTGGTCGACATGTTTCGCGCTGCCGACGGGTCCCTAATGGATCCCTACGCACTTCATCAGGACCGTGAATCAGTGTGAAAGGAGTGGGAATCAGGGAAAGACGCCCTATATTCCTACCATACCTACAATGAGGTCAAGTAAACGTATTGCGTTTGAGACACGTCTTATTCGTGTGCTCTGGACCAAACCTAATGGAGACAAGAGGGGGAAAAAAAATAAAAAATATGCATCATGGTGATGGAAGGGATGTGATTGTATTCAGTTACTCTTACTCATCGTTTTCTATGATACATTGGATGTGCAATATGGTAGAGGGTCTAGTGGTGGGTGACTCACTGTTGTGTAGCAGGGCAGTTAATAAAACATCAATGTGCTCTGAGGCCTGTCCTGCTTCTGAATTACAGCTGGCAGGAGTTTAACTTAGGGACTTGAGCCTGCAAGAGGTAGTACTATCGAAGGAATGAACCGCGCAAAGAAAAGGTTACGCTTGCACTCAGAAACATTACGCTCATTATTTGAAGTAAATACGAGGCTCGTAGTATGCTAGGACACAGACGTGCTCAATCAACATTCCTACATTGTTATAACCTAGTTCGTTATATAAGTGCTATAGCGTGTGCCCATGAGTTCAAAAAATGTAGCGTACTCAATGAGATCTCAAAATCTGGCCTATGGCCGGTACTAAAGGTGCGGGTCAATGACTGTCCGGTGGTTACATGTGGTCTGATGACGTGGCGCGCTAAGTGCTTGTGAAACCTGGACTACAGATCTAGGCACAGGATGACCTAACACATTTTTTTTTTAAAACGAATAAAAACACACAGTTAAATCCATACCCTCCCCGTGGTGGAGTAGGGCCGCATCGCCGTTTACGGTCGGGTAGGGGGTGGAAACTAGGGAGGTAACAAGGAAAAAGTGCCGAAATATGAGTGTAATAGTGCCAGAAGCAGCGCGTGTTGGTATTACCTTAATCCGATGTTGTTGGCAGCAGCAGGAAAAAAACGTACTTATTCACCCTCCTTCCGAGACCTGGAGACCTGTCAGCCCAACAAGTACGCCATCATAGGGAAATTTCAGGGATGGACTGACCCTATAGTCACACACTAGGGGGGATGGACACATCATTATTTAGATCAATGTTCTTACTCACAGTTTAGATGCTTCTGTTCGAATCAGAGATTCAGTAAGTATAAGGTTTTGTCTTACATCGTCAAGGGTACCGGTCCGCTCAACCCTCAAGGAGTGCCCCTGACTCCCTGCATGTTGGAGTTTTAAGGACGCTACTGATTGGTGTTCGGGATCATGTGATCCCGCATCACATGATAGAGATCAAGTTTTTTACTTCCTGGTTTTTAAGGACGCCCTTGATTGGTGCTTGGGATCATATGATACCACATCACATTGCATGGCATCCAGCTGCATTGTGGGGCATTGAGTTTACAAAGCTGGTGATTTTTAGGAATCAATTATTTGTGTGCAAACGATATTTGATGTTAATGTCTCTTTCGGTAATATGTCTGAATACATTAGTATGTCACAGTATGTTATTCCAGGGTATCTCATCATTTAATCCAGTTGTGTGTGTAGAGAGTCTATACACCCACCTCTGCTCTTTTTCAAAAATAATTTTTTCAATGTTTCTGGTTTCTTCTGTCATGTGTTCCAGGACTGTCCATCTCATGTCATTCGGAGTGTGATTGTTTATGAAGTGGTCTGCCATTTTGGTTGTATTACATTTGCATCTTATGGTACTTCTGTGTTCTACAATTCGTGTGCTTATTTTTCTGGTCATCATGCCTAGTACTTAAGGTTACATGGACATGTAATAAGATAGATGACATGCTTGCTGTTGCACTTTGTATGCTTTCTCAGTTCCCAGGGGGTAGGTAATCCAACATCTGCTGACTTTGTTGGTGATGTCAAATGACAGACACTACATTGGCCACAAGGGTAGTGACCCGTGATTGATAGTAAACCGAACATTGATAGTGTCTTCTGTGTCTGTTTAGGATATTGTATTGGTCTTGTATGTACCAAACTGTCACGTAGGCCTTTAGCTCTTTTATGTGAGAACAATGGTAAATCCCACTTTCTGCTCCCTACGTTTAATATTTTCCAGTTGTTTTTGATTATTGTTTTGACTTCATTAGACATTGTGTTGTACGTAGTCACGCATACCAATGGTGCTTCTGTCGTTTCTTTTGGATACGTTTCCAGGAGCGATTCTCTGTTCTGGATTTTTGCTAGCTTTTTAGTTTTTTGAATTATATCTTCTGGATACTTTCTGGCTCTCAGTTTCTCTGCGAGTGTATCTGCTTGTTGTTTGAAATCAATCATCTGACTACAATTCCGTCGTAAGCAAAGGGATTGTCTGTATGGTAGATTTTCGCGCAGTGGTCTAGGGTGGAAGCTATCAAATCGCAGAAGGTTGTTTTTAGCTGTTGGTTTATGGTAAGTGTCTGTGTATAGCTTTCCGTTGTTACTGAAAATAGTGACATCCAGGAATACCAATATTTCTTTATCTGTGGTGTAGGTGAACTTGAGGTTGGTGTCCTGATAATTAATCCAATCCACAAATTGTAATGCTGAATCGTTGTCTCCTTTCCATATTACAAAGACATCATCTATGTATCTTCTCCATAACGATATTTGATCCTTGAAGGGATTGCTTTCATGTAATATGCGTTCAGTCTCTAGGTTGTACACATGCAACCCCACCACACTAGGTGCAAAAACACTACCTATTGAAGTCCCGTGGGTTTGTAAATACAGTGTTTTTTCGAATTCAAAGAAGTTTTTTGTTAGGGCAAGACTAGCACATGCCATGAAAAATTCTATTGGTGTTGTATATTTCCAGTCTTCCTTTTGTAATGTTCTTCTTATTACATCTAGCGTGTCGTTCTGCGGTAGACTAGTGTACAAACTCCCCACATCTAGACTCATCAGGAGGTGGATTTGAGGGTTATAGTCAATGTCTTTGATTTGTGACAGAAGATCTTTGGTATCTCTGATAAGTCTCCGTTTTCTGTAGAATGGGTTTCAGAAAGAAATCATAAAATTGTGATAAAGGTTTCAATAAGGATCCTATTCCGGAGACTATTGGTCGTCCTGGTGGTGGGATGCGATTTTTGTGAATTTCTGGCAATATATAAAAGTATGGTGTCCTTGGTGTGGTATTTCTCAGAAAGTCCCCTTCCGACTTTGTAATCCAGCCCTCTGTTTCTGCATCTTCCACCATGGTTGCAATCTCAAGTTTCAATGAAGGGGTGGGATCATCTTTGATGACTTTGTAATGGCGCTCATTGCTTAGTAATCTTGAGCATTCAGTCCTGTATGTCTTGGTGTTCTGGACTACTACCCTTCCGCCTTTATTTGCGGGTTTTATCACTATTTCATTGTCATAATGTAGTTCTCTCAGCGCCAATTTTTCTTGGTTGCTCAAGTTTTGAACTGTCTTTTTCTTGTTCGAATTCAGATTTTCAATTTCTTTATATACCGCCTTTTCAAAGGTATGTATTTCTACTGGTGTTGTATGTGTGGGAGGGAGATATGTTGATTTTTTTCCGTAGGCCAGTGCCTGAGAGGTCCTCAGCAAGGTTGTGTTCACCAAAATGGGCTTTTAAGCGTAATTTCCAAAAGAAACCGGCTAGCTCGCACTGCAGGTGAAATTTGTCAAACTGGGGGGTAGGTACAAACCATAGCCCTTTATTCAGTACCTGTATCTGCATTGGTGTTAAGGTTTTTTTCGACAGATTAGTGACTAGGTTGTTGCTGAGTTCGTTCCCTGCTGTGCAGACATGCTCCTGGTGTTCACTCGGGTGTCTGATCGTATTTCTCCCTCTCTCTCTTCCCAATGGACTTTCCTCCTCCCTCCTTTTCGATTTTGGCCCCTGCCTAAAAAATTGGGGCGATAAGTGTTTTGAAAGTTGGGGTTACACATTGTATTAAAAGGAGGTGCCCAAGGTGGTATTTGGTGGCCGTGTGGATTAAAGGGCGATGGAAAAATGGCATCAGAGATGGTGTTGGATAATTGTATCCTGACCATGGTTGCATCCAAGGTCTCCTCCTGTTCCTTTTCCTAGGATAAGCAGCGTGCAGCTGTAGGAGTACACATAAGAAGCTATATAACTCATAGAGAACATTTAGCTGTAGTGACACAATTGGTCTATAGCTTACAAATAAGTAGAGACTGGAATCAAGTTTCAACTTCAGAACAGACAGTAATCAATTACACCTGGATCTCCTTCAACATGGCAGAAAATATAGGACTCACGTTTACGGATGAGGATGTAAATGAAATCCTATCTGGACCATCATTACTCGCAGATATAAACGTGGCTCAAACTATTGGCCAAACCCACGATTGGGAATCACTAACTGAGAAAAAGAAACATAGGATTCAAGTAATACTTCACGGAGTCATCATGACAGAATATTTAAGAGGATTAATTGTTAACAATGTCCCAAGAACCTTTCTAGAAGACCCTATATTCCGCAAAGTATGGGCACAGATAGCCTGGCACTGTGCAAAGGCTTTCCCAATCCTAATAATAAAGACTGCCCAACGACTGTCAGATAAAATACTTGTTGAAATACAAACAAGTGAGGGAGAAATGAGAGCTACAGTGACAGCTTTAAAAAAAAGATTGGACGAGATAAATAAAGAGACAAATGAATAGAAGGAATACCTGACACAGTCCAAAATCAAAAAACTTCGAAAAGATGTCACACGTTTTGCTTTCAATAAAACATACCCATACTCGACTGCTGAGTATAATATTCCATCAGGGTACAACTCAGACACATCAGAGAAGAACTCGTCAGATGGTAGATCAACAGACTCTGACTCCAGGGGTAGCGACAGTGAACAGAAATGGTCCAATAGGAATAGGAACAGGAGGAGACCTTGGATACAACCATGGTCAGGATACAATTATCCAACACCATCTCCAATGCCATTTTTTTAACCGCCCTTTAATCCACATGGCCACCAAATACCACCATGGGCACCTCCTTTTAATACAAGGTGTAACCCCAACTTTCAAAACACTTATCGCCCCCATTTTTTAGGTAGGGGCCAAAATCGAAAAGGAGGGAGGAGGAAAGTCCATTGGGAAGAGAGAGAGGGAGAGATACGATCAGACACCTGAGTGAACACCAGGAGCATGTCTGCACAGCAGGGAACGAGCTCAGCAGCAACCTAGTCACTAATCTGTCGAAAAAAAACCTTAACACCAATGCAGATACATGTACTAAATAAAGGGCTAGGGTTTGTACCTACCCCTCAGGTTGATAAATTTCACCTGCAGTGCGAACTAGCAGGTTTCTTTTGGAAGTTACGCTTAAAAGCCCATTTTGGTGAATACAACCGTGCTGAGGACCTCTCAGACAAGGGCCTATGGAAAAAATCAACATATCTGCCTCCCACACATACAACACCAGTAGAAATACTTACCTTTGAAAAGGCGGTATATAAAGAAATTGAAAATCTGAATCCAAACAAGAAAAAGACAGTTCAAAACTTGAGCAACCAAGAAAAATTGGCGCGGAGAGAACTACACAATGACAATGAAATAGTGATAAAACCAGCAGATAAAGGCGGAGGGGTAGTAGTCCAGAACACCAAGCATACAGGACTGAATGCTTAAGATTACTAAGCAATGGGAGCCATTACAAAGTCATCAAAGGTGATCCCACCCCTTCATTGAAACTTGAGGTTGCAACCATGGTGGAAGAAGCAGAAACAGAGGGCTGGATTACAAAGTCGGAAGGGGACTTTCTGAGAAATACCACACCAAGGAAACCATACTCTTATACATTGCCAAAAATTCACAAAAATCGTGATCCACCACCAGGACGACCAATAGTCTCCGGAATAGGAACCTTATTGGAACCTTTATCACAATTTTGTGATTTCTTTCTGAAACCCATTCTACAGAAAACAGAGACATATATCAGGGATACCAAAGATCTTCTGTCACAAATCAAAGACATCGACTATAACCCTCAAACCCACCTCCTGATGAGTCTAGACGTGGGGACTTTGTACACTAGTCTACCGCAAAACGACACGCTAGATGTAATAAGAAGAACATTACAAAAGGAAGACTGGAAATATACAACACCAATAGAATTCATCATGGAATGTGCCAGTCTTGCCCTAGCAAAAAACGTCTTTGAATTTGAAAAAACACTGTATTTACAAACCCACAGGACTTCAATGGGTAGTGCTTTCGCGCCTAGTGTGACGGGGTTGTATGTGTACAACCTAGAAACTGAACGCATATTACATGAAAGCAATCCCTTCAAGGATCAAATATCATTATGGAGAAGATACATAGACAATATCTTTGTAATATGGAAAGGAGACAACTATTAAGCATTACAATTTGTGGATTGGATTAATTATCAGGACGCCAACCTCAAGTTCACCTACACCACAGATAAAGAAAGATTGGTATTCCTGGATGTCACTATTTTCAGTAACAACAGAAAGCTATACACAGACACTTACCATAAACCAACAGCTAAAAACAACCTTCTGCAATTTGATAGCTTCCACTCTAGACCACTGCGTGAAAATCTACCGTACGGACATTTCCTTCGCTTACGACGGAATTCTAGTCAGATGATTGATTTCAAACAACAAGCAGATACACTCGCAGAGAAACTGAGAGCCAGAAAGTATCCAGAAGATATAATTCAAAAAACTAAAAAGCGAGCAAAAAACCAGAACAGAGAATCGCTCCTAGAAACGTATCCAAAAGAAAAAGACAAAAGCACCATTGGTATGCGTGACTACGTACAACACAATGTCTAATGAAGTCAAAAAAATAATCAAACACAACTGGAAAATTTTAAACGTAGGGAGCAGAAAGTGGGACTTACCATTGTTCTCACATAAAAAAGCTAAAAACCTACGTGACAGTTTGGTACATACAAGACCAGTACAATATCCTAAACAGACACAGAAGACACTATCAATGTTTGGTTTACCACCGATCACGGGTCACTACGCTTGTGGCCAATGTAGTGTCTGTCATTTGACATCACCAACAAAGTCAGTAGATGTTGGATTACCTACCCCCTGGGAACTGAGAAAGCATACAAATTGCATCAGCAAGCATGTCATCTATATCATTACATGTCCATGTAACCTTAAATACATAGGCATGACGACCAGAAAAATAAGCACATGAATTGTAGAACACAAAAGTACCATAAGATGCAAACGTAATACAACCAAAATGGCAGACCACTTCATAAACAATCATCACACCCCGAATGACATGAGATGGACAGTCCTGGCACACATGACAGAAGAAACCAGAAACATTGAAAAAATTATTTTTGAAAAAGAACAGAGGTGGGTGTACAGACTCTCTGCACACACAACCGGATTGAATGATGAGATACCCTCGAATAACATACTGTGACATACTAATGTATTCAGACATATTACAGAAAGAGACATTAACATTGAATATCGTTTGCACACAAATACTTGGTTCCCTAAAAATCACCAGCTTTGTAAACTCAATGCCCCACAATGTATCTGGATGCTATGTAATGTGATGCGGTTTTAAATGATCCCAAGCACCAATCAAGGGCGTCCTTAAAAACCAGGAAGTAAAAAACTTGATCTCTATCATGCGAAGCGGGATCACATGATCCCGAACACCAATCAGGAGCGTCCTTAAAACCAGGAAGTAAAACACTCGATCTCCAACATGCAGGGAGTCAGGGGCACTCCTTGAGGGTTGAGCGGACCGGTACCCTTGACGAAGTAAGACAAAACCTTATACTTACTGAATCTCTGATTCCAACAGAAGCATCTAAACTGTGAGTAAGAACATCGATCTACATAATGATGTGTCCATTCCCCCTAGTGTGTGACTATAGGGACGGTCCATCCCTGAAATTTCCCTATGATGTCGGTAAATTGACCTAGACATGTAGGTATTCCTTACTCTATTTTGCCATTTTTTGTTATCGGGTGTAAAACACTACTGTCTGTCTGATGTTTTTAAATGTTGTGTGTAGGTCATGTGTATTAATACTGAGAAATGTCACTGGATACAACACAACAACCATTTAGCACTTATTAGGCACAAAATTAAGGGTGCACATTAAAAATTTAAGGACGCCCAAATTTGATTATGAATCATTTCAGCAGTTGACCATACAACGAAAAGGTCCTCAGTGTATGGTCTGTATGTAAATGTGCATGCTTTTCAAAAAAACGATGTGATTTGTACATGCCAATAGGCTGTCTATTATAACTAGCAGGGAAAACACAGGTCCTGAAGAAAGCCAATTGACCTTTTGGAAAAAGAACAATTGATGGACAGAATGCAGAACAATGTCATACATTCACCCCAGTACAGAGATCTGGCCTAAATCCATCGTTTTTTTGCTCACCATACCATTCCAGTTTGGACCCAGCCATATGCAAATCAGTCTTGACCCTGCACCCAATGGGAACAGTCCAGACCGAACTGCCATGCCAGGTCCTCCCTGGACTGGAAACAAGCATTCTAGGACCGGTTTCGGGGTTTCACCCCTCATCAGCCAGGATAGCTTGAATTCAGTGGCATGAAGAGCACGGTACCCACGTATGGGCATACCCGTCCCACTCGGGGTGACAAATGCAAAAAGAACAATTGATGGACAGAATGCAGAACAATGTCATACATTCACCCCAGTACAGAGATCTGGGCCTAAATCCATAGTTTTTTTGCTCACCATGCCATTCCAGTTTGGACCCAGCCATATGCAAATCAGTCTTGACCCTACGCCCAATGGGAACAGTCCAGCCCGAACTGCCATGCCAGGTCCTCCCTGGACTGGAAACAAGCATCCTAGGACCGGTTTCAGGGTTTCACCCCTCATCAGCCAGGATAGCTTGACTCCAGTGGCATGGAGAGCACGGGACCCACATCTGGGCATACCCGTCCAACTAGGGGTGACAAATGCAAAAAGAACAATTGATGGACAGAATGCAGAACAATGTCATACATTCACCCCGGTACAGAGATCTGTGCCTAAATCCATAATTGTGTGTCTTTTGCTTTCTCGCCCTAAGTGCGCCGAGTATGCCCAGCTACAAGGGGGATACGTCTGAGGAATCGGATGGTGAGAATGTTGTATTTTGTGTACAATAGGACAGTGGCGATGCGTCCATTAGGGTGCTGGGGCGCCCACAGCTCCCTCGGCGTCTCTGAACTTAAGTAAACTCTCAGTTTACTTAAGTTCAGAGACGCCGAGGGAGAACTGACAATCATGTCAGTCAGCATGACGTCAGACTGCCCACCCCCTTCAGAGTCTGAAGGGGGTGGGCGTACAGGCGTCATGTTGACTGACATGCATTGTCAGAGTGAAGACCAGGGGCAGGCAGCAGCACAAGTGCGCATGACTGGTGAAGGTCGGCAAATTTTTCTGACCAGCCCAGTCATGCGCACTAGTGTCTGCTCAGGCTGGCGGCTGCGCATTAGGAGACCAAGGGTTGATGAAAGGCTCAAACTTCGGTCTCCCCGCTAAGCCAATCCTGGCGCTGCTGGAGCAGCACCAGTATTGGCTGAAGGGGGTTGCCAGCAGTGACGCGGCTGTTCCTGTAGGCGCCAACGGGACCCCGGAGCAGAGGCAGCGCGGACCCAGTAAGTTTTATTTTATTTTAAAACTCCCCCCGGCCCCCACCCCCGCGTGACCCCCCCCCCGCGAGTATTGCGAGCCGGCACTGAGAAGGAGGAGTGTTTAGAGGAAAGCTAAACCACTACTGTGAAGTGCTACATTAAAATCAATCATTGTCATACTATCAGATGCAGGCACTACTAGTCAGCCAGCATTTAGCATTAGATTTCACAAAATATAATGATTGTTAAATATATATATTAATTACCAAAGTAACAGTAAGGTTTCAGAAGCCCAAAACGCCAAATTATTGTACTTAGACATCCTGGCATCTTTTTCATTTGTTGTCCTCTGGAGTAGAGGTGTCATAGCCTGAGAAACAGTCACTGGTAGGCAGAAAGAGAAGCTTTCATGTTAGGTCTTTTTAAAGCTTGCATCAGTGGACAATAAGTAACTAATATACTAATGTGTATCTTACAAGAGGAGACCCGCCCAAGTCGAAGCCAGCCCATCACCAAGTCAATACCTCTACCTTGCCTGCCAGCAGAATTTGCCCTTGATTACAGGGATAGCTGGACCGTGCCGGGGGAATAGCATGGGGGTGGCAGACATCAACATGGCTGTGCCAGCCCTGCCACACTGGTGTACTTGTTCTGCTTGGCAGTGTGCTTCTTCCAGCTTTATTCTCATAGGCACCACCACCATCATTTCGCCTTGCCAGCCATGTAAAATTCAGATCATTTTTGTTTATGGAGTTTTATATAGCACAAACTTGACCCGAAGGTATCGGGCATCAGAGCGCTTTACATGAGCACCAGTTGCTTTACATGAGGACACATTCATTTTTGTGAGGCACAGGGAGATTAAGCGATTTGCCCAGAATCACAGGATGTTGCGAGTCCTTGCAGAGACTCGAACCCGGTTCCCCAGATTTGAGGTCAACTGCCCTGCCGTTAGGGCAACTCCTCTCCCCAGATAATGTGTAACACTCTTCATTTCCACATGGCAGGAGTTTGGTGGGCCACTGTTTTTGGGAAGGCAGTAATATCACCCTCTGATAGGCACAACCCTTGCCTCTACTATTGCCTTACAATTGGTCACTGGGTGGTGGTATCTTGCCATATGAAGGCTACAACCTCCCTCCATCAAATTATAAATCAGAGGCTCGGTGAGCAAAAGACTAAAAGGATAGAAAAAATATTTTTTTAACACACGTAAATCATAGCAGCAAGACTGTGAGACACTTTGGACTCTGGAAAGCAATGTGAGCTTGCAATCAACTTTTAAACCCATACCCTTTTAATACAGGTCGGTAGATAGAGGCAGTTCGAATGATGCAGGGTAAAACTTATTAGCCCACAGTGAGATCTCGTTGAAAGGTGTCCAGTTTTACATTTCGTTGGCTTGAAATTGTCTGAAGGTTCTATAGCATCAGTCATTACAATATGGCACCATAGACTGTGCTGAGATATCGTAGTCTACTGGGAAATATACACAACTCTCTTTGACAGGGAAGGCTTCAGAAGCAGCACAACGGCTCATTCATGCAATTTAGTAAAACGATGACTAGAAGCCTACAGAATGGATATAGGGTCCTGCAATGTAACAAGGGGTGACTACTTCACAGTATATCTTAAACTGTATTGGAAATTGGTTTCTATCAAAGAAAAAAGAGAGGGATTTTGAATAACAACTTATGACATAAAGAGGTCACATCCAGCAGTAGTGGAATGAAGACGCTGATGAAAAGATAGGTTCTAATGAGACGTTTTACACTTTGGGAAATACCCTGAAGTCCTCCTCAACAGCACCCGCTGCCTAGGGTACAGCACTGCACTGAGAGCACACACGTGTGAATTCCAAGATTAGATTTTCGTAAGACCTGCCTGAAAAACCTCAATGCCAGGATCAGCGTGTAGTGAGCAGAATAGAGTAAACAGAGTAGAGTGACAAGTGCCTTGTTTACTAGTGTGGTCACACCGACAGGGGGGGTAAATTGTGTAACTAGATTCAATGGACAGGAAAAGCCACCTTAAAATGTAAAGTGGAAAACCTATCGAAAGATAGATAGCAGAGGTGAACTGGGTTTGTTACCCAGAGTAGGTATGGTTCTACATTAACAGACATAGAAATCGTAACGTACCTATCAATTGCTACCATAGATTTGGTTTTCTGCAGCCTTAAATTTGAGTGATAGTTGGAACGTTCCACCCACCGCGGCTTGTGCCCAAACACACCTTGCTGTCACTAACCCCACCGGCATTATGCAGTCTATCACCCCATGGAGGGCACACACCTGAGCAAACATGGTGGCATGGGGCCCCCCTACCCAACCCCACGGAGGACACAGATCTAAGCAGCCACCTGCCTAGCCACAGGTAGGGCAGAGAAACGAGCAAACACTCTGGTGGGTACAGTGCCAGTGCCACCTGAAATGTGTGCCCACCCCAGTCTATGGAGCCTCAAAGGGGCCGCTGATAGGATTCTGTAACCTGTTATCAGTGTCATCATACTAATAGGCATGTTTTATCAGCATTATGGAGCATTTTACTTTTTACTATGTCTTTGTTGACGTCAATGTGCTTGTGATGTAGCCCCTCGGGCACTGCAGGCTATGGTGCTTGTGTATCTCTTTTCTGGCTCTCAGTGGTAGCCAACCTTTGCTTTATTTGGTGCTGTGTCCTCCATGGTCTTGCTTTGTCCAGTATTGGTGAGTTGTTTTATTTGATTCAGGCCACTCTCACCCACCTTAGGAAGGGTTGAAAATGATGAAATCTGGAGGTGTTGGTCTCAAACAAGTATTCATCTTGTGGGCGGTTTCCCAGTTGTGCTGTATTGTATGTACCCAGTGTCCGGCCTGGAACGCTTGTTACTGGTGGTAGGTGATGCTGTGGTGCCCTCACCGAAGGCTGTGCAGGGCCAGACAGTAGTGTGTTGTGGCCGGTGGCTTGCTGTGGTACATGCACCGTTCTCAGTCTGTGATTGTTGAGGGGGGAGTTTCAGTGCACCTGGCCCTGTTTCCACTGTTACAATGAGGCGTCTCTTCAGCAGCAGCTTCTGGAGTGCTGTTTGTGACTGACAGGTTGGCAGTGGTGTCAGCGTGTGGGTCACTGTCCGGGGATGCCACACTATCCTCGTCGCCTGTGCTGTGTGGGTGTGTGGGGTGGAGCCTAGCCATGAGGCACTGCAGCGCTGAGAGACACGGAGACACAGAATCACTGGTTGGGCGGATACCTGGATGCTGCTTATGGCAGGCATGGCCCATTTATTTACATTTAAATCAATGTCATAGGGGAAAACCATTCTGTGCAATATGGGCGGGGTGCTTGTGAACAATTTGGAGCTTAACGTTCAGAGAAACAAACAGTTTTTTGGGGGGGGGGAGTTTTTATTGGCACTTGTACAATGAATAAAAAAATAATGGAATACTGTTACGACCGTACAGGGTGCTGTACCGAATTACAAAGACATTTGTAATCCCAGTTCCCTAACCCATAAATTTGGGTATTTTCAAACATCATACATTGCACCATATACAGAGCTAAGGCAAAATAAAGATACATTCTACATTCAAATGATGCTTACATTAGTCCCCCTTGCAGTTAGTACCCTAGCCCCCTTCAGAAGTCAGACTTGCTTGGCAACCCAGAAATTCTCTGAAATAATGTATGAGTTTTCTTTTATGAATGCCTAGAAGAACTGAATTTTTAGTCCATTTATCACAGAAATAGTGCTGAAAATCGCACCAAAAAGATGCCAATTCTTTAAAAATTTCTTCACGGGGGAGAACCCCCCCGAACCCCTCTTATTGCCATCGGGCTCGCTCGCTGTGCTCGCTCGCATACGTTGATTCGCTCTGCATACACCCCACCAGTTTCCAATTCCACCAGCTGCCACTGCAATAGGATGAGGATGACCTGAACAAAGGTGTGATGCAAATTGAATCTGAAAAGGTCATAAGGCCACTAAGAATGATGATTGTAGCTGAGGTTGCGATCAATATGATGGCTGATTCTGGCTCGTTTTTCACTTTGATTGGTACAAAAGAGTAGGAACGATTCAAAGATATCAGTTTAAGGAAGTCCAATGTGCGACCAATTGCCTATGGAGGGAGATCCATAGCAGTTGTAGGTGAATTTGATGCAGTGTTGGATTTTAAAGGGAACAAAGCGAGCTCCACTATATACGTGGCCAAAGATGGATCATGTCTTTTTGGGTGGTTGGAGCAGAGGAAGTTGGGAATAATTATTGATCCCAATAGCCCTGAGCAGGTGTTGTTGAAAGGTGAATGTGTGGCAGCTGCTGGTGATTGTCCGTGGGTCAAAGCATTCCCGGAGATTTTTCAAGAGACACTGGGAAAACTTAAGGGCTTTTCTCATCAAATCATATTAAACTCTGTGGTTATTCCAGTGGTGCACAAAGTGAGGCGTGTGCCTCTAACCATGAGAAAGGAACTCAGAAAGGAATTGGATGCTTTGTGTGAGCAAGGCATTAGTGAAGCAATTGAAAGTTCAGAATGGTTGTCCCCCATTGTGTTAGCAAGAAAGGCTTATGGGGCGTTGAGGATGTGCGTTGACATGAGGGACTTCACCAACAGAATCTGGGTAGGTAGGCATCCTCTGCCCAATATAAATTAAATGTTGACCTCTCTTAAAGGTGCCAAGGGGTTTACAATCTTAGATATGACAGCTGCAAATCACCAGATTTCGCTCAAGTGTGAGTCGAGGCACTTGGCATCTTTTATCATGCCTGAGGGTGCGTTTAGATTTAAACGCATGCCTTTTGGTTTGGCTTTGGCCTTCTCTGTTTTTCAGAGAGTAGTGGAGGTGTTGTACAAGGGTATTCCCAATGTTTGTTGTTTTCAAGCCGATATTCTTATTTTTGCCCAAGACACGTCCTCTCTTGACAAGTCATTGGAAATGGTTTTGGCTGTTTTGAGAGACAAAGGCGTGACATTGAGAGCAGACAAGTGCAAGTTTGCAATTGAGTATGTGGACTACTTGGGCTACAAGATTTCTGGACAAGGGGTGGAACCGAAGGAAAGTTTAGTGAGGACGATTGCTGATTTCCCGGTTCCCATTAACAAGGATCTGGTGCGGTCGTTCATTGGCATGTTGGAATTTTATTCCCATTTCATACCTAAGTGTGTGGAAAGAACATTTAGTTTGAAGGACTTTGCTCAAGAAGAATGAAAAATTTGCATGGAGTGAGGGGGTAGATCGTGAGTTTTATGTCATTAAAAAGGAAGTTGCTAAGGCTATTCCTTTGAAGCCTTTTGACTAGGCCAGGGTGGAGTTCGCGTAGTTGTGCTACGTGGAACTCTGTGAAGTGTCATAAAAAAACTCTGCGGCGCTACCTATCTTGTGGACAGGTGGTACTCTAAGACTCGGAGAACCCATTTCAGGTCAGGTACTCTACTGTGAAGATTGCATGCCCAAGTAAGGTATTCTACGCATGTTTGTTGAGAAGGCTTTCTGTTTCTTGCTTAAACAGTAAAGCAAGAGAGTAGTCATGGTCATGGTGGACCCCCCAAACTTGTGTATGTATTATTATCATAGTATACCAGCAGTTGATGACAGTGCAACAGGGCTGGAAGTATGAGGAGGACGGCCCCATTGCATTTGCCAACCAAGACCATATGTCCTTTATTGACCAATTTTTGCACCCCTTCATTGCGGTTCAATAACTCAGATTCAATAATTCAGATTCATCATAGCTCTGCCCCTCCATTACAAAAAGTGTTTGGTTGGCGTGACTACCTGGCTTTTCAAACATTGCCAACCAACAAAATACCTAACGTGATATTTTGATAGAAGATACTGTAACCAAACTGTAGTGATGTTTTGTGGTTGTATTTTGCTTGAAAAATAATAATAGGAGGTGGCGTATCTGACATCTAAAATGTGTAATGTTTTTTCTAGCCGCACAGACCACCAGTGCCGTGGCCGGCAGTGAGAGTGCCAGTGGAGGGGACGTGGCAGTGGTCAACGAAGGGGGAATCCCAGCGGCGGTAGGGACGGGCAGTGGTAAATCACACTGCTTGCTTATTGACAATTAGTAATATACTCACTGCAAGGGCGTTGACTCGTGAACACCCCGCTTTAGCAGATACAGTGGGAGTTGAGTAGTTATGGCCTCTTCTATCTGCAACTCAGCAGACAAAGGTTCATAAATGAACTTTAACAATTATTGGATTGATGGGAAAGGGAAAACAAGGTAGAAGGAGAAAGGATGGGTTAAATGTCGGTAATATGAGTGAAAGGACGCATGAGTGAAATGATGCATATAGGTAGGTGATAGGATGCATGGGTGGGTGAAGGATGGATGAAAGGGTATATGGGTGAAAGGATGCCTGCCTGGGTGGGTGAAAGGGTATGGGGGAAAGGGTGCCTGCCTGGGTGGGTGAAATGAATGCTCAGGTGGGTTAAAGGCAAAGCAGGATGGGTAAATGGGTGAAAGG
Organism: Calotriton arnoldi; assembly: GCA_963921515.1. Classification (NCBI taxonomy): domain Eukaryota; kingdom Metazoa; phylum Chordata; class Amphibia; order Caudata; family Salamandridae; genus Calotriton; species Calotriton arnoldi. The sequence goes on from CAWUFW010002539.1 coordinate 469,150, forward strand.
ATGCATGGGTGGGTAAATGGATATTGGTGAAAGGTTCGTTGGGAGCCATGTTTGGATGGATAGATTGGATATATATGGATGGATGGTTTTCTATGGTGAAAGACTGGATGAGAGAATAAAAAGCTTAAATGGTGCGTATCAAAGCCAAGGGTGAAGATTAAAAATACTAGACGAACAATTCAATGATGAATGGATAATTGCTTGACTTTTGCGGATGGGATAGTCTGTGATGAACGTGCCAAAGCTATATCCCGTTCCTTAATCCTTTCTCTGTACTGCAGTACATCGCTTTTCCCACCGTTTACTTACGGCAGACAGGATGTCCACATGATTGATTTTTTTTATACGTGACATGTATCCTTCATAGTATTCATCTGCCTTGAGCAAGACGCCGATATTTTCATGGGAGTACTCTCCGTCGCTTGTAAGACTCCTTAAATATACTATTTCTTGCTGAGGATTGGTTTGGAGACATAGGCTCTGGAGGAATAATATACAAAACGTATTGCATATGGAATTACAGACAATAGTTCTACTTAGCTTTGCCCTGAGGAAGTCGTTGGGTGATGACCCAATGATGAAACACGTGTTAGCTACATTTATCATCTGGCTGTGACTGTATCAACCATTGTACCAACTAAACTGTAACGATGTACTACTGGGTGTGATTCTTCTGAAATACGAAGTGAAAACCTGGAATTAAAGAAGAAAGTTTTCCAACAACTATACGTTTACGAACTCTTGAACATTATTGCCTTTGCTCAGGATAAAGACTTATTGTTACTTCTATTCTTTGGGGCTTGTTAGTCCGCAAAATTCTTTGAAACGTGGGGTGGCCGTTTCTCCTTTATCCTTAGGAGAGTTCAGAGGAATTTAGGAATTTTTACTTGTTTTACGGTTTTGCGCAGAATTTGACCCAGACGCGCTCATCATTTAAGTTCATCTGGCTTGTAGTCTGGGTAAAATTGAAAGGCATTTTAGAAAAGAGCAGGGCCATTAGAATAAGAAAATTGTCTATTAAGGCTGTCCCAGCTGCAGACTGCAGAGACTAGCAAAGTACGACTAACGAGTACAACTAGGGCACCAGATGAGATAGCATACCTCCATTAATTAAATTAGCACAATGAGTGAGAGAATACTTGTACTCCATTGTGCATAATGCATTCCTTATTAGTGAGAGGAAATGTATTTTTATTTTTCCACACAAAGTGTCTGTTTAGTTACTTTTTACTAGGAAATCCTTCAAAAGGAAAAATGAAAACCAGTTTATTTAAGCTGGTGTGCTGCTGTATTTATTCTCTGTAAATTCCTTTCAGACAGTTAGTGCATTTGCCTTTGGTTTTATGTCAGGCATGTGCATGTAATGGCTGTGACTCTAATCACATCAAATCTAATGGCCCTAGGGTACCATCAATGTACTGCTACTGTGCCACCCGCTACATAATTTTAAACACGTTTTTGCACAGAGCTTTGTTTACTATTTGTTTTTTTTTTTTCTTTCTAGCTACTCCTAGTCATCGTCCATCTTGTCAGGATATAGCAGCCCGGCTGCGTCAACAGAAGCTGGAGTTGATATGGTCCGAGTACCAGGGGCTGGTGGCCCTGGAGGAGGAGGCAGCTGCGTAGGGCACCAGCCAGGCCCCAGCACCTCCAGCCTCTCAACCCCGGCGCCGCAGTCTGCTGGCAGCCACCAATCATTCACTGCTGCCACTCCTCAGACCGCACTTTCCAACGCCGCGTCCTGTTGAGGCTGGCACGGATAGAAGCCTGGTGGAGCCAGATGGAGGGGGCACCTAAAAGAGCTCCTGGGCCTTGCCCGCTGTGTGTAGTACCCTTCCGCCCCTTTTTAACTTTTGTTTTGGTTGGGGGGGCTTGTTGTGGGTGGAGGGTGGGACTGTGGGAGTTGGGAGCGGGACAGTTTGGACTTTCTTTTTTGGACAATGATGGACATTTTGGTGAGACAATGAATGTGGATGGGGAGATTTGTTTGGAGAGAGGTGTGGGCCAGTTGTGTGGGTTTAAGGGGTGGGGTTTTATTGTTTGGGTAATAAATATTTATGTTACGTTTTTTGTGCCTCAAATCTTTTTGGAGGTGTTTACTTTTCACTGCTGCCTTTTAGTTTTAGCGCAACTTGTTTTTAAAATATTTTGATAGTGTATAACAATTAGGTATGTGATACCCTTGTCCTACTACTCTTCTAGTCTAACCAGTCTGCAACTATATTGACCACTAAGGGGGGGGCGAGGTTGCCATTGCCTATATTGCCTACAGCTTAGTAGAACAATGCTCCATAATTCTCTTACCGAATAGAAAAAGCGAGGTCTGCAGGGTTTCCCATGGTGCCATGATGGTGGTGGTAGTAGTAGCAGACTAGCACACTAACAGTGAAGGAATCAGAAATGAGGTCTCATTCCCACCTAGTTGAACTCCAACTGTAAAATTTTAATCGGAAGGATTATTCATCCCAGGCAACTAAATTGAAATAAAAACTGAGTTAGTGGGTTATATATTATTATATTATAGCTTTACAAACAATTGAGACCAGACTACACAACAAAGAATACCTGATAGTGAAAATATAACAAGCAATACTAAATTATGCATAGCAACGGTGAGCTAGTATTTCTATTAAAATAAAAGTTACTCTCGAATCGTGAAGAGGAGTCAAAGTATGGAGTGGACATGTTTAAGAGTTTACGTAACACAACACACAATGCCTGAATGATCATGCTTACGAATGATGTTCTTCTATATCTAAAAAAAAGGATCACTTTTTATGCATGGGTGGGTAAATGGGGTCAGTGTGGGCTATTGTTTCAGTAATAGAAGTAGAACTGAAGATCCTGCACTGAGTTGGTGTTGCTGTAACCACATCCGCCCCACCAAGTGTGTGATCAATTAATGGTGTATATTATTAAGTCACAGGTCAATAAATCACACAGTCCGGGGAAAGAGAGTTAGAGACTTGATGAATGGATGGGAAAAGGGATTTTAGGAAAGGTGTGACAAACACTACACAAAGACGATATTCATCTGGGCGATGAGCAGCCAACCATCATCAATCTGTTGTGGGAGGAAAAGGAAACTGTGATTCACGCTTGCAGTGTCACGTGCTACACACTTTTCCACGATATGTATTATTGATGCATTTAGGTTATGTTTTCGTGACTGTTATACTTTGATGGCAATCTACTTTCCTTCTTCTCTCAAAAAGTTTTTTTGTTTCCCATACAGATTTCATGAAATGTATATTAGGTAGAGTATTGACATAGGTCAGCCTACGCAGTGGTGTCATCTTACTAAATTGTGTGGTAAGATAAGGAGCCTGTTTTCTATTTATTTTGTCCTGATGAATGCCACGGACCCGTTGGGCCAGATAGGCAGAAACATGTCAACAACATTTACCACTACGGTGATGGGACAAGAAGTTCCTCATGCCCACCGGTCTTGTACTTTAATATCATATAATCCCCTCCTCAGAATAAAATTCATTCTGGCAATTATACTGATTTTTAAACTCACTCACTATATGGGCCCCCACTTAGCTTTAGAAGTGCCTCCCTGTCTCCAGGTATAGGCCAGCTCTCCATCAAACCTGGTTTTTGGAGAGCGAGGACTGCTGATGATGAAGCATGACACCTGGTGGTGTGTGAGGACAGTCCTTAACTTTTTGTGAGATGCCATCACTCATTTCACTTAGCATTTTCTAGGTTTTAGTCACGACACTTGGAGCAGCTTCTGTTGTGTTTTCACGTTAGGTTGGAGGCTAGCTGACTCCAAGCGCCCCGCGCCTCTCTTTCCCTCCCTTGGTGTCTGCTAGGGTTAGTGTGCTACATTTCTTGTGGACATCCCTGCCACACCAGGAGACAAAAGGGTTGAAAAAAGGTCAGTCAAAAAGTGACTGGAGGTAGCTCTTCTCCAGATCTGTGCTGACTGTTGTGGAAAGAAAAGAACTGACATGAGCAAACTGGGGTGGCGCCTATATAGGCACCGCACATATCACTTCCGGCGTTGATGACATCACGTGAGCCGAACGACACCTACCGGCGCAGAGTTATACTACTCGCAAAAAAAGTCCGGATCAAGTCTGTCACCTGGGGATAATTTTAAGGTAAGGAATATACAGCTAGAAGTCTCTATCAGATCATGTATTTAATGTAACATAATGCAATTTTATATTTTTCTATTAGAATAACTGGACGCCAGGCATGTGAGGTCAGTGGCACCCTCTCCAACAAAGAGAGCAAGAAGGTGGATTCTATTAGTACTACAAGGAGCGTAACAGCAAGTAAAGCCCCTGGTTATGGATGAAGGGGTGCAAATGAGAACCTGTGAGCTATGTGAGAGGAGTTGAAGGGAACTAAAGGTAGAAAATAAAAAAACACAGTGTGTTAATAAGAAAGAAGGAGTGGATAGTAATGGAACATCGAAAAGACAGGCTGCCAGAGATGCTGACATGAGAAGTCGTTTCTTGAATTAAATTAATGATGCTAACAGAGGTACTGTTCATCTTGGATGAAGCCAGGATCAACTGTCACTAACCTCACATTGCACGTATCTGGGGATACTGTCCCTCATTTTTAATGGCTCGAGTTTGCACCAGGTGAGACTCAGGAGAAAAGTATTTATCATATGGTAGAAGACTGAATGAATCCACAAACTATGAGGCATACCAAGACCCAGATGACTGAAAACTAGGCCCAGGCATAAAACTCTGCTCCGCTCGCGGAATTCGGGCCCTCCATGCTCCGCGGAGGAATGCGGAGTTCCTGAATTCCGCTTTTAGGGCGCGAAGCAGAGTTTTTTCCGTTCATGCGCTCGAGTTTTGTTTTGGCACTCACTTGCAGACGCCAAGATAATCTTGGGCCACTTGTGAGCACGCACAAGACTTCTTGCACCACTAGCGAGCTCCCACAAGACTTTGCGCTTATTTGCACGGCTTCCAGCTGCAACAGCGCCAATGTAGTGCCGATCATGATCGCAAACGGAGCGCTCAAGCAGGTTTTGTGCTCCAGATACAGGGGAGAGGCTTTTCGAGTGGATTTTCTTCTCCAACTGGCTGTTGAAGTTTTTTTTGTGCGAGGTCTTTTTTGTTTCTTTTTTTTTTCCAACAGGAAGGAAGTGCCCCAGATACTCCAACTTCCTGTTCCTGTCCAGCAAGCTCCTCCCAGTGCTTTGTCCATCTCCTTTTCTTAGGGATTTGGAGCTGGAAGGATCACTCTCCTTGACTGCTGCATATATACCATTGGATTTAATGACTTTGTATTTGAGGTTTCACAAGTAAGTTGAAAACCTGGTGTATAAGGGTGTTGTTTGTTTGATTGGGGGCATGCACCAGGATTTATTTGTACTTTTATTTTATGTTAAAAATGTATTGTGATAGGTGGCCTGCATGTTCAGTAGGGGCCTAGTTATTTTTTTGCATGTAATTTTTCTTCTTTTGTAAATGAAAAATGTTGCACAGTTCAGTACATTTTCACCATGTTTTTTAAATAAATTTGCAATTTTAATATAATTCACTATGTGACCTAGTCTGCCAATGGGCCTTCCAGCCAGTAGGCCCAGTACTAGTTATGGGTGCATGAAACAACTGTTTCTGTGGTGTCTATTGAATTGAAAAATCATTTAGGCCATGGATGGCATTGGATTAAATTACAAAATGTGATTTTTGGGGGTATTTCAAGTTTTTTTTCCTGCAAACAGGTATAGGTGGGGCAATTATATTTGATGCCTTTGAAGAATGTGTGTTGTCAATCAAAACATTCACCCCCAGTCAAGAGATCTGGGTTAAATCCATCATTCTTTTGCTCACCATGCCACCCAGTTTAGACCTGGCCATATGCAAATCAGTCTTGACCCTGTGCCTCATGGGAACAGTCCAGCCCGAACTGCCAAGCCAGGTCCTCCCTGGACCGGAAACAAGCATCCTAGGACCGGTTTCGGGGTTTCACCCCTCTTCAGCCAGGATAGCTTGATTCCAGTGGCACAGTGAGCCCAGGACCCACGTCTGGGCATACCTGGCGCACTTAGGGCGAGAAAGCAAAAGACACACAATTGATGGACGGAATGCAGAACAAATCAAAACATTCACCCCCAGTCAAGAGATCTGGGTTAAATCCATCATTCTTTTGCTCACCATGCCACCCCAGTTTAGACCTGGCCATATGCAAATCAGTCTTGACCCTGTGCCTCATGGGAACAGTCCAGCCCGAACTGCCAAACCAGGTCCTCCCTGGACCGGAAACAAGCATCCTAGGACCAGTTTCGGGGTTTCACCCCTCTTCAGCCAGGATAGCTTGATTCCAGTGGCACAGTGAGGCCAGGACCCAAGTCTGGGCATACCTGGCGCACTTAGGGCGAGAAAGAAAAGACACACAATTGATGGACGGAATGCAGAACAAATCAAAACATTCACCCCCAGTCAAGAGATCTGGGTTAAATCCATCATTCTTTTTGCTCACCATGCCACCCCAGTTTAGACCTGGCCATATGCAAATCAGTCTTGACCCTGTGCCTCATGGGAACAGTCCAGCCCGAACTGCCAAGCCAGGTCCTCCCTGGACCGGAAACAAGCATCCTAGGACCGGTTTCAGGGTTTCACCCCTCTTCAGCCAGGATAGCTTGATTCCAGTGGCACAGTGAGCCCAGGACCCACGTCTGGGAATACCTGGCGCACTTAGGGCGAGAAAGCAAAGACACACAATTGATGGACGGAATGCAGAACAAATCAAAACATTCACCCTCAGTCAAAAGATCTGGGTTAAATCCATCATTCTTTTGCTCACCATGCCACCCCAGTTTAGACCTGGCCATATGCAAATCAGTCTTGACCCTGTGCCTCATGGGAACAGTCCAGCCCGAACTGCCAAGCCAGGTCCTCCCTGGACCGGAAACAAGCATCCTAGGACCGGTTTCGGGGTTTCACCCTCTTCAGCCAGGATAGCTTGATTCCAGTGGCACAGTGAGCCCAGGACCCACGTCTGGGCATACCTGGCGCACTTAGGGCGAGAAAGCAAAAGACACACAATTGATGGACGGAATGCAGAACAAATCAAAACATTCACCCCCAGTCAAGAGATCTGGGTTAAATCCATCATTCTTTTGCTCACCATGCCACCCCAGTTTAGACCTGGCCATATGCAAATCAGTCTTGACCCTGTGCCTCATGGGAACAGTCCAGCCCGAACTGCCAAGCCAGGTCCTCCCTGGACCGGAAACAAGCATCCTAAGACCGGTTTCGGGGTTTCACCCTCTTCAGCCAGGATAGCTTGATTCCAGTGGCACAGTGAGCCCAGGACCCACGTCTGGGCATACCTGGCGCACTTAGAGGCGAGAAAGCAAAAGACACACAATTGATGGACGGAATGCAGAACAAATCAAAACATTCACCTCCAGTCAAGAGATCTGGGTTAAATCCATCATTCTTTTGCTCACCATGCCACCCCAGTTTGGACCTGGCCATATGCAAATCAGTCTTGACCCTGTGCCTCATGGGAACAGTCCAGCCCGAACTGCCAAGCCAGGTCCTCCCTGGACCGGAAACAAGCATCCTAGGACCGGTTTCGGGGTTTCACCCCTTTTCAGCCAGGATAGCTTGATTCCAGTGGCACAGTGAGCCCAGGACCCACGTCTGGGCATACCTGGCGCACTTAGGGCGAGAAAGCAAAAGACACACAATTGATGGACGGAATGCAGAACAAATCAAAACATTCACCCCCAGGCAAGAGATCTGGGTTAAATCCATCATTCTTTTGCTCACCATGCCACCCCAGTTTAGACCTGGCCATATGCAAATCAGTCTTGACCCTGTGCCTCATGGGAACAGTCCAGCCCGAACTGCCAAGCCAGGTCCTCCCTGGACCGGAAACAAGCATCCTAGGACCGGTTTCGGGGTTTCACCCTCTTCAGCCAGGATAGCTTGATTCCAGTGGCACAGTGAGCCCAGGACCCACGTCTGGGCACACCTGGCGCACTTAGAGGCGAGAAAGCAAAGACACACAATTGATGGACGGAATGCAGAACAAATCAAAACATTCACCCCCAGTCAAGAGATCTGGGTTAAATCCATCATTCTTTTGCTCACCATGCCACCCCAGTTTAGACCTGGCCATAAGCAAATCAGTCTTGACCCTGTGCCTCATGGGAACAGTCCAGCCCGAACTGCCAAGCCAGGTCCTCCCTGGACCGGGAAACAAGCATCCTAGGACCGGTTTCGGGGTTTCACCCCTCTTCAGCCAGGATAGCTTGATTCCAGTGGCACAGTGAGCCCAGGACCCACGTATGGGCATACCTGGCGCACTTAGGGCGAGAAAGCAAAAGACACACAATTGATGGACGGAATGCAGAACAAATCAAAACATTCACCCCCAGTCAAGAGATCTGGGTTAAATCCATCATTCTTTTGCTCACCATGCCACCCCAGTTTAGACCTGGCCATATGCAAATCAGTCTTGACCCTGTGCCTCATGGGAACAGTCCAGCCCGAACTGCCAAGCCAGGTCCTCCCTGGACCGGAAACAAGCATCCTAGGACCGGTTTCGGGGTTTCACCCTCTTCAGCCAGGATAGCTTGATTCCAGTGGCACAGTGAGCCCAGGACCCACGTCTGGGCATACCTGGCGCACTTAGGGCGAGAAAGCAAGAGACACACAATTGTAACATTTCGTAGCCGTTAATTTTCATTTTTGGCATTGCTGAATTAAAGCTCTATTTTGTACTACCAATCCATGCATATATTGTCTGGCCAGTGTGTGAGTGTGTTCGCCATAGGCCACTATTTGTATTTGTTCCCCATGCCATGTGGCCAGGGGCCATTTTGTACAGTCAGTTCCCATAGGCCTGAATGTGCTCTTTGTTTGCGGCCATGCCTCCTTGCTTGCTATTTGACCATGTGGTCGGTGGCCACTTTGTGCAGTCAGTGTGCTTTTGCCATAGCCTGTATGTGTTCTTAGTTCCCCATGCCTTCTTGCTTCCTGTAGTGACCATGTGGCTGACAGTCATTTTGTGTAGCCAGCCAGTGTGCTTTTGCCATATGCCTGCATGTGTTCTTTGTTCCTCATGCCTTCTTGCTTGCTGTTGTGACCATGTGGCTGGCAGTCATTGTGTGTACCCAGCCAGTGTGCTATTGCCATGGGCCTGCATGCCTTCTTTGTTCCCCAAGCCTTCTTGCTTGCTTGTTGTTGTGACCATGTGGCTGGTGGCCATTTTGTGTAGGCAGCCAGTGTGCTTTTGCCTTAGGCCTGCATGTCTTCTTTGTTGTGGCCATGCTTCCTTGCTTGCTGTTTGACCATGTGGTCGGTGGCCATTTTGTGTAGCCATCCAGAAACACATGTGTCTAGTGATTGACAGCACTAACCTGCTCCAGCCTTGGTGAAACACTTCAGCAAAAAATCAAGTAAGCATTCAAAGTGAACTGCATTTACCATAATGCTAAGGGGTGAACTGGCTGAGAGGTGAAGCAGTGTGCTCCCATCCCTCTTCTGTTTGAAAAGGATCCCTTGAGACACTGAGCTGATGAGCTTTTGGAGATGCACCTGTGTGCCAGAGAGAGGTACTGAGACCTGAGAGGATTGTGGCAGCTTGCTCAGCAACCCTAGATCATTTTTTTTATCTCTACTGATGAAGGATAATATCCAGAAACACATGTGTCTAGAGATTAACAGCACTAACCTACACCAACCTTGGTGAAACACTTCAGCAAAAAATCAAGTAAGCATTCAAAGTGACCTGCATTTACCATAATGCTAAGGGGTGAATTGGCTGGGAGGTGAAGCAGTGTGCTCCCATCCCCCTTCTGTTTGAAAAGGATCCCTTGAGCCATTGAGCTGACGAGCCTTTGAAGATGCACCTGTGCGCCAAAGAGAGGTACTGAGACCTGAGAGGATTGTGGCAGCTTGCTCAGCAACCCCAGATAAATTTCGTTTTTTATCTCTACTGATGAAGGATAATATCCAGAAACACATGTGTCTAGAGATTGACAGCACTAACCTGCACCAACCTTGGTGAAACACTTCAGGAAAAAATCAAGTAAGCATTCAAAGTGAACTGCATTTACCATAATGCTAAGGGGTGAACTGGCTGGGAGGTGAAGCAGTGTGCTCCCATCCCCCTTCTGTTTGAAAAGGCTCCCTTGAGCCATTGAGCTGACGAGCTTTTGGAGATGCACCTGTGCGCCAGAGAGAGGTACTGAGACCTGAGAAGATTGTGGCAGCTTGCTCAGCAACCCCAGATAAATTTCGTTTTTATCTCTACTGATGAAGGATAATATCCAGAAACACATGTGTCTAGAGACTGACAGCACTAACCTGCACTAACCTTGGTGAAACACTTCAGCAAAAAATCAAGTAAGCATTCAAAGTGAACTGCATTTACCATAATGCTAAGGGGTGAAACGGCTGGGAGGTGAACCAGTGTGCTCCCATCCCCCTTCTGTTTGAAAAGGCTCCCTTGAGCCATTGAACTGACGAGCTTTTGGAGATGCACCTGTGCACCAGAGAGAGGTACTGAGACCTGAGAAGATTGTGGCAGCTTGCTCAGCAGCGCCAGATCATTTTTTATTTTTATCTCTACTGATGAAGGATAATATCCAGAAACACATGTCTAGAGATTGACAGCACTAACCTGCACCAACCTTGGTGAAACACTACAGCAAAAAATCAAGTAAGCATTCAAAGTGAACTGCATTTACCATAATGCTAAGGGGTGAACTGGCTGGGAGGTGAAGCAGTGTGCTCCCATCCCCCTTCTGTTTGAAAAGGCTCCCTTTAGCCATTGAGCTGATGAGCTTATGGAGATGCACCTGTGCGCCAGAGAGAGGTACTGAGACCTGAGAGGATTGTGGCAGCTTGCTCAGCAAACCCAGATACATTTCATTTTTTATCTCTACTGCTGAAGGATAATATCCAGAAACACATGTGTCTAGATATTGACAGAACTAACCTGCACCAACCTTGGTGAAACACTTCAGCAAAAAATCAAGTAAGCATTCAAAGTGAACTGCTTTTACCATAATGCTAAGGGGTGAACTGGCTGGGAGGTGAAGCAGTGTGCTCCCATCTCCCTTGTGGATGTGTTCTTTGTTCCCCATGCCTTTTTGCTTTTTGTGATCATGTGGCTGGCAGCCATTTTGTGAAGCCAGCCACTGTGCTTTTCCCTCAGGCCTGCATGTCTTCTTTGTTGTGGCCATGCCTCCTTGCTTGCTTTTTGACCATGTGGTCGGTGGCCATTTTGTGAAGCCAGCCACTGTGCTTTTGCCATAGGCCTGGATTTCTTCTTTGATCCCCATACCTTCTTGCTTGTTGTTGTGACCATGTGGCCGGCGGCCTTTTTGTGTAGGCAGCCAGTGTGCTTTTGCCATAGACCTGCATGTTTTCTTTGTTCTCCATGCCTTCTTGCTTGTTGTTGTGACCATGTGTCTGGTGGCCATTTTGTGTAGGCAGCCAGTTTGCTTTTGCCATAGGCCTGCATGTCTTCTTTGTTGTGGCCATGCCTCCTTGCTTGCTGTTTGACCATGTGGTTGGCGGCCATTTTGTGTAGCCAGCCAGTGTGCTTTAGCCATAGGCCTGCTTGTTTTCTTTCCTCCCCATGCCTTCTAGCTTGGTGTTGTGACCAAGTGGCTGGTGGCCATTTTGTGTACTTTTGTCATAGGCTTGCATGTCTTCTTTGTTGTGGCCATGCCTGCTGTTTGACCATGTAGTCGATGGCTATTTTGTGTAGCCAGCCGTGTGCTTGTGCCATAGGCCTGGGTGTGTTCTTTGTTCCCCATGCCTTCTTGCTTGTTGTGATCATGTGGCTGGTGGCCATTTTGTGTAGCCAGCCACTGTGCTTTTGCCGTAGGCCTGCATGTATTATTTGTTGTGGCCATGCCTCCTTGCTTGCTATTTGACCATGTGGCTGGTGGCCATTTTGTGTAGCCAGCCAGTGTGCTTTTGCCATAGGCCTGCATGTCTTCTTTGTTGGGGCCATGCCTCCTTGCTTGCTGTTTGATGATGTGGTCGGTGGCCATTTTGTGTAGCCAGCCAGTGTGTTTTTGCCATAGGCCTGAATGTCTTCTTCGTTCCCCATGCCTTCTTGCTTGTTGGTGTGAACATGTGGCTGGCAGCCATTTTGTGTAGGCAGCCAGTGTGCTTTTGCCATAGGCCTGCATCTTTTCTTTGTTCCCCATGACTTCCTACTTGTTATTCTGAGCATGTGGCTGGCGGCCATTTTGTGTAGCCAGCCAGTGTGCTTTTGCCATAGTCCTGCATGGCTTCTTTGTTGTGGCCATGCCCCCTTGCTTGCTGTTTGACCATGTGATCGGTGTCCATTTTGTGTAGCCAGCCAGTGTGCTTTTGCCATAGGCCTGAATATTTTATTTGTTCTCCATGCCTTCTTGCTTGTTGTTGTGTGCATGTGGCTGGCGGCCTTTTGCGTAGCCAACCAGTGTGCTTTTGCCATAGGCCTGCATGTCTTCTTTGTTGTGGCCATGCCTTCTTGCTTGCTGTTTGACCATGTGGTCGGTAGCCATTTTGTGTAGCCAGCCATTGTGCTTTTGCCATAGGCCTGGATGATTCTTTGTTCCCCATGCCTTCTTGCTCAGTGTTGTTGTTGTTGACCATGTAGCACTAGCTGGCAGCTTGCATGGATGGTTGAGATTTGAGATCAGTTTAATAAATGATATGCTTGAGGATAAGTTCACTTATTTATAATATTTATTAATTTGAATATTTTCATGTTAGGTTTTTCAATTTGAATTTTTTTAATTTGAATTTTATTTCAACTTTAAAAAAATTATAGCATTTTTTATTTTATTTTTTATTTTCTAAAAATATAATTCTTTTTTTCTTTTTCACATTTTCCAAACATTCAGCATCAACCCCTTGTCTGCTATAGCACACAGCAGCATTCATTGTCTAAGGATTATTCCATTGACATCTGCACCTCCCTGAGTGCCACATCCCAACTTGATGCACATAAAGCAAACAGTTACATCTGTATGTTGTTGCTCTTTCTTATCCTTCCTGAGTGTGCACCATGAAAGTTTATGTTGGTGTGGTTTTACAAATGGATACACTGTGTTGTTGATTATTTATAATAACTTAAGAAACCACACTAAATGATATTGTTTGTTTCTACTACTAATTGAACTGCATAAATGACACATTTCACTAATGTTCTGCTTGCTAGTTTGCTTTTAGGTGCCTAAGAGAAGATACACCAACAGTACTGCCAGACAGAAGGCCTATGCAAGACATGACGCGTGACTGACTACGCAACACGGACATCTCTTCAGCTTGTGAAGCTAAGTGCCACTGCCAATTGACAGCTTCAAGATGGCCCAAAGAAAAATGCTGCCAAGAAAGTGCCGACCAGAACTGTCAGTGAGGCAGCCACTGCAATCATGTCAACGCCGACGACTAGTGATGTTGAATTGGATTTGTCCCTTTCGCAAAGAAGTACACAATTGTTTCAGGAAACAGAACAAAGTGGACAGCAGCCGCAGCAGCAACAGTACATTTGCCTGATAATGGAGCAGAACAGGAGGTTGATCTTCCTTCTGAGCAAGAGCTTTCCTCTTTTAGAATCATTGGTTCCCAGATCTCCAGCAAGGAAAAGGAAGGGTAATACTCCACCACCTTCTCCAAGCACCACTTCTGATGATGATAGGGACATGGACCCTGGCAGAGTCCAGGAGACAAGAGGAGAGGCAAGGGAAAAGAAAAGTTCCTGAAAGACTTAGACTTATGGAAGCGGATGATGAGGAGGATGATGACGACGAGGCAGTCATGGTGGAAGGTGACACAGAGGAGTCTGACATTGCTATTTAACCTGCTGCGAGGGATGTGGCACAGGTAGCACCGCCACCAGCTCCCATATTTGCAAAGCCCCAGCTGAGACCTGCACCAACCCCTACCTCAGGAGAAGCAGAGAGGCAATTGACAGCATGTCCACCTACCTCCAGTTCTTCTTCAGGCATTGGCAGTGGCACAGTAAAAAAGTACTCCTCCCCAGTTTGGGATTTTTTTATGGTTAGCAAAGTGGGGGAGCACATTGCACTGTGCAGCATTTGCAGCATGAGTGTTTGCCGAGATAAGCCTGGCATAAATTATGGTACTGGAGGCCAAACGACCCATATGAAAAAACACCACACAATCAAGTGGGAGGAGCACCTTGAAAAATTGCTGAATGTGGTCGTGGTGGTGAGGAGAGCTGGAGAACATCAACTACAATTCCAATCACGGTGGAAGGTGATAATGATGAAGAAGAGGATGACATCTTCACGCAAAGTAGCCATGTCCCCAGCAGTGCGGCAGCAGAATCATCCACCTCAGCGACTTCACAATGGCACAAGAAGACTCTGAGTGAGATGGAGACACCACTGCATACAGTGACTGCCCCACCACGACGCACATAGAGTTTGCCACCACCATCTACTTCTCAAAAGACATCTGTGTCAGTGGCCCCTGAAAAGAAGAAAATCCAGGCTACTATTCCAGGCATGTTTAGGCAGGAGGGGCCCTACCAGCGGAACCACCCAACCACACGTTTGTACAATGGAAAGCTGCCAAAAATGTTAGCGCTGGGGCTCCTCCCTTTTTCTTTTGTGGAAGGAGGGGGATTCTTAGAATTTGTGGCAGCCATCTGCCCTAAATGGAAGGTACCAAGTCGGACCTATTTTGCCAGAGTTGCTGTTCCAGCACTGCATCACAATGTGCTGCAGTTGGTTGGACAAGCTTTGCAGGAAAGTGTTGTCCACATCATCCATCTGACGACAGACATGTGGACCAGTTGTCAGGTGGCTGATTACATGTGCATCGCTGTACACTGGATTTCTTTTGCGGGGATAAAGCAAAAGATATCTGCAGGTCTTGGCCCTGAAGAAAGTTTTAAGAGCGTTCGGCGCCATGCAACAGTGGCCTTGTTTGCCATGGAGAAATCACATAAGGCTGTACACATCTTGGAGTAATTTTACAGCAAGGTGTATGAATGGCTGTGACCCAGAGTTCTCAGAATTGGATTTGTTGCCACGGACAATGGCAGTAACATAGTTAAGGCAATGTCAGACAGAGGCTATTTCAGGGTCCAGTGTTTGGCCCATTGCATCAATCTGGTGGTGCAAGACTTCCTCAAAAATGATGACATAGTCATCAACATACTGACCACCTGCAGAAGAATCTGCACTCATTTCAGCCATTCTTTTAAAGCCCGGAAGCAGTTGCTGATTATTCAGCATAATAATAGAGCACCCGTTAAAGCTCTGATACAGGAGGTGCCAACACATTGGAACTCAACCTATTACATGTTGCAGTGTCTGTTTGTGCAGTTCAAACAATGACTATGTCATTCTAAGAGGAGGGGATGCAGTTGGGAAAGCTATGACCATGGATGCAGACAAATGGGGCCTAGTCAAATGCCTGACACAGATGCTACTCCCGTTTGAGGTTTTCACATGGGAAGTTAGCAAGGAGGACAGTACGATGAGCCAAGCTATCCCGTTGTTACATCTCTTACAGGACCAGGTAAAGAAGGAGATACCTATAGGTGAACAAGCGCTTTACAAATACACATGTTATGTTATGTTATGTTCCAAAAGAGGTCTATGTGGATTAAAATCCATTGATGTATTGGTATGGGAAGATGCACCAATGGCCAGAGCTCAGCAGGCTGCCAATAAAGTATCTGGCTTGTCCTGTAGCTAATGTGCCTGCTGTGTTCAGTGCAGCTGGTGTGGTTGTTACAGTGAGAAGGCCCAGTCTCTCACCTCAAAACGTGGAGAGGTTGACTATGATCAAAATGAACAAACATTTTATACCACACAATTACATCGTTCCTGAAATAGCACAGGAGGAGGAGGAAGATGATTGGTCACAAATTGAATCGAGTGGGTTAGCTGATCAACTTCTGGGTTAACCACCTGTGTTTGAGGATGAACTCTACTTCCCAGACTAAGTATGCCAGTGCCCCTATAGAATTACTTTATTATTTCTCATTGAAATTCTATCTGTGCAACAAAAGAAAGTAGCTAGTGGAACATTATTATTTTTGTGTCAGATAATGCTGCCCCACCATTTTTTTAGTCACATATATTGGCCGATTGCTGTTGGACCAGTGTGCATTGAAGAAGCCTCCACAATTCCTTCATGACATTGGAGACAATGCCTGCCTCCCTTGCATGCTGATTGCCTATCCCTTTTTGCATCACTTAGCACTAGAAGGTCTGCACCAGAAGATCGTTAACAAACAAAAACCTATGGAAAATACTGCAATTCTGTTTCCCTACTTGTTCTTAAACAGCAGTGCACTACATGTCTAGCTTGCTCGGGTCATGATGACTGGTCTGGGATGGAGTTACTCAGTCAAGAGGAGGACGAAAGAACTCAGGGCAGGAGCTGCGGGTCTACCTCATCACCAGCTAGAAGCAAGAAGTTATCAACTTCAGTTCAAAGGTAAACCAAGAGTCTGAGGCCTAGTACTCAGCTATGTGGAATGAAGAGAGGTGCGTTCATTTGTGAAATGCTGCTGTGTGTGTGTTGGACTTGTGGAAAAAGTGAAGCCCAGAGTCCCCCGATTGCTTTTTTTGCTCTGCCTCTGAGTCTTCTTGTTACACTCCTCATCAGGCTTACCATCCGTCTGTCTTTCTCCGTGACTCTAAAATACAGTTTCTCTTTTACAACTCGCAGGCCTTCTTCTAGTCTCCTGCACAAACGAATGGCGAAAACTGAGCTCAACACTGCTGCTCACCTACCGGACCACTCCAGACAGGCACCCAAGAGTGGACATTCCCAAGGAGAATGCAGATACTCCACCTACTTTTGCAATACAGTAGCATTTTTCTTTTAGCAATCATATTTGAAGAACTGGGTGGGTGGGTTCACCCCCCAACCTAGAAGACTGTACATTTAGATATCTGATAACTTGGGTCTCGGGGGCAGAAGGACTGTTTGCAATGCATTTAACTGTACTCTGTCATACTCATTCCTTTTTTTCCTTCCACAACAGATTGATGATGAATGATGTGCTGCTTATTGCTCAGATGAATGTTGTCCTTGTGTAGTGTTTGTCTTTGTCAAAACTTTCCCCAAATCCCCCTTACCATCCATTCATCAAACCCCTAACCCTCTTCCCCCGGGCTGTGTGATTTATTGAGGTGTGGCTTAATTTACACCATCAATGGATCACAAACTTGGTGGGGCGGATGTGGTGAAAGCAACTCCAACTTACTGCAGGATCTTCTAAGCAATAGCCCACACTGGCGCCATTTACCCACCTGTGCATGAAAAGTGACCCATAGTTTAGATATAGAATGAAGAACATCAGTCGTCAGCATCATCATTCAGGCCTTGTGTTGCCTAACCGTAAACGCCTCACCTAAGCTTGTCCACTCGAGACTTTGAGTCCATTTTTTATAACTTGAGGATTTCGTAAATACTACTAGCTTCCCTTAGCCAAACATTACTAGCATTGCTATTTTTTTATTTTAGCACTATCAGGAATTCTTGTTGTGTCATCATGTAGTACTCTGGTGTCAATTCTTTGTAAAGCTTTGATAAAATATAACCTACTAACTCAGTCTTTTTATTTTCATTTAGTTGCTTATGATGGATAATCAATCATTCAGATTAATTCTACAGTTGGAGCTCACCTGGGTAAAACTGGAAGTTGGACCTCGCTTGTGAAGTTGTGATACCTTCCCTGTTATTGCTTCATCTATATTCAGGGAAGACAACTAGTATGAAGTGAACTAGTTAACTTAGTAAATAAGTAAATAACTGCTACTATTGTTTATCTAGGTTGTTGTAGACAATATAGGCCATGGCAGCATTCCCCCTAATGGTCGAGATAGTTAGACAAGTATAACTCAAGCGCTACACTCTCTCAGATAAGCACATAAACAGGCTGGGTAAAAGCTGAAGGCAGCAGTGCAAAGTAAAATTAAAACAAACTACTTCAGGCATAAATTTAGATTAAAAAAATAGTTTACCCTCTCCACCTACACAACATGCCCACCACCTCCCCAAACAAAAAGACCCAAGCCCCGATGTCCCAAAATTCAAGCTGTCCAAAGAAAGTCAAGCCTGGTCCTAACTCCCTTCCCACCCTCTCCACCCAGCCCCAACAACAACAAGTCCCTCCCACCAAAACAAAAAAATAAAATAGAGCTAAAAGAGGGCATTTTGAATGTTGGTCCGGAGCTGGTCCAGGCTCTGCTCCATTGTGGTAAGCCGGCTCTAGCAGCAATGGTCTGGTGTTGTCACTGTGGGAGGGGGTGGCAGCAGTTGATGGAAGCTGGTAGTGGTGGCAATGATGGGATGGCCGGGAGGCTGAGGAGGTCCGGCTGCACTGGGGCCCAGCTGAAAGGCGTTTGTTTCCTCCTCCTTCTCTTCCAGGACCACCAGCCGCCAGTACTCTTGCTGGATATGCTCCAGCCTCTGCCGCAGCAGACAGGCAGCTATCTCCTGCCTGGTGGCTGGTTCGACTGAACCAGCAGGGGCAGCTATATTAAAAAAATCAAAAAAGACAAATTGTAAATAATGCTATGTGCAAACAATTGTTTTAAATTACTGGCACATTAGCAGTACATTGCTGGTCGACTAGGGCCATTGGAATTTGATGTGATTATGATTAGGAGTCACAAGGCCAATTCTATGTTTTACCAACACATGCCTTGCATAGAAAACACTGACTGTGTGGCAGAAAAGTATTAAAAGGCAGAATAACACCGGATTAAAAAACTGTGATTTGATTAATTTTTCCTACTAAAGGCTTTTCAAGTAACAATAAACAGACACTTTGAGTTGAAAAATAAATTATCTCTCATTAATGAGTACGGCATTAAGCACTATGGAGTACAAGTTGTGTGTTGTGCTAAAATAATTAAGCTATGCTCATTGCTAGCCAGCGTGTTGGGCAGTTTTGCTACTGTCTGCAGCTGAGGCAGCTGTAGTTGACAATTATCTATTTTTAATTCCAATGGCCTTACTCTTCTCCAAATGCATTTCTCTTTCAACCCTGACTCCAAAGAGGCAGATGAATAATAAATAAGATACTATGTCACACACCTCACGTATAAAATGCGGATATTAATATCATCATGTCTGCCATAAGTAGACGTTGGGGCAAAAGATGGCCTGCACTACTGGGAAAGGAATGGGCTATATAGATTGTATTTGGCACATTTGTCACTGTGTATCCCATACGCCAAACTTTACATCAAATCATGCACTTACTTCCACTTTACTCTGTGGCCTCACCCACCATCACATATTCTTTCCAACAAATTAAGTCGCTGGGCAGTAAGCAAGGAAAGTAAACTTGACTTATTCTACTGCAGGGTACGGTAGCGGGATTAGACAGGCAGGGTAGAGCTTTTTGATATAAAATAGAGGAGCCACTACACTGATCATCGATTTGTCATCTTTGGCTTATTCAGTCACTGTACAAGTCGAAAGGGAAAAATCTGAGTAGGTGTAATATAACTCTGTTATGGGACACCATTAAATATATTCTGGAATCACTTCACTTCACATGGTTATGAAATGAAATGTGGCACATGCCAAGAATGGATTTTCCAATTTGGTAGGCTGGGACGGAAGAACTTAGGAAAAAGTAAAGGAGTGAAGTACTAGAAGGTGACTAAGTGGGCAAAGAAAACAACTAGGGGTGGGCTGAGCTCGTGGAGTTGCACTACCCGGAATTCCGCGGAGTTGCGTAAAAACTCAGTGAGATTCCGCGGAGTTCCGGCCACCGCGGAGCTTAACAGCGTGACACTCACCACCAACGTGATTAAATGATTTCAATCAGAGCCAGGTTCACCTGCTTGGAATGCCCATAAAAAGACTGAAAGTAAAGGCCCCTTTGTCACAAAGACAACTGTCCAGAGATGAACAAATGAAATTACATTTTAGTTTTGTAACTGATTAAATCACATGGTTTTGCCGCAGTATGTGCAGACCGCAGAGGCTCAGTAACACTGTGTCAAACAATTACATTTGACGCTGCTTTCTGTTCCCGCTTCTAAAACCAGAAGATGAGTAACAGACCTGCTTAGTCCCCTTGCTGATATGCTGCGTGTGCACCTCGGTGTTGGCGTTTTATTTCTAAACTTCATGTCAGTCTCCCCATACTGCTTTGGGCTGTGTAAATTTGCCCATAGCAGCAAATACTAACGTTGTTAGGCCGTAATGAAGAGGTTGTACAGCAGTGACCAGGTAAAACAGCAGTAAAACCTTAGCAGAAAAAAGAAAGTTCCAGTACCAAATATCGGCAGACGTCCTATTTCAGCTTCCATATTTGTATAGCCAATACTGGGATTTATTTTAAGACTACTGGGGGCAACAGTCCACACACAAAGTCGGGCACATATTGAGCAAAGCACTTTCCCCAACAAGAATCCAGGCATGCTGACTTAAACAGTGTTTGTATACAACGCTACGAAACTGCGGATGCAAGCTCTAAGTGAAAATAAAAGAGGCCAGTTACTTGCCCACTGCCAGCCTGATAAAGAATCGCTCTCAGATGGGACAGGGTCTGCCAGGGGGCACAGGACTCTTGTGCTAGTCAGCACCCACCGCCCAGCTCTGCACATCTGGTTCCTGACCTGAGTAGCGGCACTTGGCAGAGCCCTCTGGCCTGCAAGGGGTGCAGCTGTCCCGCCCTGGCCCCCTCCCCCCATGGCAACAAGGCAGACCTGGAAGTAAACACTAAAAATAGTACTTATTGCAGCTTCAGTGATGCCACTGGCAAACATGCAGGATCTCTGGAAAGCGGGGTTTACCCAGCTGACTGACACTACGACAAGCACTCATTTGACATGGAAAAAAATACCGCCTTCCCCCATCCGAACTCCTCGCAGCTCCTCCTGCACCGCACTGCTCAGGCTACATTTGCTGAAGGATACCACCGTATTAACACTACAGTGACACCAGCACACTACCTGCGCAGAGGAATTCTTGTTTCACTCTCGTCGTTACCAACATGCGCAGCCCAAAGTACACTCGAATTGTGCAACATTGCTCTCCAATATGATAAGAAGGGGTGGGCGTCGGTAAACTCCGCTGCGTGGCGGCTGGCAAAGTTTTTGCTAAACTTCGTGCTCCAAGCATAGCGCAGAGTTGGCAAAACTTCGTGAGCTTCGCTGGCAGAGTGGAGGTTACCGCTCTCCCCTAGAAATAACACACCTTTTGTGTTTGGTTTTCAATGCATTAAAAACAGTGTAAATGGTGCTTTACCAGAAGCAGACGCACATTGCACAGCCAACACTGCAGTCATGAATTGACTCATACTGCACTTCGGTCATAGGTGGCAAGAAAATGCCATAGGCGGGGTGGTGATGAATGATGTGTGGGATAGATCTGGCTCACTTAACAAATACAGTGAGTCAAGGGAGTAGAACAAAAAATAAAAAATACCCCCACTTTGAACCATAGATCTGATAACCCCACATAAACAAAGTAAGCAAAGTAGGTGAGCAGCATGCTCCTCATGAGAACAGCTGCCTTGCTTATTCATCCAAATAATCTAAATATTCATTCATCCTTTTATTTTAATTTATCCATAGCCACCATGATTAAGCTTTACTTTCTCTCATCCAGTCTTTCACCAAAATGTCCAATCCATTATCCATCCATTCAATTATCCACCCTTTCTTCTAACCATCATTTTGCCCATCCATCCCTTTACCCACCCACACACCCTTCCTCCCACTCACGCTTTCACTCATATACCATTTCCGTTCTTTTAACCTTCAGTTCGTTCATGTTTCCCTCAAGCCATCAACCCTCATTATGTGAGCTTTTGGTGAGTTGCAGATAGAAGCGGCCATAATAACTCAACCACCACTGTAGCTGGTAAAGCTGGGGGAGGGGGGGTCACAGTCACATGTTGACTAGACCCTGGTACTAGCTAGTAAGTATAGTAATTGAAAGAAAATGTGTGACGTACCAGTGCCCGTCTCTGCTGCCGCTTCTCCCCCTCCAACTGACTCGTCGCCACCTGTAGCGGCACTGGAGCCGGCATCACTGGTGTTCTGTGTGGCTAGAATAAAACATTATACATATTTTAGATGCCAGATACACCACTCTAAATACAACTGCAGTACATCACTACAGTTCAGCTAGCACTGCAGTATCTTCTAACAAAAATATCACTCTGGGCATTTGATTGGTTCTCAAAGTTAGACAATCCAGGGGTGGAATAATGGTCAATGAAAGACATATGGTGTTGGTAGGCAAATGCAATGGGAGTGGGACCTCATATTTTTTTTCCAGACATGTTGCACTGTCATGGGCAACTGCTGGTATGCTGTATAAATGAATGAGACAGCAGCATACTACATTGTGCGGGGTGATCCATGATGACCATTGCCACTCTCTCGTGAACTCAACTGTGTGCAGGAAAAGGTTAGTCTTCTCTACAAACATACATGGTGAATATTATTTATAATACTAGCTTCCTTGGGCCTGCAATCTTCACACTAGACAGTAGAGTACCAAAATGTGTTATTCTTGGTCTTACAGTACCACAAGATATATAGGAGAGAGGGGAAGATTACCAACAGAGCAGGAGATAAGTGAACTAGAGACTAGAGTAGAGACCGAAAAAAGTCAGCTACCAAAAAAGAAAACCATGTAATATAAGGAAAAATAAGATAATGCAGGGATAACAGGAATGAAAAAGAATTGAATCCATTGTGCTTTGCACGAGTGGGGTCGTATCCCGTTCTCGTCGCCACGTGGAAGGAAGACAGCAGGTAAAGGTGTCAGAAAAACGTTATTTCTCTTCAGCAACACCAGCCTCCAGGCAGCAACTCCCATACTGGAACTCAGCACCAATATTCCAATACCCCAGGATTCTACCATAAGCCCACACCAATCATAAAACCCAACATTAGGGAAATAATAATATTAAATAATAGGACTTACTGGGGTCAGCAAAACCCTCGGCAGAGTCGCTGGTGGTCGGCGCCTCATGAGCAGCTTCTCCCAGACCCTCGACAACGTCCTTCTTCTTGCCCTTAGGTGCTGATGTAAGAAATTAAGAAGATAAAAAATAGATTAGTGATTCAGTTAATCTCCGCAAACACAGTCACATTGTATTTTCTCTAAAACAGGTCACCTATAGTACTAGTTTTGAGTAAATCGACTATCGTTGAGTTGGCCATACTAATCCTGGAATCCCTATTCCAAATTTCCTTAACAAAAACTACATTTAGAATTAATGCATTGCAGTGAATGATGTTTGATTCTATTCCCATTTCTCAACCGCCTTCATGGACCAACTGAGTCTCCCTTTTTTGCAATGCATACATGCATACTACACATCACTGTGAAATAACTTGGAACTGTACGAACTACATAAACAAAGTCACAGAGAGAACACACTATTAACTGATACCACTGATTCATTATAGTGACAGGAGAACAGTCTGCAACGGCTTCTTAATTAATCAGCCAAAGCGAGCGCCAATAATGAGCAGGATTAGGTAGCGCTGAGCACCTGCCTAGCAGAAACTAGAAACTACATCACACAATAATATTCTAACGTAACTTACTTCTGAGTGTGATCAGCATGCTATTCAGAAAACAAATGTTAGCATTTGTAGAACACAAACACAAGAATTATTAATATTCACTGAGCCCTGGAATCTTGATGCCTAGCAGGTCGAGCATGTTCTGTTCCCAGTCCATGATATCCGCCCAGCGGTGAATCAGCTGCTAGACTTTGCACCGAACCTGGCTGGTGCGCCGCACGCACTGGCACATACTCCCCCCAATGCCGCTGAAACTCCCGCAGGGGGTTTCCACTACCGGGCCTGCCGCCTGCAGGCGAAATAAACAAAATGTCACCAAAAAAAACCAAACACATAAAATACAGAAACACAAAGACGCACACAAATATAAAAAATAAAAATGAGGGGTAGATTAGTTTTAAAAGGTGAGGATTACACAGATGAAAGAGAGATTACATTTTAGGCCCAGCACCATAACAGAGAGCAGAAAAATAAGATGGCCGCTCCCATGCGGACCGCGTGGTGCCGTTCGCGCTTGGTTTGGAATGCGAGAACACACATGAGAACCGAATGGTGCCATTACTGCATGATTTGGAACGCGAGAACGCACTCTGCGCTCCCATTGCAATGCGAACGGGCGTGCCTGCAAACTCCACCTGCCAGCGGTACTCCACACAGCGCAGTGGAGTTTTTTTGCGACTTCGCAGAGTTCCGCGTACCACAACTCCGCCCAGGCCTACTGAAAACCTCCACATGGGCTTGGGATCAGGGATATAAGGGTAATAGGGATGTGCTATACTTAAGAGAGGGACGCTTATTTCACCAACAAAAAAAACAAAAAATACCTACATGACATGTACAAAGGCACTTTTGGTACTTTTACCGCTATGAATTGAAAACATGCAAGTAGAAATTAATTGACAATCACTCGGCTTAGGTGACCAGTACTACTGAGTGAGGTCTGGGACAGGCCCAAGTATAGGCTCTAAGAGTTCGGCCCCTCAGTTGGAGTGGGGCAGCAGAAAAGGACAACAGGTGAAGTAACAAGCGTTGGCAAAGCAAATAGGTCTCGACTATGAAAGAGCTATTGGCTTTGCCAATGCCTTTTTGGCCATGTTGTACACCAGCGTGGCTGCTGATTAGCATGTCTAAACATTAGTGGCATAGAGGAGAGTGACATGGAGTGTCGTAAAGTGAAATGGCGAAGAGTGGAGTAGAGTGTTGTAGAGTGGAGTGGTAGAGAGCGTCGCGAATTGGAATGGCATGGTGTGGAGTCGCGTACAGTGTTCTACAGTGGAGTGGCATAGTTTAGAGTGAACTGGTGTAGAGTGCATTGGGGTAGGGTTTTGCAGAGTACAGTGGCACAGGGTGAAGTGCAGTGGCGTAGATTAGAGTGGTTAATAGTAGAGTGCAGTGGCGCAGAGTGGAGTGGTGCAGAGTGGAGTGGTGCAGAGTTGAGTGGCGCAGAGTGCAGTGGCGTAAAGTGGTGCAGAGTGACGTGGCATAGAGTTGAGTGATGCAGAGGGCAGTGGCACAGAGTAGAGTTGAGTGACAGAGTGCAGTGGCGTAGAGTGGTGCAGAGTAGAGTAGCAAAGTGGTATAGAGTGCAGTAGAGTGGAGTAGTGCAGGAGTAGAGTGGCATAGAGTTCAGTGAAGATCTACAACAGCTTCGACACCCTAGACCCGGCCGCCACGCCCGCCTCCGTTGCACACAACCAAGCCGCCCCTCAACAGACCGTGCTCTGCTGGACCCCGCTCACTACAGAGAAAATGCTCAAGACCATGAAGAGCATCCACTCAGGAGCCCCAACGGACCCATGCCTGCATCACATCTTCCACAGAGCAGCCGCTGCCATCGCCCTCCGGCTCCGCCGCACCATCAACTGCTCAATCGAAACCTCCACCTTTCCTGATGATTGGAAACACGCTAAGATCAACCCCCTGCTGAAGAAGCCATCCTCAGACCCGACAGACCTCAAGAACTTCAGACCAATCTCCCTCCTCCTCTTCTCCAGCCAAGGTCATGGAGAAGGCCATCAACACCCAGCTCTCCGAGTTCATCGAACCAAACCACGTCCTGGACACCTCCCAACCCGGCTCCGAAGCAACCACAGCACAGAGACTGCACTCCTCACCGCCACAGACGACATCCACTCCCTCCTCGACCGGGGCGAAACCGCAGCCCTCATCCTACTAGACCTCTCGGCTGCATTCAACACCGTCTCCCACCGCACCCTAATCACCAGACTCCACGAGGCCGGCATCCGAGACAAGGATCCACTCCTTCCTCACTGGCCGGACCCAGTGAGTCAGACTACCACCGTTCCTCTCAGAACCCACGGAGATCAGCTGTGGAGCCCCCCAGGGTTCGTCCCTGAGCCCCACCCTCTTCAACATCTACATGGCCCCCCTCGCAGCCATCGTCAGAGGACACAGACTCAACATCGTCTCCTAGGCCGACAACACCCAGCTGATCCTCTCCCTCACCAACAAACCCTCAACCACCAGAATCAACTTCCACAGTGGAATGAAGGTCGTCGCTACATGGATGAAAGACAGCTGACTCAAGCTCAACTCAACCAAGACCGAAGTCCTCATTCTTTGACCCACCCTGTCAGCCTGGGATGACTCCTGGTGGCCAGCCGCTGTGGGTGCTCCACCAACTCCGACAGACCACTCACACAACCTGGAATTATACTGGACTCTTCGCTCACAATGAACCGCCAAATCAACGCAGTCTCCTCAGCCTGCTTCCACACGCTCCGCCTGCTCCGAAAGGCTTTCAGATGGATCCCCACAGATTCCAGAAGGACAGACACCCACACACTCATCACCAGCAGACTTGACTATGGCAATGCGCTCTATGGCGGCATCACCCAGAAACAGCTCAAGAAACGACAGAACGTCCAAAACGCTGCCGCCAGACTGGTCCTCGACATTCCCCGCCACAGCCACATCATGCAACACCTCCGACAACTCCACTGGCTCCAAGCCTACAAAGCTCTACGTGACGAAAGACCAGCGTACCTGATCGACTGCCTCACAGTCCACGTACCCACCAGACAACTCCGATCCTCCCAACTCGCCCTCGCCTCCATCCCCAGGATCCACAAGACCAGAACCGGAGAAAGATCATTCTCCTACCTTGCCGCCAAGACCTGGAACACCCTGCCCCTGCACCTCAGGCAATCAACATCACTGACCTAATTCAGGAAGGACCTCAAGACCTGGCTCTTCGAATGATCCTCCACTCAGACCGACCAGTAGCTCCCCACTCCCCCAGCACCTTGAGACCCTAACAGGTGAGTAGCCGCGCTTTACAAGCCCCTGATTGATTGATTGATTGATTGTGGCAGAGAGTGCATTGTTGCAGAATAGTGTCAGAGTGCAGTGGTGTGGTGTGGAGTAGAGTGGCGTAGAGAGCAGTGGCGTAGAGTACAGTGATGCAGAGTATAGTGCAGTGACAGAGTGCAGAGTGCAGTGGTTAAGAGTAGAGTGGTGTAGAGTGCAGTGGTGTAGATTAGATTGTTTCAGATTAGAGTGAAGTGGAGTGTAGGGGTGCAAGGTAGAGTGGCCCTTTTTCTGCACCCCATCGCAATACTGAGGAGAGGAACTGAGACAGTATCAATGACAGTGACAAATACTGCAAATAGCATGGTTCTGTACCTTGGAATCTTACGAATGTTGGCAATGTCTCAAATAGGAGGAGAAAGGGTGGTAAGGAATCTGCAGGAATATTAACTATCCACTAGAAATATAAATACCAAAGGCAAGTCATTTTTTCGCCTTATGAACAGGTCTTAAAGCAATACCCTCAGGGAGTTG
Source organism: Calotriton arnoldi (assembly GCA_963921515.1). Lineage (NCBI taxonomy): Eukaryota > Metazoa > Chordata > Amphibia > Caudata > Salamandridae > Calotriton > Calotriton arnoldi. The sequence continues at coordinate 496,460 of CAWUFW010002539.1, forward strand.
GGATTGTGTAGTGCCGATTATGCCAGAAAGTCATGAAGAACCACCTGGGCAAAGTACCGGTCTTTGCATGCTTGAGCCGTAAGGCAGTAAGGATTGGTGCAAGTGTTCAAAGATGACCACTTGGCTTCATGATAAATGTCAGCAATCAAAACTCTTCTGGTGATAGCAGTAGAAGCCATCATGGCCCTAGTGGAGTGGGCACAAATTACCTTCTGAGGATCTTACTTCGCCAAGGTGTTGCAGACCTTGATACAGAGAATGAATCTATACAAAACAGTATTGTTGGTCACCACCTTGCCCTCCTTCGTTATGGCGGAGCCCACAAAGAGCTGATCATCTATTATCCTGTTGAGTACAGTCAATGTAATAGAATACAGCACACTTAAGGCCCAGTCTATATACCATTCTTCCTCTTTGGTGGTACAAAGATTGCGAAGGAAAGATGGAAGTGTAATGAGCTTGCCCATATGAAAAGCAGATGCCACTTTTAGAAGAAAAGATGGGCAAGTACGGAGAACAATTTATCTAGATAGAATACAGTGAATAGCGGTTTGACTGAAAGGGCCTGAAGTCATTGTCACTAAGAAGATAGGGACTGATTTAAAGTCATAGAAAGTACTCGGTCACAATGGAGTACCATCTCTGAAGAACTGAAGATCCGATTTACAGTCAGACAGACCTTAAGTATGTCAGCGAGGGAGACTACACCGTCGCCATTGCTGACATACTCCTTTGATGGCCCGAGATTTGGCCATTCAATTGTCCGTCCAATTTAAAGTGGGCGGTTGAATGGGCAGTTTTTACTCTCCTTTAATGTTGTGAAAAACATAGTAGTAAAGGACAGTAAAAACGTTTAAAGGACTCCCAACCATGGGGGGGAACTCTGATGGTTTAGGGGTCAATAGTGTTTGAATATTCAAAAACAAACCCCGCTTTGGGAAAAAACAAAAACAAGTTAAAAGTATGATAGAGAGTACCATCATTTTGACAGTTCAGTCCATCAAACTTTTAGCTCCTTGACAGGAACTGCTGCGACAGCACTTAATACTATAGTAGCCTGCAGTGTCTTTGACCCCAAACAATATATTCTGGGAGTTGGGCTATAAAATTTCCACACCCCTGTAGTGAGACGCAGGTAGACCTTAGAAAGAAAGAAGTTTACCTCAGGAACACAACAGCACTTAAGACATCAGAACCTGATATTATTTTGGAAAGTCCGAACTCCTCGCTGCACTGAACAGAACAGCTCGCTTGTGGCATGACGTAGAGCACCTTACTGCAGCCTAGCTAAACGCTACGGCCAGTCCGGCCCTGCCCACTGTATAGCAATCCTGCGCTTTGTGAGCACAGTCACCATTTTGACTCGCCTTCGTTTTGCATTATGCAGAGTAAACAGAGTTTTACTAACTTTTCCATTTACAACCCTATGAGGTATCCCACAGCCTGCATCACTTCCCTCCGAAAACTTGCAATCTTTGGGCAGTTTCATGTCATATGTAAGAAGTCAGCCGAGGGTTGTCCACATCTATCCGAGGCCGAACTCTATCAGGGTAGACCAGGGCAAGTTTCCTTGGTGTAAGAAATATCCTGCGCAAGAAGTGAAACTATTTCAATTTCAACCTAGCGTTTGAGGATATATTTGCAACCTTTTTGCATGCCCTCTTCCAGTCCGCCACAGTCAGCTCATCTGCACAGTCCGTGTTCCAATGCTGTCTCGCCCTATCTGTCTTTCCACCTCTCAGTCACCAGTGATGTGTATAAATGTGTTATTCATTTTCTGCACACAACTAAGTCCAGCAGCGGGATATGTTCCCGAGTTCCTGCAGGGAAGGAGCTCCAAATTGTATACTGAAGAGAGGTGAAGACGGAGGTAGGTATACTTCTTTATTAGTACATTCCAACCCAACACACAGAATAACAAAATATAACAATGAACAAAATGAACAAAAGAAGCAAGGAATTTAACAGTGGACATATTCATGTGAAACAATGGCAAAATAAACAATGAAATATATTAAGACATTTCATACTCATAAAACTTTGTGGGGCGTACCCTTGTCCTGACCGATACCCTCACAGGAAGAACCCCCACCTTGTCAGATGCTCTCAAATCAACACCACCCCTGGGCTGGACTGATCTTGAAGGATGTGCCATGACTCTGCCAGATACCCTTCTCGCAGCACAGCGGTTGGACTGAGTACAATCAACCTTGGGCTGAGAGGAACCAACATGCACACCCATTTTCCTCCCCACATACTCAGCTTTAGATCTGTGGACAACACAAATAAAACACTTGTTCCATGTCTTGCCATTTTCTAAAACAACAACATGATCCCTCACCTCTTTCACCCGTACAGGTGCAGAAAAACGTGACAAACCCTTTCGGACATAACCAGTTCTCTTAATTCTAACCCAGTCGCCAACCTGGACGGTGGGGACACAATGTTGTACATTCATGGAACCATACTTCTCCTGAACAGCAGACCTCACGTCCGCTACCATGGCCATTTTTGACACATCCACAGTTTTCCTTTTCATCCACTCCTTATTAAGCTTAGTCCCCACAACTCTCCCCCTTAGCAAGGGGAAAGGAGACATTCCTGTGCTTATGTGAGGAGTAGTTCTCATGGCCCACAACGTCATTCACTGCTTCTTTCCAATGTAACCCATTGATGAGTGCAAGCTGCAATTGATCTTTGTTGCAACAATTAACCCTCTCCAAAAGCCCATTGCTACAGGGATGATAAAGAGAAGTTAAAACGTGCTTTACACCAGAATCAGCAAGAAAACTATTCATTTCCCTAGATGTTAACTGAGTTCCATTGTCAGTTAGAAGTTCTTCAGGAAATCCCTCCCTCGAAAAAACGCCCATGAAAAACTTGATAATGGTGTCCGAATTCATGCTGTCTACAAATTTCACCTCAGGCCACTTAGACATATAGTCTATCATGACCAACGCACACTTAGGAGTAGCTACGCCGGTTAGAAATCGCCGTGCAGCCCCAGGAACACACTTCACTCACAAGTGCGGCGAGCAGTGGTCACAGGCGGGACGAACTACAAACGCCAGGAGGTCGTCGCGCAGGATCGGACTGCCAATCGCCGCTACTGAAGAGAGGTGAAGACGGAGGTAGGTACACTTCTTTATTAGTTGAGCCCCCAGCCGTAACTGCCATCCCTGAACCTCCGCACGGTCCACGTTCTCGCCCCGAGTTCCACGCAGGGAACCACCACAACATTCCAACCCAACATATACATTAATGTTGCATCCTGCAGGAATTGCCCTGAACCCACTTCAAACTCCCATGTGTGTCAGACCGCCAACAAATACTGCCCATACACTGTATTGAAGGTGCGCACCAAGTCTAATGCCAGGTCACAATCATTCCCCGAGGTCGTTAGTGAGTGCATAGCGTGTGGCAGGCTTCTAATATTGAACATCATGCTCCTCCTGGGGATGAAACCAGTTTGTTCAGGATCTTTAAGCGTAGCAACCACTCTGAGGAGTCTATGGGCCAGCACCTTCCTTACACAGCATCTTAACGTCTGTATTCAACATCGATAATGATCTATACGACAATCAGCCAAAGGGTTAACCCTGACACGTCACTAATGGTCCTTCTTTAATGACCTGACAACTCTTTAGTGAACTGGCTCCTGTGATCTGAATGTAATTAAGAGATCAGGGGATGAATAAGCATAGTGTCTGAGTTACATCCTCAACAGGAGGCAGAGGTTATGTTATTAGTGGGCATTAGCACAGCGGCTTCCAATACTTAACCTTAGTCAATATCACCAATCACAAAAATCATCAAGTCACAAGTAATGCCTGTCTATTTTGAAACCAACCCCTTATATCAACCTCAACAAGTAAGCTCATTAAAAAAAAGACTAGTTCTAAAACAGCTTTAATTCACTTTCAGGGAATTACACAACCTGTGATAATAAGAAAGGACCAGACAAAAACATCAACGACTCTCGCAGGATGTTAAGAGTTGGTAGAACACCACACTGGAAACTGACATCATACAGAGAGCATCTCTTACTGCTGCAATATCACAATGGAAGCTGACCTTACTCCTCTGACATCACAACAGGAGCTTTGCGTAGTCCAGAGACATCATACTGACACTATGGTCACTCCTGTGATATAATAAAGAGAGCATCCATTGCATATCTTTGAAAGGTGCATTTATTGATGTGACAGGCATCGGGAGCTGCCTTTACTCCAGTGACACCACGTGGCGAGCTTCCCTAAAAACGATAATATCACACAGTACCTGCCCTTACTGCAGCCCCCTCACACTGAGTGCTGCTCGTACAGCATTGCACTACACTAAGAGCTGCATTTACTTTATTGATGTCATCATAACATTGTCTCTCATGTGACATCTCATCAACAGCTGTCATTACTAATGTGGCATCACCCTGGGATCTGTCCTTACACCACTGACATCACACACAGCTGCCCTTAATGAATGGATTGACATAACACTAAGAGTTGCTTTTGCTGCAGTGACATCATACTGTGTGCAGCTCAGTGGCTGATGGTCGGTTACGACTCTGAAGGGGTGGCCGCTGACATATAGGTGAAAGTGGTTGCAGGCCCACATAATTGCTAGCGCTTCCCTTTCGATCTGGGAGTAGTGGGCTTCATTTTGGGTGAGGGCTTTGCTCGCGAATGCGTGAGGCGCCCACTTGCCTGGTACTGTCTCCTGAGTAAGGAGTGCTCCAAGTCCGACGGGACTAGCATCTACCAGGAGTTCGGTCATTGAAGTGGCGTCAAAGTATGCCATGGTGGTCTTCCCCAAAAGTGCCGCTTTGATCTTTTGGAACGCTTCTTCCTCTTCTTTGCCCCACTTCCAGGTGGCATCATTCTTTGTTAGGGCTCGCAAGGGTTCAGCTATCGTGGCCAAGTTCGGTATGAAGCGCCCACAGTATGTGGCCATTCCCAAGAAACTTCGGGTTTCTGAAGCTGTGGTTGGCGCGGGGGCTTGCTGTATGGCATGGGATTTCCGTGGGTCAACCCGGATTCTGTCTTGGCCGAACACATAGCCGAAGAACTCGATCGACTTCTCGAAGAATGAGCATTTTTCTTTGTGGAGGGTCACTCCGTGCTCAGCGAGGCGATGGAGGGTTGCCCGAAGATGGCGGTGGTGTTCTTCTATGGTCGCGGAATGTATTAAAATGTCGTCACTGACATTCAATACTCCCTGGAGCCCTGAGAGCATTTCTCGGACGGCATTCTGGAATATCTCAGCGGCAGTGCATTTATCTGTGTGCTGGGTGGTGGGTTGGACGAGTTGAGGCCCTGCCTGCTGCATTGGTAGTGGGTGTTGTGGCGCCGCCTGTGCAGCCGGATCTGTCATGGCCCCAGGCGTATGGCACTGTGCTGTGGCTGGGTGGGTGCTATTCGTTTAGCACCAGTATGTTCTGTGCCTCTTTATGCTGTCTTTTTCTTTTTGTGTTTTTTTTTTTCCTTCTTCCTTTATTTATTGCTCTGTAATTTGATAGCCCCTCATATATGTTTTCCTTATCTTGGCCTTTGGTGGAGGGAAAACACGTTGCAGGCTGTGCTTCACGAGGCTGCGCAGTCCTGGAGGCCGGCGTGACGCAGCTTAGGGCCAACTGCCCTGCAGCACGTGAGTGTGCTCAGTGGCGGGCTGTGAAGCCGGCGGGATAGGCAGGCTCCGCGCTTGAGAGCGGGGGCTGGGCAATGAGGCGGCGTAAGCAGCAGTACCTTCACCGATGCAGCGGCAGCGACGGCACCCTCCGCTGATATGGGTGTTGCTGACGGCGGCGCACGGCTCCTGCTGGCAGGGTCAAGTCGGTAAGCAGGGATATCCGCTGTGACCGCGTTTGTGCAGAGCGTCTTCCTGTTGGTGGGAATGTCGCCTCCCACTGCAATCTTCCTTCGGGCCAAGGGTGACAGCAAACGACGAGAGGCGTGGCGCTGAAAGGGGTGGCGAACGGTGCCCACCCTCGTCGCCAGTGTAGTGTTGGCCTACGCGCTAGTGATGAGGCCTGTGATGCGGAGCCAACAACAAGACTTGACCACTCGCATGACTGGTGTGGGCCGGAAGTCCCACACGACCTCCGCCCATTTATTTATGCTCTCTGGCCACGCCTGGCCAGAGAGTGATACAAAGTGTGGGAAGCCCTTCCGGGCCATGATGCGGGTCTCGCCTGCGTGGTACTCAGGTTGTTACAGACCTCCTTCTAGTTTTCTCATTCTGGCAGACCAAGTATGTTTTACAGGAGACCCCTATCATCAATCAATCAATCAGGTATTTATAAAGCGTGGGAAATCACCCGTGAGGGTCTCAAGGCTCTTGGGTTGCTAGCTGCTGCGTGGTGATATGCTTATTCGGATAGCCAGTTCTTGAGTCCTTTCCTGAATTGCCGGAGTGATGGGGCGGTCCCGAGGTGCAGAGGAAGGTTGTTCCAGGCTTTGGCTGCCAGTTGTGAGAGGGACCGTCCTCTGCTGTTGGCTCAGCTGATTTGGGGGGTGTCTGTGAGGAAGAGGAAGGCCGATCGTAGGTGTCTGGTCGATTGGTGGAAGGTTATGCATTTGTTGATGTATGCTGGCCCTTTGTAGTGCAGGGCTTTGTATGTGTGTGTCTGCATCTTGAAGTGGCATCTCTTCTGGGCCGAGAGCCAGTGTAGCTTCCTGAGGTAGGGTCTGATGTGGGTCATTCTCGGGTGGTCGAAGATGAGTCTTGCGGCTGAGTTTTGGATTGTTTGTAGTTTCTTCTGGAGGCGTGTAGTGATTCCAACATAGAGTGTGTTCCCATAGTCCAGCCTGCTGGTGATGAGGGCCTGCCTGACGGCCCTTTTGGTGTAGACTAGGAGCCACCTGAAGATCTTGCGGAGTGTGGAAGTAGGCGTATGAGACTGCATTTACCGGTTTCTTCATAGATAACCTGCTGTCCAGGATAATGCCGAGGTTGCGGGCGTGGTCTGTCGGGGTGGACCGAGTTCTGAGTCGCCAGTCAAGTACTCTACAGGCCTTTTGTATGTTGATAGGTTTTTGAATACTATATCCGGTTGGAAAATTATGGGGGGTATACCCAAATTAGTACTCCTTTTAACATGGATACTGCCCCATGAGCAAGCCACAACCCTACTATTGGTTGGTATCAGCTGATTCTTGTAGTGGGGTACAGGATGTTTTACTTATGGGGGAGCATGCATATCAGCCCTCAATGGAAAAGTGTAGGTATATCATGACTGTCCCATGATATTCTCGGTTTGTAGGTTGCATGCATGAGAAAGTTTGGGCATGTGGGATGTGAGATACCCATGTCGGGACTCCTCCTGGATGCATGAAGCCTCGAAGTTTGTAGAGTGCACCAGAGGATAGTCAGCGTTGCGGTCTCCCTCATCTCAGTGTTGATCTTCCATGTAGAATTATTTGTTAAGGCAAGAGTGTGTGGTTTTGAATTCCTAGCCTCTGAATGGAGCAGGAAGGATCTTCTGTGCTCAATGGACATGGACCAAGGAGGTCTTACAAGCAAAACACCTTAGTAAGGACAGTGGTCAAAGACCTGGCCTAAAGACTGTACACCTTACTCCCTCCCTGTTTCCTCTTCCCCCTTCTACCTATCCTGTATCCATTGCTACTGGCGAGGCAAGAGCCCAGCAACAGCACCTGATGGTTCAGAGATAGTCTGGAATCTCAGGGAGTCTTAGCAGTCTGGTGGTTATTTGCAACACAACTGTGACACGCCTCAAAGGAAGTTGCTCTTTGTCATGGTTGACTCTCCGTAAAGTTTGGCTTCTACTTTGAAGAGGAGTGATTTGCTGGTTAGTGGCCACTGTGATATATACAAGTTGACCCCTCTGGCATGTTCAGTGCCTACCTTTACTCCAAGAATTACATTTGTGTAGATGAAAGCTCTGACTAGAGGTAGAATCATTGGGTAAGGGCTATTCCCAGAGGAAAAGCGAACATCTGGAGAAGAGGAGGAAGTATACTACTCTGTGTGTAGTGGAACTACCATGCTCAACATGCTGAGCCCAGAGCCTCACATCAGTGTTGCTGAGCACGGACATGAAAAGAGAGAGCCACGCCCAACCAGTTATTTCCACTACGAGATCCACTAGAGATCCATGAAAAGTGAAAGGGTTTTATTGCTGAATTTAAAAATAAGCGATACAGAGTCATTGCTATGAAGGCTCTCAAATGCAGAGTTATACAGAATATGGAAAAATCAAAAAATATTCTAAGTCCCAAATGAGCAGCAGCATCAGGAGAGAATCGGACAGCATTCCTAGCAGAATAGCAAAGTCTTCTGGCTCACCCCTAAAATCGAGGGTTTTTATACACAATTCTTGTTTATGAAATAAGAATTTCTGTAGATTTATCATGGTATGAGCAAATGTATCATTACTTCAGAAAATCAGAGCAGATGAAAAATAAACGTTGAATTACCTTACACCTCAAGACTAACGCACTATATGAATAATTATTCAGCATCCTGTGTGCTAATATCATCCGAAGATGCTCAAACAGAACAAGATACATTAACAATAATGTGTTTTGGGAATGAACATGTCTCAGAGAAAAAGCAGAAGAAAATTAAACGTTGCAAGTTACAGTTGAACTGAAGAAGGTTCATTGTGAGCAGAACAACAATAACAATGGGAAAAAACTAAATTCATTACAGCTTGACTATGTGCTGCGGAGCTTGTGGGGGGAAGATGTGTGCTGCTGGGGAAGCACCAGATGAGTGACAGAGATGACTTCCATCTTGAACAACATGGCGTTTTACACAACAAACGTGGCCTAATTACCATACATTGGAAAAACACACTTCTACACATCACAGGAAATTCGTTTTAAGGGCAATCATATTATATCTGTCTGTACATATGAAATCGTATGTTGAAATGCATACTGCACATTGTTAATGATGCCCAAAAATACAAACCCATAAAAATCTTTAAAATATGCCAAAAGTGTCTTACATTTCATAAGATTATGATAAATAAAATAGTACATGTTTTTCGTCAAAGAATAACACCGCTGGTAAATTAGATTTATTGTAAGTGATGTATGTATGACCTGAATTAGACAATATACCACACACTGCCTTCCATAAGAAATCTTCGACTGTTCAACCTTATTACCGCCTGAAAGTCAAAGTCTTTCAGAAGTGCCTGGTTGCAATTGCTCCTAGGGCAGAAGTATTGCCACAAATATTGTCCTTGAGTCATAAGTGACCTGCAGAACCGGCATTACAATTAAAGTTAGTTGTGGAGTAGGAGTTATTTCTGGAGTAGGGTTAAGAGTGGTGAAGTTAGACAGCTTGAGGTACCAGACAACAGCCAGCGCAACACATGAAAAGAAGTAAGGGCAATTGCAGGAGAATGCAGGAAAACCTGGTCTACAAAGGAAGGAATGAGAATTCTTCCCAGCCTACAAGCTCCAGTTTCGAGTGGGAGACCAGCTAGAAGATTTCAGTTGCATTTGCATTCATGTATATGGTATTTCTATAGTGCAAACCTAGCCAAAAGGTAGCAGGATGCTGTGCATGGTCAAAGACAAGCGTAAAGTCAACGTGTATTAGTAGAGGAAGCGGAGTTGTGGGCGGTAAATGCATTGTGATGTAGTGTTCTATAAAGAGGAGAGTCGTCAACTTTTTCCTAAATTGGAGCAGCGTTACGACGGTACTGATGGATACAGGGATATTTTTCTAGATCCTTGGTGCATTGATGGAAACGGCCTGTTGTCTCGTTTTTTTTGTTTTGTTTTACACACTTCTTAATCTGTGGTCTGATGGTTTCCTTGCTGCAGGTGTGCCGAGAACCACCAGAGATGGTGAGCTTGTCTGCAACATAAGGGTGTGCTGGTCGTGTTGGCTTTGTGGAAGATGCAGTTGGTTTTGAAGATGGTGCGGGACAGCAAAGGGAGCTAATGGAGTTCAATCAGGATGGGGGTGATGTGATCATTTCTTCAGGACCTGGATGATGCATTCTGCAGCATGTAGGAATCCCCTAATGGATAGGTGCAAGTTGGGGGCCATAGAGTAGGACATTACCATCATCAAGAGGAGAGAATACAAGGTCTTGAACAGCAGTTCTTGAGTCGCTCTCTGGAAGACAATGGTTTGACTTTCTTTAGAAGAGAGAGCTGGTACCAGGCAGGAGAGGTTGGTGTCCAGGGTAAATTTAAGTGATTTGGCATTCAGTAACAGTTGCAGTTCAAAGCCGCCAAGGTTTATGTCATTGAGCTACGTTTGTACTCTATCTTGTTTATTGTTCTTGGCAAATAATAGGAATTCTATCTTGGTTGGGTTGAGCTTCACATAGGAGCAGGACATCCAGGTCTGGATGTTGTGCAAGTAGTGTTTGAGGCATTGGATGTCTGAAGCATAGGAGACTTTTAAGTAGAGTTGTGTATCATCAGCATACTAGTGAATCTTGATAATGTTATCTGTGAGCTGACCAAGTGGCTCCATGTAAAGATTGAAGATGGCAGGAGATAGCATAGAACCCTGGGGGACTCCAAACATGATAAGGACCTTTTGTGACCTGGAGGTTCCAATGTGAACAACAGGGGCTGTATTTTACAATGTGGCGCATTTTCCTTGTTAGTGCCGGGCGCACCTTTCAAAAGGTGCACTCAGCGCTAACAAGGAGAGTGCGCGGTATTAGACTGAGTGTGCTGCCCCCAGGGTAGCCGCAAACTCGTGCTGCCCTGGGGGCAATGCATTCAAGTGAAATATGGAGCGCCTTTGAAGCAGTCACTTTGTGTTTCATTGTGCAGGCGGCAACCTGCCAGCACTTTTAAGAGGGGTGAGATCCCCTTGCAGGCGGGTACAGTGAGTGACTGCACCCGCCTGCAAGGGGATGTCTAGGAGATCCATAGGGCCCCCTTCTTCTTCAGCCTCTTCTGTAATGCCAAAGTCCCCCGGGGGCACACAAAGTGTGCGCAAACGCCCATTGCACCCTCTGGGCACTTTGTATAATACGGCCCCTGGTGTCAGTTGGAATGGAAGGAGGAGAACCAGTGAAGTACGTTGCCAGTGAATCCCATTCGCAACTTGAGGGTGCCTATGAGGGTGGAATGATCGACTGTGTTGATGGAAACTGAGAGGTCCAGCAATATCAGGAGGAAGGAGTCATTTTTATCTGTGGTAAAGAGAGCATTGTGTACGATGTGTAAGGTGGCGGTCTTCATGCTGCAGCGTGATTTAAAGCCAGACTAGTAGTCATGCAGGAGATGGTCAGCATTGATGCGATCCTGGAGTTGAACATAATCTGCTTTTTCAATGATCTTGCCGATGAATGATAAGCGAGTGATGAGTCGGTAGTTGGCGAGTTTATCAGGGTCTAGTTTGTTTTCTCTAGGAGTGGAAGGATCTGGCCAGTCTTGAGAGCTTCTGGGAAGATGCCTTAAATAAGGGAGACATTGACAATGGTTATAGAGACAGGCAAGTTACCATGTCATTCACAGATAAGACGAGCCTGCAACACACACAATATACATGAGGGCAATTATCAGGGATGAGTCGGACAATTCCTGGGGAGGGCAGTTGGCAGACTCTCCAGTGGGTGTGCATGTACCCCTGAACTATATTCCACTCACTTTCACAAGTCCTCTCATAGTCTGGTAAGGGATGGCAGTTAGCGCTCTCATTGAGGTCGGTGGTATAAATTGGGAGCACCTCCTTTCAACAGATTTGAGAGCTCTCAAGTTTCCTGATATCATGCATGATTGGCACATCCGGTCTGTTTTTTTTTTTTGCATTAGGATACTTGTGTTCCCGTTTATCCTATTATAAATTCAAGACTAGAAGTACTAGAAAGCAAAGACAAATAGTGGATTGGATAAGGTACTCACACTTGAGACCATTCAGAATTTGGCATGCTGCCATTTTCCCTTGTTAAAAGGAGGAGCACCACCAATGGACTCACAGATTGCCAAACCCACTGACAAAAGAACATAACGTACGTCAGGAAACAAACTAACATACATATCTGTAAAGTGCAAGTTCAACCCTCAAGGGATGTTTATTACTACCCAGCTCAATGGCATTCATTTTGTTCACTTCAAAACAATGAAAGGCTGAACAGATAGACCGGGAATCGAAACTGTGACCACGGGTCAAACACAGATCCCATGAGTGGATGCATTAGTTCACTCAGTCACCAGTTCTGCTGTGCGAGGGCAAGGCAGCATAGTTCTTCAATGCAGTCGCGGCTGGTCCCGCGAAGCAGTAGTGGGGCGGGGGTGGCAGTGACGGCAGGGGGGAGGGACAGAAGGGGGGGGGAGATTTTTTTTTTTTAAATCACTTACCTGTCGGCCGGCCAGTTGGCTGGCCGGCTGCCGCCTCTCTTCAGTCCTCTTCCTGGCTTCTGCTGGAAAAGGAAGCAAGATAGGCTCCCCTGAGCCAATCACAATGCTGCATTGGTAAGCACCCAGGCTCCCTTAAGCCAATCACAACGCTGCAATGCAGCGCTGTGATTGGTCTGAGCGCTGTGGTTCGGCACTCAGATGGGGAATGGAAGCCTGGCCATGTTCTCCGCCCAGGCTGTAATGCAGCCTGGGTGCAGAACATGCTAAGTGCGCATGAATGTTTGGCCGGCCCCAGAGGACCGGCCAAACATTCATGCGCACTTAGGAGGGTGTCACGACTTCTCCCCCCTGCGCAGCCCAGCCCCACCCGCCCCACAAAACTGCCCCAGCACAGAAAAATAAAATAATAATAACATTGCGTTATCATTTTATTTTTCCTTTTTTGCTGTGCTGAAAGGCAGTAGGGCGACGCTCCTCCACCTTAGCGGAGGGGCTGCCCCTGCTTCAATGCCATGCATTTGATTTATGTCCCAACTTGTTGCAGAAAACTAGAGGCTGCCTTTAGTGCAATGAACCATAATGTCAGCTTTCCCGGTTCTTAAGACCTCATGATGTGTTGACATTCACTCTCGTGACATTACACTTGCACCTGATATTGTTCCTCACCCACCTACATGATCAACCCTCAATGCACATCTGGACAATCACACTGTGATAACGTCAACCAAGAAAAACGTAGAGTGAAAAACATAAGCAACACAAAACCACATACAAATGTTTCTCGAAGACATTTAGTTTTACTCCCCCTTAGGCTGGATACGGGTATCTGGCCAATTTCATAAGGTATAGGGTTGAGACCAATCCTTTATTGGCGGAGGCTTTGGGCCACTACTGAGCTTATAACATATCGGCAGGGATTGGAGGAGATTTTGGGGCTGTCAGGTTCTGATCAATTTCCGTGGATAAGGTATATTAGAGACACACTGAGACAATTGGGAATTGGTACATTGTCGAAAGATTCTATGACAGCTGGGTCCATCAGTAAGAATACTATTGAAGCAAATTATGGGCAGCATAATTTGGATCTAATGTAGTCACAATCTGTTTTCGGCCCCTTGTCTGATGCCTTCCTTGTGGTGAAGGATGAGTTTAAGGAGGAGCGGTTCCTTGACGAGACTGAACCATTGGGAGCCAGGAAACTTTTCTTCAGTTTTGTTATGGCACCCTCCCTTTGTTTTCCTTTACCTCAGGCTGGGGCCGTCCTCAGGAACGAGATAGGTGGGGATGTCCTGCCTGTGGTGCTAGCAAGGAAACTGTGGAACACGTCTTATTTGCTTGTCCTGCTTATGTTAAGTGGAGGAAAAAAATGATTTTCCCAGTATGCAGAGTATTAGGGGTGTGAAAACATGTTGAGGCCCTCCGCATTTTGAGATATGACACAAGACAAAGTATTGTTTTTGCTGTCTCTTGATATCTCCTGGAGATGGAGAGGACTACAGGCATGTTTCTGAAGTCTACTGGGGGCCTGATGTCACAGTAGTACAGGGGGTTTCTAGTGACCCTGAACCCCCGCTTTATTAGTACCCCGAGATGCTGTGGCCCAAGACTGTATTTTGGCCATCAAGAAAGCTTAGAGTCTTTTAGAGGCGTGTTCCCTTTTTTGCACTAGCACTTTGAGAATCCATAGATTAAGATGTATTTGTTTAAATCAAGAAAGTTTAGGGTCCCCCTCACTTCCCTCTTGCACTCGCACTTTGTGAACATATGGAATAAGTTTGTATTTGTACAACTCTGTGCTTCTCTTATTGAGCTTATGAAATGTTTTGGCCGTACGGATTTTAATTCATATTCTATTATGATGTTGCTTTAAATAGGTTCTATTGCTTTTACAGTATATGCTTGTATGATTTTAGTGTTTTTATTTTATGTCTCTTTGTACTTTTGTGGCTTTTAGCCGAAATAAAGATTTGATAGATAAACAGAAAAAAACTTCAAAACATTGCGAGTGCAGGGAAAAACTCAGTATAAACTTCCAGCTTAAATAAAAGTAAACTTCTTATTGAAGGAACTGATGAATGCCAGAAGCAGCTGCAAAGCACAGCTATGCTCAAGTTCGTACAAGGATAGCGCATGCCTGTTTACTACTAGAGATAGCACCGAAGTATTTCGAAAAGTAAGACGCTGGCTATGTAGATAGCTGCTGATGAAATGGTATCGTGTGAGCAGCCAACCACGAGTCAACCCCCCGCGTGTTAGTTTGTGTGCAGTTGAGGCTACGAAGGAGTCTATAGGAATGTGGCACAAAGCACGGAAAAGACAGCGTCAGTAATGTTTGCGTTGACAGTAAGTGGCATAGGATTTCCTGAAAACAATTTCACCGTTGAATTTTTTCTACTGGGCCCTCCCTTGCGCTCTGGGAGATTTTCAATTTAAAAACGAATCTCTCTCTTAATAAAAACAGACGGCCTGTGATTTACTACATGCCCGGGGCAGCAAAGCCTTCAATCAGACTTTCATCCAGGGGGAAGAGCTGCAGGGGAATACAGGTGCCCCTACTATTGACACAGAACTAGCCCGGGTCAACATGATGCATGCAAAGTACCACAACAATTGGGAAGCTAATCCTTCTGGTGTTAGTATAGTGAAATTATTTTGCCAAGCCACAGTAAGCGGGACCAGTATAGCATGGACAGCAGCCCAGCAATCTTCCCTAAACCAGAGAGCAAGCTTAGCACAGATGGGGCAGCATACCTTTCAGCATTTATGCGTTTTTATATTTGACGATATTGAAGAGAGCAAACAATATGACAAAAAAGTGGGGGAGCAAAATGAATTTGGGACGCAGAGGGCTAGTTCCTAAACCCAGCAGAAAAAAGACGTAGTTCTATAACTGTAGCGTACTTCATCGCTGGCTCACCTAGAGTACCCTATCCAGTTCTCAAAGACTAAACTAGGCTAGTTCTCAATGCTTAACATGCAATACTGCTGCTACTAACGCTGGCAAGGTCTCACTTGGAGTACCGTATCCAGTTCTCAAAGACTAAACTAGGCTAGTTCTCAATGCTTAACATGCAATACTGCTGCTACTAACGCTGGCAAGGTCTCACCTGGAGTACCGTATCCAGTTCTCAAAGACTAAACTAGGCTAGTTCTCAATGCTTAACATGCAATACTGCTGCTACTAACGCTGGCATGATCACACCTGGAGTACCGTATCCAGTTCTGAAAGGCTAAACTAGGCTAGTTCTCAATGCTTAGCATGCAATATTGATAGTACAACTGGCAAGGTCTCACCTGGAGTACCGTATCCAGTTCTCAAAGGCTAAACTAGGCTAGTTCTCAATGCTTAACATGCAATACTGCTGCTACTAACGCTGGCAAGGTCTCACCTGGAGTACCGTATCCAGTTCTCAAAGACTAAACTAGGCTAGTTCTCAATGCTTAACATGCAATACTGCTGCTACTAACGCTGGCATGATCACACCTGGAGTACCGTATCCAGTTCTGAAAGGCTAAACTAGGCTAGTTCTCAATGCTTAACATGCAATATTGATAGTACAACTGGCAAGGTCTCACCTGGAGTACCGTATCCAGTTCTCAAAGACTAAACTAGGTTAGTTCTCAATGCTTAACATGCAATACTGCTGCTACTACCGCTGGAAAGGTCTCACCTGGAGTACCGTATCCAGTTCTCAAAGACTAAACTAGGCTAGTTCTCAATGTTTAACATGCAATACTGCTGCTACTAACGCTGGCATGGTCACACCTGGAGTGCCGTATCCAGTTCTCAAAGACTAAACTAGGCTAGTACTCAATGCTTAACATGCAATACTGCTGCTACTACAGCTGGCAAGGTCTCACCTGAAGTACCGTATCCAGTTCTCAAAGACTAAACTAGGCTAGTTCTCAATGCTTAACATGAAATACTGCTGCTACTAACGCTGGCATGGTCTCACCTGGAGTACCGTATCCAGTTCTCAAAGGCTAAACTAGGCTAGTTCTCAATGCTTAACATGCAATACTGCTGCTACTAACGCTGGCAAGGTCTCACCTGGAGTACCGTATCCAGTTCTCAAAGACTAAACTAGGCTAGTTCTCAATGCTTAACATGCAATACTGCTGCTACTAACGCTGGCAAGGTCTCACCTGGAGTACCGTATCCAGTTCTCAAAGACTAAACTAGGCTAGTTCTCAATGCTTAACATGCAATACTGCTGCTACTAACGCTGGCAAGGTCTCACCTGGAGTACCGTATCCAGTTCTCAAAGACTAAACTAGGATAGTTCTCAATGCTTAACATGCAATACTGCTGCTACTAACGCTGGCATGATCACACCTGGAGTTCTGTATCCAGTTCTGAAAGGCTAAACTAGGCTAGTTCTCAATGCTTAACATGCAATATTGATAGTACCGCTGGCAAGGTCTCACCTGGAGTACCGTATCCAGTTCTCAAAGACTAAACTAGGTTAGTTCTCAATGCTTAACATGCAATACTGCTGCTACTACCGCTGGCAAGGTCTCACCTGGAGTACCGTATCCAGTTCTCAAAGACTAAACTAGGCTAGTTCTCAATGCTTAACATGCAATACTGCTGCTATTAACGCTGGCATGGTCACACCTGGAGTGCCGTATCCAGTTCTCAAAGACTAAACTAGGCTAGTACTCAATGCTTAACATGCAATACTGCTGCTACTACAGCTGGCAAGGTCTCACCTGAAGTACCGTATTCAGTTCTCAAAGACTAAACTAGGCTAGTTCTCAATGCTTAACATGAAATACTGCTGCTACTAACGCTGGCATGGTCTCACCTGGAGTACCGTATCCAGTTCTCAAAGGCTAAACTAGGCTAGTTCTCAATGCTTAACATGCAATACTGCTGCTACTACCGCTGGCAAGGTCTCACCTGGAGTACCGTATCCAGTTCTCAAAGGCTAATTCTCAATGCTTTACATGAAATACTGCTGCTACTACCGCTGGCATGGTCTCACCTGGAGTACCGTATCCAGTTCTCAAAGGCTAAACTAGGCTAGTTCTCAATGCTTAACATGAAATACTGCTGCTACTACCGCTGGCATGGTCTCACCTGGAGTACCGTATCCAGTTTTCAAAGGCTAAACTAGGCTAGTTCTCAATGCTTAACATGCAATACTGCTGCTACTACCGTTGGCAAGGTCTCACCTGGAGTACCATATCCAGTTTTGAAAGACTAAACTAGGCTAGTTCTCAATGCTTAACATACAATACCGCTGCTACTACCGCTGGCAAGGTCTCACCTGGAGTACCGTATCCAGTTCTCAAAGGCTAAACTAGGCTAGTTCTCAATGCTTAACATGCAATACTGCTACTACTACCGCTGGCAAGGTCTCACCTGGAGTACCATATCCAGTTTTGAAAGGCTAAACTAGGCTAGTTCTCAATGCTTAACATGCAATACTGCTGCGACTACCGCTGGCAAGTTCTCACCTGGAGTACCGTATCCAGTTCTGAAAGGCTAAACTAGGCTAGTTCTCAATGCTTAACATGCAATACTGCTACTACTACCGCTGGCAAGGTCACACCCAGAGTAGTACTGTATCCAGTTTTCAAAGACTAATCAAGGGTAGTTCTCGATGCTTAACATGAAATATTGCTACTACTGTTATAGTCCACATTTGAAGCGCTGGGTCAAGCTTTTGAACCTATCTTTGAAGTATAGTGTTTACCTGGAGAATTGCAACTGCTTGTAGAGAAAACCCACTCATTTTAATCGCCATTCGGCAAGCAACCTCTAGTGTATTTTGTTCGGTACTGTAGGTTGCACCTGGAGTCATGTGTCTAGTTATAGAAACCACCTTTGTGATACGGTGCACATTTTTGAAAACCATCTCCAGAGCCCCAATTCAGGGACCACTTCTGATGAATTGTATAAAGTTCTGTCAAGATTTGGGCTCCCCCTCTGCACAGAGCATCAGGGGTCGGATTTCTAACCCCCTGGTGCAATGACTCAGTTCAGTCCACTAATACAAATTTGAGACCCAGTTGGACTGCAACCCATACACAACCCACTGAGCAATACTGTGTAGGAAATGTTGTCTGGTCATGATCCACCAGCCGAGTTCAAGGACACAGTGGAAATCCAAACCATCTTTCATAAATGAATAACACACTCAAAATAGCACTAAGAAACAGGGGACAAACTTTAAAATGTGCATCTCTAAAACCCAAGTCTAGGGCATAAAATACGAATTGTAACCACAAAGAATTAAATAAATGTAGCAATGCATGACATGGCCAGTGAGAACAATATCAACATTCCTAACATGGTTAGCAAGATCCTAATGTACTTGTAAGCACTAAGCTAAATTTTAGCAGAAGGAGAAAATAGCAAGTCTATAAATCGAGTTTATTTAGATGGATCACACGGCGTACTTCTCTCAGTAGAAATAACTGTTTAGCTATTCTCTATCACAGCTCTTGCCCAGGAATTATAAGCAGAACAAGGATGAAGGCCACTTCTTTGCACTGCTCCAGCAACAGCCTCCAGGTGAGGCTGGTTGTTGCTACAAACTGGCATGACCTCTGGTTCAATAGTTCTAGCGCAAAGCCCCTCCAACTATTGGTCAGCCCTTGTCACCATGCTCACGACATCACCAGATTGTTAATTGAGATATCAGTTTTTTTAACTGTATTTGTGTCCTCATGAGCTTATAATAAATTCATAACAAATATATGATTTGATATGTAAAATATTGCATAAAACATCATATAAAATATTGCATAAAAGGAAAACATAATATCATCTTCGTGCTGGTAGATCAAAAGGCAAACCGGGAAAAGCAATATGTCTATATCTAATGCAGCTGGGTACAAAATAAAATAAAGATAGGAATCCAAAAAGGGACAAACTGTCCTTTGGTACACTCCTTGTCATTTTAATTTCCAAAAAGGAGGAACAGTCTTTTTTCCCTTTTTTAATGTAGAAACTTAGTTCATTTCTTTCCATTCTGTAATGGTGTCATGTAATCTCCATATTATCCAGGGGGGTCTTTGCCACAGAGGATGAGGCATTTGAAACAGCAGAGGTATGTTTGTTGTATTGCCTTCAATTTGGCAACTTTTGATGAAGGAAATGGGGATATGCACTGGAATAGATCTTGTAGGTCCAGAGAATCCAGGGAGGATGACATCTCTAGTTCATTAACTCTTGTTACCATCGGCGGTTCTAGCACTGAAGTTGTTGTCGGATCGAACGTAGGAAGAGCAACTGGCCGATCATATTGCGCATAATTCACAATTTTCAACTGTTGTACTTAGCATTAGGTTTGGTGCATTTGTAACTGTCGTAGCAGTTGTTTCACATTTATTGACCTCGTTGGCGGCAGTTCCAACAGAACTTCCAGAACAGTTTCTTGCAAACAGTTTGCGCACGAAAAGACTTGTCTCACTTGCGAAGCATCCAATTTACAGAAAGACAAAGTCCAATGCTCGCTTGAAACAGTCAGCCATTCTTACCCAAGATATAACACTAGGGTTTCTAAGGACTGCTTTTTTGGGTGATACATTCCCATTCTAAATTCATATTGGAGGTTAGACTGGTTTTAGATCTTAACCAGAAGGAAAATGAAAATGTATCAACCGATGATTGATGGAAATCTGCCAAACAGACTGGAGAACAATGAATGAAAAAAAGAGAATTAGTCCAAAAACAGCCTTAAAGAACAAGTTACTTAACTTCGGTAATGCCTTTTCTGGTAGAGACTCTAACTGCAGATTCCTCGCCTTGTGAATATCCCCAGGCATCAGACTGGATCCAGAAACTTTGCACCAAATCCCTCATGTGTAAGTAGGTGGCGTCATACAGCTCTGCGATGGATCTGTCCCACCCTGGATATGGTGTTGGGCCCTTAAATATGCACCACCTCTGCTCACTGATGTCAGATTCTTTCTGCAGCATCAGACGTGGAGCCCATAGAAATCAACACGTGACAGTATGCAGATGAGTTGAGTAGATGGAACCTTATTAATGGACAGTATGAGTCCAGTCCACAGAATATGGAGGAGGGTGGATCGGTGAGGAATCTGCGGTTCGGTAGAGTCTCTTCCAGAAAAGGCATTAACAAAGGTAAGTAACTTGTTCTTCTGATAGAGACTTCTGACTGGAGATTCTTCACCTTGTGAATAGATGCCAAAACAGAACATCTCCCCAGGTGGTGGGTCTGTGGAATGGCTCAGACCAGGAAATCTATCAGGCAAGGTCAAGCAAAATGCTCATCTTGCTTGACCTGGCTATTAAGGTAGCAATGCTTTGTGAACGTACAGAGGGACGCCGAAGTAGCAGCCTGGCAGATGTCCAAGACTGACACACTGCTTGCCAGCGCAGAGGTAGCAGACTTTGCTCTGGTGGAATGCACATGCACACCCTCAAGGGGTTGCTTTCTGGCTAGCCCATAACAGATCTTGATGATTAACACAATCCATTGGGAGATGGTTCTCTTTAGCACAGCTGCAAGGTAATGGATTGCCCTATGTGAAAGAGCGTAACTACCTTGGGCAGGAATGCTGCTTTTGTTTGGAGGACCAGGTTGTCTGAGAAGAACAAAGTGTACGGTTGTACTACAGACAACACCTGGAGTTCACTCACTCGCCTGGCCAGTGTTATGGCGATGAGGAAAACTGTCTTGATGGTTAACGGGCGAAAAGGACAACTATGCATGGGATCGGAAGGAGTGCTCATCAAGTAGGTGAGTACCAAGTTAAGGTCCCACTGCGTCATGAGAAACTGAGTTGGCAGGAACATATGGACCAGTCCCTTCAAAAAACGCATCACAAGGTGTGACTTGAAAAGGGATGGCTGGTTAGGTAAACATAAAAAAGCCGAAAGGGCTGAGAGGTAACTGTTAACTGTAGTCAGAGCGAACGGCTTGCTGGGCTAATGACAGAACAGGAGAACATCTGATAAGTGTGCATTCAGATGTTGTGGAAGAGCACCAGACAATACTTTTTTCCCAGTGGCCTGCATATATAGTTTTGCTGGATGGACGCCTGGCTGCCAGAATGACACTAAGTACTTTGGGAGGAAGATCAAAAGCCATAAACTGTCGCCACTCAAACTCCATGCATGGAGGTGTAGGTTTTGCAGGCTCGGCCCTTCTGCTGAAACAGGAGGTTCTCCCGAAGAAGCAGCCAGATTGGAGGACAAATGCGCTTGGCAGAAATTCCGAGTACCACACCCTTTTTATCCAGTCCGGAGCTATTAGGATGACTTGGGCCTGGTCTCTCCGATCGCCTTCAGTACTCTGGGCAGGAGAGAGAGGGGCAAAAGACATACAGGAGTCCAAAGCCCCAGTGTAGGCAAAATGCATCTCCTATAGAGGACTGCCTTGGAAACTCCAACACGCAAAAGCTTTGACACTGAACGTTCTCTGAGGTGGCGAATAGATCGAGCCAGGTGGTGGAAGGCACCGCGCGTCACCTCCAAGTGTAACTGCTATTTGTGATCCGCTAGCCAATATCGACTGGGTTTGTCTGCTCTGGCATTCAAAGATCCTGACAGTTTTTTTTGTGAACAGGAATATGCCATGTGTGTTAAGCTACGTCTAGAGACATAGAGCCTCCTGACACAAGACCTGCAGTGGTTAATTTGTAAAATAAAATGTGCCGGGGCTCTCCTCAGGAGGCAGCGCTAACAGGAGAAACGTGTTGGTGCAAACTGCCTCCTGACTAGAGCCCCGGCACTTATTAACCTGGAGAGGACTTGGCCTAATGGGTAGAGCTGCCGATTTCAGAGCTGGGGAACCCGGTTCGAGTCTCCGCGTGGCTCAACATCCTGTGAGCCTGGGGAAAATCATGTGCCTTCTAAATAAGTATGTCCTTAACTGGCGCTATAAGCACCGGTGCCGAGGATTAGGTACCGGTGCTTAGCACCGGAAAGCACCGGCTCAAATTAAGCACCTGTGACCCCACATGGCAGTTGTGTTGTCCGTGAGCACCTGCACCCATTCTTCTTTGATGGCAAGAAAAAACGCCTTCAGTGCCAATTGATTCGCTCACAAGTCCAGCAAGTTGATGTAGCGGCAAGCTTCTGCTGGAGGCCAAAGTTCTCTGATCTCCACCTCTCCCAGATGACATCCCTAACCCAGTAACAATGCATCCCTCATAATCGTTAGTTCTGAGTGTGGTAGGGAGAATGGTCTGCCACCTGTCCAATTGCAGTTGAGCAGCCACCACTGGCGTTCTTTTGCAGCGTCTGAGCTGATCTCACTGATACCCAGGCTGCAGGTTGAACATCAGTATCACTGCCTGAATGTCCTTGATTTGTTCAGGATGATGAATGGCTTGGGAAAGCACCATGTCCAGGATGGCTCAGATAAAGGGGTGCAGCTGTGTAGGAGTCAGATGTGCCTTTGGCATACTGATGGAAATACCCAACGATGTCAACAGGTCAGCCGTCGTCTGGAGGTGGTTTAGGACCAGGTTAGGTAATTCTGCCTTCAGCAGCCAGTCATCGAGGTATGGGAAGACTGGTATTCTCAACCTCTGCAGATGAGATGCGACCATCACTTTTGTAAACACCCGATGTGCACTGGTCAGGCCACAAGGGAACATGTAGAACTGAAAGTGCTGGTGGCCTACCTGAAACCGCCGATACAGTCTGTGGGACTGCTGGACAGGGATGTGAAAATATGTGTCCTGCAAGTCGAGCACCATAATTCAGTCTCCTAGATCCATGGCAAACAGAACTGGGGCCAGGGAGAGCATTCTGAACTTGTCTTTCCGAAGATAGAAGTTCAGAAGGGGAAAATCTAGGATGGGACAGAGGCCTTCGTTCTTTATTGGCACCAGAAAATTATGGGAGTAGCAACCACTCCTGATCTCTAACTCTAGCACCCTCTCTAATGCTCAAGTGGCCAAGAGAGCCAGAACTTCTCTTTGGCCAATGGACTAGTGGTCCTTCAGGAGGTGTCACAGTGTGGATGTCATGTCCGGGGGACAGACAGGAAGGGTACGGAATAGCCATGATCTACGAGTTGAAGCACCTACTGGTCGGATGTGATACTCCTCCAACTGGGGAAGTGAAAGGTGACTCGACCTCCTTCCAGACGATTGTGTGCCACAGAGAGCTGTCTGTTGGAGACTGGACTAGAGCGGGTCCAGTGAAAGTGCTGGATCCTGATGCGGAGACCAACTTTGTGGCCTGGAGCATCGCATGCCTGATGGGAGTGGCTGGACGATGGAGACCCGAGTTTGGATTTTTTGTGATGTTTTTGTGGGATTTTTAAGTCTTAACCCGAGCCCGATTAAAATGGCGATATGTACTTGTGACTTTTTTTCGGTCGACTCGGGGAGGCTGTGTATTTAAATAGTGGAGATGGATTTGAGCCCACTTTATTTCAGAAACTTGGTATAACAAACTGTGACCTTGGTAAGCAAATTCCTAACACAATCCACCATTGGGTGTTTGGAGATATGGGTCTGAGGTGGTTTGGTAACATGGATAGTGCCCTTTAAAAATGCTTTCTAGGAACCAATTTGGGGATTTATTTTGGAATTGGGAGAGGTGAGCTCTCAATGTATTGATGTTTTGGTGTTACTCATTGTGGTTTGGAAAGTTTTATTGGTATGGCACTATGAGATCTAATCACACTTGGTGTAGATGTGGTTATGGTTGTTACATAACACCTATGAGATGGCATGAGGGTACAAGGGTGATTAATGGAGTCATAGCAAGGTTGTGCTAATGTGCAGTATCTCTATAGCATAACGACACGTTTTCTGATTTGCTAAAATTAGTAATATATTATATGAGAATTTGATGCACATCACGGTGGAGAGGTTCTGTTCTGCAAACACAAAAGAAAGTAATTTTGTTATATTATATGATTTCTAGCCCTGATGAAGTCTTTTGACGAAAGGTGTAGGCTAAACTGGAGGAACTGAATGGCTAGAGCAAATCAACTGAACTAAAGTAGAATCGGAGTACTAACAGTGTTTGGAACATTAATTCATGGAATAAAATGAGGGCTGTGTACTCAAAGACATTAATTTAATTTTGTTTATTTATAATACCTGGGGGGTCTGGGCAATTAGGTAAAGGGGCGTCAAAAAAGGGGGGGATTTGGGACCGGGAGCCGTTATTTAAACAGGTCCTGCACACAGGGCTCCTAGAGAACTGTGCTGCCAAGGGTATGCAGTTCCTAGAGGGGACAGGGGAGAGACCGGTCTTTCTTCATAATGCCCTCACACACCCCGAAGGATGTCATGCTTCATCATTGGGCTTTGCTCCTCGTCGGGCCGGCGCTGCAATGCCCAACGGGCTCACCGTAAATGGGGCTCTTTTCCGGAGATCTTTTGAAGAAGCCGTGGGGTGCGTGCGGGTGAGAGGGCAAGGAAAGTGTAGTGCACAGGGAGTGGATCTTAAAATAAGTCAGGATCTGTCCTATTCACAATCAATTTTAATGGTTCAGGTAGATCCGGCTTAGTTAAAAAGTGTGAGGACGCCCTATGTGGATGCAATGTTCCTAGAGGGCTGTCGCTGTGTAGTGGGTCGACATGTTTCGTGCCCTTGTTGCTCCTAACGAGTCATGTGGCACTTCATCAGGACCTAAGTAAATGAGTGGTGCACTACTAGAGGCCTGGCTCCTAGAGTTTAGGGAGGTAACCAGACGCAATAGAGTGAGCCCTAGTAGATCTATACTGGGCAGTAGAAGACCTGTAAGGGGCAAAAAAACAAGGGAAAGGGGAGGAACAAACGCGCAACAATGGAGGTTAAAATCTTGCATAAACAGAGGGTGTCTCTGTTAAGTTACGTGCTGCCACGTAGTGGTGGTACCCAGGCATGCTCGTGTTGTGGTGTTTTGCAAGCATGCCAGCGTTTGCGTGGTGGTGACGGAGCCACGTGTACAGAGGTATATCTTAGAAAAGTGATGTAAGCTCCTTGGATTATATATCCTAAAATAATTGTAATATATTGCGCAGAAGTAGTCAGACACACCAGTGTGGTGGACCGTGTGGGCTGTCTAAGCTCGTCCTCGTGCTTTACTCCACCCTGTCTGCCTTGGATAGTGTGAGCCAACAGGGATATAAATATGTATGTGACGGCGTACAATTGGAAATAGTTGGTAAAATCCGAAAGTAATCAGTGCCT
Organism: Calotriton arnoldi; assembly: GCA_963921515.1. Classification (NCBI taxonomy): domain Eukaryota; kingdom Metazoa; phylum Chordata; class Amphibia; order Caudata; family Salamandridae; genus Calotriton; species Calotriton arnoldi. The sequence continues at coordinate 521,888 of CAWUFW010002539.1, forward strand.
CAATGCGCTATGTAGGTGGTGGTAGCGGTGGGGGCATGCCCTCAAACTCAAAGTGCTGGGGGCACAAGTTAGCAGAATGGACTAATTGGCCAAATTATGCATACTTGTGTGTAACGTCGTTATCGTCTGTTTGTGCATAATAAGGAGGGCAATTAAGGAGCCCCCGATGTTAGGGAGAGCTCTCCTGAAGATGACGTGCATTCGATCAGATGGTGGTGCCGGAGCGGTTAGCGTGCGACTAAGAGCTTGTAGTGACTAGACACAGTGGAGGCATACGCTCGGGCAAAATTCAAAAGGAGGCGCAACATACTCGATCATATTACAACATACCATGTTAAGATTTGTTAAGAAACGTGGTTGTTACAGACTAAGTGGCGGTGTAAAGAGGACTCGCTGGTAAAAGGGCTGCTATAACAAGGCAACTCACCCCCAGTATAGAGATCTACGGCCAGACAGGGAAGAAACAGAGCACGTCGTTGCTCTGATCCTGAAAGGAAAAAAGGGTGGTCCGGTTTTTAGACGACAAGTTCACAAGTATACAAGGTTTACAGGGCTTACCGGCGAGACTTGAGTTTGCGCTCTAGTCCTCGAATCCACGCTGAGCTCTAATACGGAGATCCCGGAAGAAGCAGTCACGGGGCCCAGAGCAAGGGTAGAATCTCAGCTAGTTGCCGTCCACCTAGCAGTGAGTATACTTCAACCAGCGTTACATGGAAGCCTTCCGGTAAGCCCTGTAAACCTTGTATACTTGTGAACTTGTCGTCTCAAAACCGGACCAGGAGAGCTGTCCCTAACATCGGGGCCTCCTTAATTGCCCTCCTTATTATGCACAAACAGACGATAACGACGTTACACACAAGTATGCATAATTCGGCCAATTAGTCCATTCTGCTAACTTGTGCCCCCAGCACTTTGAGTTTGAGGGCATGCCCCCACCGCTACCACCACCTACATAGCACATTGAGGCACTGATTACTTTCGGATTTTACCAACTATTTCCAATTGTACGCCGTCACATACATATTTATATCCCTGTTGGCTCACACTATCCAAGGCAGACAGGGTGGAGTAAAGCACGAGAACGAGCGTAGACAGCCCACACGGGCCACCACACTGGTGTGTCTGACTACTTCGGCGCAATATGTTACAATTATTTTAGGATATATAATCCAAGGAGCTTACATCACTTTTCTAAGATATACCTCTGAGCACGTGGCTCCGTCACCACCACACAAACGCTGGCAGGCTTGTAAAACACCACAACACGAGCATGCCTGGGTACCACCACTACGTGGCAGCACGTAACTTAACAGAGACACCCTCTGTTTATGCAAAATTTTAACCTCCATTGTTGCGCGTTTGTTCCTCCCCTTTCCCTTGTTTTTTTGCCCCTTACAGGTCTTCTACTGCCCAGTATAGATCTACTAGGGCTCACTCTATTGCGTCTGGTTACCTCCCTAAACTCTAGGAGCCAGGCCTCTAGTAGTGCACCACTCATTTACTTAGGTCCTGATGAAGTGCCACATGACTCGTTAGGAGCAACAAGGGCACGAAACATGTCGACCCACTACACAGCGACAGCCCTCTAGGAACATTGCATTCACATAGGGCGTCCTCACACTTTTTAACTAAGCCGGATCTACCTGAACCATTAAAATTGATTGTGAATAGGACAGATCCTGACTTATTTTAAGATCCACTCCCTGTGCACTACACTTTCCTTGCCCTCTCACCCGCACGCACCCCACGGCTTCTTCAAAAGATCTCCGGCAAAGAGCCCCGTTTACGGTGAGCCCGTTGGGCATTGCAGCACCGGCCCGACGAGGAGCAAAGCCCAATGATGAAGCATGACATCCTTTGGGGTGTGTGAGGGCATTATGAAGAAAGACCTGTCTCTCCCCTGTCCCCTCTAGGAACTGCATACCCTTGGCAGCACAATTAGGTAAAGGACCAGGAGTCTTGGAAAGATATTGGTGCATGTATACATCAATATCAATTGGCCGTAGTCGATGTCTTCAGGATGTAACAATGTCAAATGATACGTAACATTCTGAATCATTTAATTTCATTTGGAATCTGTAATGTTTTCTTTCCTTTGTAAATTTGGAAGTTGTATCTGTAAGAAATTGGGTTATTAGTTGACATGGGTGGAAGACTCACTCAAATAATAAAGAAAATCCCAAACCAATCTAGAAACATAGAATATATTTTACTGAATAAAAAGGCACCAAAACAAAAAAATTCTGTTGCTGAACCGGAGATATGCGTTTTTAAAAGTTTAATTGGAAATAGCACCAAAAAGCACAAAGTGGCACTTGCGGTTATCTAGTCACACTGCACCGGGGGGAAAGTCACAGCTTTAGGCTGACCGTAATGCAGTGCGAGTCGGACACAGGAACCAGGTTCGCCCTGCTGAAGAGTTACCTGCTCAAGTCAGCGCAAAGAGATGCTGTTTGCGGAGGCCACGAGGAAGTCGTTGTCGGTACGAGGAGCAGTTCGGGTGTCGCTGACAGATGCTGTTGTAGCGCCAAGAACCGGTCATCGCTTGAGATTTGGGTTCGCGGTTGACACAAGTAGTCACTGTCAACCATTCAGGATATCCTGTTTAGGAGAGCTGCACCCGGCCCCACACACAAGACCCTGTCTGGGAGCAATACACAAAACACTACAGGAGAACCATTCATAGTCATGTGACTCTGGACACTGGCAGAAAGGCACATTTGGTTTAGGCAAAAAATGCCAACTTGCTAAAAGTGGCATTTTCAGAATAGTAACTTCAAATCAAACTTTACTATTAAAGAGGGTTTTAAATTTCAATTAATTTGAGTGTAAACAGCACTTCTCTATATGGTCCCAAACTTAAGTTAGCACTTATTAACTGTAATTAGGCAACCCAGTGTTAGTCTATGGGAGAAAAGGCCTTATAACAGTGAAAAATGACTTAGGAGTTTTTCACTGACAGGACATGTAAAACTTCAACACACATCTTAATTTTTAAAAAGGAAGGTTTAGGCTTAGTCCAGGTATATAGTTTATTTTGCAAGGTCGAAATGGCAGTTTAAAACTGCACGAAAGGCTGCAGTGGCAGGCCTAAGACATGCTTAAAAATGCTACTTTAGTGGGTGGCAAGAGTGCTGCACTACATTACTAGTATTTAATTTACGAGTCCTGGGTACATGCACTACCATATAGTAGGGACTTAAAAATAAATTAAATGTACCATTCAGGTATAAGCCAATTTTACCATGGTTTAAAAAGTGAGCAGAAGCACTTTACTACTGGTTACCAGGGAAAAAGTGCACAGAGTCCTAAAAGCCAATAAAAAAGGTGTTCCGCAGAGGAAGACAAAGGGAGGCAAAAATCTGGGGTGATCCTGAAAAGAGGGCCAGGTCCAACAGTATCAATTTGACTTTTAAAATTGAAGGTTTCCTGAAGTATTTAGTGGAACCAAATCCCAGGCACATGGTCTGCTCGACAGTTTAGTTCAGATAAATAATTTTCGTTAATTATGCATGCTCTGAATAAAGCTTCTTTACCCTGAAATTGCCAAACGTTTGTTCCTCAAATACTTTTGTCTTCAATATTTGCTTTCCAATACTAATGGCCTTGTACGAGATTTCAAACAAATCTATGCCGCCAGCAGCGGTTGGAGGGTAGGTCTCTGTGCCCATTTCCCAGGGTAACATGGAACAATTTCTTAAGGACATTCGCTCGGAAATAGGTTCCCTCAAAGCAGTTCTTAAGTCCTGCCTTCAGGACTTACGCTGTGCCATCTCTAAAATAGGGACACAAGTGGATGACTTGGAACAAATGCCTGACTCCCAAGCGGAAGATCAAGAAATGCTATGGCGCAAGGTGGCGATGCTCAAAGAGCAACAGGTAGACCTGCAAGCCAAAAAGGAAGATCTAGAAAACAGAAGTTGCTGCAACAACATCTGCATCCAGGGGGTGCCGTGTCAGATATGCTCATGAGGGTCCACTTCTTCACTGAAGCCATCCTTCAAAGATCCAGGGGGAAAGCAGACTTGGTCTTCTATGGCCACACCATCCACCTCTTTCAAGACCTCTCCAGGATCAAACTGTGCAAGAGGCGTGAATTCAAACTGGTCACTGACAAACTGAGGGTGTTGGATGTCCAATACCGCTATGGACATCCGTTTGCCATTATATTTCACTAAAAGGGGAAACAGCGGTTCCTACAGACTCTCTGTCTGAAGCAAAGAAAATGCTGGACATCCACGACGATACCACCAGCAGAAAATCATCCCCATCCCAGACGACAGCTGGGGAAGAGTGGCAACCGGCCTAGTGCACAGTTCGATCCCGTCGACATAAAAATCTGGAAAAGGAACGCACTCTCTGGGAGGCCAAGAAAGACATTATCATTCACCTGCACAGCATGAAGAAGGAATCCTCCCCGACCACATCCACCCTTGGCTGACACCTGTACTGGATAGCCATCACCTTTTCATACTGAAGGGACATTCACCACCGTGCCTCATCATTGACTATCCCTGGGCATTGGGTCCTGGTAGAAGCAAACCACAGAGGACCGGAGTATTACACTTGATATTGGACCTTGTCCGCCTCTACGCCACTCCACCTAACTCACTTTGTACTGACTAGAAAGCAGTCATTCCATGAGGCTCACTTACTTCAATTCGTAGTCTGCGCCTATCCCCGTTGGGCCCGGACTACATTGTTGGGCTCTGTTGGCTCAGTGTTATATGTTTTATCTGTTCCTTTCCTGTTTTGTCTCAATCATGTGTTCCCCGGGTGGGGGTTGTCCACTTGCTACACCGTATGGGCTCTGCATTAACACATAAGGGGCTGTGTGGCACCATATACCTAGCTACCCTGTTGACCAGTTACACTGATTAGACATTCATAGCACCCATTGTCTCCCACTCACTCACCTCTTGGGTCATCAGGACCTTCCTTCTAGGCCGTCCAGCTGCATATTGGATCAGATAGGCCCTATTACGTATCAATTATGTCTACCCACACCAGCAATTAGAAACAGCACAATACACTAAACTACTCTCACTCAATTTTCGGGGCCTGAACTCACCTAACCAGCGTAAGCAAGTCTGGTGATACCTCCTCCAACAGGACCCAGACATTCTCTTCTTGCAGGACACGCACCTTCTAGGGGAAGGCTGCCACCATATGTCCTACCCGAAATATCCCCATCGCTTTTGGGCCCACGCCTCCACCAAATTCTTGCTCCATGGTTTTAAAGGTCTCCAAGGACAAGGAAAGGCGCTTTCTGAAACTAAACATACTAAGGGGACCACGTCCTCTAACTCTGCTTAACATTTATGACCCCAACCAAGCACAGGACCCCTACATACCAGGCATACTTAAGGAACAGCGTGCAGACATGGTGGGAAGAATTATTGTCAGTGGCGATCTCAATCTTGTCCCAGAGTTGGACTGCAGCGATGCATCCTATAAGGGCCCTGGGGCAATGTCCGCTCAACTTAAACACAAACTTATGGAGCTGGACTTGGTAGAAGCTTGGCGTTATAGGCTTCCTGTTACATTGGGCTACTCTTTCTATTCCCACATTCACACCTCCTACTCACGCATAGATTATGTCTTCCTTACGTACTATCTACTACGTGACCTTGAAATGGTAGCAATCTCTGATACTTTAATCTCAGACCATGCGCAAGTGGAAGTGGTCTGATCCGGTGGGGCGTCCTCTCGGCTAGGCCCACGACACTGGCGCTTCCCCACAATGCTACTTAGAGACCAGATGGACACAGCTGAGATACAAAAGGCAATTGTAGAATATTTTGAGCTTAACGCCCTCCTAGATACGCTGCCTCGTACACTCAGGGATGGGTTCAAGGCCACTATCAGAGGTGTAATCTTTACCATCCCCATTCCCAGAGCGAGGGAATCTAGATTGGTAGAGACAGACCTCACAGCAGAGATTAAAGCCCTTGAGCTAATTGACCAGACTGCGCCCTCCAGACACAACAAAAGGGAGCTTGCGATGCTGCAGGGACAGCTACGAGCCCACAGGACTAATAAAGCAGAACGTTCCCTCCTAGCCTTGAAACAGAAATACTATGGGGGGTGTAGGAAAGTAGGATCTGCTTTTATGGTTACCCCCACTTTTTGCCTGGTGCTATGCTGTTTCTGACTAGTCTGACTGGGATCCTGCTAACCAGGACCCCAGTCTCTGTGCTTTCTCCCTTAAATTGACTATGGGGAGTACTTAGGTACATCCCAGATTGGCTACTGGTGTACCATTATAAGTCCCTAGTATATGGTACTGAGGTACCCAGGGCATAGGTACACCAGGGGTCTCCCATGGGCTGCAGCATGTATTATGCCACCCATAAGAGACCACTCAAATTGTGACTACAGGCTGCCATTGCAGCCTGTGTAAGCTAGTGCTAGCACCACTTACAACAGATATAGGTTTCCCTATATCTGAGGTCAATGCACTTAAAAACCTATAAGTTACCCATAGGGCAGACCTTTTCAATCCTGAAGGCAGGGTGCTCGGTTCTAAGTGTGAGGGTGCCTCTGCATGAGCAGAACACCCCTACAACCTTCGGAGTCCATTCTCCCGGGTTGTAAGTGCATCAGCCATGAAGATACATAGAGCGGCCATGCGTCATTACGCGATGACCATCTCTAAACTGGCTGTAACGAACCCTGTCATGTTTGGTAACAAACATGTTGCGGTACAGATTAAGAGAAAAAGAACCACACAGTCTATTTTTTAAAAATAGGTATTTATTATAAGACACTCACTAACACATACAAATATCTCCTACCTGGAGATATACGAAATGCACACAATACTTTGCAAAGAAAACAGGTAACAAGAAATACACAGGGGACACCAGGGGGGGACTTAACAATATACTAAAATAGTGGTATGCAATCCACGACCCAAGTCAAGACTATATCCAGAAGACGTAGAAGTGTTGGGGACCCAAGGAACCACCCGAGGTAGTAACCAGGAACCCCACGGAGGCCGTGTGCAGAGTGGGAACACTACTGTGTGCTCAATTCAAGTCAATGGGTAAGTCGCGGTTGCAATGTTAAAGAAGATGGACCCTTCCCAGTGGACCCTGAAGAAACCCCATGAAAGACAGAAGGTTGGAGAGCCACTCCATCCGTGGATACCCTAGTAACCAGGATACCTACACCAGGGAAGCCGGGTGCATAGGTGCGAAGTGGCGTCAGAAACCCCCGTTGAATTCATTGGAGGACTTCAGGAAGATACCGCTGGCGTAGAAGGGGAAAGTGTCCGGTGGAATCCAAGCCTGGATTCAAGAAGAGTAGAACCTGCAAGCAGAGGGGACAGAGCTTAGGTCACTCAGCGGTAACCAGGGGGCACAGGAGTTGTGTGCCCACCATTGCTGGCTGTCACAGGGAAGTTGACGGTGCCCTTGTTTCTGCAGCTACGTGGACCAGGTGACACAGAGGACGACCAGGAACGGTGAACGAGCTGTCCCACGTCGGATGACGATATTCAGGGGGTCGTTGTCCGGCGGGAGCACCAACAGGCCTTGGCAACGGCAACACGTGGCAGAGGATGAAAAGGTACGGTGTCGGTACCAGCAAGGTCCAGGAAACTCACTACGTGCAAGTGAATCAGAGTAGTGCCTGAGCAAGCAGGGGAGCCCAATGGAGTCGAAGAAGACCCTTCAACAGGGCCCGAAGATCTCTGGAGACAGAGTCGCCCAGCCTTAACAATGGCCAGCCGACATGGTGCACAAGGATGCGGTTCTGGTCGTGTCTACGAGGGATACTGGCTGCAGACTCGGTCTGAAGACAGTGCAGGCCTCGAGGAAGCTGTAGGACTGTCACCTGTGTTACCGACCCGGTGGAAGACCAGGATCGCAATCAGTCAGCTGTGTTGCAGTGCCTGCGGATGCAGGGGAGTGACTCCTTCACTCAAAGGGAGATTCCTTCTGGTGTCTTTGGATGTCCACAGGACCTTGAAAGGGCCTGTATGGAGCACGGACACGGACGGTGCAGCAGGCTTGCGGAACGAAGAGATCAGGAGGAGACGGAGTCTTCCCAGATGCAGTCTTGGTTCCAAGGCGAAGTCCGATGCGGTCAGTCCAACGCTGTCTGCATACTCGATCAGGATGTCCAGACAGTTGAAGAAGATGTGGAGCTTGATCTGAATCGAATCCCACAACGAATATAGGGACCCACCTACAGGTAAGCCCTTAAGTACCCTAAGGAAATGGTTGGGACGATTCAGGGGCCCCTCCCAGAGGAGGGGCGAACATTGGGGAGGATACTCCCATGTCCTTTGTCCAGTTTCGCACTAGAGCGGGAGCCAACGGCTCCCTGAGTTGGTTTGAACGGGAGTATGCAAGGAGGGAACCAAATGTGGCCTTCAAGCAGACTGACTGGCGCTGGCAAGCGCTCCCACCCTGCCCCAATACACTAAACCCTGTCTGGGAGGTGGTCACACCTCCCCTGACAGGATATCTATTGTCCTGCCTTCCCCTGCTCGAACTTGGCTCAGCAGCAGGAGGGCAGAAATATGTCTCAGGTCGGCAGCAGCCCTAACTTGGTGTCCGGTTCTGGAAGACTGGTACCAGGAGCACTGAAGGCCTCCCGGAGGAGCTTTACAGTGCATGGAATCATACCTCCCACACTGTTTACGGTGTGGGAGGTATGATGCCAACATGTTTGATACCAAACATGACAGGGTTCGTTACAGCCAGTTTAGAGATGGTCATCGCATAATGACGCATGGCTGCCCTATGTATCTTCATGGCTGATGCACTTACAACCCGGGACAATGGACTCCGAAGGTTGTAGGGGTGTTCTGCTCATGCAGAGGCACCCTCACACTTAGAACTGTGCACCCCGCCTTCAGGACTGAAAGGGCCTGCCCTAGGGGTGACTTATACATTTTTAAGTGCAGTGACCTCAGATATAGGGAAACCTATATCTGTCATAAGTGGTGCTAGCACCAGCTTACACAGGCTGCAATGGCAGGCCCGTAGTCACAATCTGAGTGGCTTCTCATGGGTGGCATAATACATGCTGCAGCCCATGGGAAACCCCTGGTGTACCTATGCCCTGGGTACCTCAGTACCATATACTAGGGACTTATAATGCTACACCAGTAGTTAATCTGGGATGTACCTAAGTACTCACCATAGTCAGTTTAAGGGAGAAAGCAGAGAGACTGGGGTTCTGGTTAGCAGGATCCCAGTCAGACAAGTCAGAAACAGCACAGCACCAGGCAAAAAGTGGGGGTAACCATAAAAGCAGATCCTACTTTCCTACACACCCCACTCCCCTATCGAAAGGAGATGAGACTAACCATGCCCAGTTGAGGCTTCATTTTCGAAGTGGAAATATCTGGAGAGTCCATCTGCATTGGCATGGTTACTACCAGGTCTATGTTCCACTGTATAGTCCATCCCCTGTAGGGACTGCTCGTAAATTATGTCATCAACGTTCTAAGACCAACACCTCTAAAATACAGACGAGGGACACGACCTAGGCAGTCACCGAAGGAGCCAAACAACAAGCTTTTCAAAACAATTGCCAAACCCTTTACACGTGGGGCAAGATCCATCAGACCCTGATAGATGCTTACCTAAGTGATTGTGACTTGCCTCAATCAACCCTCGTCTCTCTGAACTCCTAGACACCCCCATCACGTCCGCAGAGCTACACTGGGCACCCAGTTAGCTGCCTGTTGGCAAAACTCCAGGCCCTGATGGCCTTCCCATCATCTTCTACAGGACATTCCTCTCTAGCCTCCAAGACCACATGCTGACATTGCTTAATTCACTTAACCAGGACACTGGCCTCAGACCTACTATGGCCGCTGCTGAAATCACCCTTATTCTCAAGCTGGGCAAGGACCATACACTATGCTCATCATACCGTCCCATAGTTCTCCTAAACTCTGATGCCAAGATCGTCATGAATATATTGGCTAACAGGATAGAACACCATCTTCCTGAACTCATAGACCCGGACCAGGTTAGATTAACTTGCAACCGGCAAGGTGTGGACAATATACGTCAAATTGCGCACCTGGTTGAAAAGTCTCACTGTCACAATATCCCAGCCTGCCTTCTCTTGCCCGACGTGGAGAAGGTCTTTGACAGGGTGAGCTGGACCTTCCTCCATGCGGTCTTAGGCAAAATTACCCGGAACTGGGACTGATTGCCAAAATCTTGGCATGCTACGTAGGCCTGAATGCTTCCATCCATCTTAACAGGCAACACATGAGCCCTCACAAGTATCAAGTGGGAGAGAGAGGAGAGGTACTGAAGCCAGTTCACTTCCCTGGGTATGAATGTGTAAATCAAGGAGAACTAGCTATAATATCGGTGCTCCTAGTGTATGCTTGTACAAGGGAAACACATTTGTGTTTTTAGAAGACCCTCACTCACCAACCTAGTTGGTGACATGCTTCATCATTGGGTCCCACCCAAGGTACCGAATGCACCTTGGGTGTGCTTCGACGCCTTGATACAGCGGAGCAGGTTTTGAGCAGTGAGTGTGCAGTGAAAGTGAATGAATGTGAATTAAAAAACTTTCCAGAGGGTCCCAAGTAACAAAAAGGAGACTATTTTAATGTCTGGGCCCTAGGCAGTGGTTAAAAACGAGAGGCGGATATCAGCGCAGGTCTTTAGTAACTCCGATATCCTTACTGGTCAACATGTTTCAGCCATGCTCTCTTTACTTGGCTGGCTTTCATCAGGACCTTATGTGAATGGGTGTTAAAGTGGTGGTCTAAAAAAGTGGTTTGTTAAAGACCATCTATGTGGCGCACACGCTAAGGTGCGTTATATGGTAGAGGATGGTTTCCTCTAACGGCACATTCCTGTATGGGAAGGAAACCAACAGACAAACATACAAACAGAAAACATTTAAAAGCCTTATTTGCAGCACAATGTATCTTGTGACTTAGGAGCGTGGTGTCCGTGCTCTATGCGGGCAATAACGTAGTGAGGACGGAGCGTGGCGTTTGGTGAATGTATAGAACGCCTCATTTATATGCGGTACCTTGTGGTAATCAATGCATAGTATACGTAGTGCTCATGAATAAAAACTTAGTAATTGCGATGTTGCTTACTTAGAAATTATCTGGAAAATGCCCCATGAGTTCCGTTGTGGGGGCCCGACCTATTGTCACACACTGGGCGATAGGGAGAAAGAAACACAGAGATCGCCTTGAAACTCACGCGTCTTGTGGAGTATGGGCTCCGCTGTCAGCGATTCGGGAGACCCTCCTGCAATGAACCCACTTACTTCTTCAAGGTCAGAAACCCGCCTCCGTACCTACTTCGGCCGCATCGGAACTCCGACGATGTGTGCCTGGTGCGGGGCGGTGGTTTAAGTACTCTCAGGGTGATTCCAGGTGCGGGCAATCTTGCTCGGAGAGTAGCGTCTAGAAAGTAAAAAGAGAAGAAAGCGCGTGCACGTGTTGTGTTGTCTGCGCGTAAAGTTTTGTTGAGACTATGGACTCTCGAAAGTCTCCAAAAGATAAGAAATACAGTTTAGGTATGGCTCCCTCCCTGTTAATGCCGTTACATCAAAGTGGCACTCAGCTAACAACAGAACAGAAAGTTGCCCTTGCTGTGGAGCTTTGCTGGAGAGTGTTGCCCACGTCATGTTTGCCTGCCCAGCCTATAAGATTGCTAGAACCAATTGGCTGAGACCTATTTGCAGTGGCATGGTCACACGTGATCGGGTTGCCCTTCGCATTTTAAAATCTGAACCTAGTGTCCTCTTTTCTTGTGGGGTGGCCAAGTTTTTGAGTCACGCTTGGCTACTTAGGCACAAAGCTCTGCGAGGGGCGACCCTACCCTAGGCCTTGCTCCACCTATGCGGCAACAACATTTTATGTGTTGTCCTATTTAATAACTTGGTAGATTAGTTTGAATGCCATATTTTAATCTAGAACATCTCTGATGACGGACATAACACCAGCACTTTATATAAAATGGCCGTGACGAATATTGTTACACATTATTTTTATCTTCGCCATTTTTCACATATCTAGCTTGGGTACTTGTCAGGGTACGATTTCGTTTTAATTTGTACATATATTTTATGACATGATGTTTTTAGCGTTATTTGCCTTATTTCTAGATTTTAAAATCTTGTTAAAATGCTGTGTAATCACATCCTTAGCGAGCTTGTTGTATTTAAAGGATTGTTAATAGGAATTCATGTTTTTATCTTTTGTATAAATGCCAAACAATGCTTTTATGACACAAGCTGTCGAAATAAAGCTATTGATGATGATGATGATGATGATTACCAATGTACCAACGTTCAATGCTATATATAAGCGTTGTGGATTTTAATCCAAAACCATATCTTGTTTTTTTTATGACAAACTTTTAATAAACAGATTTCAAGCAAAAAAAAAGAATGACTGAGGAAAATGTTTCAAAATGTCCTATTAATTTCTTTCCCAAATCTAGAGCCGGTGCAGCGATGTTCATTTTGTACTTGTTTTAATTCATCTGGTCGCACCTCTAATGAGGGTGTCACATGCAGTAGTATAAATTATATAATTGCCCAGCTGTTGCACTCCTCTACAGGTGGTACGATCCCAGGGGGAAGAGACCGAATTATATGCTTGTCCTGGGGAGTTGTGTGAGGATAGACCTCATCCAATTGGTTGGTCTTGCAAGCAATCCAGAAGGCAATTTTGTCACCCTTTACAGGCACTTTGACCATAATAGTGTTTATAGTATGTTGACTGATTACCTGTATTGCAACCTGTGCCTATGGTGAAGGTCTTACTGGAACTGCTCTATCTGCTAGGCTCTGTAGTATGTATTGTCTGAGCCTCCTACATAAGGCTACTATTGCTTTAATATAACCATTATTTCCCAAGCCTGTACGTTTCCTGAATTAGGAAAAGGTGTATACCCTGCCAAATAATGGGCAGGTTGACCAATCGTTACTTAGGGGACACAGTCTGACATTCTTATGTGTGTGTTGGAATTGACCACCAAACCAGTTTTAGTGTTCTTGTTAAATCAAAGGGACCTTATTGATAATATTTATTGATAACATGTATTAAGCGCTTGAAGGCCCGAAGACGTCTTGGCACTCACATGTATCAGATATAAAGCACCCGAAAGTTTAAAAAGGAAGTGAAAAAAGCCAGGACTTGAGCAATTTTCTAAAGTGAGTGAGATTCTGCTGGTTCTTGAGCTCCCAAGGGAAATTATTCTAGAACTTACATGTGGAGTAGACAAAACTCCTACCACCCCACGATGCTTTATTGCATTTTGAAATGGAAACTGTTTTCAGTACAGCTGAATGCAGAGTTCTCCTTGGAGTATACCAAGTGAGCTTTTACCTCAGATATTCTGGGCCTATCCCATGAAGGGATTTATGTGTGTACAGAGAGCCTTAAAGGCAACTCATTTCTTGACCGAGAGCCAGTGAAGCTCCACTAAGGTCTAAGAGACTGATATATATTTTTTTTTTGAGGAGACGGACTGCTGCATTCTGAAAAAGATGGAGTTTATTTAAAAGTGCTGCTAAATGCCCTAATAAAAGGAGCATTACAATAGTCCAGCCTAGACAATACCAATGCAATCACCCCTGATTTCAGCAGATTGTAAGGAATGAATGGAAGAATTTTTCTCAAAGTTCTTAGGCTAAAGAAACAGGCAGAGGTGAGTTTGTTAATCTGATCTCTAAAAGAGATCAACATCAAAGATCACCCCCAGGTTCTTAACTTCTGAAACCGGAGTGGAATGAGGACCAAGAGACTGGGGCCACCAGGACGGATTCCAGAAAGGATAATTCTTTCCAAAAAATAAGGACCCTCGTTTTTTCTAAGTTCAGCTTCAAACTGTTACATTTCATCCATTTGACGACCTCACACATGCAACTGCTGAAGCAGTGGGAGACTTCCCCCACATTGCTAGAAACAGACAAAATAGTCTGAGCGTATGAAATTGTTGAAAAACCAAAAGATTGGATCAATTTGGCAAGAGGGGCCGTATAAATATACAAAAAGTATGGGGCTCAGTGACTACCCTTACAGAACACTGCAAGGCAGTGAGAAGGGCTTTGATCTAACTTCTCAGGGGGAGACCAACTGCTCTCTATCCATAAGAAAAGATTGAAGGAAATTCAGAGCAGATCCGGGTAACCCTATAAGTTAACCCTGTAAATAAACCTTCTAGTCCTGATCATGTCAAATGGAGGAATATGTCAGCACGTTAGACAGTTGGATTACAAATACCTCCAATAAGCTAGCACTGATCTCCTCATGCATTCCTTGCAGAAACAAACCTTCTGATCCCTGGTTTGAAGAAAATCTCAGGACTATGAAGAAACATTGTAAAAACTTAGAAAGGCATTAGCGTAAAAACTACACAAACGATGGCAAAGTCATCTGCAAAGCAGCCCTAAAAAAATACTATGCGGAGGTTAGAGCAGCAAAAAAAGTGTATTTGAGGCGAGGATAGAGGAAGCAGATAATAAATTCAGGGAAATCTTCAGAGTGGTGTAAAACTTCATGTCCCCTGAAGCTTGCGCTAGATCGCACCAACCCACTGTAGAATGGTGCGATCAGCTGGCAGCCTACTTTCATGACAAGATCACAACTATTCAAGCCAGCTTAGCGCTAGGGACTCACACAGAGAAGAGTCAGTTGGAGTCAGTTTTCACCAGCTTAGTCTCTCCCACTTTGACCTCACTGGAAATATTTCAGCCCATTACTTTGGAAGCATCTTTGAACGACTTTACGTGTTCTTAAATTTGGATCGCCTACTGACCCCTGCCCACCTAAGCTAATAGTGATGGGGCAGCTGTCATCAATCCAATGGCCAATAGGGTGCTGAATGCGTCATTATCTTCGGGAATTGTACCTGTGGCATGGAAGCAGGCTAAACTCTTACCCCTTTTAAAAAAGTCCAGCGCAGACCCCACAGAGTCATCCAACTATAGGCCAATCCCCCTACGGCCAGTAGTTTCCATGGTTCTCAGAAAGGCTGTTAACCAACATCTGTCTCAGTATCTTGAAACTAATGAGCTTCTCCATCCCAGACAGTCTGGCTTCAGGCCAAACTTCAGCACTGAGACTGCATTGGTTGAAGTCACTGAACATATTAGATGTATAATGGACGTGGGGGGAAGGCCGTTCTGATTATGTTAGATCGCTCAGCGTCCTTCGATACGGTCTGTAACTCTACGCTCCTAGCTCGCTTCCAATTCATCAGTATAGTTGATTGGCTCGGGATTGGTTAGCTTCCTTTTTGCAGGACAGAGGGCAGGAAGTATGGGTATTCCCATATTCTTCGGGAGCAGTTGAGTTGACATGAGTGCAGTAGGGGCCGGCCTGAAGGCCCACTCTGTTTAATGCGTACCAGACCACTCTAGCACAGTTGACGAGGCTCTGGGGGCCAAGGTGATCCACATACTTCAACAACACTCAGCTGCTTTTTACATGTGGGAAGAAAAATTAGACTGCTGGAGAGTCTATTAAAACCTTTCTTCTCTCTTTCACTGGATGCCCTTACATCAAATAAAATGTAATGCAGAAAAGACAGATCTTGTTCTTTGGACATAATCCTCCAGACTGGCAGATGCTGTGGCCCAAGGATGCCCCACCCCCCGGACCTCAGGGGGGAATAATCAAAAACATGGGCATTAAATTTGATTATGCTTTATTATTCCAGCCACAGATCATGTCGTTGGTCAGGACATGCTTTATGCTTTTGCAAACTCTGACATTTTTTCACACTATTTTTCGTTGTCCGCAAGAAAGGGGGTCATCAGTCACTCATAACATCGAGACTGGACTATGCAAATGCCCTATACTTAGGACTCACGGACTATCTGGTAAACAAGCTTTAAGTGGTCCAAAACATAGCAGCCCGCATTCTACTTAGCTTGACCCCAAGAACACATGTGTCCCCTCACCTGTGTGCTCTCCACTGGCTACCAATAAAGAAGAGAATTCTCTTCAAAATGTTAGTCCTAGTCCATAGAGCACTGCACCATTCCGGGGCAGGCTATCTTAGGGCCAGAATGAATTTCTATGCCCCTTCTAGAAACCGGTAAGTGTGCCTACAAGGGATTTGTTCAAATGTATATTTGTAACAGTTAATAAATTCAATTTAGGCCAGCTCTATCAAAGTAGCTCACAGCTGGATTACTCAAGAAACAATTCTATTAGTTTACCAATGAATAAATTGTTCAAATAAAGTTAAAGGAGACACGCGTGTATGTATTCAAAAAGCTGATTTTGTATTAATTGAAAATCATTAGTTATAAAGGGTACATAATCGAAAACAACACAATGTAGCCAGAAGTAACAGTTGCATAAAATTAAATATCCTTCATAGTTACAATTGTGAACACCTTTTCACAAAATGCTTTTAAGGCAATCTGAAAAGTTTACACAAAGCCAAAATTGCCTACAGTACAGTAAAATAATGAATAGGTGTAGTAGTCTACGTTTCGGTCTAATAATGTCTGTGTCCGTTAGACCATCCTCAGGACCTTGCATATGTTGATAAAAAAGACCCTATATATACACGAAAAAGAACCAACAGTTATCGTGTAATATTTGACATTTAATCAACTTATAATTGAAAATCACACTCGTGTTTAGGAATTTCAGAAAAATGTGTCTCTGTTCAAAAGTGTCAACCTTAATATAGCCGAGAGCAAAGGAGAGGTGACCCATCTCCTGAAAGGTCAAAACATCTCACCAGGAGAAAAGAGTATAGTGATGAAGAAAAACTTAATTTATATACACTTACTTCGCACTTAGTAAGGTTAATATTCGAAAAATCTAGTCCACGAATTGTCTCTCTATTCCAGCACACAATGCTAGAGGAGGAAGAAAAGTAACGATTTCTAATTGTAAATAAAACTCTCCATGTTTTCATAAAGAAAGCTTTTTTATGCAGTAAAAACTCTGCTGGATTAAACAATTTTCTGCCAATATAATGTGATTGCCACAGAGCTGTGTCTATCGATGGCGCTACCTTTTATGCGATTAAAACCTGAGTTTTACGCCTCTCATGGAAAAGAGACATCTCTGGTTCCATTCATATCAATGAGGTATGGGAATCCATGTATAATATTATTTTTAATTTTAACAATTGATCCTTGTTTCATCAATGTTTATATCGTGCGCATGATTTTATCGCTCCTTATAACATACGTGAAGGTAATTCTTAAAAGCTGAGTTTTATCCGATTGACCTAATTTAAAAGCATTTGAAAAAAAGAATAAGGGACAAACTTTACGCTGTGAATACTTAAAATAAAAACCCAGGTATATACGGGCTCTTATTGCAGGAACGGAAAACGAATCTGTCAAAGAAATTGATACAAATAAATATAGTGGGGCTATAATTACTTGGACTAGACTAAAGTACACGAACTAGCGTCATTGAATAACTACAGTCGGGACCTCTGAATACCTGTATTGAAATGAAGAGAGGTTCCAAGTGTTCACGCTCGCTGAGCAGTCGGCGATTGAGCAGATGGTGAAAGATAGCACCTTTTTGAACGTGCTGTTTGACTACCGTTGTTTGGAGATCGAAAGGGGACTGCTGTCCATAGTGTTTTAGCTGCCATCTTTAAACGAAGTATAATTGATGATTCAAGTCAAAAGTGGGGCATATACGTTACCAATCTATCTGCAGTATTTATTTATTGATATCTGACAACCATACTCTAGTTCTAATGTAAAGTATTATGTATCACCAGATAGTCTAGGTTGGAAAACCATGCATGGCAATACTATTTATATTTGCCTGTCTTTTGGTTGGTTTGACAACTTCGATGACCCACCATACCATATCTTTTTCTGAATGACCGAGTTTGAGATAATGCTCCACTAGGGGAGCATTCTCTACTCGACATCGGATTCGTGATTGGTGTTGTAAGATGCGTTTCTTTACAGTCTGTGTAGTTTTACCAATGTAGTGTAGCCCACATGGACATTTGATACAATACACAACATTGGACGTGTTGCAATTAGAGAAATGTTTCATATTAATGTCAACACCATTAATGGGGGCAAGTCTTGGTTGATTGAGTAGTATTGCAAGCTATACACATATTGCATTTGTAGTGTTCCACCAGTGGGACCAATTGTCTCATATTATCAACCATATTGGTGTCAGTATTTTCATAAGCATGATTAAAGCGATCCTGGAGGTTCGAACCTCTGTTGAAAGAGAACATAGGTTTGTTCTTTAACTCAGGTAAACTTTTGAGAAGGGACCAGTGCTTATTCACAATCTTTTTGATGTTATTGGAGTGAGTTCCAAAGGTTGACACACATATTAGTTGTGATTGTTTGGACCGTTCCCTGACTTCTAACAATGCTTCACGGTTATTGTACCAAGCACGTTTCAATGATTTTTTAAATAATTTGGCTGGATAGCCACGTGCTTTCAACTTCTCTTTCAATTTTTTGGCTTCTGCAAAGTAGTCCTCCTTTCGAGTGCAGTTTCTGCGAAGACGCAGAAACTGCCCGAAGGGCAACCCATCCTTCAAAGCTTGGGGGTGATGACTATTGTAATTCAAAAGCGTGTTCCTGGCTGTTGGCTTGGTGTACAATGTTGTGTAGAGATGGTTGTTGATATCTACTTTGATTGTTATGTCCAAGAAATTCATACTGCTGGCATCTGACTCAATAGTGAATTTTAGATGGGGATTTTTAGAAGTAAGCCATGTGTGGAAAGCATCAAGTTGGTCTTTATTTCCACGCCAGATAAGAAAAACATCGTCAATATATCTCAACCAACGTATGATGTTTACTGAAAAAGCATTTGATGTATCAAAGATGCATGTATTTTCGAAGTTTGAGACATAAATATTAGCTATGTCTGGGGCATATACCGCACCCATAGCTACACCCTTTAACTGCTGGTAAAACGTGTTTTCAAAGAGAAAAAAGTTTTCGTACAATGATATTCTTGTGCATTCAATGATGAAGGCCGTTGGAACTTTATGGGGCCTTGGTCTACTTTCCAATAAAGTGTTCAAAATCATGAGTATGTCATTCTGGGGAATATTCGTATATAGGCTCTCAATGTCCATTGAGACCAAAAGATCAAGAGCCGGATCAAATTGGTTATTTTCTACAATGTTGATAACGGCCATGGTGTCTCTGATGTAGGAAGGTTGATCAACAGCAAAAGGGCGAATGAAAAAGTCGGCATATTGTGCCAAAGGTTTCAAAATTGAATTACACCCTGAAACAATTGGGCGTCCAGGTGGTTGCAAGACGTCCTTATGTACCTTTGGCAAGATGTAAATTGCTGGTACAGTGGGTGCTTTGTTAATGAGAAAGGAAGCCTCCTTCTCGCTTAACCAGCCTCCATCAAACCCTTCTCGACTTAAGTTGGAATTCAAGGTGTTCAGTCTGTTAGTCGGATTACTATTGAGTTTTCTGTAGTGTTCATTGGCAGATAGCTGTTTTAGTAATACAAGCCTATATGCTTCTTTGTCCCATAACCCAATACCCCCGCCTTTATCTGCTGGTTTTATTGTGACATCAGGGAGAGATTGTAAATTCTGTAGTGCCTTTTGTTTTTCCTTGGAAAAATTCGAGTTGAAATGTATTTTGCTTTTAAACAAATTGTCTATTTCAGATAAGGTTGCATTTTCAAAGGTGATTATTTCCTTTGCAACCATGGCATTTGTTGGATAAATGCTTGATGGATTTCTCAAGCCTGTAGTATCATAAGATTGTATCAACATTGTAGAAAATCACCAATTTGATCCGGCTCTTGATCTTTTGGTCTCAATGGACATTGAGAGCCTATATACGAATATCCCCAAGAATGACATACTCATGATTTTGAACACTTTATTGGAAAGTAGACCAAGGCCCCATAAAGTTCCAACGGCCTTCATCATTGAATGCACAAGAATATCATTGTGCAAAAACTTTTCTCTTTGAAAACACGTTTTACCAGAAGTTAAAGGGTGTAGCTATGGGTGCGGTATATGCCCCAGACATAGCTAATATTTATGTCTCAACCTTTGAAAATACATGCATCTTTGATACATCAAATCCTTTTTCAGTAAACATCATACGTTGATTGAGATATATTGACGATGTTTTTCTTATCTGGCGTGGAAATAAAGACCAACTTGATGCTTTCCACATATGGCTTACTTCTAAAAATCCCCATCTAAAATTCACTATTGAGTCAGATGCCAGCAGTATGAATTTCTTGGACATAACAATCAAATTAGATATCAACAACCATCTCTACACAACATTGTACACCAAGATCGTTTCCATGACCAACAACGATCGAATATTTGATACTCTGTGAAAAAGATGACTGTAATCATTGAACTGAATGTATAAATATCATCATTGTACTATATATTATACTCCATTATTGGTTTTATTTGTACAATGGTCTATTGAGCATAACATAGGCTTTGTCTAAAATGTTATAAATTTGTACTTCTCTGGTGGTTGGGAACGTTCTCTCTTCCATAATCTTTTTCACATTTGAGCCTTCATCTAATGAGGATATGTTTTGATTAAGTAAGATGAAATGTGATATTCCCTATTCAGTCATTGCACTCAATAATGTGCTAGTCACTCAGTATACTGATAAAGTTTCAATTCCTAGTTTTTCGACTTTGGTCTTTTACACGAGCGCCATTTTGCAATGGCGAATAGTATTGCCATGCATGGTTTTCCAACCTAGACTATCTGGTGATACATAATACTTTACATTAGAACTAGAGTATGGTTGTCAGATATCAATAAATAAATACTGCAGATAGATTGGTAACGTATATGCCCCACTTTTGACTTGAATCGTCAATTATACTTCGTTTAAAGATGGCAGCTAAAACACTATGGACAGCAGTCCCCTTTCGATCTCCAAACAACGGTAGTCAAACAGCACGTTCAAAAAGGTGCTATCTTTCACCATCTGCTCAATCGCCGACTGCTCAGCGAGCGTGAACACTTGGAACCTCTCTTCATTTCAATACAGGTATTCAGAGGTCCTGACTGTAGTTATTCAATGACGCTAGTTCGTGTACTTTAGTCTAGTCCAAGTAATTATAGCCCCACTATATTTATTTGTATCAATTTCTTTGACAGATTCGTTTTCCGTTCCTGCAATAAGAGCCCGTATATACCTGGGTTTTTATTTTAAGTATTCACAGCGTAAGGTTTGTCCCTTATTCTTTTTTTCAAATGCTTTTAAATTAGTGTAATCGGATAAAACTCAGTTTTTAAGAATTACCTTCACGTATATTATAAGGAGCGATAAAATCATGCGCACGATATAAACATTGATGAAACAAGGATCAATTGTTAAAATTAAAAATAATATTATACATGGATTCCATACCTCATTGATATGAATGGAACCAGAGATGTCTCTTTTCCATGAGAGGCGTAAAACTCAGGTTTTAATCGCATAAAAGGTAGCGCCATCGATAGACACAGCTCTGTGGCAATCGCATTATATTGGCAGAAGATTGTTTAATCCAGCAGAGTTTTTACCGCATAAAAAGCTTTCTTTATGAAAACATGGAGAGTTTTATTTACAATTAGAAATCGTTACTTTTCTTCCTCCTCTCGCATTGTGTGCTGGAATAGAGAGCCAATTCGTGGACTAGATTTTTCAAATATTAACCTTACTAAGTGCGAAGTAAGTGTATATAAATTACATTTTTTCTTCATCACTATACTCTTTTCTCTGGGTGAGATGTTTTGACCTTTCAGGAGATGGGTCACCTCTCCTTTGCTCTCGGCTATATTAAGGTTGACACTTTTGAACAGAGACACATTTTTCTGAAATTTCTTCACACAAGTGTGATTTTCAATTATAAGTTGATTAAATGTCAAATATTACACAATAACTGTTGGTTCGTTTTCGTGTATATATAGGGGTCTTTTTCATCAACATATGCAAGGTCCTGAGGATGGTCTAACGGACACAGACATTACTAGACCGAAACGTCGACTACTACACCTATTCCTTATTTTACTGTACTGTAGGCAATTTTGGCTTTGTGTAAACTTTTCAGATTGCCTTAACCCCTTGACCGCGATCGGAATTCCGCTCGTGTGCTGGACATTCCGATCGCGGGTGGGGTGGTGACGAGCTCAGCTCGTCATGCGCACAGCGCTACCGTGCAGCATGACGAGCTGAGCTCGTCATGAGCATCGAAGGGGTTAAAAGCATTTTGTGAAAAGGTGTTCACAATTGTAACTATGAAGGATATTTAATTTTATGCAACTGTTACTTCTGGCTACATTGTGTTGTTTTCGATTATGTACCCTTTATAACTAATGATTTTCAATTAATACAAAATCAGCTTTTTGAATACATACACCCGTGTCTCCTTTAACTTTATTTGAACAATTTATTCATTGGTAAACTAATAGAATTGTTTCTTGAGTAATCCAACTGTGAGCTACTTTGATAGAGCTTGCCTAAATTGAATTTATTAACTGTTACAAATATACATTTGAACAAATCCCTTGTAGGCACACTTACCTGCTTATATTAAACTGCCCAAGCCTTCAAGGGTTTATTGGGTTTCCCATTTTTTGAGATATCCTTCTAGAAACCTGCAGTCAGCCAATGGTCTCTTGGCAAGGATCCCTAAAGTCCATCGCACGAGAATGGGCGGACGGATTTTTTCTTATCTTGGATCGGTGGCTTGGAACAAACTCCCCTTGGAGCTATGCTCTGTAGGGCTCACCAACTTGTCCAAGAACAGGCTGAAGACATGGCTCTTTCAACAAGAATAGATGATTTGGTTGCATCTCGTGGTCAACTGTAAGAACAGCGCCAGGACACTCCAGGGAGTAGCTTTGGGCTTTAGAAGTCCCATTTCATTCAGGATATGGTTGGCATTGTGCAGGAATGGCTGTAGCTTTGTATGTGTGGAAATGCTCAGTATTAGCATTTATGGAATCATACGCCAGCCTTGAGTGCATATTTTCAAGGGCATATGCAGCATAGTAATGTACAACAAAGGTTACTGTATCAGAGACGTCCCTGTCTTTGAGATGTTGTGTAACTGCTGCCCTGTAATTTTCTCCTGTTACAACAGGAGCTGCCATTTTTAATGAACAAATTCAATAAGCATGAAATCCAAAATCCAGACACCACAAATGGGAAAATACCCTTTAAGAGTCAAGTTTAATAAACATACAGTAAACAGGGGTTGACTATTTAACCTGAAGGAGGGGACCAATATTACAACGGATGTCTCCGTATGTTTGCAATAATTGTTTTTTGTGTGTCATCAAAAACTACTCATGAATTCAGATAATCTGAGTGTATGGTGTTACAACTGTCACAGTCTGGCTCCTCCCCAATCCCCCCCTCCTCCAGATCCGCAGGGGTCAGATTTCTAACTCCCTGGTGCAACAACTCAATTTAATGCACCAATACAAATTATAAATATCATTGGACTACAACCTATACACAACCCACTGAGAAATACTCTGTAGGAAATGTTTTCTGGTCACGATCAGTACCATTAGATGAGTTCAGGGACACAGTGGAACTCCGAATCCTCTTTCATAAATGAATAACACTCAAAATAGCACTAAGAAACAGGAGATGAACTTTAAAATATTTATTTCTAAAACCCAAGTCTAGTGCAGAAAACATGAATGGCAATCATAGGGAATGAGAATATAAATAAATGCAGCAATGCATGACATGAGCAGCGAGAACATTATGAACATTACTAACAGGGTTAGTAAGTTCCTAGAATCCTAACCTCCCATCGCTACTTCAAGGCACAATGCTATATTTTAGCAGAAGCAGATAAAAATAGGCTAGAAATTGAGTTTCTTAAAGTGGATCGAACAACATACCTTTTATCAGTGAAAATAGCCGCTTAGGTTTTTTCAGTCACAAATTGCCCATGCCACTTCTCTGAACCATCCCGACTGAGCTCGTTGCCACTACAAACCAGCGTGACATCTGGCTTGATATTTCTAGCGCGAAGCCTCGCCAGCTAATGGTCTGATACCTGGGTGCGTATAATGTCTGATTGACTATTTTTATCTCATATTTATAAAATAAAATAGTACTTACAGACACAGAAGCATTAACAAAAACTAAACAAACATACAAATAAAAGTGTCAATAAAAATATGTCGGCTTCTACTGTGAACGTTCATGATGTTATGGCTGCACTCATAACAAAAACAATAAAAATATGTCAGCCTAGCTAGGAGGCAGACATGATACTAAAACTTATATATGTATAAAACGTCACACTTTCTTATAAAAAAATTAAAAGGAGATAAAAATATGCAAATAAGCATATGATAAAAATAGAAGAAGCCTAAACGGGCCATGTCACAATGTTCATGACAGTTTTAGAAGCCACTTCTGGCCTCAGCAGGAGTCCTGTGTCTTTTTCCTGAGGCCACACTTTACATACTGTGCCCATAATAAGACAGGCATCCACACTTCATGGGATTAGGATTACGGTTTCCAGACCTGGACTTTTAACTTACAAATCATTGCTTTCTACTCTGTAAGCCTAAATAATTCCAAGTAAATCAACACTACACTACTCAGAATGCACTGGGTTGTTGCATGAAAGGCAAGGTGTTAAAAATGTGTCTACGACGACATGGTGTGTGGTAGTCTCCCTGTTCTGAAGCCACTGGCTGTGGCATTGATATTCAGTTTGGGTGGAAGTCTTGGTGGAAAGGCTGGCATTTCAAATTGATGAAATAAGACTACTGCATGTGATGCAGACTAACATTGAAAATATGGATAAGCTTAGCTTTATATTGTTTTTTAAAACAGTCTGATTCAAAGGCTTTTTCTGTGAGCAACTGTGTCTTACTCTTGGCTTAGGTACGAATTACTGCTGAATTTCCAAGTGTAAAACATATGTGCGCAGCATCATTTCTTCCTTCACATTACGAGTTTCCAGTCTTGCAGCGGGCCGGCATGTCAGCGCCCCGCTGCTAGACTGCCAAACCCGTAGTCAGACCGCCCGCCAGATTACGAGTTTAATCCTGGTAGACGGTCCTGCTGCGGTGGTGCCATACTCAAAGGAGAGCCATAGAAGGCGGTGCCATACTCAAAGGAGAGCCATAGAAAGCAGCTCCGCGGGAGCGCCGTAGCATGTTCCTGCACAGGGAGAAATGCACCATGTCGTGCATTTCTTCCTGTGTAGGAACTGGGGATGCAAACATGCAGGGGGCCACAAGATGTGCGCCCCCCTGCACAGAGGTGACAGGGGGCCCCATAAGGGCCCCCCCGAGTTGCCTTACCGCCACCCTTTCCATGGCAGGCTCACTGCCGTAGTTAGGGTGGCAGTGAGGCAACTTGTAATATGCTCTGCCAGCATATTGCGGCCTCTGACCGCTGCAACACCGCCGCAGGATCACGGATCCCCGGCGGCTGTAGCAGTCCTGTGGTGGTCCGACCGCCGCATTGCCACCACGTGTTCGGCGTTCCTTCGGACTGCCAAACTCATAATTAGGCCCTAAGTTTGATGTTGAGACAGTGGAAAATGATTCTACCATTAAACCCACATCACAACAAGCTTATAGAGCAGCATTGATACACATCAACCACAATCATTTAACATTAAACAAACTTTATATATCAACAGCCATGCAGGGTGGGTAAGTTGAGGTTGAAAGAGAGAAAGCGAAGGTTGTGAGGCGAAGGGTAGTGAGAGGAGTCTGATGGTGTGTTGAGGAGAAGAGGTACCAAGGGTGAGTTTAGTGCTGAAGAGAGTAGGATGAGCTATGACTAGGTTGAGTTGTGAGTGAGTTTAATGGTGATGTGTGATTGAGGTAATGAGTGGTGTGGTTGAGGTGAGAAGTCGTGAGGTTGAGATAATTTGAGGTGAGTTTGAGGCATAGTTAAGATGAGTAGAGCAAGGATCAACAAGTTACTTACCTGGGGTAAAGATCTTTCTGGTAGAGGCTCTTTTCTAACCACAGATTCCTCACCTTTTGAATATTCCCCAGGCATCGGACTGGAGCCATAAAATCTTCAGCAGTACCCCTGCGCACCGGTAGGTGGCGCCGATGGCTCCGTGTTGATGTCATGCTGTGCCGAACTTGCCGTGCGCAGGCCTATCTATATAGGCACCACCCATGCACGCAGACATCAGTTGCTTTCTGACTGCGTCCATGTCAATAACATGCAAGCCAAAATCAGATCCATCATGACTAGTGTGCAGATCTCTAAGCTGGAATCTTATTAGATGAAAGAACTCAGTACACAGAACGGGGAGGTGAGAGGGCCAGAGAGGAATCTGCGGTTAGACAGAGTCTCTAACAGAAAGAGTGTTACTGAAAATAAGTAATTTGTTATTCTGATAGGGACTTCTAACCACATATTACTCACCTTTTGAATAGATACCAGCACAGCACTTTGCTAGGAGGTGGGTCTGTGAACTGTCTCAAACCAGAAAGTCATGAATGACCAAGAAGGCAAAATGCCCTTTCAACCAGACCTGGCTGTCTAAACAAGAGTGCCCAGTGAACGTACTAAATGATGCCCACTTAGCAGCCTGACAAATATCCAGAACAGGCAGCCCGCATGCCAACACAGTAGTAGCAGCATTGTCTCTGGTAGAATGAGCTGCCAAACCTTCAAGGGGCTGTTTAGGGATGAGTGAGTAGTTTTAAGAGACAATGGTCCCTTTACAAAGAAAATCAATCTAATTTAGCCAAAATATCACAATCAAGATTGGCTCTGTTTGTGTCTTAATTGACAGTATCGAGAAATTTGTTCACAAATAATGAAAACACAACAATACATGTAAAGGTGAGTGAGCTGGACGTGACAGGGTAATGGGAAATCAGCCGATTTCCTTACCACAGGCAAGTGAGTTAAAAGTGACTTTTAGGTAGAAAAATGTAAATTAGCAGAAGTCACAATCAGAAATACATCTTGTACTCCACATATATAATGAATTACAGTTTAGAGTTAAGATGTAAGTGTCGATGACGTTTCGATCCCCAACAGGGTTATGGGATCATCATCAGGACTAAGCAATAAAGCTGACCTTGCACATTCGTAGCAGTAGCGAAAGGATCAAGCAAGGGTTCTCCCCACTGGCGGAAAAGACTGCCATTTGTGATCTGCAAGGCAACGACGGCTTAGTTTGTCGGCTCTGGCATTCAAGGAACCTGCCAGTGTAGTGTGTCCCCAGAAAAATGCCTTGCCGGTCTAGCCATGTCCACAGACTTATAGACTCCCGGCATGACCCCACCCCGCCATGCTTGTTGCGGTACCACACGGCGGTGGTGTTGTCCATGAACACCTGCACTAGCTTCCTTTTGATGGAGGGCAGGAAATCTTCCAACACCAAGCGGATGGCTCGCAGCTCCAGAAGCTTCATATAGAGCCGGGCCCCTGCCAGAGACAAGGTGCCTCTGATCTTCACCTCTCCCAGTGGCCTCCCCAACCCAGAATAGATGCATTGACACCACTGAAAGCTCTGGGTGCAGTCCAGCACCCACCACTGCAGACCTTTTGCAGTCTCCTCTGAAATCTGGACCAGATCAGAAAAATCCCCCAGGTGCTGTGACCACTGAGATTTCAGATTCCCACTGCAGAGCCCCCATATGCCATCTGGCATTCATGACCAGCTGGATGCAAGAGACCATCAGTCCCAGCAGCCTCAGAGTCATCCTTACTGAGATCCAGGACAGACGCTGAAACACCAGGATCATAACTCGAATGTCCTGGTCTCCACACTCCGGAGCATAGGTGCAAAACAGCACTGTCTCCAGAATGGCTCAGATGAAGGAGAGTGTCTGCGAAGGAATCAGGTGTGACATTGGCACATTGATAGTGAACCCCAATGATGGTAGGATGCTCGCCGTAGTCTGGAGTGACGATTGTCTGGAGCGAGTCCTCTTTCACAGCCAATCGCTGAGGTAAGGGAATATGAGAGATCCCTGGCCATCGAAGATGTGCTGCACCCACCACCATCACTTTTGTTAACACCCAAGGGGATGCTACTATGCCAAAAGGGAGCACAGAAAACTTAAAATTCATATGGCCTACCATGAACTGCAAATAACACAGGTTGGCCTACAGGACGGGAATGTGGAAATAAGCATCTTGCAGGCCCAGTGCTACCATCCAGTCGCCATGGTCAAGGACAGACAAGTCCTGGGCTAGCGCGACCATCTTCAATGTATCCTTCCGCAGGAAGGCACTGAGAGAGCGAAGATCTAAAATAAGACGAAGGGCTCCATCCTTCATCAGCACAAGGAAATAGCGGGAGTAACATCCTATTCCTTCTACTGAGGCTGGAATCCTCTCTATACCCCTGGCCAAAAGGATCAGCACTGCTTGTTGCAAGGTCAACAGATGGTCCTCAGTCAGCCAGCATGATGGTGGTGGAAGGTGCGGCAAGGTAGAAAGAAATGGGAGGCTGTAGCTCCAATGGAGAATTTGGTGGACCCACTTGTCTGAAGAGATGGCCTGCCACTTTTGAGTCTGGAGGAAATATTAGACCCTGCCTCTGACAGGATGTCTGTGTGCCACCAAGGACACACTAAGCGGTTTTGTGGGTGAGGATGCTAGAGAGGAAGGGGACTGAGCTGCACGTTGTCCCTGTTGTCTTAGGTGCTGTCTCTGAGAAATTTGGCCACAAAAGGGCTGAAACCCCAGCTCAGTTGGTGGAGGGGTCTGGCATTGGTGAAACTATAAACCATGACCGTAGCCACAGAAAGTATGTAATTGTTGGTGGAATTTTCTAGTGGGAGGAGAAAGACCCAATTAAAGTGCTGTTTCTCTACTCTCCTTAAATCGTTCCAGGGCCAACCCTGCTTTTACGCCAAACAGGCAAGAGCGGTCACTCAGCATGTCCATCAGGGATGCTAAGACAGTCCTAAAGAAACCAGCAGACCTCATCCAGGCATGATGGTAAAGTGCCACACTGATGTCCAGTACCCTGCCCAAGCAGTCAGTTGTGTCCAGGCCAGAACAAATTTTACTGCATTGAGACTCACGATCAGACAGTGGTAGGTAAGGTATTGGGGTTTACTTTGCTGCTGGACGCCTGTACCACCAAACTCTCTGGCATCGGATGTTGAGTGATAAAGGCTGGGTTGCTCAAGTGGAGGATGATGACGATGAGAAACATGCCTTTTAATAGGTGGAACTGAACAAAGTTTTCCCAAGTGCAGACGTAAGGGCTTTGTTGCATGGCAGTAGAGAGTCTGTGGAGGCCTGACTTGGCTGAAGTACCTCAGTTAAATAGTCTCCAGAATGGGGTGCTGTAGGTCTAAGACTTCTGCTGCCTTCTGCCTAGCAAATGAAAAGGAGGCAGTAGGACCAGGGGGAGATACAAGGTCGGTATCTGGAGAAGTATCCAGACCACTGGCATGTTGGAGTTCTTCACACCAGTTATCCTCATTTTATTGTGAGGAACAATCATCCACTTCATTATAATTGTCATTGACCGAATTAGTGCCAAAACGATTGTGTAAAATTTGGACCCTGCAGTATGGTATGGTCAAAGGGTCAAAATCGGAGGGATTGCCTGTTGGTTGGGGCGGGTCAGAGCAGGGCATGGCCTCGTTTAAGGTAGTAGCCGATTCTTTCCAGAGTCAGACAGCACAATGAACTGCATATCCTCCTCTAGCATCAATGCGAAGGGAACTCACACAGGGAGTGGTGCTGGAACCAATGTTGGCACCAGAGCAGGTGCTGAACCTGATGTGGCTTCAAGGGGCATAGATGGTGTCTTAGGCGGACCTGCCAGGGGTCTTCTGAATAGAGGGCCCTGCGGATCTTTGGGGGCTGAAAGCAAACCAGAGGGGGCCGGTAAAGTGCTGCAAATGTACAGCATGGCCTTTCTGAAGGCCTAGAGTTGCTGCAGAGTCACAGATGGATCCAGAACCTCCTGATGCACCAGGACTAGATTTGGAACCAGCTCGGATTGAGATCGGGTGTGAGACCAGGAAGCATGCTGACACCTTCTCAAGAGTCTGAGAGTGGCAGGAAGGGGGCTATTTCCGCTTCAATTTCTTATGTTTTTTCTTCAACATAACCGAAGACTTTGACCGCAATGATGATCTTCTGTCGGAATAACTTTGGAAGCAGGAGCAGGGTCTTCCTTTCAGTGTCGACCGGTCACATCATGGAGACTTCTTATGGTTGGTATCGCAGTCCCGTATGCCCTTTGGGTTCATCTGGGTGCAGTCACCATAGAATCTTGAGTCATGCTCTGATCCTCAGGCACCAAAGACACATTTTGTGAGAGTCCATCACAGACATATGTTTGTGACAGTCCCTAAACATGGACTTCATGCCCTTCTTGTTGCAAACTGATACATTTTTGCTAAAATTTGCGGTCTTGAAGACCAAGGAAAAGCACCGGATCCGCATCTGAAGGCAGAGAAAGAAAAGAACTGGTATCAGCGGGTATGGATGGCACTTATATGTGGTTCTGCTTGTCATTTCCGGAGCGGAATAACGTCTGTGCAAAGCCGCACACCACACGCCCCACCTACTGGTGCACAGAAGAACAAGTTGCTTACCTTCAGTATTTGGTAGAGACTATCTAACCGCGGATTCCTTACCTTGGAATTATCCCCAGGCGTCAGGCTGGATCAGAAAATTCTTGAGCAGTGTCACTGCACACTGGTAGGTGGCGTTGTTCTGTTCCAACAGCATCGTTCGAGCCGGAAGTGATGTGCATGGTTCCTATATAGGCGCCACCCCAGATCACTGACATCAGTTTTTTATCGCAACCTTTCCACGTCAGAAGCATGGAGCCACAAAGAATGCTGATGAACTGGTGTGCATCACTACGAGCCTCATAAGAGTGACCCTATATAGAAATCTGTTTGCAGAGTGGGGAGGATGGGAAAGTCGGTAAGAAATCTGGGTCTAGAGTCTCAACTAGATAAGGCGTTACCGAAGATAAGTATTCATCTAATATAACCTGCTAGTCGCAGAGTCCTTACCTTCAAATAGATCCCTAAGCATTACATCTCCAAAGGTGGGACTGTGAACAGATTAAAGTAAAAAGTCCTACAGGACCTAACTAATGCCCGTCATGACGGACCTGGCCATCCAGGCAGTAGTGCTTGGTGAATGTGGGCAAAGACGCTCACGTTGCTGTCAGAGATGCACAGGACAGGGACACCGTGAGCTAATGTAGTGGTCACAGCCTTGGCTCCGGTGGAATGAGCATGCAAACCCTCAGGGTGGTTGCTTTTTGGCCAATGCATAGCAGATCTTTTTGCAGTGCAGTATCCATCATGAGATGGGTCGTTTCTGCGAAGCCTTCCCTTTCTTTGCCCTGATATACCCAACGAACAGTTGATCGCCCATGTACGATCACTGTAGAACTGCAATGCTCTTTTTGAGTCCAGATGGTGGAGTCAATCCTCTTGTTTAGAAGGGTGAGGCAGAGCAAGTAAAGTAGGCAAGGTAATATTTTGGCCTACATGGAAAGGTGTCACTACCTTCGGAAGGAAGTAAACACGGGTTCTTAGAACCGGATTCTCTGGGTAGAATGTCATGTAGCGAAAGTGCACAGAGAGCATTGCAGTTCGCTGACCCTCCTGGCCAATGTTATGGCCACCAGAAACTGCATTTTTAACCAGAGGGGATAGTTATGCAATAGATCAAAGATCGCACACATGAGAAATGTTAAGACCAGATTGAGGTCCCATTGGGGCATAACGAATGGCCTTCGAGGAAACAGATGTTGTAGTCACTTGAGGAAACAAGTCACAACAGGTGACTTGAATAAAGAAGGTTGGTCCGGCAACTACAAGAAAGCCGATATGACTGATAAGTAACCCTTAACAGTGCCCAGAAGAGAACCCTGCTGGGCCAGAGAAAGAACAAACAATAAAACTTGTGATAAGGGTGCAGAAAGAGCATCAATGTTCTTGGATGCTCACCATGTCACAAATGTGTCCTAACTGCAGGTGTTTCCTTCTTGGTGGAGGGGTGCCTGGCTGCCAAAATAATGTCACAGACTTTGGAAGGAGAGTTGAACGCTGTCAACTGTTGCAGCTCCATCTCCATGAACGAAGGCGGAGGGTGCACATGTTCGGGTGCAAGACCTTACCCTGCTGCTGCCACAGAAGATCCTCTCAAAGGGGCAGCCTGATCTGTAGACCAATGCTCATGCTCAGGAGTTGGGGATACCAAACTCTTTGTGTCCAATCCGGAGTCACAAGACTTGGGCCCGGTCGTTTCTGATCTTCTTGAGAACTCTGGGCAGGAGTGGTATTGGTGGAAAGGTGCACAAGAGGCATGAGCTCCACTTGAAATGAAAAGCATCTACGAGCGAGAGCCTTGGAAACTCCAGCGTGCAGAACTAATGACATTTCGCATTCTCGGCAGTGGCGAACAGATATAACCAAGGTTCTCCCCATTCTTGGAAGAGACTGTGCACCACCTCCAGATGGAGACGCCATTTGTGATCTGCTAGGCATCAACGGCTGAGTTTGTCTGCTCTGGCTTTAAGAGAGACTTACAGATGTTGAACCACCAGGGAAAATCCCTAACGTTCCAGCCATGTCCAGAGCTGCTTGGATCCCCACCTCTACCAGATGGCACCCCAGCCCACTAGTGATGCATCTGTCACTACAGTCATCGCTGGGTGGGGAAGGGAGAGGTGTGTGCCGCTGACCCAATCTCAGTTCATCAGCCACCACTGCAGGTCTTCTGCAGTTACCTTCGAGATCAGGACCTGATGCTGTGCCCACTGGGATTCAGATCCCACTGCAGACCTCGCATACACCAAATGGCATGTGTTAGCAGCAGGATGCTGGAGGTCATAAGGCCTGACAGCCTCAGAGCCAGTCTCACCGAAATCCAGGGTAGAAGCTGAAACATCGGAATTATAGCCTGAATTACCCTTGACTCGCCATTTAGGAGGATAAGCTTGAAAGTGCACTGTGTCCAGAACAGCTCTGATGAAGGGAGCATCTGAGAGGGGGATCAGGTGTTATGGATTGCCAGTGGGGCATGTGATGGTGAATCCTGCCTCCCACTGGATGCCCATGCTGGTACACGGGCAAACGAAAGGAACTTGGGAGTTGCAGCTGCCAGGAGGGTGGTGGACTGGCGTGACCTCGGGCTAGTGGTCCCACGTGGATTGTAGAAACTGCATCCGTGGCCACGAAAAGGCTGAGAGGCCTATTGGTCTTGGTGACTGGGTGGCAAAAGACGCTGGTGGTAACCCCTACCGTAGCAATGGAAGGAGCGAAAGGCAGACTGGGGTTGATGGGGTGGCCGTAGCCCTGCCGTCTTTAAAAAACTCTGGCACTGAGTCTGCCTTTTCACTGAAGACCTGCCTTGGTAGTTCGGGCTGGACTGTTCCCATGAGGCACAAGGTCAAGACTGATTTGCATATGGCTGGGTCTGAACTGAGGTGGCAAAGTGAGCTAAAGAATGATGATGGATTCAACCCAGATCTGTGACTGGGGGTGAGCGTCTGAAAAGTTTCAGCGCTCCGTCCATCATCTCCTTGAGTTTGCTTTGTTCGCACCTAGTTGGCAGGGTATGCCCAGACGTGGGTCCCTTGCTCACTTTGCCACTGGATTCAAGCTAGCCTGGCTGATGAGGGCTGTTAGCCCGAAACCGGTCCCAGGATGCTTGTTTCCGGTCCAGGGAAGACATGGCCTGGCAGTTCGGGCTGGACTGTTCCCATGAGGCACAGGGTCAAGACTGATTTGCATATGGCTGGGTCTGAACTGTGGTGGCAAAGTGAGCTAAAGAATGATGATGGATTCAACCCAGATCTGTGACTGGGGGTGAGCGTCTGAAAAGTTTCAGCGCTCCGTCCATCATCTCCTTGTGTTTGCTTTGTTCAGCCTTTTGGATTACCCATCCAGTGGAGTGGTAGGGGCCGCACCAGGGTTAACTCAGGAGGTGGAGGTTTGGACCACAAAGCTCTCCGGGGTGGGATACTGGCTGAGGAAACAGGAGCGGGGCAATGGAAGTGGGCAATCAACCTGTGTACATTAGCCCCTGTGCAGGGTTTGAACCAGGCCCCAAACAGGACATCTGTGAGGACATCAATGAATGGGAGGAGAGGTTCCGTGGGGGCGACTCCTGACTGAAACACCTCTGTCAAGACGTTCGCCTTCACTGCCGCCAAGAATAGCTTAAAGGTTCAAGACCTCAGCCGTCCTCCATACCACCACTGTAAAAAAGTCTCCCTCCACCACAACCATGGTAGGAGGAGAGACCAAGCCAGAGTCTGGTGAGGTGTGTAACCTACTGGCATCCGCCAGTTCCCTTTACCAGTTGTCGTCTGGTTCATCAAGGGGTGGTGGAATGCATAAGGGTCCTCAGACCACTCCCAAACTACCCCCTCTCCAGGCCTACCAAAAGAAAACAGCACTGGCTCCTAATCGGACATTGTACCATCTGACACCAAAGTCAGCGTCAGGCGATGCCAATCCAGCTCCGTACCGGAGTCGGGAATGCAGTTGGGGTTAGCGGCGCTGGGAACGATGGCACTGGAGCAGGCTCCATGTAAAGTTGTGGCCCCATAGGCGGAGTTGCTGCGGATCCAGCACAAGATCTATGGGGCCCGACTGGTGCCGAGGGTGGACCCGCAGGCGGGAATCCAGTAGGGGCCCCTCCCGATCCCATGAGGCCCGAAGACACTCCAGTGGGGACAGGCCGCTCAAATATGTGGTGCATGGCCTCATAAAACTCATTGTCGGGCGGGAGTCACTCCGGCTCCAAGAAAATCTGGGAGGCGCAGAGCAGACCCACGCACAGGCTCCGTGGTGGAGTGAGGCCTCAAGTGGTTTATTCATTCCCGCTCCTCATCCGAGGACCTGGACTGGCACGGTGAAGTCGAAGAGCACTTTGACTTGTTAGACTTCTTACACCTGTGGGACCTACCAGATGACTTGGACTATGACGATGATAGTTGGGAACGGCTCAGCAAGCGATGCTGGGACCTTCCGCGTAACCTGGATCAAGAGCATCATGGGGTCGCCTGACATCGGGCAGCCAGTCGCTTCAGGTAACTTTCCCTCAGAGCCTTCGGATTCATGGCGCAGCAGCCCTTCTAGGCCTTTGAGTCGTGGTCCGCTGAAAGCACCAAAAACAAACCAAGACATCTCCCTGTGACTGGCACCACAGGCTTTGAAACACACTGTTTTCCAGGAGATATCCTTACCATACCAAGAGATAAATTCTCAAAAATAGCCTCTACGAAATTGAAAAAAAGTTAGTCAAAAATTGACTGGCGGTAGCTCTCTCTGGATCTGCGTTGACTGGTGCAAAAAGAACTGATGTCAGCGCGTTGGGGGTGGCGCCTATATAGGCAGCGCACGTCAATTCTGATGTGGATGAAGCCGACGACGCCACCTACCAGCGCTCAGTGATACTGCTCAAAAATGTCCAGATGCCTGGGGATAAATTTATGGCAAGGAATATGCAGCTACAAGTCTCTTTCAGATGTACTACTTTAAAGTTTCCGAATTCTGTCTAGGGAATATTCAGAAGGTGAGTGATCTTTAGTTAGAAGCACCCATCAGAAAATATATTTTCAGAAATAGGTGGCAAACACCTAAAGTATGTTTATATATGAGTGAAGATTTGCCCATACCCTGAACTCCCCAGTTTTTTCATAATGACCACCACAGGGAAAATACGATCTGAATAGCATTCTATAACATTGTCATTGCTATCAGCAGGGTTTTTCTACATGCTTAGCAGCATGATCCTCATTTTGTGCTTGACAGGAACTGTGCTTTCCTTAGTTTTGTTGTGGAGCTTACATTAATACCTCCATTTTAGCTCCCTTTTTTAACTTATCATCTTTTCCTAATGGTGGTTTGCACGTTTTACCTAATACGAGAATGTGCTATACACACATTTACTTCTGATAGACACTGTCGCCCTGTGGTGTGCACGTTTAGTTTGTGGGTCACACAATTGAGAACACAATGCCTTATTTTATTTTTGCTCGTAGGAGATAACTATTTCTCCCCAAACAACTAAAGTCACCTAAGTCACTAATCATTTAAATAGATATGGCCTCGTCAATGGCGGTGGAACATTACCTTCATAGTTGAGGCACACAAAGCATACAAATGTGAAGTTTTTAATTTCTGGGTTGATTTTCCTGCATAGGATGCCAATTCACTGACATTTCCCACATACACTGAGGCTGCAGTTCCTGCTGCATATAGACCTTATAAAAATTTAGAAATACTAATAACTTACCAGGAACATCATAATTAGTTTCAAGGCGACCTCCCACATACAGTTCAAAATGTCAGACTGGGTCCTCTCAGTAATGATGGGGCAACCTGGCCAGTCTTAGCAGGTTATATGCCTTATCCCAATACGCAGGCATTAAACCAGCCTTGATATGCTTGCTCTCTTGAACCATTTGGCTAGGCTGTATCTACGTCTGATACAGTATATTATGCCTGCATTAACTACTGTCCCAGCAAGGGCTCCTGAAGATGGTCAGGTTCAGTTAGCTGTGCCTGCAATCAGTCTTATTACTATTAATGCCATTATGGGAAAGTACCTACCAAACATGATGAGATTCCGTTTTGGATTGCACAAAACAAATCAGCTTGAGGCAGTGTTTACCCATATGGGACAGCAAGATAAATTTAGAATTCTCACTATGTGTCTTCACTTGGTATGGTTCGCCAAGCTGAGGAGTGTAATACATGGGGTAGTGCATTTGCAGCAATCTACACCATCACTCATGGTACCCCTTCAATTGATGTTGTATCTGAAGTTCTTAAACAGATTCAGGCTGAACATGGGGCGGCCCCTGCCCTGGATTTGGGAATAAAACGTATTCATCATTTTTATACAGTGTCCTCAATTATTTTAAGTAATATTAAAGGGGAGGCAGCTTCCTTGGAAGTATGCCAACGGCTCGCTTTAGTTCCCCCAGCAGATCAGGAACGCAAGCTCCCTAAAATACCTTCGGAAACAAATACATCTATAGACCGCGATAGTTTGGGAACCAGGCCTAATAAGCCACAACGTAAAGGCAAAACTGATGCCGAAATTACCAAGCAGATACCTGAGTTTTCTAAAGAGCGCTGGGATAAAAACAAAGCTAAAACACAGACTGGATTTCCACAACCGGAGTCTTCCAAAAAACATTACAATTTACATAACTGTGATACAATTAAACAGCATGATAAGTATCAGTATTCTGATACACGTCCTTCTTGTTCCTTTCAGGACTGTACAGACAAGCAGTCAGAGAGAGTGGGGCAAGGCGACAGCGGACAGGAGGATTATGTGAAACCGAAAATGGACTCGCAGTGCTCCTCTAATATCATCATAAAAAGGGATGAGAAACTTCCACAACAAAAAGCTCATTTTAAAAAGAAGAATGTGGCCAGAATTTTCACTAAATATGCCACAAATACTCAAAACTCTTCTTCAGAACAAGAAGTGGGCAAGAACTTTGCTCGACAGCGCAGCAGAGGTCACAATAGTTCACCAGACTCTCCAAGAGTTTCTGGTGGTGAGACCTACTAATGCTTTTGTACAAGTAGAAACTCCAGATCAGCGGTTAAGCCCTCATGATAGGCTTTATGATTTGTACATACAAATTGAGGGCGACATACTGCATACTATTAAAGTAATATTCAGGCAAAATATAACTAATGAATACAACATTCTCTTGGCTGAGGGAGATTGGCTGCCAGAGTATGTTAGAAAAGTCCCACATGGAGAGGATGTTATCACACCTTCCTTTTCCGTTATTGTCCCCGAGGCAGTTAAAGCAGCGTATGTTACAGAATGGGCTCTTGCGCAAGCCCCAGCATTATATCGCAATCAGGCAGGTTGGGGTAAAGACTCACCTCATCATGTTATACCTATAAGGTCCAGCTCGCAGGTGCAAGCACAATACCGTATTAAACATGGAGCTAAATGCCTGTTAGGGAGATTCCATCACAATTAGAATATCAAGATGTGATTGAGCCTTGTGTATCCCCTATGAATTATCCATTATTTCCTGTGCTTAAACCAGATCATTCCTATCGTACAGTTTCGGACTATAGACAAACACTTGCAAACACACATTTGCTGTACAGAATTCACACAGCATAGGCTTACTAAATAACATTGTTCATAAAAAATACAAAACTACATTGGACATTTCCAATGGCTTTTCCTGTCAAAATATAACGCCTGAAAGCTGCAATTTGACTGCATTCTCAGTGCTTGGACCACAACGAAGATTTTGTTGCTTTCCACAAGAGTATAAGAACAGTCCAGGTCTATTTGCTGCCCGAGTAACATCAATTTTACAAGAAATTTACTCAGAAACGTTGTCCTACATTGATGACATTTACCTCACAGCTGATGATTTAAACACACATTTGGCCAGAGTGGATCGTAGGATTTGCTCACCTTGGCTATAAATTTAATTTTCCGAAATCTAAAATTGCCTTTCTCAGTTTTCTGTGTTTGGGATAGTCTAGCACTACATTTTCTTAGAGAAATGTGCTCTTTAGCAAACACCAAATACCTTAAAAAAGCTTCAATCACTTTTAGATTTTCTCAACTTTGGTGGAACATATATACCAGATTATGCATAATGGGTTAAACCATTGTACAATTTAATTTGTCCTGAATTTTCTAATAAACATTGGACTACTGAACACACTACTATTCTCAGAAACTTACAAACAGACATGTTTGAGTCTAAACATTTACATACTCGTGCTAACACTACTAATTTAGTTATGCGCATAATTGTGGGTTCCAGTGGTTACACGTATGCTTTATTCAATGAAGAAGAAACAGTGCAGATTGCTTATAAATCGCATTTATATTGCAATGCAGAAATGCATTTTGCATCCACAGAATTTTTTTTCACTGCAGTTCAAACAGCTGTCCTGAAGGAATGTCCATTGGCTCAGGGGAAACGCATAATTGTGGTCTCTCCTGTTCCTGCCTCAGAGGCTGTCACCGAGGCCAGCATTCCTAATGTCTTACATCCTAGATGGATCCAGTGGGCCACTTCCTTGACAGCTACTGATGTAGATTATGTTTTTGATCCTACTTTGCAAACACATGAATACCTCCAGTATGAACAAGAATACCCTGTGTCTAGTGAGATGTTGCCTTCAGATGAGTATGCTTTCATAATCTATACTGATGGTTGAGCCCGGCCTGTGGTTGGTACTAAGTACAAGTACTCTGGAGCATGTGCTGCAGTAAAGGGTGTCATGAAAGATGGTGTATTTCAGGCACAAAAACATATACAGAAACTTTAGGCGACTGTACCGCTCAGCTGGCTGAACTGAAAGCTTTGGTTCTGACTCTGCAGAATACGGATTCAGAATTCCCCACACTTGTAGTGTGTTGCTCCTATTACTGCACCCAGGCCTTTTTATGATAATTTTCCTTATTGGCGCTTGAATGGATTCACTGATTCTAAAAGAAAGGCTATAAAGCATAAGCTTTTATGGGGAAAGGTGGCGGCACTAAAGGATGATTTGCCAGGGATCATGTAATTCATACATTGAGTCATCAATGTGTTCGTGTACATGTTTCAGGGAATTCATTGGCTGATGAAGCTGCAAAGGAAGCTGTTCAGACTGTTTTTGCAGCTGCAATTACTCGCTCCCATACGAGGCTAGATGATGACATAATGGCAGTGGTCACTGCTTTGGCTAGTGGAGAGCCCTTAACTAAAGGCTATTTAGCAAAATACTCCTATCTATTGAGTCCTCAAACTATTCCTTTTATTCTTAGGGTGGGTGATCGAATGATACCCAACAGGGACCGGTTAGAATTAATAATAGCTGATCATGACAGATTAGAGTCTGCCTATGCTGGTGTGGTGGCTATGGTTTCTTTACTACAGAAACGTTACTGGTGGCAGAGACTTTATAAACAGACTAAAAAATGTGTCCTTAGTTGCAATATTTGTGAACAAATTAGGAGTTCCACCGTTACCCGCCCACCACAGACACCTCTTTTAGTTTCAAATAAGCCATTTTAAGCCATTACAATCTGTCTATTTAGATCACTGCGGACCGCTCCATTCATATGGTACCTTTAAATATATCTTAGTGGATGTTGATTCTGGTTCTCAATTTCTATGGGGGTGGCCATAGAGATCAGCTGATGCTAAAATTGTTATTAAAGATTTGCAAGTCTTTATCGGTACATATGCAGCGGCAGCATTCCGTTCGAATCAGCGACCAGCTTTCGTCTCTAAGGCTTACCAGGATAATATGTGCACCATGGGTGGTGCTGAGCCTTGTTCTGCCCTCTATCATCCTGAGGAAAATTCGACTGTGGACGGAAGAACTATGACTTAAAGCAGTCCTTAACAGCTAGAGTATTAGGTTTGGGTCGTAGTTGGATCCATCAACGGTATGGAATCCGGAGAGCATTAAATAATCTACCTAGAAGATCGTTTCGTGATCGGACTCCCTATGAGGTACTCTTCGGGGTCCAAATGATTGTTCCAGATCTTGATAATCCTGGCACAGGGGCTGGAGATTCGCCATTTGACATCAATGAACGTTTCGCTCTCTTACAGGAATTATAAGACTTCCAAGATGAGCACTCCAATTTGAATTTTAAACGTTCTGCCACTGACGAAGTGAAGGCGCAGCCAGCGGTCTTTGGTTGGATTCCTAAAGTTGGGGATCTAGTCTGAGATAAGATTGCAGATAAAAAGAGTTTGGCTCGTCCTACTATTCACCAGTGCCTGGCCTTGCTGTCAAAGGTAGTCGAACTGTGATTTTGCCACTGCTTGCTGGTTGTAAACAGAAACTAAACGTTTCCATTGATTTGATCAGGTTACCCCATGTGGCCAGTTCTCCATAGTAGGCCACTGTGGTTTCTGTGTAGTTCCTTGCCACCTCTCTCTACTCTGCATGAAATCACTCTACATGCGCTAAGCAGTCTAAATCTTCCTACACCCTGGCTGGGATCTTCAGATGCTTTCAAATGTACCAGTTAATGATGAAAACACAGGTTGGGTTTCAAAGGTGAGTTTGCTGTTTTCCACCGCAGCTCCTTGCAATGAAATTATATACTATCAACCACCTTTGGAAGTGCCTAAGTGCTCTGCTTTGTCCCATGAGTTCCCTGTTTTAACTCAGACTGCCTCTGGTTATTTTGTCAACATTGATGATTTTTCCTCAGACTCTTCATATACCTCCTTGCATGGTGCTCATTCACTTTTCCTTTGGCTAAAACAAACTGATCTGAATCCTCCACGGTCCTACTGTTGGATTTTTCTTTCATTGTTTGTTCTCTTCCTCTGGATTGGATTTGTTACAGTTTTCTTTCTACCATTGAATGGACACTATCTGTTAGCTGAGGTGCTTACGTCCCATTCTTCATCACATAAGGTCAAACGAGTCTTGTTCCTGGTGAATATTACTGCATTCCCTGTCCATGATGGTACTGTTTGGGATAAAGTTCTCTATGACATTTTTGGCCGAACAGAGACATTGCAAATTCCATATGTTTTTACAGTTGCTATGGACGACGTTATTACCCCAGGTTCCATTTCCGATGAATGGGATGTTATGCCTGTTTCTAATATGCTATCTGAATTAGAATCGTACACTGCATTTGAATTCTGCAAATTAAGGTGAAATGTTTTGTTACCATCATTATGCATATCACAATTTACACAGATCTAGTACTCCCATGCTGTTTTTGATTATATACAGTGGGGATACAGCCTGACACCACCTGCAGGTAGTTCTAAAACATACTTAAAGAAGTTCCCTTATTTTTCTGGTCATGTCCCTACATACCCAGTTTCATATTATGAGGTGACACCTTCCCCAGCAAAGAAACATAAGCTCACACAAACAAAACTGATGTATTCAGATTCATTTATTTCACAACTGGCCCTGAAGGGTTATAAGTATTGGAAGGACAATATTGAGCTTAAATCTGTTTGGGGTACACAACACTGGCAGGTCAAGGGCACTGATGCTTTATTTAGGGCTTGTCTGATCCCTCGCCAAATGATCTTTTTAAACAAAACTGTACTACAGACTACATGTCTTGGATTGGCTTATACTAAAAATGTCAATATGCCAAGCATTCCCTCTGTTGCAAAGTTTGATAATTGACAACGGTTTATTCATTTCACAGAAGTACAGCTCAATGAGATGGTGCAAAATGGAACTTACAATTCGTCATTTTCTAGTTCAGATGGGTGATTATTGTGGCCAATTGATACCAATGACTACAATGTCCGATTTTTAAAACCCTTTCAAGGGGTTAACAACAGGCAGACCAGACCCCTGGTATATTTAATCGCAACACTCTGGAGTAGTTACTACCAATAGGGTAGAAAAGTTATGCAAGCAATGGTTAGAACATTCCACCTTGTGAGCAGTTAAAGACCATTTATCTCTTCTTTCAGATAATATGGTTTTATAGGATTTTTGTTGGTTCCCAGTGCTCCTCGTTCTAAACATTTTATTTCTGCCACCTATAATTAAATGTGGTAAATTCTCAAAAAGAAGCTGCGCAATTGTAAAGACAAATTAATAAGAAAAATTTAGAAAAAGCTTTGGCAGTTGTTGATAATGAAATGACCATATTGTTAACAGGTCTTTATTCATTGAATAATATAGTTTCATCTGCATTTGATATCACACAAAATTACATATCTATGCTGCAACATGGCCAAAGTCAGTTGAGATCGATTTTGCAATTAAGTTGGACATTGCAAGTTTTAAAGTGAAATCCAGTGCCATGGAAATATTTGAATGCAACTGAATTATTTTTGCCTTATAATTTGACACGCATGCAACACATTATGGC
Source organism: Calotriton arnoldi (assembly GCA_963921515.1). Lineage (NCBI taxonomy): Eukaryota > Metazoa > Chordata > Amphibia > Caudata > Salamandridae > Calotriton > Calotriton arnoldi. Next base: position 564,657 of record CAWUFW010002539.1, read on the forward strand.
TAGAAAAGACGCAACCTACACTATGCTTAATTTAGAGCGTTTAGAGAAGTTGCTTTTACTGTAGCTGAAAATCCATCAGTCGTCTGGCTGATCCACTGTTTCATTTCTCTCCCAATTTCAACGTTTTATTTCACGCCATGTCATAGACGTTTTTTAGTGGGCAAATATGAGTAGATAGGTGGACGTTTTTTACACGAGGCATGGTTTCTCCCTTTTCAGTATATATGCATACACGAGAACAAAGAGGTTTTTATTAGTCTACATGAGTGTGGAATATCTTTGGGTCACTCCGTTTGCAAGAAGATAACACTTCATGGTGTTTGTAATGCCTCAATGGCTAATCTTTTGTGCTATTTGAAGGGTGTTCCCGAACCATTTATAAAGTCTGAATTTTTGTTGCTGGCTAACGGGAGCTACTTAATTTTAAATGATCAAAGCTGTTGCAGGATGAAACCAGGTGTCCCTTATATAGTCACTGTTTCCAAGGTTGTGACTTGCTGTATGAATGTCTTATATCCTCCCACACGTTCTATTGGGAAAGTTACTTTGTGGCTGAAGATCCCCGTTTCCCAAATTAGCTTTGATAAATTAAGCAGACTGAAATGTTTATTGCATCAAAAAGATGTGGCTTTAACATCTGCCCGAGAAACTTTTGATCTCCAAGTAGCTCATTCCTCGTCTGAGGTACAATCACTATTATGCACGAAATTTCCACAGCATTTTGGTGAGCTGGTACACCGTATTTTCAATGCTTCTAAAACTGCTGGAGTGGCACACTTTTTTTAAGTGACTGGGTCTGGATTTGTTTCTACGTGTCAGACTATGCTTGGTGTTATTCCATCTTTTATACATTTGTTGTTTTTGAAGGGATTCCGATTGTATTATTCCTTCTGGTTGCTATTTTGGTTCTATTTTTGTTGCTCCACAATGGATGTTCCACAACAAGTCCTAAAGGTAATGAACTGCCACATGTCATTCTGTGTCGTGAATGCATGATGATGTATTTTGGAGAGTCTTTGTTCTTGGAACTGAACGAAAACTGGTCTATGTCCTTTCGGCCGGTGTGGTTCTAGAGAGTGCGGCCTTTGTTTCACTGCCTATGGTGTTCTTTTGGGTGTGCTTTCAACTTGGGCCATGATATGCAATTGTCCTGATCTCAAGACATAAATCAGCTTGTGCATCAGTTGTGCTGTCCTGTGAGTTCCCCTTCGGAGGCTGCACACCTGCCAATGTTGCCTTCGACTGCTTTTGAATGAGCGGGAGATGACTTTCTTTGTCCTTTGGATCTTGGTCTACAGGCCTCTGTCGATGTATTGTCTGCGAATGCGGGTTCAATCTTGGGCCGTAACGACATTCTGGATAAGGATGTGGTGGACATTTTGGAGATTCCGTATTTCAATTTGTATGCCTCCTAGTCTCTTTAATTGGCTTTTTTGGTTTATTGAAATTGTTTTTCTTCATTTTTAGTAGTGGGCATGTTTTTTTAATTTGCAATTTTATATGGCTTTCTGCATCTGCATGAGATGCAAGGCTTTGTTACATATTATCATTTTTATTTCTTATTTTTATATAAGTCGTCTTTCAGACCCGCGGAGGATGTTGTTGAGCTGACATTTAGCCTCCATTTTAGCTCCCTTTTTTAACTTTGCCTTTTTTTCTAATGGTGGTCTAATCTTAATTAAATGTATGAACAGAACACCAATAAATAAAAATATAGTGATTAAGATCTTACTTCTAATTTCATCGTCAAAATTAAATAAAGCTAACTGACTCTGCTTTCAATACTCAGGAGCAACTTGATGACAAACTGGCAATGTCAGATTCCTCTTGAAGGAGTTTGCTGCCCATCTTACTAATTTTTCTAAACCTTTCCTTTGAAAATAAATAAAAGCTCTTTCATTCAGGTTACTTACATTTTTATTTAATTTGGAATCATTCAAGAAAATGAGGGGGAGAAAAAGAGACAGAAGAGTACATCCTTAGAAAGGCAATGCTTACAAATATTTTCATCTCACTCCTTAATGGTGTTTTTCTGAAATATTCAGATAGCAAACAGAACTTTTTACAACCACACAAGCAAAACATGATTTGTACCCTGAACGTCCTTTCCGCTTTTCTAATAATAAATAACCATGCAAACCAAAAGAAAAGGGTAGACTGACCCAATGGTTTTTGGAGATTTACACTCCCCATCGCTCATTTTTCTTCAGTGTATCTCTGTAGTTTAACAAATTCCTGACTCTAGCTTAACAGATTCACAGCAAGCTAAGTAGCACTCCTAAACTGAGAATCTTTTGAAGATTATATTATTGACACTTGGTGGAAATCCCACTGAAAAGCATTGGAGTGGTGACTTCTCTAAGGGCTACTTTGTGATACGAAAGGATGTTTTCTCAACAAAAAGATTAATACTATTTTATTTTACACAGGAAATATTCCCAGATCATTAACTACAACATATTGTTCAGACTGCCATACAGCACACAACATACAACTTTTGAGGGCTGTATGGCACTCGGCCAGAAAAACCTGGCTGCTATACAACACCCTTGAAGGCCATACTGTTAAAGAAACATCATCTGGGTGAAAATAACTCACCTTAGCTAAAATGTGTCTGTCTTAGTCAAAAACATGGTCAACAATTGCAAATGTGGACATGCTGCTCGCTTTTGCAAGCCATGTACTTCTACTCTTGTAACTGACTATACTGAATACAACCCCCATTGTGAGGATTTCAATTAATGACTGTAAACTGTAGGTTCACTAGGAAAGGCAGATGTATCCTTGCTGATGATTTCTCTTTTGTAATATAAGATGCGTCAAGGTTAGCCAGATTTACCAGTGTCTCAAGGCTTTGACCTTGTTGCCTCGTTCGACAATAAAATTACATCGACAAACCTATAGGCCACCATGTGATGCACTGCAGGGCCTTCAAAAGAAACATAAAATAACTATATTTTTTGCCTGCCATCAGTTCCTGCAAGGTCGCTGGCAAGCAGCTCACTCTGGTAGGCAGCTGAATTTTCTCCCACATGATAAACATTATCTGCCTGCACATCAACGGATGATGTACTAGTATTGCAACTACTCTCCAAAGTGGACTGACTGAGACAAGCAACATATGCTCCAGTTTCAAGTGAAACAAATATATATATATATATATATATATATATATATATATATATATACACCTTTCACCTGAGAAGCAGCACAAAATGAACTGTCTTTACATACACTGTTTGGACTGCGAAGTGCGTATGTCCGAAAGTCAGAACAAGCTGCAAGTAGATGTGGAACTTAGAAATGACCTTGCTCAAGTATCCATAGTACTCAAGGTCAACCACCAGTAGGCACTACAAGTTATACTGAGTGATTGTAACAAATCTTGCTGTCTATGAGCCCTTTCTACTTATGGTGAGGAGTTGCTCAGTAAACTGTTAATTACAGATGTTGTGATTATTGCATGTTTTATGCCTTCCTTTTGCTTGTGCGTTCTTTCAATGACTTCAGATCATGGGGGTCCTTGCTGCGAGCGTCGGTCCTCCAACATTCTGCACACCCACATGGAGACCACTTCAACACTACCGTCGTCATATTGCATGATGAATGGGTGACCCTGGTAAAAAAAGAGAAGAGTCGGCTTTGGTCACAAGAGTATCTAATCCTATCCAAGCCAGACTATTGCATGCACGGCAACCACTAGTATTCAAAGTTACAAGACTATAGTTCTTAAGGCAGCACCCTGTGCAAAGAATCGAGGCTTTGGTACTCATAGTGAGCATCAATGCTTGAGCACACCAGATTCCAGATCTCAGAGTAGCCCTCTGTATTTCAGGACACCACAACTCAGAGAAGAATGTATTCATTGGCTAGATAGGACATAATAAAAAAAAAGAAATTATTTCCCTTTGGTAACACTCTTTCTGGTGGCTACTCTATCTCACCGCAGACTCCTCACCTTTTAGAATATCCCCAGGTGCCAGACTGTATCTGGAAGAGGTGAATAATATTGTTCTTGCCTGCCGGTAGATGGCATCGGTCAGCCCTGCACCCACTCTGCTCCACCCCAGAAGTGACAAACTGAGCCACATGTAACGCCACCCCTGCTGCCTGAAGTCAGCTTCTTTCTCTGTCCCAGCTCTTGGACGCAGAGCCCAACAATGATCAGAAGTACCAGTGTACAGATTCCTAAATTGGGACCTTTTTAAATTGGAAAAGAGACTATTTCATAGAACGAGGAGGCAGGAGGGTAGTAGGGAATCTTCATTTAGACAGAGTCCCCATTAGAAGAACAAGTTACTAACCAAACTACAGATTCCTCACCTTTACAATATCTCCAGGTGCCAGACTGAATCAGGAATATTTGACATCAATGAACATTCCTGTGCACAGCTAAGTGGCGTCATGCAGCTTCGCAGTAGAATTGCTCTGCTCCAGAAGTGACAAAGCAGGCCACATATATGCGCCACCCTTGCATGCGGACTTCCGTTTCTTTTTTACCCTGTCCCCTCCTTCGGTCGCAGAGCCCAATAATCAGGAATAGCAGTGTACAGAACTCTAGATTGAGGCATTTTTTAGATTGAAAAGAGACCATTCCACAGAATGGGGAGGTGGGAGGGTGGAGAGGAATCTGCGGTTGGATAGAGTATTCACTAGAAAGACTGTTACCGAAGATAATTAACTTGTTATTCTGATGGACACTTCTTACCAAAGTTTCCTCAGCTTTAATAAATATCAAAGCAGTATCTCTAAAAGTGATGGATCCGGGGAATGACTCAGATTAAACAGTCCTCTGTGATCAACCGGGCGAAATGCCCTTCTCATCGGACCTGGCTGTCAATTCAGTAATGCTTGACAGATGTCCAAGACAGATAATCCTCGTGCCAGCACACTAGAAGCTGCCTTGGCCCTTGGTGTAATGGGCTTTCCATAGGCTACTTCTTGGTCAATGTTCAGCAGATATTTATGCAGAGAGATAGCCATCTTGACAAGGTCCTTTTCTGCACTGATTTGCCTTTCTTTGTCCCAGAAAAACCCTCAAAGATCTAATTGTCCACCTGGTGGTCTTTGGTATGATCGATGTAAAAGCTTAAGGCTCTTCTGCGGTTCAACCAGTGGATTCTCTCCTCCTCCTTCGAGGGGGAAGGAGAAGCAATGTACGTTCGGAGAATGATGGATTGCCCAAAGTAAAAAGCGGTCACAACTTCGGGCAAGAAGGCCACCCTGGTCCTTAACATCGCTTTGTCGGGGAAAAAAGTGCTATAGGGCAGCTGTACCGACAAAGATTTGAGTTCACTCATGAGATGAGCAGAGGTTACTGCAACTAGCAACACATTCTTCAGAGTTCAAGAGATGTAAAAGACAGCTGTGCAAAGGTGTGCAGAAAAGTGAGGAGCAAAAGAACAAGTTACTTTCCTCCTTTAACACCTTATCTGGTAGAGACTCTTTTCTAGCCGCGTACTCCTTACCTTAGAATATTCCCCAGGAGTCAGACTGGATCCGGAAATTTTTGAGCAGTCCCCTTGCATGCCGGTAGGTGGCATCGTTTGGCTCCACGTAGCGTTGTCCGCACCGGAAGTGACGTGTACATTGCTTATACAGGCACCACACCAGTGCACTGAACTCAGTTTGTGACTATTTTCCATGCCAGAAGCACGGAGCCACACTGAGGTGGTTTGACCACTGTGCCAAAGTGAGGTCCTGAAGGGTCTCTTTAAGGTGAAAGGTACAATTTGGACAGTGGGGAGGATCGATAAGGAATCTGAGGCTAGACAGAGTCTCTACCAAATAAAGCGTTACTGAAGGTAACTAACTTGTTCAACTGGTAGAAACTTCTAGCTGCAGATTCCTTACCTTAGAATAGATACCAAAGCAATCTCTCCCCCGAGGTGGGTCAGCAACTCTGTTACACCAAAAAGTCCTGGAGGGCTAAATGAGCGAAATGCCCATCACGGCGATCCAGACTGTACAGTCAGTAACGCTTAGCAAATGTGTGTGGCGATGCCCACAGTGCTGCCTGACAGATGTCCAGGATTGGGATTCTTCGAGCTAGCACAGCAGTCGCAGCTTTGGCTCTGGTGCGAGCGCGGAAGCTCTCAGGAGGTTGTTTCTTGGCCACTGTGTAATAATAAAATAATCATGGTAATCCATATTTGTAAAAGGCGAACATATCACACCTTAAGGTTTCAAAGCGCTGGGGGCCGTTGGGGAGATTAAGTGAGCTATTGCCCAGAGTCACATGATGCTGAGCTGAGCTGCCGCCGGTGATCGAACCACGAGCCCGCACTCCGGAGTCAGCCACTCTGGCCGCTGCTCCACACCTCTCCCCTCAACCGTGTAGCAGATTTTTAGACAGAGTACCATCCAACTAGCACCTCTTGTGTACTGCCTTTGCTTTCTTCGCACGCACAAATCCATTAAATAGTTGATCATCCACCTGGAATTCTCTGGTAAGATCAATGTAGAATAACAATGCTCTTTTTGGATCCAGTCGGTGGAGTCTCTCCTCTTCCTTGGTAGGAATGGGGGGGGGGGCAAGAAAGTAAGCAGCGTGATGTGTCCAACATGAAACGGTGTGACCACCTTGGACCTTGGGTAGGAAGGAGGAATGTGTCCTAAGGACCAGCTTGTCAGGAAAAAACTTAGTATATGAGGTGTTGACAGAAAGCGTCTGTAATTCACTAACTCTCCTGGCAGATGTTATGGCCACAAAGAAGATTGTTTTGATGGTAAGCAGTCTGGGCTCAATGTGCTTAAAAAGGAGAAAACTAAGTTAAGATCCCATTGTAGCATAAGAAAAGGTATAGAGGGGAAATGTGTTGTAAACATTTCCGGAAACAAGTCACAATGTTTCAAACAGGGAAGGTTGATTCGGCAACCGCAAGAAGGCCGAGATGGCCGAAAGATACCCTTTAACTGTGTGCAAGCAAGGCTTTACCGGGCAAGAGATAAGGCAAACAAAAGGACTTCAGACAAAGGTGCAGACAGAGGATCAATGGACGTGGGAGCACACCAGGCCATAAATGTATCCAATCGGTAGGCACATACTGTTTTTGTTGAGGGACGTCTGGCTGTCAGAATGACATCACACACTTCTGGAGGGAGGTCAAAAACTCTCAACTGTTGCTGCTCAATCTCCACGCATGTAAATGAAGAGTGTGCAGGTTAGCGTGCAGGATCCTTCCCTGTTTCTTCAACAGGAGATCCTCCTGAAGGGGCAGTCCAATCGGAGGACAAATGCTCATGGCTAAGAAGTTTGAGATACCAGACTCTCCGTGCCCAATGCCGGGCTACAAGAATGATTTGTGCCCGCTCGTTCCTGATCTTCTTGAGAACTCGGGGCAGGAGTGGTACTGTCGGAAAGGTGTTCAGGAGTCCTGAGTTCCACTTGAGACAAAATGCGTCTCCGAGTGAGAGTCACCTTGGAAACTCCATAATCCACAGCAGTGGCGAATTGATCTTACCAAGGACCTCCCCAATTTCTGAAGAGACCTTGCACCACCTCCAGATGACAACGTCGTTCATGATACGCGAGACATCAACGGCTGAGTTTGCCCACTCTAGTGTTCAGAGAGCCTGCCACATACTGACCACCAGGAAAATACCCTGCCATTCCTGCCATGTCCAGAGACGCAGGGCTTCTTGACACAGGGCCCACGACCCCACCTAGCCCTGTTTATAAGAATGTAACATGGAGGTGTTGTTTTCCGTGAACACTTGAATCAGTCTTCCCTTGATGGAAGAAAAAAAGGCTTTGAATGCCAGGCGAAGTGCTCTCAGGTCCAACAGGTTTATGTGGTACTGAGATTCCGCCAGAGACCAGAGTCCTCTGATCGCCACCTCTCCCAGATAGCTGCCCCAACCCTGGAGTGGCACATCTATCACCACTATGATATCTGAGTTGGGGAGGGAGAGGGGTCTTTTGCTGAATCAAACACGATCCATCAGCCACCACTGCAGATCTTTTGCAGTTTGTTCCAATGACTGGAAGAGGTCAGAGAAATTCCCCTGGTGCTGCACCTGCTGGGACGTCAGATACCACTGCACAGCCTGCATATTCTAATGGGCATGTTTTTCCAGCAGGATGCAGGAGACCATGAGACCCAGGTAACTCAGGGTCAGTCTCACCGAAATCCAGGATAGAGGCTGAAACATCAGAATCATAGCCGTATTATCCTGGACTCAGTTTTCCTGAGGATAGGCTCAAAACTGCACTGTATCCAGAACAGCTCCAATGAACGTGAGTGTCTGAGAAAGTGTCAGGTGTGACATCCACAAGTTTAAAGTGAACCCCAGTGAATACAGGAGGTCCGCCATAATCTGGAAGTAGAAGACCACTGCCCGGGGCAAGCTCACCTTCAAAAACCAGTTGTTGAGGTAAGGAAAGACTAGTACCTCTAGTCTCCTCAGAAGTGCTGCAACCACCGCCATCACCTTGGTGAACACCCAAGGGGTGCTGGTAAGGCAAAAGAGGAGCACAGCGTACTGATAATGCTCATGGCCTATCGTGAATCACAGGTAACTTAGGTGGGCAGGCAGGACGGAGATATGGAAATAGGCATCCTGCAAGTCCAACGCTACCTTACAGTCTCCAGGGTTGAGGGCAGACAGGTCCTGAGCCATAGTGAGCATCTTGAACTTTTCCATGTTCAGGAAGTACTTGAGAGGGCGTAGGTCTAGTATGGGGAGGAGGCCTCTGTCCTTTTTCTGTACCAGAAAGTAGCGGGAATATCAACCATGGCCTGCTTCTGCAGCCAGCACTGTCACAACAGCTCCTTTGGCATGAAGAGCCAGCACTTCCTGTCACAAAAGCGAAAGGTGGTCCTTTGTCAGCTGATCAAGGGACGGTGGCAAGGGTGGTGTGGTCCGTTGGAAAGGTAGGGCGTAACCCCTATGGACATTCTGAAGAGCCCATTTGTCCGATGTTATCTCCTGCCATTGGGGCAGGTGGTGCTGAATCTTGCCACCAACTGGGTGTCCATGATCGTGGGAGGACATATTAAAAGGGTTTGAGGCTGTGGCTGCCGGAGGGGGAGGGGCGGATTGGGAAGACCTCTGCGCGTGGTTCCCACGAGGCTTGTGGGAGCCTCGTCCACGGTCACAAAAGGATCGAGGTGCCTGCTGGTCGTGGTGGCTAGGGGGGAAAGATGCAGTTGATAGCCTCTACCATAGCCACGGAAGGAGAGGAAGGTGGAATGTGGCTGTCACGTAGCCATGGTGAGCCCCAACGACCTAGTGGTGGCCATACTATCTCTAAAAAGCTCAAGTGCCAAATCTGCATGTCCATAAGGAATGCCTGGATATTCCTGAAAAGCCAGTTGTTTTCAGCCAGACGTGATGCTGAATCACCACAGTGGAAGCAATGGCTCTGCCTAGCGAGTCGGTTGCATCCAATCTGCATCCAATTGTGAACTTCGCCGCATTCCTCCCGTCAGCAATAGCTTGGGAGAGTATAGCTCGGGTCTCCTCCGAGACCATGGACAAGACTTGCGCAACCAAATCCTATACAGTATAGGAAGATGGGCCCAATATGCACACAGTGCTCAGTGACTGAAGTGCAAGGCTGGTGGAAGAGAAAATCCTCTTTCCAAAGGAATCCCAGCCTCTTGGATTCCCTATTCGGTGTTGTTGTAGGGAACGCACCAGGATTCTTTTTGGAGGTGGAGGCATGGAAAATGAGGCTCTCAGCAGTGACATGCTGGGTGAGATAGGCTGGTTCCCTGGGTGCGGGGCAATGGCAGAAGAAGATGGTCCTGTGAACAGGAGTACTTGGCCCAGACCCAAGCAAGACATCAGTGAGGGTTTCATTGAAGGGGAGTAGGGGTTCTGTGGGAGCACCTCAGGTTGAAGCACCTCTGTCAAGACATTGGTCTTGACTTCTAACGTGGGCAGCCTCAGGTCCAGGACCTCAGCTACCACATGGATCACCATCGCAAAGGAGGCACCTTCCTCTGTAGCCAGTGCGGGAGAAAAGAGGAGGCCAGTGTCTGGTGAGGTGTCCAGACCACTGGCATTGGCCAGGCCCTAATACCAGGTATCATCGGCCATGGACTCTCCTAGGGGGTCGGAATAACCATAGGGATCCTCAGACCCCCCTCCATTCGAGTTCTTCAGAGAGCCCTTAAAGAAAATTGGGCTCCATCTCCAATTTAGGCTATGTGGGCGTGGTTGGCACTGGAACCGACGTCATTTGACGCAGGTCTGGCTCGGTATCGGAGTCGGGTATTCTTACAATGGGTTCAGCGCCACTGGAACGGTTCCCAGAGGAGGTCACGAAGTTGCAATAATCTGGATCCACAAACAGATTCTGAGGTTTTGACTGGCACAGAGAGTGAACCCACCAACAGGAACCAAGTTGGAGTCCCTTTGTACCCCTGGTGCCCGAAGGCACCCCAGAGGGGTCCAGTCACCCAAAAATAAGGCTTGTGACCTCATAAAATTCTCGAAGTTGGACGGGGCTCGCTCTGTCTTTGGGAAACTCGGGAAAGCGCGGAGCAGACAAAGGCTCAGGCTCCACAGGGATGACCTGGGAGCAGAGTCTAGACGTATGGCATTGTTCGTGCACCTTGTTCAATGAATGGAATGAGCACGAAATTTGAAGACTTCTTGGACTTCTTATGGGACTTACCTGAAGAAGTACGCGATGATGACCGGCGTGAGCGTCTCCGAGAGTGGTCGCAAGACCTCCATCGCAAACGGGACCTGGAGTGGCGCGGTGTCACGTGTCGAGCGGCCAGAAGCTTCATCTACCACTGGCAGATGGCCTTCGGATTCGTGGTCTTACAATCCTGGCAGGTCTTGGAGTCATGGTCCTTCTCCAGGCACCAAAGACACGCCAAGTGGGGGAATGTTGCAGACATTTGCCTGTGAAAGACACCACAAGGTTTAAAATCAGTTGGTTTTGTAGGAGACTTACTCCAAAAAGATGGAACAAAAAGGCATATTGGTCGTGGAAATCAACAAAAAGGTTGAAAAAGTGAGTCAAAAAGCGACTGAGGCAAGCTTGATCCGGATCCATGCTGATGGCACGGAAAAGAAGGAACTGAGGTCCGTGGTCTGGGGTGTCACCTATATAGACACAATGCATGCTTGCAGACGGAGCCACCTACCAGCACACAAGGGGACTGCTCAACAACCTTTGGATCCAGTCTAATGCCTAAGGAATATTCTAAGGTAAAAAATTTGGGACAAAAGGTTTTTATCAGATTAAGGTCCCTCTGTGGCATCACAAAGAGTTTGTGGGAAAAATGACTCATACCTTTTAAAAATCTCATCCCAAAGGTTGAACACGGACGACTGGTCCTACAGGAAGGTCGAAAGGGTCGATAAATAACCTTAACCAGTGCCAATTGCAAGCCTTCAGGAGGCTGCTTCCTAGCTAATCCGAAGCAGATTTTAATGCAGAGTACAATAAATGGAGAGATGGTCCGCTTCTGCACAGCCTTCATCTTTTTTGCTCCAGTGAACCCGATGATGAGTTGATCATCTACCTGTTGGTCTTTGGTGAGATTGATGAAGACGGAGAGATCTCTCCTAAGTTCCAGGCGATTGAGTCTCTCCTCCTCCTTGGAAGGATAAGGCGGAGGGAAAAATTAAGGCATAGCGATACTGTGACCGACCTGAAATGGGGTAACAACCTTTGGCAGGAAAGAGGCACGTGGCTGAAGAGCCAGTTTGTTAGGGAAAAAGCTGCTGTACAGAGGGTGAACCTTGAAGCTCGCTGAGCCCCCTGGCCAACTAGAAAGACCATTTTTGACACTCAAAAGCCACACAGAACAGCTGTGTAGAGACTCAAAGGGGGAACACATGAGAAACATAAGGACCAGATTTAAGTTCCAATGGGGCATCACGAAGGGGTAGGAGGGAACAAGTGTTGCAAATCTTTCAGAAAATGAGTTATTACTGGTGACTTGAACAGGAGGGTTGATCCAGCAACCAGAGGAAAGCCCAAATAGCTGATAAATACCTTTAACAGTGCCCAGTTCAAGGCCTTGCTAGGCTAAAGATAGAACAAACAGCAACACCTCCGACAGTGGTGCAGAAATGGGGTCCACATGACATGAGGAACACCAGGCCACAAACTTATCTCAATGGTAGGTGTACACAGTTTTAGCGGAGGGCTGCCTGACTGTCAATATGACATCATAGACTTTGGGAGGAAGATCAAAAACCCTCAACTGTCGTCGCTCAATCTCCGTGCATGAAGGTGGAGAGCGAGTAGGTTTGGGTGTAGGACCCTGCCCTATTGCTGCGACAGGAGATCCTCTCAAAGGGTAGCCTGATCGGAGGACTGATTCTCAGTCTCAGGAGTCCTGGATACCATACTCTATGTGCCCAATCTAGAGCCACTTGGATGTCTTGGGCCCGGACGTTTCTGATCTTCTTGAGAAATTGGGGCAGGAGTGATATCGGCGAAAAGGTATACAGGAGTCCTGAATTCCACTCAAGGCTGAATGCGTCTCCCAGTGAGTGCCGCTTTGGAAACTCCAACGTGCAGAAGTGCTGACATTGCGCATTCTTGGTGGTGGCGAACAGATCAAGCTAAGGTTCTCCCCATTCTTGGAAGAGACCTCCTGCCACCTCAGGAAGTAGTTGCCGTTCGTCATCCGCGAAGCATTGACGGCTGAGTTTGTCCATCCTGACGTTCAATGAGCCTACCAGGTGCTACACAACCAGGAAGACGTCCTGGAGCTCCAGGCATGTCCAGAGACACAAAGCCTATTGGCACAGAGTCAACTACCCCCACCCCGCCCTGTTTGTTGCAATACCAATTGGCGGTGGTGCTGTTGGAGAACACCTGAACCAAACTTCCCTTAATGGACAGGAGGAAGGCTTTCAAAGCCAAGGGATCACTCACAGTTCCAGAAGTTTGATTTGAAGCTGAGATTCCACTGGAGACCTGAGTCCTCTGATCTTCACCTCTCTCAGGCGGCTGCCCCAACCCAGATGTGATGCATTGGTCACCATTGTCAGCTGTAGGTGGGGAAGAGAGAGAGGTCTAACATGGACACAACAGCGGTCCGTTAGCCACCACTAATGATCTTTTGCAATCTCCTCCAAAATCTGCACCAGTTCGGAAAAATTCCCCGCGTGCTGCATCCACTGAGACTTCACACCCCACTGTAGAACCCGCATGTGCCATTTGATATTGAACTCAGTGAGAACAAAAGGTTTATCGTAGTCTGGAGGTGGGTGACAACTGCCTGGGGCAAGCCTACCTTCAGCAGACAATCCTCAAGGTAGTAAAAGACTGGGATTCACAAACTCCGAAGGTGAGCAGCAACCACCCCATCACTATGTTAACACCCAAGTGGCACTGGTGAGCCCAAAGGCGAGCACAGCAAATTGAAATTGCTCGGAACCCATCAGGAAATGCAGATAAAGCCTGGGGGCCTGCAGGATGGAGATATGAAAATAGGCGCACTGCAGGTCTAACGCTACCATCCAGTCTCCGGGGCAGGCAGGACGTGTGCGAGGGTGAGCATTTTAAACCGGTCATTTTTTCAGAAAGGTGTTGAGAGTGCAAAGATTTAGAATAGGATGGAGATCGCCGCCCTTTTTCAGCACTATAAAACAGGGGAAGTACAACCATCACCTACCGCTGGTGTTGGAACTCTCTCGATGGCTCCTTGGGCTAAAAGAGCCTGCACCGCCAGTTGTAACAAGGACAGATGATCCGCCAACAACCGTTGTACAGAGAGTGGCATTGGTGGTAATGTCTCGAGGAATGGAAGGGCGTAACCATGCCTTACAATCTCGTTGGAGATGCCCTTGATGTCCACGCAACGAGTGGGAGTGTGACCTTGTAGTTATGGGTGGTATTGGCGATACTGAAGACTGAAATCCTGTACCATAGCCACAGGAGGGACGAAAGGAGGAGTGCTGCTGGAGAGGGGCAGCAGCCAGTCCTAAGGAGCGAGCCATGACCCTGCTGTCCTTAAAGCACTTTATCGCTGCATCCGCCTAGTCACCAAAGTTAGTTTCCTTTGGTAACACCTTTTCTGGTAGAGACTCTACCTAATCACAGATTTTTCACCTTATAATATTACTGGGTGTCAGACTGTATCCGAAAAATCTTGGGCAGTACCTCTGCACACCTGTAGGTGCGTTGATCGGCCCCGAGTTGGAAGATACATTGCAGTGCTGATATAAGAGCCACCCTGGCACTCTAACATCAGATTCTTTCATGACTATTTCCACGCCAAAAATGTGGAGCCACGTAATAACCAATTTTCCACAGGAAAGCCCAAATAGCCGATAGATAGCCTTTAACAGTGCCCAGTGCAAAGACCTGCCAGCTTAAAGATAGAACAAACAGCAACATCTCCGATAGTGGTGCAGTAAGCGGGTCCACGTAATGTGAGAACATCAGGCCACAAACTTATCCCAATGCCCGGTGTATACAGTTTTAGTGGAGGGCTGCCTGGTCGCTAAGAAGACATCATATACCTCGAGAGGAAGATCGAAAACCCTCAACTGTTGCCGCTCAATCTCCATGCATGAAGGTGGAGAGTGCACAGGTACGTCTGCAGGACCCTGTCCCAAAGGGGCTACCTGATCGGAGGACCAATGCTCAAGGCTCGCTGTGCCCAAACCAGAGCCACTAGGATGACTTGGGCCAGGTCGGTCTTGATCTCCTTGAGAAATCGGCACAGGCGTGGTATCGGCAGTATATTAAATGGTGGTGTTGTCTGTGAACACCTGAATCAGCCTTCCATTGATAGACGGGAGGAAGATTTTCCAAGCCAAGCAGATCGCTCGCAGCTCCAGAAGGTTGATGTGGAGCTGAGATTCTGATAGAGACCAGACTCCTCCTCCCCCACCCCGAACATGAGCTGCAAACACCACCATCACTTTCATGAATAACCGGTTGGCACTGATGAGGCTGCAGAGGAGCACAACGAACTGGAAATGCTCGTGGCCAACTGTGAACCGCAGATAACGCCCGTGGGCTTGCAGGACGGGGATTTGAAAAAAAAGCATCCTGCAAGTCCAACGCTACTATCCAGTCTCCAGGTTCCAGGGCCGACAAGACCAAAGCCAAGGTCAGCATCTCGAAGAACAAGTTACTTACCTTCGGTAACGATGTATCTGGTAGAGACATATGTTAGTTGTAGATTCCTTACCTTAAAATTTTCCCCCAGGCCTCAGTCTGGATGCGGAGATTTTTTCTTCATCAGTACCCCTGAGCGTCGTTAGGTGGTTTCAGTCGGCTCCGCGTCCGTCGTCAGTGTTGTGGGCGCCGGGATGACATCGCGGGACCTACATAGACGCCACCCATGCGCGTTGACGTCAGTTCTTAACAAGACTTTCCACACCAGAAGCGCAGAGCCATGAAAGACACTGACCACTGGTGCGTCAAAACTAGGGCCCTTTAGGGAAGTCCCTTTCCCTAGAAATCAGTTCACAGAGCGGGGAGGTTGGATGGGGTGGTAAGGAATCTACAACTAACATATGTCTCATCCTCTCCCTTACCAAGGACCCCATCACCACCAGACTCAACTTCCAGGAAGGAATGAAGGATGTCGCATCCTGGATCAGCAGCAGCTGCCTGAAGCTCAACTCGGAGAAGACAGAGGTCCTCGTCCTCGGACCCTCCCCCTCTGCATGGGACAACACCTGGTGGTCCACCGCCCTCAGCAGCCCACCCACCCCCACGGACCACGCCCGGAACCTCGGCATCGTACTGGACTCCTCCCTCTCCATGACCCGACAGGTCAACGCCGTTGCCTCCACCTGCTTCAACACCCTCCGCATCCTCCGAAAAACCTTCAAATGGATCCCCCCCGAATCAAGCAAAACCGTCACCCACGCACTCATAACCAGCAGTCTGGACTACGGAAACGCCCTCTACGCCGGTATCAACAAGTCTCTGCTCCGCAAGCTCCAGACCATACAGAATACCGCAGCCAGACTCGTCCTCGGCATCCCTCGACATGAACACATCACCCAACACCTGCGCAACCTCGACTGGCTCCCCGTTGAGAAGAGAGTAACTTTCAAGATCCTCACCCATGCCTACAAATGCGTCCACAACACCAGACCCCAATATCTCAACGATAGAATCTCCTTCCACGTACCCAAGAGGAACCTCCAATCGGCCCACCTCGCCGAACCGCCGCGCATCAGCAGAGCAAGAACGGGTGGCAGAACCTTCTCCTACATCGCGGCCAAGACCTGGAACGAGCTCCCTATCGACATCAGACGTGCCCCCACCCTGCACATCTTCAGGAAGACCCTCGAGACCAGGCTCTTCGACTGACCGGAGCTGCTACCCCCGCCTCCCCCCCCCCCCAAGCACCTTAAGACCCTCACGGGTGAGTAGCACGCTTAAAGAATCCCTGATTGATTGATTGATTGATGTCTCGACCAGATACATCGTTACCAAAGGTAAGTAACTTGTTCATCTGACAGGGACAGTTAGTTGTAGATTCCTTACCTTACAAATAGATACCCCAGTATTACTATCCCCGGAGGAGGGTCTGCAAACAAAGATCATACCAGAAACTCCTGCAGGCCCAAACGGGCAAAGTACCCATCCCTCCGGACTTGGCTGTCCATGCAGTAGTGTCTGGTAAACGTGTGCAAGGATGCCCATGTTGCTGCCTGACAGATGTCAAGGACTGGAACTCCACGTGCTAATGCTGTGGTAGCCACCGTTGCTCTGGTGGAATGAGCACGCAACCCCACAGGAGGGTCCTTCTTCGCAAAACATAGCATATTTTGATACAAAGGACAGCCCATCAGGAGATGGTCCATTTTTGAACAGCCCAACCTTTCTTGGCACCCACATAGCCAATGGAGAGTTGATCATCCACCCGGTAGTCTTTTGTGCAATCAAGATAAAAAGACAATGCACATTTTGGCTCCAGACGGTGGAGTCTCTCCTCCTTGGAGGGATGCAGGGATGGAAAAAGATCGGCAGAGTGATAGATAGTCCCACATGAAAAGGCGGGGCGACCTTAGGAAGGAAGGAAGGCTTGGTCCGTAGCACCACTTTATCCGGATAGACAGATAGAAAAGGGGGCTTAGAAGATAAAGCCTGCAGCTCACTCACCCTACGAGCAGAGATGATGGTAACAAGAAAGGCCGTTTTGAGAGCCAGCAACCTGAGGGGACAGTTATGAAAAGGCTTGAAGGAAGCACACATAAGAAAGGTGAGAACCAGATTTAAGTCCCATTGGGGCATTACAAAAGGAGATGGAGGGAACAGATGAGTAAGGCCCTTAAAGAATCTGTTAATGATAGCAGATTTGAATAAAGAAGGCTGATCTGGCAGCGGAAGAAAAGCAGAGATGGCTGCATGATATCCTTTAGGAGTGCCCAAGACAGATCCCTGCTGGGCCAAAGAAAGTATATATAAAAGAACCTCTGAAAGAGGAGCAGAAAGGGGATCAACAGCTTTTGCTGCGCACCATGCCACAAATTTGTTCCATCTACAGGCGTATACCGTTTTAGTGGAGGGACACCTGGCTGCCAATTTAACATCCCAGACTTCGGACGGAAGGTCAAAAGCTGTCAACTGCCTGCCGCTCAATCTCCACGCAAGGAGGTGGAGAGTGGACAGGTTCAGGTGAAGAACCCTCCCCTGCTGCTGTGACAGAAGATCCTCCCGAGGGGGCAGTGTGATCGGAGGATCGATGGCCATGCTCAGAAGGTCGGGGTACCAGACTCTTAGTGCCCAGTCCGGATCTACAAGAATGACTTGAGCCCGGTTGCGCTTGATCTTCTTGAGCACTCTGGGCAGAAGTGGTACAGGCGGAAAGGCATACAGGAGGCCAAAGCTCCACTCGCGACGAAAAGCAACGCGTAAAACTGCTGACATTGCGCATTCTCTTTGGGGGCGAACAGATCTAACCAAGGCTCTCCCCACCGCTAAATCAGACCTTGCGCCATCTCTGGATGGAGACGCCATTCGTGATCGACCATGCACCGACAGGTGAGTTCATCTGCCCTGGCGTTCAGGGAACCCGCCAAGTGTTGAACCACCAGGGTCATTTCCTGATGTTCCAGCCATGTCCAGAGGCGGAGAGCCTCTTGACAAAGGGTCCCCAACCCCACCCCGCCTTGTTTGTTGCAGTACCACATGGCGGTGGTGTTGTCAGTGAACACCTGCACCACTTTCCCCCTGAAAGAGGGAAGGAATGCATTCAGTGCCAGTCTGATTGCCCGTAACCCCAAAAGGTTGATATGGAGGCCGGATTCCCCCAGAGACCAGACGCCTCTGATCTCCGCCTCTCCCAGGTGGCCGCCCGATCCCAGAAGTGATGCATCCGTCACCACCACTGTTAGATCTGGTTGGGGAAGAGAGAGGGATCTGCCTCTGACCCAATCTTGGTTTGTGAGCCACCACTGCAGTTGGTGCGCAGTTCCCTCCAAGATCTGGACGTAGTCGGAAAGATTCCCTTGATACTGCACCCATTGGAACTTCAGGCCCCACTGCAGAGCCTGCAAATACCATCTGGCATGATCCACCAGCAGGATGCAGGAGGCCATGAGGTGAGCAGCCTCAGAGTCATTCTCACCGAAATCCGGGATAGAGGCTGAAACATCGGTATCACAGCCCGAATATCCCAGACTCGCTGCTTGGGAGAACAGGCCTGAAACTGCACTGTGTCCAGAACCGCCCCGATGAAAGGGAGCGTCTGAGAGGGAGTCAGGTGTGATTTTGGCACATTGATAGTGAACTCCAGCAATTGCAGGAGGTACGCCGTAGTCTGGAAGTGGGAGACTACAGCCAGAGGTGAGCCCGCCTTTAACAGCCAGTTGTCGAGATAAGGGAAGACTGGAACCCCTGATCTGCGCAGATGAGCTGCGACCACCGCCATCACTTTTGTGAACACCCGAAGGGCACTGGTAAGGCCACAGGGGAGCACCGTGAACTGAAAGTGGTGTGGCCCACCGTGAACCGAAGGTAATGTCTGTGGGCCGGCAGGACGATGATATGAAAATAAGCGTCCTGCAAGTCCAACACCACCAGCCAGTCTCCTGGATCGAGTGCAGGCAGAACTTGGGCTAGAGTGAGCATTTTGAACTTCTCCTTCCGGAGGAAGAAGTTGAGGGCCTGGAGGTCTAAGATAGGATGCAGGCCTTTGTCCTTCTTTGATCCCAGAAAGTAGCAGGAATAACAACCACTACCTACTTCTGGCAGAGGGACCTTCTCTATAGCCCCCTTGGCCAAGAGAGCCGATACTTCCTGGTGGAGAAGTGCCAAATGATCCTCCGTCATGCAATCGTAAGAAGGTGGTATGGAGGGAAGGGTAGTCTCGAAGGGGAGGGAGTAGCCCCTTCAGACTATTTGCAGAACCCACCTGTCCTACATGATGGATTGCCAGTGGAGGAGGTGATGGCGGACCCTGCCTCCAACTGGCCGTTGATGGACCCGAAACATCAGACTAGAAAGATTTTAAGGGGGGAAGGGTGGACTGGCCCGCCCGCTGGCTCCCTGACTGGCAAGGATGCTGGGTCCTACGTCCACGTCGAGGTTGGACAGTTTGGGTGACTCTGTGGCTGGGCTCTGGCTGGGCTGGACAGGACCTGGTTGGGCGCCCCTTCCGCAGCCACGAAATGGACAAAAGGCAGAATGAGATGGACAAGAGGTAGCCGTGATGCCCAAGGATCTGGCCATAGCTAGAGAACCCTTGAAGTGCTCAAGTGCTGAGTATGCCTTGTCACCGAAAAGGCAAATGCCATCAAAGGGGATGTCCATCAAAGAAGACTGGACATCCCCTGAGAAGCTAGAAGTCCTCAACCAGGCGTAGCGCCTAACAGCTACCGGCATGGCAAACGTTCTGACCAGTGAGTCGGTGGTGTCCAGTCCACATCATATGGTGAATTTGGCTGCGTCTCTCCAGTCTGCCACTGCTTGAGAGAGAATGGCCCGGGCCGCCTCAGGGCACGGAGGCAGCACCTGCGCGACCGTATCCCAGATAGTATGGGAGTAGCGGTCCAAGAGGCATGTGGTATTCACCGACCTTAATGCCAAGCTGGAGGAAGAGAACATTTTCTTCCCAAGATGGTCCAGCTTCTTGGATTCCCTTTCTGGGGGAGCAGAAGGGAATGCGCCTTTTGATGAAGAGTCTTGGACTACCAAGCTCTCAGGGGAGGGGTGTTTAGTCAGGAACACTGGGTTGCCCGGAGCGGGGCAGTGGCGGTGGGCAATCGTCCTATCTACAGGAGCCTCTGTGCTTGGATCAAGTGCCCAGAAGGACGTCTGTGAGGGCTTCATTGAACGGCAACAGGGGTTCAGAAGAGAAAGCTGCAGGCTGAAGCACCTCTATCAGGAGGTTAGTCCTAACTGCCACCGTAGGGAGCTTGAGGCCAAGGACCTCGGCTGCCCTCCTCACGCCACAGCATAGGAAGCTCCCTCCTCCATAGCCAAGGTAGGGGGCGAAATCAGGCTAGTGGCAGGGGAAGAGTCCAGACCACTGGCATCACCCAGGTCCATTCTCCAGTCCGGTTCCTCAAGATGGTCTGTTAAAGGGCCCAGCGGCCCCTCCCAGTCCTCTTCCTCACCTTCTGGCCCAAAAGGAATGCCAGGAATGAACACAGGGACGAAAGTCCCTTCCGGTGTCGGAATCGACGTTGATCAACGTTAGTCCAGCTCCGTGTCCACTTCGGTGATGAAGATGGGGTCAGCGCCAACCGGGGGCACGGTCAACGCCGTGAATGTCGTCGTCAGGATCGACGTCGAAGAAGGTTGAGTGAGATCGACTGACGTCGATCCGGATCCAGCCCTTGATCCACATGGACCCTCCAGAGCCGGGGCCAGAGCCACAACAATGTCGAACTCCCAGGGCCCCCCGACCGACTCTGCAGGGCCCAAAGGCACGACAGTGGAGCCGGGCTGCCCAAATTTGAAGGTACAAGGCCTCAAAGAACTTCTGAATTTGGGCAGGAGATGCCCCGGCACCCGGAAAGGGAGGGAGGCGCGGAGCCGTCTCAGTAGTAGGCTCTGGAGACGGAGCCTTCAAGCGACGGTGCACGGGATCCTGCTTCGCGTTGGCCGACCAACAGGGAGAAGTCAAAGAACGCCTGTGCTTCTTCGACTTCTTCTTGTGTTTCCCTGACGTACCCGAAGATCTCCCCGACTACTTCGCGTGTGAGGAGTGTGGGCTCCGCAACCATTCTCAAGACCTTAGACTCTAACGAGAACTGGAGCGACACGGAGCTGAGCGCCGGGCCTCCAGCAGCTTTCGGGACCGCTCCCGCAAAGCCTGCGGGTTTATGGCCCAGCACTCGAAGCACGACTTCGGGTCGTGGTCGCGCTCCAGACACCAAAGTCACATGAGGTGCAGATCCGCCATGGACATCATCCGGTGGCAGAAACCGCAGGGCTTGAAGCCGGTTCTTCGCTGAAACATCCTCGACGCACCAGGAGTCTACGACGTCGACAAAAAGTCAAAAAAAGTTAGCCAAAAAGTGGGTAGGGGTAGCTCTCTCCGGAACTGCACTAGGCTGGCGCGGAAAAAGAAAGAACTGACGCCAGAGCGCAAGGGCGGCGTCTATGTAGGTCCCACGACGTCACCTATGGGCGCCCACGACGCGGAGCCGACCGACGCCACCTAACACCACGCAGGGGTACAGCTGAAGAAAAAATCTCCGGATCCAGACGCCTGGGGGGAAATTCTAAGGTAAGGAATCTACAACTAACTGCCTATATCAGATTTTCTCTTTCCATAGGAAGGTGTTAAGAGGGCACAGATCTAATATTTGACGAAGTTCTCGGTTCTTTCTTCGGCATCAGAAAGAAGCAGGAATAGCAACAAGTCCTACTTCTGAATTAGGTACCCTCTTGCTGTCTTGTTTGACCAGAAAAGCCTGCACTACCAGATGGCGCAAGGAGAGATGGTCCTTTGTCAGCCATTCATGGGATGGTGGCAAAGGCAGAGAGGTTTCCACAAATGAAAGAGCATACCCCTTCTGCACAATTTGAGGCACCTATTTGTTAGAGGTAGTTACAGACCACTGGGGCATGTGGTGCCTGATCCTGCAGCCAACAGGATTGCTGTGTGCAGTAAAGAGGCTTAGAGGCTGCAGCAGCCTGAGGGGTGGGGGACTGAAGAGCTTGCTGGGTCTGGCTGCGGCGTCCTCTTTGGGATCCGTGACCCAATCGACCAACAGACTGGGCAGGTTGCTGTACCAGAGGGTACGGTTGGTATTGCAGACGCCCTATGTGCCCCAACCACGGCCACGGTAGGGACGAAAGAACTGCTGCTGCTGGGACAGGGCATATGGGGAAAGTCTGGCGGTGACCTGGCTCTACCAAAAGCGTTCGAGCGCTGTGTCAGCTTTTTCGCCAGATAGGCTGGAGACACCAAAGGGCACGTCAATCAGTAGAAGCAATGGCTCTACCTACAGACTCTGTGGTATCCGTCCATATCTGATGGTGAATTTCTCTGCATCCCAACCATACACTAAGGCATGGTTGAGGATAGCTGGAAAGCATGGGAAGCAGCTGTGTAACTAAGTCCCACAACGCATAGGAATATTGACCCATGAGGTGTTCACCGACCTCAAAGCTAGGATGGTGGAAGACAAAATGTGCTTCTCAAAGGTGACCTCAACAACAGGCCAGCTGATGGCCAAGGACCTCTGCCACCCTGCGCATCACAGCGGTGAAGGAGGCGCCATCCTCCGAAACAGGGCCCTGAGGCACGCAAGAGTCCAGTGAAGTGTCCAGCCCACTGGCATCACCCAGCTCCTCATACCAGTTTTCTTCTGGCTCGGAGTCCTCCTCCAGGGGACCAAACCCTTCCACCTCATTTCCCCCTTCAGGAAGAAAGTGTCGATCCAGAGGCGATAAGTCTAGGGGAACGTAGGGCCTGGACGATGGCCTCGTCGACGAGCTGCACCAGCGGCGTCGGGGATGGCACCAGAATGGAAGGAGCCGGGGTAGAAGAGGGCACTCGTGACAATGATTGTCCAGATCCGAAGTGGATCCAGAGGGCCTGCTGGTTCCGGGCATGAACCCACCAGTGGAAACTCAGCAGGGGCACCTCTCCGCTCTGTTGGGCCCAAAGGCACGCCAGAGGGAGTCGGTGGCCAAAAGATGGCATGCATAACATTGTAAAATTCTTTCAGTTGGGCGGGCGTCACACCGGTTCTAGGGAGCCTAGGGTAGCGCACCCCAAGACCAGAACCGGGTCCGCATGTGGTGTGTGGGTGCTGGGCCTAGAGGCAAGGAGTTTGGATGGGGAAGTCGAAGAATGCTTCAACCTCTTTTAGTATTTCTTTGACTTACATGACTTGGAGGAAGCGGTCTTGGAACACAAAGACAATCGTCTGCAGGAATAGCTTCAAGAGCGGCTCCAAGAGCTATCCTGCGAACGGGAATGGCATGAAGCTTTCTTCTGCCCACTTCCAGGAGCTTTATTGCCTGCTTGCGAATCGCCTTTGGGTACATCAACTTGCTCTCGACGCAGGACTTCACGACCCCAAGCACCAGAGAAAGACTAACTGTCTGTGACATTCCCCACAAGGTTTATACCCTGTAGGTTTTGCAGGGGACATGTACCTAGTACACTGGGAACAATAGCTCAATAGGAGTCGACATAAAGGTAAAAAAAGCTGGTAAACAAATTACTGAGGTAGCTCTCCAGATCCACTTACAAAGAAGGGAACTGATGTCAGAGCGCTGGGGTGGTGCCCATATGGGCACCGCAACATCACTTCCGACAAGGACGACGCCAACCTGATCGATGCCACCTACCAGCACGCAGAGGTCCTGCTCAAGATTTTTCGGATCCAGTGTGACACCTGGGGAATATTCTATGGTGAGGAGGAATATTCTAAGGTGAGTAATCTGCGGTTAGAAGTCTCTATCAGAACAGGCATGAGCCATCGAAGTGCATGTCCATAAGGCTTGATTGGACATCCCCTGAAAAGCCAGTGGATCACAGTCAAGAACGTCATCTGAGAGCCACTGTAGAGCCCATTAACCTGACAATGAAGTCAGTGGTGTCCAATCCACACCTTATAGTGAATTTTGTGTTGCCCTGACCATCAAAGATGGCTCAGGTAAGAGTTGCTCGGGTTTCATCCACAACCATGGGGAGTAATTGTGCCACCGAATCCCGCAACGTGTGGGAATAGCAGCCCAGAAGACGAGCGGTAATAACCGACCGCAGTGCCAAACTGGTGGCAAAAAAGATCTGCTTCCAAACTTGTCCAGCCTCTTAGACTCTCGGTCTGGGGGGAGGGGACGCAATGGTGAAAGCCCCTGCGTTTGCCCTCACTAAGGAAGCCTGCACCGTCAATCTCTTGGAAGTGAGATGCTGGGTCAGGAACTTGGAGTCCCCCGAAGCCAGGCGATGGCGGCGGGCGACTTGGGGACTAAGCCGAACCCCAGAACAGAGCATGGACCAAGCCCCAGGAGGACACCCATAAGCACCTCATTAAATCGGAGCATAGGTTCTGATCTTGTCTGCCATGGCTGAAGTACCTCGATCAATAGGTTAGTTTTCACTTCCACCACAGGAAGCTGGAGGTCAAGGGTGTCAGCCACCCATTTTATCACCATCGCAAAAGATGTACATTCTTCAGTGGCCGAAGCAGGTGGAGTGACACTGGCAGTGTCAGGAGAGGTGTCTAGCCCACTGGTGTTGGCCAGCTCCTCATACCAGTTCCCTTCGGGGAAGCACTGAGCAATATCATCAGCGGGGTCAAAGACCCCATACTCCACCTTGTCTTCAAATTCAGCACCCTGAGACAGAAGCACTGTATCAGAGCCAAAAGGATGTTGTGGCCCAGGTGGTGCCGGTCTCAACATCCGACAGACTATGTGCCGCCGCCTCAGAGTCGGAAAGCACGATTGGTTAGTCATGCGGCATTGGTGATGTTGGTAATGGTGCCAAAGAATCAAACTCCGTCAAGGGTCGTGGAGCCAGAATGGGGTTCAGGACTGGGGTTGGTCCAGGGATGGATTCAGAGGGTCTGACTGGTGTCGGGGAAGGGCCCGCCAATGGTAACCCGGTTGGTGTACCCTTGGACTGGAAGGCACTCCAAAGGGAGTCAGTTGCCCCAAGGTGCGGAACATTACTATTTAAAAATCCTGAAGTTGGACAGGAGTTGCTCCAGCACCCGGGAAGCATGGAGATGGAGCCAGCGACGGCTCCCTAGGAGGTGTGTGTAAGCAGGGCCTAGTGGCACGGGCGGACTTTTGGGCATTTGGAAGGGCACGGAGAAGTCTAATGGCACTTTGACTTCTTTTTCTTCTTAGACTTATCAAACGAAGATTTGGACTTCGACGAAGACCCGTCGGGGAAAGGCCCCAGAAACGGGCCCTGGAACTGCTGCGTGACCAAGACCATCCTTGGGAGCGATGTGAAGACTTTCGGCATTCAGCTTCGAGGAGCTCTCCCTCTCACGAATCATCTTTGGTGCATCAAAGTCGTGGCCTGACTTAAGGCACCACAGCCAGACCAAGTGGGGATCAGTCAAAGACTTCTGTCTGAGGCATTTCCCGTAAGGTTTGAAACCTGTAGGATTCTGAGAGGACATATTTCCCTGCACACTGGAAACTGAAGAAAGAGCTTGACAAAAGTTGAGAAAATGTTGGTCGAAAAATGACCCAAGGTAGCTCTTCAGATCTGTGATTGCTGGCGTGGAACAAAGGAACTGATGTCACCTCCGGAACAGACGACGGTGATGCAGTTATGGGCACCATCTACAAGCACGCAGAGCTACTACTCATGATTTTCCGGATCCAGTCTGATGCCATGGGAATATTCTAAGGTAAAGAATCTGCGGTTAGAAGTCTCTTCTAGAAGGAGTAGATTTTGCAGGTTCGGGTGCAGGACCCTGCCCGGCTACTGCAACAGGAGACCCTCCCTAAGTGGTAGCCTGATTGGAGGACAAATGCTCATGCCCAGAAGTTCACACTCTCTTTGCCCAACCTGGAGCCACTAGGGTGACTTGGGCCTGGTCGATCTTAATCTTCTTCAGAACTCAGGTAGAATAGGCAGTGGCAGTGGCAGAAAGGAGTCACATGCCCTACTCTATCTGGAATGCGTCAGAGACAGAGCCTTCTTGGAGACTCATTTTGACATTGCATGTTCTCTGCAGTGGCAAAAAGGACCAGCTAGGGTTCTCCCCATTCCTAGTAGATGCTGTGTGCCACCTGGGCGTGTAGCCACCATTCATGATCCACCAGGCGGCGCTCATATACCAGGCAGAGCTCATCTACCGTGGCATTTAAAGGATGGATGGAATTTGATAAGTTCCCCAGGTGCTGGATCCACTGAGAGTTCAGGTTCCACTGCAGAGCTCACATATGCCACCTGTCATAGCTAACATGTAGGATACAGGATGCCAAGAGGCCCAGAAGCCTCAGAGCCTCTCTCACTGAGACCTAGGACTGAGGCTGAAAAATAGCCTGCATGCCCGGGCTCGTTGTGGTAGAGAGAAGGCCCAAAACTGCACTGAATTCAAATTGGCTCCAATGAGGGGGTGTCTCTGAGAAAGATTCAGTGTAATTTTGGCATGTTGATCATAAACTTCATTTATGTCAGGAGGTTCTCTGTCATCTGGAGGTGGTCTACAACTGACTGTGGGTGAGCTCGTCTTTAACAGCCAGCAGGAGAAAACTAAGACCCCAAAACTCTAAAGTTATGTTCTAACCAATGTCATCACTTTTGTGAGCACTGATGAGGCCGAAGCGGAGCATGGTAAAATAAAAAGGCTCCAGGCCTACCTTGAACCACAAGTAGCATCTGTGGGACTGCAGGACATGTACATACAAATAAGCGTCCTGCAGGTCCAAAGCCACCATCTAGTTGCCTGATCCAGGGCAGACAGACCAGTGTGAGCATCTAGAATTTGTCCTTCTGCAAGAAGGCATTCAGAGGGCGGAGATTGAATTTAGGACGAAGGTGCCCGTCCTCCTTCAGCAAGAGGAAAAACAAGAGTAACAGTCAGTCCCTATTTCCTGGACCGGGACCCTCTCTATGGCTCCTTACACCACAAAAGCCTGCCCTTCCTGAGTAAGATGGAAAAATGCTCTTTTGAGTGATGTTTTGAAGTGGGTGGGAGGTACAGTGAGTTAAAAAGGAATCGCAGGGCATCGCCATGCTGGACAATCTCAAGGACCCACCTGAAGGAAATATAGGATCCTGCCTCCCACAGGGTGATTATGTGGAGCTAAGGACA
Source organism: Calotriton arnoldi (assembly GCA_963921515.1). Classification (NCBI taxonomy): domain Eukaryota; kingdom Metazoa; phylum Chordata; class Amphibia; order Caudata; family Salamandridae; genus Calotriton; species Calotriton arnoldi. Next base: position 591,804 of record CAWUFW010002539.1, read on the forward strand.
AAAAATGCAGTTTGGAGCTGGATGTCAGAAGGTTAAGGGACTGGAAAGTTCACTCTCCTTAATGGCCTGGAGGTGGTTTGCTTGAGCCCCACCCATGACCATTAAAGGACTGGGGTGTCCGTTGCAGGGGCAGTGGGCCTTGGCGTGGGTAGTATGCCATTACTCTAGAGTAGCCTCAAAAAGGGATAAACTGTGGTGGATATAATCTTGCAGGAATAGAAAGGTCTAGTGGTCCGGCTTTCTTGAAAACATTCCAACACCGAATCAGCCTTCTCGCTAAACAGGTGAGACCAACTGAACAGCATGTCCACTAAAGAGGCCTGCACGGCGCCGGAGAAAACTGAAGATCACATCCAAGCATGCCACCGAAGCACCAAACTAGTGACAAATGCTCTGTCCAAGCAATCAGTAGTGTTCAGTCCGAATGTGGCATACTGACCATCCTGATTGGTTTGAGTCAAATTGGCCGGAAATTCCTCGGGGACCGTTGGCAAAATCTCACCAACCATGTACCATAAAGCAGAGTATAGCTCCCTAGCAAGCAGCTGCATTGGCTGACTGGATGGCTAAATTGGCCAAAGAAAACATCCTTTAACTCTGTCAGGAGGAGCTGTGGAAAAGAACTGGGGTGGTGGCAGATTGAACCACCAAACTCTCGGGTGGAGAGTGCTGCATCCGGATCACCTGGCAGAGGTCTGCGGCATCTGGTAACTTGACTGTTTACCGGAGGACAGGAACCAGGTTTAGACCAGGTGCCCATAACAGTGTCCGTCAGGGCTTCATTAAAGGGACGTAATGATTCCAACTAAGTTTGTCCTGTTTGCAAAGCCTCTGTTAATACTTTGATTTTGAAGTTCATAGTTGGCAGTTGTAAGTCCAAAACCTCCTATTAACGTCTCATTACCACAGCAAACAATGCATTCTAGTGGCACATTAAAACCCAGTATCCAGGGATACATTTAACCCACTGGCATCCTGAAAATTCATATATAAATTGTCATAATGATAATGCTGGGGGAAATACTTCCCATCATCACCACTGTCATCCTCTAAAGCTGCTTGGCTCTGATCGGAGTCCAAACCGAAAAGTTGCTGGAGTATGGGGTGCGGCTGAGAAACAATGGCATGGCTCTGTCTGAGTTGGCATGAACTAGGGACATGTACATCGGTACAGCATCGAGACGAGACCTTGTACGGGGCTGAGATGGATTTGGCTTGAAGTCAGAGAGGACTGCAGGAATGTAGTCATCCTCCGGAGGATTCAGTGCCAGTCTCAATGTCACAGGGACAGGTGTGGATTTTGGAGGCACATTTGGCGCTGACGAACAAGTTACTTACCTTCGGTAACGCTTTTTCTGGTGGATACAGTATCTGCCTGTGAATTCCTCACCTTATGAATATCCCCTGCGCCAGCATTCCACGGAAACTTTTTCCTAGCTCTCCACGCCGGCGAGGTCGTCACAATGCCATGGCTCCGCACGCGGCTCCGCATGATGTCACCGGAGCCATAAGAGGACCACGTCGGCGTGATGACGTCAGTTCCACCCATTTTTTCCGAGGCGAATGAGTGGACCGACCATAGAGACAATGCATACATAGTATACAATATTCACACAAATACACACAGAGGAAAGTGAAATAGGAAAGCAAAAGAAAGCAAGCATTTCCTATAAGCCTACACAAAGGCAAACAGAGGCAATACAAAATGACAATATGAAACAACCATATTAACCAATACCTCTTTTAAGGTATAAAAGGGTGGACAACGGGGAGGCGGGTGGGTCAGTGAGGAATCCACAGGCAGATACTGTATCCACCAGAAAAGCGTTACCGAAGGTAAGTAACTTGTTCTTCTGATGGATACATCTGCCTGTGGATTCCTCACCTTATGAATAGAATCCCACAGCAGTCCCACTCCCGGAGGAGGGTGTCCACCCTTCTATACCAAAAGTCCTGCAAAACAGAACGCGCAAAATGGCCGTCCCTCCTCACTTCGGAGTCTAAGCAGTAATGCTTCGCGAAAGTGTGGAGGGAGGCCCAAGTTGCGGCCTTGCAGATGTCCAGCACAGGAACACCTCTGGACAAGGCAGACATAGATGACTTAGCCCTGGTGGAATGAGCTCTAATGCCTTCAGGAGGCTCCTTACCAGCCAAAGCGTAGCAGATTTTGATGCACAAGATGATCCACCTGGATAGAGTGCGCTTGTGCACTGCCTTGCCCTTCATGCGTCCAACGTAGCCCACAAAGAGCTGATCGTCCACTCGCAGGTCCTTCGTTCTATCCAGATAGAAACTAACCGCCCTCTTAGGATCCAAGCGGTGCAGCCTCTCCTCCTCCTTAGAAGGGTGAGGGGGAGGATAGAAAGTAGGGAGGGTAATGGACTGCCCTAGATGGAAGGGAGTTACCACCTTAGGCAGAAAAGCAGCCCTGGTCCTGAGAACCAACCTTTCAGCATGAATAGTAAGAAAAGGAGGCTTTGAACTCAAAGAAAGGAGCTCACTCACCCTCCTAGCCGAGGTGATAGCCACAAGGAAGACCGTCTTGAATGACAGCAGTCTCAGAGGACAACTATGCATAGGTTCAAATGGGGAACCCATTAAGAAAGTTAAAAACCAGATTTAGATCCCATTGGGGCATAATGAAGGGAGTGGGCGGAAACATATTAGTAAGCCCCTTAATAAACCTTAAAACAATCGGAGATTTAAAAAGAGACAGCTGATCAGGCAAACAAAGAAATGCCGATAAAGCCGACAAATAACCTTTAACAGTAGCCACAGCACAACCCTGCTGGGCCAAATGCAACGAAAAACAAAGGACATCAGAAAGATGAGCTTTTAAGGGATCAATAGATCTCTCTCCACACCATTTAACAAATCTTGACCACCTGTATGAATAAATAGACTTGGTGGAGTGTCGCCTGGCTGATAAGATAACATCCACCACGTCAGGCGGGAGAGAGAAAGAATCCAGGTTGCCCCGTTCAATCTCCAGGCATGAAGGTGCAGGCTCTGGAGGTGGGGGTGCAGAACCTGCCCCTCCGACTGAGAGAGGAGGTCTACCCTGAAAGGGAGACGGAGCGGAGGGTGCGATGAGAGGTGAAGAAGATCTGTGTACCACACCCGTCTTGGCCAATCCGGGGCGATCAATATGACTTGGGCCCGGTCTTGGCGAATCTTACTCAGAACCAGAGGAATCAAGGGTATGGGAGGAAACGCGTAAAGGAGTTGAGAGCTCCAACTCAACTGAAACCCGTCCCCCAACGCTCCCTGCCTCGGAAACTGGAGACTGCAGAATGACGGTCAGTGCGCGTTCTCGAGAGTGGCAAACAGGTCCACCCGAGGAGTTCCCCACGTCCGGAAGATGTGTCGAACTACCTCTGGATGAAGCCTCCACTCGTGGTCGGCGGAGAACTGCACGTACATTCAGCATCCCGGCCAGATGATTTGCCATCAAGCAAATACGATGGTCCTGAGCCCAGGACCAAAGCCGCAACGACTCCCTGCAGAGTCGGTACGACCCTACTCCTCCCTGCTTGTTGACATACCACATCGCGTCAGTGTTGTCCGTTAGGACTTGAACCGACTGACCGCAAAGGGAAAGGAGAAAGGCCTTGAGCGCCAAAAGTATCGCCCGCAATTCCAGAAGATTGATATGAAGCAATCTTTCCTCTGGAGACCAAAGACCCTTGATCTCCAGATCCCCCAGATGAGCACCCCACCCTAGGGTAGAGGCATCCGTTATCACTGTGGCCACCGATGGAGGAAGATGAAAGGGCTTTCCTTGGGACAGATTGCCCTCCACACTCCACCAAGACAGATCCGCTGCAGCTTCTCTGGAGATCCCGACTGACTCCCTGAGATCTCCGTTGTGCTGATACCACTGCCTGCGGAGACACCACTGGAGCGCCCTCATGTGCCAGCGTGCATGATTGACCAACAGAATGCAGGAAGCGAACAGACCGAGCAGGCGAAGGACCTTCAGAACTGGAACAACCGCTCCATTGTGAAACAAAGGGACCATTTCCTGAATGTCGAGAATCCTCTGTGGAGGAGGAAAAGCTCGACACACAGTGGTATCCAGTACCGCCCCTGTGAACAGGTTGCGCTGAGAGGGCACCAGGTGAGATTTGGGCACATTTATCGAAAAACCCAATTTGAACAACAGCTGGGTTGTTACCTGCAGATGACGACGCACCATCTCTGGTGACTCTGCTTTCAGAAGCCAGTCGTCCAGGTAGGGGAAAACCGGGATCCCCGACCTCCTGAGATGGGCAGCCACCACCGCCAACACCTTGGTGAAGACTCGAGGTGCAGTAGTAAGACCAAACGGAAGGACCGCAAATTGGAAATGTTGCGAACCAACCGTAAATCGGAGATACTTCCTGTGCGACTTCAGGATTGGGATGTGAAAATACGCATCCTGCAAGTCGATGGACACCATCCAGTCTTCTTGTTGCAGCACCTGAAGAACCTGCGCTAGGGTGAGCATCTTGAACCTCTCCTGCTTGAGGAACAGATTCAAGATCCTGAGTTCCAGGATGGGTCGTAACCTGCCATCCTTCTTGGGAATCAGGAAATACCGGGAGTAGCACCCCTGACCCCTTTCCTGCTCCGGAACCACCTCTATCGCACCTTTTTGTAACAGGACAAGAACCTCCTTCTGAAGAAGAAGTAAATGATCCTCCGTGCAAAACCCTTGGCAAGGAGGGTAAGGGGGGGAAATTCCCTGAAGGAAAGGGGCGTACCCATTTTCTACCAGATCTAAAACCCAAAGGTCCGAAGAGACCGATTTCCAATCCTGTAGAAAATGAGTAAGCCTGCCTCCCACAGGACCTGCATGATCCAGGATGGCGGATCTAGGGCTGCTTTCCTTCATTACCAGCAGGGGTTGGGGAGGTAGAGGAGGAAGAGGGCTGACGACCCGTTCCACGAAGACGACCTCTGCCTTTACCCCTGTAGGACTTGTACAAGGGGTTTTGCTGCTGTTGCTGCTGCTCTGGCTGTCGGAAACCACGAAAGGAAGACGTCCCAAAGCCACAGTATCTTCTATAGCCATAACCCTTTGCCTGAGTCTGCAGACCCAAGGATTTCGCTGTAGCCTTACTGTCTTTGAACCGTTGCAGGGCAGAATCAGCTTTTTCACCAAAAAGTTTAGTCCCATCAAAAGGAAGATCAAGTAGGGCAGCCTGTACGTCAGGTGAAAACCCAGAAGACCTTAGCCACGCATGTCTTCTCGTAGCAATGGATGAGCCCATCACCCTAGCAACGGAATCCGCTGTATCCAGGCCAGACTGGATGACCTGGCGAGCCGCAGCCTGTGAGTCTGCCAACACCTCACTGAGATTTCCTCGATCTTCTTCAGACAATTTTGGAAGAAGCTGTTTGGCAGAGTCCATAAGGGCATGAATGTATCTGCCCAACAAACAGGTAGCATTTGTGGACTTCAAAGCCATACTCGCCGAAGAGAAGACCTTTTTGCAGATTGTTCCAACTTCTTGGAATCCCTATCAGCAGGAGCCTGCGGAAAGGCGCCCATGGACTGCTTCGAACAAGACGCCTGCACCACCAAACTCTCAGGCGAAGGATGCGACGAAAGGAAGACAGGATCCCCTGGAGCAGGCCTGTACCTTCTGGACACCGACCTTGAAACTGCAGGAGCAGTAAGAGGATGGCACCACACATCAAGGATTGGCTCAGACAAGGAATCATTGAATGGCAAAAGTGGGTCAACCACAGAGGACGGAGAATGAAGCACCTCTGTAAGCAAGTTAGGCTTATACTCAGCCACAGGGAGCTGAAGATCCAAGAGCTCTGCAGCCTTCCTGATCACCGCATGGTAAGGTGAAACTTCCTTCGAGGGGGAAGCCTTCTGTGAAGCAAAGTCCCACTCCGGGGAGGTATCAAGTCCACTTGCCTCACACAGACCCTCAAACATATCTTCAGTACCATAAATTTCACCTTCCTCCATCTCTTCAGCCTGGTACTGCTCCTCCTCAATCAACCTCTGCGCTTCTCTCCTCGAGCGCAACTTCGGCCGCGGCGTCGGTGGCGCCACACGTGGTGTCAATGGATCCGGGAGCGGCGTCGAAGGAGGATCTGCAGCAGCAACCGGCGTCGAACGAATCCGAGAAGAAGGTTCAAGGGATGGAGCCGAGGACTGCACATACGGCGTCGACATCCTCGGTGTCGGAAATTGCCAGGACGGCTTCGTCGGCATGAATGGCACGAAGGGTGCCTGAGGATATTGGTGAGGCACACCCAAATTAAATGCCAAAGGACCCATGGGACCCGAAGGTGCACCAGAAGGGTATGAGGCCCTGGCAAAAACGCCATACATCGCTTTTAAAAAATGCGAGGGATCCGATCCCGGTGCTGGAAATTGAGGATACTGAGCAGGCTCGAGATCCACTCGAGGCACCTCCGGAGTCGGTACCGCTGGAACCACAGGCGGAGCCGCTGGAACCGAAGGATCCTCAGCATCAGCCGGATTCGACAAACCTTCCGGAGTCGGAGAAAATCTCGGCATCGGTGACTGCGCCGGAGTCCCCTTGAACGAAGGAGAATGGGTCGGAGTCGCTTCAGGAGACACCGAAGGTGAAGGAGAGACAAAGTCCTTTTCACGATGCCGAGGAGCCGGAGAAGGCGACCTCGAAACCACAGCCTTCGAAGAACGGCGCCGAGATCCATGTCTCTTCTTCTTCTTGTGCTTCCTCTTCGAGTCACGCGAAGTCGACGACCTCGACTTCGAACGTTTTCAACCCCTTTTTTCTTTTCTCACCTTAGACATGTACAGCTTGGCTTCCCGCTCCTTCAAGGCCTTAGGGTTCATTTTCCTACAGGAAGAACAGCCTTCGACGTCGTGATCTGATGATAAACACCACAGACAGTCATCATGGGGGTCAGTGATCGACATATGACCCCTGCACTCTTTACAGGGCTTAAAACCCGACTTCCTCGGAGCAGACATGGCAAAACCACAGATAGAAACAATCCAGAATACAAAGTATCTAGCAGAAAGTATGGAGAGTCCCAGAAAAACCGTTGGCGTCGACAGCACGGAAAAAAGGGAACTGACGTCATCACGCCAACGTGGTCCTCTTATGGCTCCGGTGACGTCATGCAGAGCCGCGTGCGGAGCAATGGCATTGTGACGACCTCGTCGGCGTGGAGAGCTAGGAAAAAGTTTCCGTGGAATGCTGGCGCAGGGGATATTCATAAGGTGAGGAATCCACAGGCAGATGTATCCATCAGAATGGAGGTGTCTGCAGAGGCAACAAGGACTCTCTGAAAGTCTCAATCTCTTGCAATGTCAACAATAGACCTGGAAACTCGGGGTGCAACTGATTCATTTGCAGAATCATCACTTTGGCAGGGGACCAAGAGCAAGAACGTGAGCCACATTGACAACCTCAAAGCTTCTCAGGTTGAGAGCAGTGGGACTGGAACAAATCTTGCTTGGTTTCTTGTGCTTCTACTTTGTTTTAACTTACGGGAAAGCTTGGACCTTGACGACGACCTGTCACAGAAATGAGCTCGAGAACAGGAACAGGTCCGCACCCTCAACTTCGAGTGGGAGTGGTTCTTCCAAGATTTGTTTCGGTGTTCAGCCTGGTACAGCTTTTCGCTCCCAGATCGCGTTTGGGTTCATTAGGGCTCACTCTTTGAGGGACTTGAATTATGTGCTGAACCAAAACACCTGAGGCAGACTGCGTAGGGATCTGTAACAGACAATTGTTTGCAACAGTCCCTACATGGTTTAAACCCTGTAATTTTAGGAGGGGGCATAGGTCAATTACATACTGGCAAAAGAAAAAACTTGTCAAATGACTCAGTTGGGAGCAACCTCTGGATCTGCGTATGAAGGCACGGAAAGAAAGGAACTGACATCAGCGCACAGGGGTGACGTTTATTTGTAGCCCTGTTTGTCACTTCCAGGCTGGGGCGAATTGAGAGCGAAGCCGCAATATGCCACAGGCACATGGGAGCAATGCTGTTTAAATCTTCTAGCTCCAGTCTAGTGCCTGGCAATATTCTATAGGTGAGGAATCTGCAGTTAGAAACATCCATCAGAAAAGGCCATACATTGTTTAATGAGTATGAGCTTCAAAGATACAGGGAGGCAGGGGACAAGAAAAGAAAAGAGAAAGGAAAAAGAGAGACTTAGAAGGGGATAGAAGGAGTTGTTAAGAAGATTTTTGTGGAGCTTGATGAGAATCAGACCGTATTTATGAACTATGGTAGATGAACAAATTACTTACCTTCGGTAACACTCTTTAACCCTCATTACAAGGGTTCAGAGCTAAATTCTGATTCCTGGGCAACCCCCACAAAAAGCGGACTACATACTCTGATTCTTGGAAAGATCTATGTAAAAGCTTAAGCACTTTTGAGGTCCAACCAATAGAGCCTCCCCTGCTCTTTCGAGGAGCGAGGGGGAGCAAAGAACACTGGTAGAGTGATGGTTTACCCAACATGGAAGGGAGTCAAGAGTTAGGGCAAGAAGGCTGCCTAAGACCCCAGCACCAATGTGTCTAGGAAAGAGGCGGTGTAGGGCAATGGCACTAATAGTGCTTGTAGCTCACTCATGACGTGCTGACATAATCACAATGAGAAAAACTATTTTTAAGGTCGGGAGTCTCAGCGCACAGTTGTGCATTTGTTTGAAGGGAGTACACATAAGAAATGCTAAGGCCAAGTTAATGTCCCACTGTGCCATCACAAACAGCGTGGGAGGAAACATGTGTCAAACCTGTACGGAAATGACTAGTTTTGTATGGTCACCCCAAGTTTTTGGATTGATGCTGCTGGTTTTTCGACTCTGACCTCAGACCTCAGTGCCACTGACCTGACCCCAAAAATGTGTATGTTACATTGGCTATATCCAATTGGCATAGACTAACTTACCTGTAAGTTCCCAGTATATGGCAGCAAGGGCATGTAAGTTAGAGAGTCACTGTGAGAGGGGTTTTGTCATGTAAGGAGTGGGCAGAATGGTGCATCTTAGGATAGCAAGATGCCACACTTCTCAGGAAGCGGTCATCAGGAGAGAGGAAACATGGTAGCCCATTGGTTACCAACTGCATCCTACCCTGAGGGCCTTTTATGAGCATACATAGGGCACCCCTGGAACCCAGAACTCAGATCTCAACTGGTCTGGAAGAAGTACTGAAGAAGGGCTGTACTGCTGCACCGTGGAACTGGCAGAGAGGGGCTGCACCAATGTCGACTGTACCTGCTGAACCTGGTGGCTAGCAAAGAAGAGGGACTGTGGCTGCTGTGTTCTGCTCAGTAAAAAGTAATCTCTGGAACCCAGCCAAAGCAAACAGACTCCAAGGGTCAGTTGGTTGACCTCCTGTTCACAGCACAGGGCCACAACAGCTGAGGAGCCTGCTGGGGCAAGTTGGTAGCCCAGAATCTTCAGACCGACCGCCAACCACCAACTGCTGCCATGCAGCACCAGAGAGCAGGACCCGACACACAAAGTTGCACTTGAGTTTGCTGAGCCTGGGAGAGTAGTCGGAGATCAGCTTGGTCACCCTGAAGCTGAGCTATCACCCAAGGATGGATAGCGATACCGGGCAACTGGTAGCCCAGTGGCGAACTGGACTTCTACCAGCACTGAGAGGATTTTGAGGTACGTCGACCCTGTGACCAGGACTGCCTCACCCTCTTTCTGGACTGAGGAGTAGCTGCAGGAAGACCCCTGTCGACCGCATTGTCTCCACAGCATTCTTGATCATCTTCAGTAACCCTTGCAGGGCCGGACTGGGAACCGAATCCGGCCCTGGCAACCTGCTCGGCTGGCCCCCTGGTGGGGAGGGGGACGTACGGCCGAGCTGTTTGGTAGGGCCGGTTTTGTTACAGGTGGCCGATATTGCCGGCCCCGGTAACAAAAACGGCCTCCCAGGGGCTCAAAACCGCCCCCTACCCTGGTGGCCCACTGGGGAAATGCCCGGTGCCCGCTACGGCCAGTCCGGCCCTGATCCCTTGCATCAGAACCACTATCATAGCAAACTACTGCAATGGATAAAAGACCTTGGAATTGACTTAAAATTGCTTCACCTGATGAGGTAACTGTTTCTGAGGTCCGTGCTGGTACCTCTGACTGGCTCCCTACTGGAGTTGGCAGTCTAAAGTGACTCTAAGTGACCGCAATACAACTAGCCCAACTTTGAATTTGCCAACCCTTGTTCGCGGTTGAGTGAAATGCTTTGATTTACTATACCATGTAAATTTTATATCTCCGGAACCCTCCAGTGGATCTTTCTCATTGTGGTGACTAAAAATATATAAACACACAAGCTATTTTCAAATATTGGTGTCGCATTTTGTGAGTGTCTCGTTGATTTGTTCAACAATTATTTTAGTGCTGTTTAAATGCTTTACACTTGTTCCTTTGTGTAAGCCTTGCTGCTCCGAGCCACGGCTACCCAGGGTTTAGCTGAAGGTTTGACAAACAAAACCTACTGGTCCAAAAGAGGCTGGTATATTACACAGTGAGGTCGCACAACCACACCATGTAATACAACCCATTTCCTCACAAAACTTTTAATGTACCTCATCACAATAGGTGATCTAAACAAGGACGGTTGGTCTGCCAAATGTAGATAGGCCGAAAGGACCCACAAATAACATAGTACCCACTGCAAGGCCTTCCAGGGATAAAGACAAAGGGGTACATGCATCAAACTCCTCATTTGCGATTACCAAATAGTGATTTTTAAGGAATCGCTATTTGGTAATCGCAAATGCCTATGCATGTAGGAATCGCAATAAAATGTGCGATTCCTCAACATTAGCTAATAGCGATTTGGAAATTGCGAATTGCTATTAGCTAATGTGACTCCATTCATTCCTATGGGCCTACAGGCCCATAGGAATGAATGGTAATGCATTCGCAAATTGTGATTACCAAATTGGTAATCGCAAATTGCGAATGCAAATCCAAGGGTGCCCGGGGACCTAAGGCCCCCCTGAAGCACCCCCCAAAAAAGGTAAGAGTGCACATGTGAAGTACACACATGCCCTAAGGGCTTGTGTGTGCTACATGGCACTTTGAACAATGCATCTTTGTGCATTTTTCAAAGCATGAACAAATTACCATCAACTTGAAGTTGATGGTAATTAGCGTTTCCTAAATGCAAAGTTCGCATTTAGGAAAGGCTACATGCATCGGCACATAGGGATTCGCAAATTGCGATTCCCTAAATGCATTCGCAATTTAGGTAATCGCAAGAAATTGCGATTACCAAAATTAGGCATGATAAAAGGTACATGCATCTGGAAAGGCCTTTTTCTATTTGCAAACGGCCGATTCTGCGAATCAGCCCGTTTGAGAACGGAAAAAGGCTTGATACATGTGCCCCAAAGACATAAAAGGATATCAGACAGCTTCACCTGTAAAGGGTCTGTCCACCAGGCCACAAACTTATCCAAGCAACCAGCACTGTCTTGCAGAAGGTGTTAAACTCACTTGTAAATCAAGGTATGAGGCATCATCGGTGTAATGAGGGGAGAGATAGCCATCCTTCTCACCATCATCATCAATATCGTGGAGAGCACACTTATCTGGCACAGGATCAGAGTCAGAACCAAAAAAATAATGAAGCTTCTGTTGATAGCTGCAATGCAGCACAGGCACAGGTTTACAGTTAGGCTGTATGAAGACCGGCGGAGCTTTTGTTATTTTGTAGTGCGACATTGGCTGAGCTCTGGCTGACGTCTGTTTGGTAACTGATGCAGGCACAAGGTCGTCTTCTGGTGCTGTCACCACTAATGTCGGTGTGGCAAGAACCTGTGTGGATCTGTGGAAGTCTGTACAAGAGTCGATAAAGGCCCGGAAGCAGGTTTCAAAGAGGCAAACCGCATCTGGAGCGGATCCACCAAAGGTAAGTCTGCAAGAGGGCCCTGAGATTCCTTAAGGTCCAAAGGAGATAACAGAGGCGGCTGAAAGTGTACTGAATATCTGCAGCATGGCCTCTTTGGAGTTCTCAATCTGCTGCAGGGTCAACGACGCAAATGCCCAGAAAACTCTGGGCACATCGAGATCAGCTGAGGGATTGGCTCAATGACCGTCGACCTCGATGGAGTGTGACTCACATCTTTCGACCTGCTTACAGGTTCTGGTTGGCAGGATGTGGTTGCGTTCAACTTCGCTTTTTTATGCTTGAGTTAGGGGTTGGAATTAGTGAAAGACTTGGAGTGGGAAGTGAAATGGTAATAGGAACAATCAAAAATAGGAAGGCAACCCCCTAAAAAGTACTTGTAGGCCTAGGTACAGGGAGAAAGAAACACTAAAGTAGAAAAGAAAGCATCCATTTGACCTGTATTTCTTCAGCTGAGCTACTAAGTGCTATTGGTTCTGACCCATTTGTAGTAAAGTATTACATATATATATGATTTTTCATAAGATCAAATTTATTATTTTTTTTCCCTAAAATATCTCATATTCCACATTTGTTAGTTGAAAAACAGCATAGATATTTGAACAGTCTACAAAAACATTTCAACAATTCTTTCTATGTATTGTGACATGGCTGTTATGTCAAAAATAGATATACATTTTGTCCATTTCTATAAAAACAAAGTATCACCATTACAAAGAAACTACCCTCATAACCAATCCTCTCACTCTAACATCCATTCAGACTCAAACACTACCATCTACCATACTAGACACTCATACTAACGTCCCAGCAAACTACACATACATGAGAGCAAGCCTGAGCAGAAATACAGGTTGAATTGTTATCCGCTGTGGTGTTGTGGGCTAGGATCTGTTTTCCAACAATAGGTCAACGTACGTTTCGGTGTGGGTATATGATACCACCTATCACCTTCTTCAGGACCGCACAACAATAATATAGTAACATCCAGAGGTGGGTATGGAGGGAAGAATTACAGTTTCCACAAATAGCGCCAGGTCCTTAGATGCGCTCATCCAATTAAAGTCATATCCAGATTCAGAGGCATGTCCTTAATCCTATTGGAGTATGTTTTCACCCTCAACTGCGTCTCTATGCTTAATTTCCTCCTTTGCAGGGTTCTAACTAAGTTAGAATCGTAACTTAGAGTCTCCTGTCTCCAATACCGTTGCAGACTTTTTGCCAGAGAAAGAGGAACCGAATTGTAAACTCCAACCGGACACCCATTATCTAAACCAGGAGTCTGCTAATCTGATCTGAACCCTAAGAATGTTGGCACTTACACATATACGATTCTAACTTAGCTTTGCTTCCCAGTCTAAAATCATTTCCGGTGCATAAGGGCGCACTTATTATACAACTCAGAATTATGTCCCAAGCTCAGGCACCCAGAACAGTCCTCGTTCAGATGGGCAACCGACATCTGCTTTATCCAGTTGCAGCACAGCTTGAATTTTGTCGTTTTCGGTGGGGGCATGTAAAGTGTGCAGTTTGGCAATGATCCGATAAGAAATGCTCAAAATATTCAAGATAAGTTTTATTTCAGTCAAGAAGTGGAAATCACAGGAGTGCGTCCCTCCTCAGCGAAGATCAGAGTGCATCTGACATTAGATGCATTCTGAACTAGTTAAGGAGAAACTGCGACACGAGCCATACATTTAATAACAAACATGTTATGACTAGCGCATGCCACGCTAGAACTATGTTGCACGACAAGCATTGTTATGCATAGTAATGAACATTTAAGAGCCACTATAAGTTGTGACAGCGAGAGCATCATTACAGGACATATTACCTGGCACATTATATGCAGTTTGGAAGTCATCTGAAAACTGACAAATTCAGATCCACTTTCTGAAGCTTGGAAGAGCTGGAATCCAGGCCAAAAGGTTCAGAAATGAAGGAACTGACACCAGTGTGCAGGTGGGGCCTATAAGCCGCTCCGCTCCATCACTTCCATGGCAGTATGGAACCAACGAGGAGCCGCTAGGCGCCACATAAAGTGTAGGAGCACTACTATGAAAAAACTCGGTGGTCTGGCGCAAGGGAATAGGGTAAGGTGAGGAATCTGCATTATAAGTACCCATCAGAAACGCAGATACTTGTGCAAATAAATATGCAGATTAAATGGAACATCAAGCTATATGTACAGTGTCTTTCATTTATCTATAACAACATGAACTCTAAATGTAGGCATGTTATAGGAACTATTGCACAAGTTACTTACCTTCGGTAACGATATATCTGTAAGAAACATTAGTAGTGATAGATTCCTTACCTTAGAATATCCCCAGGCGTCAGACTGGATCCGGAAAGTTTTCGTCAGCAGTACCCCTGCGCGTCGGTAGGGGCGTCATGCGGCTCCGCGTCCGTCGTTGGCGTCGTGGTCGCCGAGATGACGTCGCGGGCGCTACTTGGAAGCCGCCCACGCGCGCTGACGTCAGTTCTGTACACGACTTTCCGCGCCAGGAACGCAGAGCCATGCAAGATACCACTGGTGCATTGAAACTAGGGCCCTGAAAGGGATAACCTTAACCCTAGAAATCAGTTCGCAGAACGGGGAGGATGGGTGGGGCGGTAAGGAATCTATCACTACTAATGTTTCTTACAGATATATCGTTACCGAAGGTAAGTAACTTGTGCATCTGAAAGAAACACATAGTGATAGATTCCTTACCTTAGAATAGATACCCCAGCAATACCAACCCCGGTGGTGGGTCTGCGAACAAAGATCACACCAGAAAGTCACGGAGAACAGAACGGCCAAAGAAGCCGTCTCTCCGGACTTGGCTGTCTGGGCAGTAATGTTTCGTAAACGTGTGCAGCGAGGCCCACGTGGCTGCCTGACATATGTCTTGCAGGGGGACACCACGTCCCAATGCAGTAGTGGCTGCAGTAGCTCTGGTGGAATGAGCACGCAGCCCCCCGGAGGTTCTTTTTTAGCCAAAGAGTAACAGGCTTTGATACACAAGACAACCCAGCGGGAGATGGTTCTCTTATGGACCGCCCGACCTTTCTTGGTGTCAACGTAGCCAACAAAAAGCTGGTCATCCTCCCGGAACTGCTGTGTGCGGTTAAGATAAAAAGAAAGCGCACGTTTTGGGTTCAGACGGTGGAGCCGCTCTTCCTCCCTGGAAGGATGCGGAGGCGGAAAAAAGGTGGCAAGGTAACAGTTTGCCCAATGTGAAAGGCCGTAACCACTTTTGGCAAAAAGGAAGGACGGGGCCTGAGCACAACCTTGTCCGGATGGACTGAAAGGAAAGGAGGCTTACAGGAAAGAGCCTGGAGCTCACTCACCCGCCTGGCGGAAGTGATGGCCACCAGGAAGGCAGTTTTTAACGTCAAAAGACGAAGAGGACAGTTGTGAAGTGGCTCAAAGGGAGCGCACATCAAGTACGTCAGAACCAGATTCAAGTCCCACTGAGGCATCACGAAAGGAATAGGAGGAAAAAGGTGAGTAATGCCTTTAAGAAACCTATTTACAACAGGGGACTTGAAAAGAGAGGGCTGATCAGGGAGCCTGAGAAAGGCCGAAATAGCAGAAAGGTAGCCCTTGATAGTGCCCAGAGCAGAGCCCTGCTGGGCCAAAGAAAGAAGGAACAGTAGAACCTCAGAAAGAGGGGCAGAAAGGGGATCCACAGCCTTTGCTGTGCACCATGCCACAAATTTGTGCCACCTGCAGGCGTATACCACTTTAGTAGAGGGACGCCTGGCTGCCAGAATAACGTCACAAACTTCAGGAGGCAAGTCGAAGGAAATCAACTGCCGCCGCTCAATCTCCACGCAAAGAGGTGGAGGCTGGACAGGTTCGGGTGGAGGACCGTCCCTGCTGGTGCGACAGAAGATCCTCCCGAAGAGGCAGTCGGCTCGGGGGATCGACGCTCATACTGAGTAGCTCAGGATACCATACTCTTCGAGCCCAGTCCGGAGCCACAAGAATGACTTGGGCCCGGTCGCGCCTGATCTGCACTCTGGGCAGAAGTGGTATAGGCGGAAAGGCGTACAACAGACCGCAACTCCACTCGCGACGAAAAGCGTCGCCGAGCGAGTGCCGCCTTGGAAATTCCAACGCGCAAAACTGATGACATTGCGCGTTCTCTTCGGTGGCGAATAGATCTAACCAAGGCTCTCCCCACTGCTGAAAGAGACCTTGCGCCACCTCCGAGTGAAGACGCCATTCGTGATCGAGCATGCACCTGCGGCTGAGTTCGTCCGCCCTGGCGTTCAGAGAGCCTGCCAGGTGTTGAACCACCAGAGACATGCCCTGATGTTCCAGCCATGTCCAGAGACGCAGAGCCTCTTGACAGAAGGTCCACGACCCCACCCCGCCTTGTTTGTTGCAGTACCACATGGCGGTGGTGTTGTCCGTGAACACCTGCACTACTCTCCCCTTGACAGAGGGAAGGAATGCTTTCAGTGCAAGCCTGATCGCCCGCAGCTCCAAAAGGTTGATATGGAGCCGGGACTCCGCCGGAGACCAGAGGCCTCTGATCTCCGCCTCTCCCATGTGGCCTCCCCATCCCAGGAGGGACGCATCCGTCACCACTGTGAACTCCGGTTGGGGAAGGGAGAGGGATCTGCCGTCGACCCAATGCCGGTCCGTGAGCCACCACTGCAATTGTTGTGCAGTGCCCTCCGAGATCTGGACGTGATCGGACAGGTTCCCCTGATGCTGCGCCCACTGGAACTTCAGGTCCCACTGCAGAGCCCGCATATGCCACCTGGCATGATTGACCAGCAGGATGCAGGAGGCCATGAGGCCCAGCAGCCTCAGAGTCACTCTGACCGAAACCCAGGACAAGGGCTGAAAGATGGGAATCAGTGCCCAAATGTCCCGGACTCGCTGTTCGGGAGGATAGACCCGAAACTGCGCCGTGTCCAGAACCGCTCCGATAAAGAGGAGCTTCTGGGAGGGAATCAGGTGCGACTTCGGCACATTGATGGAGAACCCCAGCAAGTGCACGAGGTCGGCCGTAGTCTGGAGGTGGGAAACGACTATCTGGGGCGAGCCCGCCTTCAACAACCAGTCATCGAGATAGGGGAAGACTGAGACCCCTGATCTGCGCAGATGAGCTGCGACCACCGCCATCACCTTGGTGAACACCCGAGGGGCGCTGGTAAGGCCAAAGGGGAGCACGGTAAACTGAAAGTGCTCGTGGCCTACCATGAACCGCAGGTAACGCCTGTGGGCTGGCAGGACGGGGATGTGGAAATATGCGTCCTGCAAGTCCAGCGCCACCATCCAGTCTTGTGGGTCGAGAGCAGACAAGACCTGAGCTAGAGTGAGCATCTTGAACTTCTCCATGCGGAGGAAGCGATTGACGTTCCGAAGGTCCAAGATAGGACGCAGGCCTTTGTCCTTCTTGGGCACCACAAAGTAGTGGGAATAACAACCACGACCTACTTCGTGCGTCGGAACGCGCTCGATGGCCTCCTTGGCCAAGAGGGCCGCAACTTCCTGCTGAAGAAGCACCAAGTGATCCCCTGACATGCGGAGGTATTGAGGTGGCATGGCTGGTGGGGTAGTCTCGAAGGGGAGGGAGTAGCCCCTTCGGACTATCTCTAAAACCCACCTGTCCGAAGTGATGGTGCGCCAGTGGGGGAGGTGATGGTGGAGCCTGCCGCCCACTGGCGTGTGATGGGCCTGAAAGTTCGGACTAGGAAGGTTTGGAGGCAGAGGTGGCGGGGGTGGTGGTGGTGGTCTGACCCGCCCGCTGGCCCCTTTGTCCGCCACGGCGGAAACCGCGTCCGCGCTGGGATAACTGTTGCACCGGCCGGTGGCTCTGTTGCGAACGCTGCGGGCGCCCCTTCCTGTGCCACGAAAGGAGCGAAAAGCGGAAGGCGGAGGAGAGCGGACTGCCGAGAGTCCTAAGGACTTGGCCGTAGCCCGTGAGTCCTTAAACCGCTCCAACGCACTGTCCGCCTTGTCGCCGAAGAGGCGACGGCCATCAAAGGGCATGTCCATAAGGGTGTTTTGGACATCCCCTGAAAATTCAGTTGTCCTCAACCAGGCGTGACGGCGAACCGCCACCGTCGTTGCAATGGATCTGCCCAGTGAGTCGGCGGTGTCTAGACCACAACGGATCATGAACTTGGCTGCGTCTCTCCCTCTGCAACAGCCTGGGCGAGAGTAGGCCGGGCCTCCTCCGGACACTGAGACAGCACGTTCGCCACCGTATCCCACAGGCAGTGGGAATAACGGCCCAAGAGGCATGCGGTGTTCACGGACCGCAGCGCAGAGCTGGTGGAAGAGAAAATCTTCTTCCCAAACTGATCCAGCTTCTTGGATTCCCTATCCGGTGGTGCGGAAGGGAAGGCGGTTGGGGAAGCAGAGGCTTGGACAACCAAGCTCTCGGGAGTGGGGTGTTGGGAGAGGAAAATGGGGTCACCCGGAGCCAGGCGATGGCGTCGGGCCACGTTCCTATCCACAGGAGCCCCTGTGGTGGGCCTGGACCAAGTGCCCAAAAGAACGTCCGAAAAGGCTTCATTAAAGGGCAGCTGCGGCTCCGCAGAAGTAGCTGCTGGCTGAAGCACCTCTGTCAGGAGGTTAGTCCTGACGGCCACAGTAGGGAGCTGGAGGTGTAGGGCCTCCGCCGCCCTAGGCAACAACACTGCATAACTGGCTCCCTACTCCATAGCCACGGTAGGAGGAGACAGCATGCCAAGGTCTGGTGAGGTATCCAGACCACTGGCGTCCCCAATTCCTCAGCCCAGTCCTGTTCAGACTCACAGGCTGCAGCGAGAGGGTCGTCTGACCCCTCCCAGTCCTCCCCTTGCTCCTCAGGATGTTCAACAGGCCGAAAATAAGGAGCAGGGACATGGGGATAGAAATCCCCAAACGGCGTCGAGAACGGCATCGACCGACGCCGGACCGACGCCGCGTCCACTTCGGGGCTGAATCTGAGGTCGACGTCGTCCCGAGGAGCGGGCGGCGTCAGGATCGGTGCCGGTGGGATCGACGTCGGTGGAGGCGTAACGAGGTCAACCGGCATCGACCGGGATCCAGGCCTGGATCCAAGGGTGTCCTGCGGCGCCGGGGCCGAAGCCGACAGCGACGCCAGGGCCGGAGCCGCCGGCGATGCCGGGGCCGCCGGCGATGGAACGCGTGGTCACCCATGCGGGACCGCGGGGCCCGAAGGCGCACCGGCGGGGCCCGACAGCCCAAAGAGGCGAGCCATGGCCGACAGAAACACCTGTATTTGGGCCGGAGACGCCGACGACCCCGGGAAGGGCGGGTAGTCGGGCGGCGACTCCATTGACTCCGCCGGAGCCGCGGGGGTGGCACCACCCGTACCCTCAGCCGCGTCGCGCGACCGGCGAGGGGAAGTCGGAGAACGATGACGTTTCTTCGACTTCTTGTGCTTCACCTTACCTGACCCCGAGTGCAAAGACTTCGATCCCGACGATCGCCGATGACTCCGCGCACGGTCCCTCGACTTCCCTCTGGACCGGGACCTCTCATGGCGCGGAGCAGTCTGCCGGGCTTCAAGCAGCTTTCGGGACTGCTCCCGCAAAGACTTCGGCGCCATGGACCGGCAGTCGGGGCACGACTTGGGGTCGTGGTCGCGCCCCAGGCAGAAGAGACACACGCGGTGCGGGCCCGTCACCGACATCATCCGATGACAATCCTCGCAGGATTTAAAACCGGGCATCCCTAACTGCACCAGGAGTCGATATCGACTCGAAAAAGGTGAGAAAAAGATCTAAAAAAACTTAGTCAAAAAAGACTAGGGGTACCGCTCTCTCCGGATCTGCGCTTGCTGGCGCGGAAAAAGAAAGAACTGACGTCAGCGCGCGTGGGCGGCGTCCAAGTAGCGCACGCGACGTCATCTCGGCGACCACGACGGCAACGATGGACGCGGAGCCGCACGACGCCCCTAACGACGCGCAGGGGTACTGCTGACGAAAACTTTCCGGATCCAGTCTGACGCCTGGGGATATTCTAAGGTAAGGAATCTATCACTATGTGTTTCTTTCAGATAAAATGTTTGCTGGTAGGCTTTCTTTTTTCTATCCCTAGGAAGTCAAACCACAATTTACTTCTATAAAAGAACATGGCAATTATATCAAACAGTTCAGGACATGAAATAGGGCTGATATATTACGAAAATTCAACAATCCATTACGATATATTTGTAAACAGTCTTAATTTTCCTTTTCCCATCACATTCAGTTATGAAGTAAGGACTCAATGTAATAAACCTTTTCACCCTTGTAAAGCCTGTGGTTCGCAAAAATCAGAAGTACAAATGTACAAAAGCCATACTGCTAGTCGAAAATGACTTTCCGACTTGGAAAATACCCTATACAACTGACTGTGACTCAGTAGGGAGGGGGCGTGAAGGGCAACCACCTCCTTCGATCGAATCGCAATGGACTGTACCAGTGGTTAGCAAACAGAGTCGTAAACCACTGATCTGATACCGACTTCACAACGAGTATGGGCTCCCATCTGCAAACTGAAACCTGCTCCGCTGGGAAAGCTACCACCTAGTAATAGTGTTCATTTTACATTGAGGGAGCAGACAGTGGTGAAGTGGACTATTGCATACTACTTCAATGTCATTCACTGGATGACAATTTTTTATTAGGTCTGGCTGGGACAGCTTCAGCCATCTGACAGAAATCACATGGCAAGGGAAAAGAGACGACAGAGTGTTTCACTGTTGAATCGAGCATTTATATATTTTGTACTGTGTTTTTGCATTGGCGGCGAGGAGGATAAAAAAGTAGTTCCTCTCCACCATAGCAGTAGGGAACTTCCCTGAAACAAATGTTGCCGGGGATACTTCCTACGACATAGCACACACCCACAGTAGGGAACACAGCAGCAACTACATCAGAAGGGAAAACAAGCAACAACAATGGCAAGATGCTGCATGCCTGGAAAGGTAGGCATGAGCTACGCACAAACGTGCCCTCCGGTCACGCAAGGGCAAAGGGTCAAAGAGACTTTGATGTTGAAGTGCATCAAAGTGAACAACACTGCCAAGTTAATAAGAACGGGTAAGAAATCGGCCTCCAAAGCCCTGAAACGTCCAACAGAGCATCGCCCAAACTATAGCCCAGAAAGAAGCTCAGACTCAAACTCCACACACAGCTTTTACCACCTTGTTGTTAGGTCGAGCATTCGAGACCTCTTGTATATACTTTAGTATATACTTATTATATACTTATATGTGTATGTACTTGTGGGCTCTGGAGATCAGCCCTAGGACTTGTCTGCTTCCGCTTAGGGACTTTGTTTTCTGTTCAACTGCCTCTATTTAACTGTCTTGATAGAAAACGACCAGCAGATGTCAGTAAAATACCAGAATTGCTTTCTGCTGAGGGACTTTCTTTTTTTATTTTTCTGGCAACTGCCTCTATTTACCTTTCTTGATAGAAAACGACCAGCAGATGTCAGTAAAATAACAGAATCACTTTAGCATTCTCTAGATTCCAGTCCATAAAACAATTGTCTTCCACGAGCACACGTAGACAATAATATTCTTTTCAAATCTTGTATTTTCAGTGATATGACCACCGAAGACCCTGATTTTATATTAAAAACAGAGCTTTTGACTATACCATTTCCCGCTGAAAGGCAATATTTCTCTCCATGTGTTCCCATTCCTGATGGGTCACGAAGTTTGGTGCTTTCTTTCCCTCCATGTTAAAGAACAGTAGATGTTTCCGCACCCAGGCTAATGTGCTGCATAGCTAAATACATATAAGGTGCCAAAGACGAGACCGATTACATTGCAAATGCTTGTTCTGATGGATACCTCTAACCATAGATTCCTCACCTTACAAACAGATATCAAAGTAGCTCCTCCTAAAAGGTGGAGGAGCTGTGGAGTGGACTTACACCAGGAGGTCCTGCAGGATCGAGAGAGCAAAAAAGGTGCTTACTGCGGACTTGATTGTGGAGACAGCAATGCCTGGTCAAGGAGTATGTGGACAGATGCAGCAGCCTGGCAGATTTCCAACACCAGAACACCTCTGGCCAATGTTGCTGTGGTGGACTTGGCTCCGGTGGCCCCCAGGGTTTTCTTTTTGGCCATGGCACAGCATGTTTTGATGCATAGAACGTTCCACCAGGACAGGATTCGCTACTGTATCACCTTTCCCTTTTTGCCCCAGCAAAACCCACAAAGAGCTGTTTTTTCACTTCATAACCTCTTGAGTGCTGTATGTAAAAGATGAGGGCTCTCTTTAATTACAGCCAGTTAAGCCTCTCCTTATTGTTAGAGGGATTCATTGGAGAGAAGAAAGCAGGGAGAATAATACAATGTCTCATAAGGTTGGGTGACATGACTTTAATCAGAAATGAAGCACGGGTCTGTAACACCAATATTTCCTGGAAAGAAGGTGTTATATGGAGGATGCACTAACAGCGTCCACAGCTCACTGACAGGGTGCGCAGAAATACCTGGAATGAGAAAAATCATCAGCAATGACTGCAAGCAGCTGTTTCAGAGCCACAGGCACAGTCCTCTCTTCGCTAGCCCAAGGTGCAGTCCAGCAGTCCAACAGACGGTGCAGCCTCTCTTTGTGCAGTCCAATGGGGCAGCAGGGCAGTCCTTATTCAGTCCTTTGTTCCAGTTCCGATGTGATTTGAGGTTCAGAGTGCCATATTTATCCCGGGAAAGTGCCCTGAGGTGACAACGTGGTCACTAGTCAATGGGCTACCAGGTCCACTCCCTCTTGGTGACGACTTTCAGGCAATGTGTGGCACTAAACAATCCTAGAGTGCACCATTCTGCCCACTCTCAAGATATCCACACCCTTCCTCAGCTGTTAGGAGCTTGGTAACCGGTACTAGAAGGTGACTACCTAGGGGCTACACGCCCATTTGAAAACTGGTTTAGAGACTGGTCTTCCCTCTCTGTCCCCATCTAACAACCAAAGGGCAGCCCCTCTGGAGTGTTATCGCCATTTTCCCGTCAAAGGCGGCTTTGCCTTTGATGCTTGCCTTTTGGGATAACACCCTGAGTGGCTTCCTGCAAGGAGGAGGTGACACCTCTCCCTGCAGCGGGCTGCTATTGTTTCCAAGCCTGGGAGGCATTAACACTACTCCCCAGGCAGGCAGAAAGCTATCTGTTGGCCAGTGCCCGTGTGAGGCTACTGGACCAGCTGGGTCACAGAGTGGCAACTTTTTAAAGTTGCATTACTTTAATAGCGACATTAAATTCGACCTGGGTATCAGGTGGGGTTTAATGCCACGATTAATTTGTTACTTTACAGTACCAACTTAGGTAGTCCCATTAAGAAGTTAGCCAGGCTTAGGTGCCAGCTGGTAACCCTGTATTAGCCACTAACATTTCCATAGCAAAACGACAACTTGAGGGGTCTTGCTGCAAGGACACATAAAAACATACATATTCTACTTCATAATATACAGTTCCCTGCCTTAGGGCTCTATAGGCCTTCCTTAGGGGAGACTTACATATATTGTTATGGGAAGTGGTGGCTTTGCCATTAGTGGCAAAGTCGAACTGGCAGTGTGACAACTGCCCTTCCAGTATGCAGCTGGGAGCCATTTTGTACTTTGTCACACACAGGGTGGCACAATCAGTGCTGTGCTACAGCCCTGAGGGGACACTCTGCCTTACATTCCCTTGGTACCCTGCATACCATATATTAGGGACTTATAAATAAGGAAGTCCTTGAAAATTGGGGAAAGCCAGTTAGACATATATGTTTGTAATGGGTTAGAACGCTGACACTGAGGTCTAGTTAACAGGCCTCGGTGCACTCTCAGAGTCGAAAACCCAGCAGCTAGTAGTCCAATGGGGGCAAAAAGTCAGGGGAAACCTGCAAAAAGCCTTTTTCCTTACACACTACCTCTGGGTGGACACACCTTAGTAATATGCCAAATGTCATCTGCTTAAATCGTCTACCCTGACATTCAGCAATCCAGCTAAATGGTTTACCATCTGTAGAGATGCAATACCTCCTGGCATATGGTCCACGACCCCACACTGCCCTGTTTGCTGCAGTACCAAATGGCAGTTGTATTGTCTGTTAATACCTAAACTCACTTTCTCTTGACCGATGGGAGGAAGGCGAGCCAACAGGATGGCGCAAAGTTCTACAAGATTTATATTGAGTTTCTTCTCTACCAGGGACCAGATGCCTCTAATCTCCACTTCTACAAGATGACCACTCCAACTGAGAGATGATGCAATCGTCACTGTTGCAAGCTCTGCATGGGTAGGGAGAATGACTTGCAGCAGAAAGATGTTCAGAGCCGAAAGTCTAGAATTGTCCTTAGTCCAGTGTCTTGCTTGGGCACCAAAAATAGTGGCAGTAGCACCCCATGCCCCTCACCCATCTCTGAGACCTTCTCTTTGGCCCCTTTGGCCAGTAATGACTGAACATCCTGTGCAAGAATTGAGGTGAGCTTTGCTGAAGTCTGAAACACAAACATGTGCAATATGAGAGTTTGGGCGTGAAGAGGAGGGCATAACCTTGTTGGATAATTTGCAGTACCCACTGATCTCAAGTAATAGTTTGCCAGCAAAATCAGATTCTGCCCCCTACGGGTCGTGCATGTCCAATAGAGAGGGAATCAAAGTGACTTTGCAACAGCTGCAGAAGGTGAAGAGGAAGAAGATGATTGCTGCTCTAGGTGGTGTCCTCAGCCTCCACTGTGCCCTCTTCAGCCGCAAAAAGCCTGTATTGGCTGTAGCAGGGGGCTGCCTTTGGTGGTAGGCAAGACCTCCAGAGTTATCATTTTAATTTTCATTATTGTTGATGGAACTAAAGCGTAGTGTAAGAAACCCTAAGGAGAGGACCACAACACTACTGTCTTTAAGGCACTGCAATGCGGAGTCAGCCTTTCTCCAAAAATCCTGGAGCAGTTAATTGGCATATGCATATATGGATGCATGCCTGCATGGCACTGGAGAATCTCGGCATGACGTTGTAAGGCCACCAACAAAGAAACTGATCTACCTAGCGAGTCAGTCGTGTCCAGCCCACATCGGATTGTGAACTTAGCTGCATCTCTCCTGTCAGCAATAGCTCAGGAGAGTATCACCCGGGTCTCCTCCGGGACCATAGGCAGCACGTGCGCAAACAAATCGCAGAGTGAATGGGAGTAACAGCTCAAAAGGCACGCAGTGTTCACTAACCGCAGTGCCAGGCTGGTGGAAGAAGACATTTTCTTGCCCGAAGTGTCCGGAGTTTTGGATTTCTTATATGGTGGGGTGGTAGGAAATGCACCAGGATTTACTCTGGAAGTGGAGGCTTGGACCATCAAGCTCTCCAGGGTGGGGTGCGTGTGAGGAAATTGAGGCCCACTGGAACGGGTCGATGGTGGCGGGCATTTGTCCTATTCCCAGGAACCCCTGTGCAGGGCTTGGACCAGGCCCATTGCAGGATGTCCGAGAGGGCTTCAATAAACAGAAGAAGTGGTTCGGATGGGGTGTCTCCCGGTTGAAGCACCTCTGTCAAGACGTTTATGTTTACAGCCACTTAAGGCAGCTAAAGATCCAGGACCTCTGCC
The DNA here is from genome assembly GCA_963921515.1 of Calotriton arnoldi. Classification (NCBI taxonomy): domain Eukaryota; kingdom Metazoa; phylum Chordata; class Amphibia; order Caudata; family Salamandridae; genus Calotriton; species Calotriton arnoldi. The sequence continues at coordinate 617,223 of CAWUFW010002539.1, forward strand.
GCCCTCCTCACTACCATAGCAAATGAGGCTCCATTCTCCATAGCCACAGTAGGGGGAGAGAACAAGCCAGTATCTGGGGAGGTGTACAGACCACTGACATCCACCAAATCTTCACACCAGGTGCCTCATTGGGGTCTAGGGGCTGGTATTCATAAGGGTCCAGTAGCCCCTCCCATTCTTCCCCGAGTCCTAGCCCATAGGAATATGGCTCAGGCTCCGAACCTGGATGGCACGGCTCCAGATGGCGTTGTAGTCGGCCGACACCCATCTGGCTCCATGTCAGAGTCATAGATTAGAATGGGGACGGAGGGTGCCAGCTGCGCCAGGAGAGTCGGTAGTGGGGGTCGGTGCCAGGAAGGTCGAGGAGGCTTGACCGATGCCAGTCCGGATCTGTCTGTGGATCCAAGGGGCCCAACTGGTGTTGAGGATGAACCTGCCGGTGGAAGACCAGTCAGGGCCCTTCCTGAACCTGCAGGGCCTGAAGGCACTCCAGCAGGGATGGGCCGCCCAAATTTAAGATGCATGGCCTCATACAATTCACCAAGTTGGGCGAGGTCGCTCTGGCGGAAATTCAGGGAGGCGCTGTGACGGTCAAATCGCAGGCTCAACCACGGAGCCAGCCCTCAAGTGTTGATGCACGAGTGTCTCGTCAGATGACTTTGATGGACATGGCAAAGTCGAAGACCTGTTCGACTTCTTGCTCTTCTTTTTTTGTGGGACTTACCCGAATGGGACGACTTTGACTGCGGCGAACATCTATGGCTCTGCGACTGATCCCGGGACCTTCCTTTCAACCAGGATCGAGACCATTGTGGCGTCGCACGTCAAGTGGCAAGGAGCTTGAAGAATCACTCCCTCAAGGTCCCGGGGTGCATGGCGCAACAATCGACACAGGTTTTGGCAGAGCGGTCCTGCACAAGGCACCAGAGACAGATGGGGTGTGGGTCCGTCACTAACATCTGTCAGTGACAGGCACCTCAGGGCTTTGATTCCAGCCTTCCTCATGGACATCCCTGTGACACCAGGAGACAAGTCTCAAAAAAGCTTTGACAAAAGTAAAAAAAAGACAGTCAAAAAGCAAACACGGTAGCTCTCTCCGGATCTGCGCTGACTGTCGCAGAACGAAAAGTACTGAAGTCAGCGCATTGTGGTGCCACTACACACCTCACTTCCAGTGCAGACAATGCCTACAAGTCCACGCAGAGCCGAACAACATCACTACCGACGTGCAGGGGCACTGCTCACAAAAACTTTCCAGATCCAGTCTGACGCCTGGGGATATCTCTAAGGTAAGGAATCTGCCACTAGAAGTCTCTATCAGATACTCATTTTGCAGTATCCTGCCTGTTTTATTTTGTCTCGGCAAGGGTTTTCCTCAATCTCGAAGTAAAGGGCGGCAAGATCTCACTGGCCCTGACCCAAATGATATGAGTGTACCAACTGGGAATACATTCAATGTTCAGGAACCTCATAGTCAAGCTGGCAGTAGAAAAGACTCCCTTCCCTAAAGTATTAATGTGTTTCAATTCAGTTTGATGACACAATAGGAAATGCATTGGGGCTGACCAAACTCTGATGAAGGAAACCAAACTCAGAGGAAGGATACTGAGTCAAAAAGGCTGGGTTACTGGGGGCAGGCCTATGATACCTAGCTACCAGATGACTAACTGGGGGGTACCAAACACAGCTTAGTCCATGTCGCCATTAAGACATTTGTCAGGGCCTCATTTAAAGGTAGTGAGGGCTCAGAGGCAGCAGGCCCAAGGCTGCAGGATTTCCATAGGTTTGAATTAGTCTCAAAAGTCAGTAGTTGAAGGACAATCACTTCTGATGCTCTGCGGACTACTACCACAAAAGAGGCACAATCCTCGGAGGGGGCGGGGGATAATAATGGGACCAATGATAAGGTTGGGCTTCATCCAAAGTGTGAGGTCCAGCCTTGGTAATTTCATAGCGGAACACAGGAATGCTGTGGGCTGACGTTGGTTCCGGATCAGAAACTGAGTCGGGTCTGCAACCTCTAGAGTCGGAGTCAGCGCTGGGGCTGTTGGAACTGACAAGACCTCCATCACCAGAGTGGAGTTGCTGACCGGCACCCAATAGGGGTGGTGTGGTGAGCAAAAGAATGATGGATTAAACACAGATCCTTGTGACTGGGGGTGAATGTTTGCATTGTCCAGCATTCCGTCCATCAATTGTTTCTTTTGCATTTGTCACCCTAAGTGGGAAGGGTATGCCCAGACGTGGGTCCCGTGCTCACTACACCACTGGAATCCAAGCTAGCCTGGCTGATGAAGGGTGATGCCCTGAAACCGGTCCCAGGATGCTTGTTTCCGGTCCAGGGAGGACCTGGCTTGGCAGTTCGGGCTGGACTGTTCCCATAAGGAACAGGGTCAAGACTGATTTGCATATGGCTGGGTCCAAACTGGGGTGGTGTGGTGAGCAAAAGAATGATGGATTAAACCCAGATCCTTGTGACTGGGGGTGAATGGTTGCATTGTCCAGCATTCCGTTCATCAATTGTTTCTTTTGCATTTGTCGCCCTAAGTGGGAAGGGTATGCCCAGACGTGGGTCCCGTGCTCACTACACCACTGGAATCAAGCTAGCCTGGCTGATGAAGGGTGATGCCCTGAAACCGGTCCCAGGATGCTTGTTTCTGGTCCAGGGAGGACCTGGCTTGGCAGTTCGGGCTGGACTGTTCCCATAAGGAACAGGGTCAAGACTGATTTGCATATGGCTGGGTCCAAACTGGGGTGGTGTGGTGAGCAAAAGAATGATGGATTAAACCCAGATCTTTGTGACTGGGGGTGAATGTTTGCATTGTCCAGCATTCCGTCCATCAATTGTTTCTTTTGCAACAGTAGACCAATGGCGCCAAGGCAGAACCCGCTAACAGAAGTCCAACTGGGGCCTCTGCGGCTCCGTGGCACCTGAAAGGGCTCTAGAGGGAACCAGCATTCTCCTGAAAAGCTGCAGCATGGCCTTCCTACAGGCCTCTAATTGCTTTGGGGCCAATGTCACCCTGGGAAACTCAGGCGTGCTGGGATCAGCCTCGGAATGGGCTTGGAGTCAGACAATGGCAGCAGTCGGGCATTTGGAGTGCTGACTGTGTAATTTCTCTTGGAAGTGAAAGCAGCAGAATGGGGATGAGTTCCATTACGATTTCTTGCACTTGTGGTACAACTTGGTCTTCGACTTAATCAAGGACAGCAACTTGGAGCAGGACCGGTACCAAGAGCTGGATTTAGCCTGCTAATTGGGGCAGAGTGGATCTGCTGTTTGCAGCATAGTCTACTTCACTTTTTGTGTTCAGCTAGATATAGTTTGACCACACACTCCCCGATTGTTTTCGGGTGCATGGGTGTAATACAATGAGTATGGTGATCATTGACTATTTTGAATATACAATTCCCTTTTTGTGATCTCACGCAGTTACAGGTTTGGGAGGAGATGTTTTTGGTCTTCACCGTGCAGAGTTAGCTGGAACATATCATGTGGGATGCGCACTTGGTACCGTTCACAGGGTTGAGATTGTGTTTGCCAGAGAAATGTGCGGAATGTACAGCTCTGCCTCGGAGCAAACACGGGGCCTAACCAGCTCCTATGAGTGACCTCGACGCAGACCGGTACGGCCAGCCTTGTTTTGTCGCAACAGAAGGAATGGGGGAGAGGTTTCTAGAAATCTCTGCTTGGGTTGAGTAAAGGTATTAAAGACGGGGAATCTTGGCTCTTGGACAGGAGCTCGCCTGTGGAGCAGACATGTTGCCACAGGGACCTTTTTGTGATCCCGATCAAGACTTCTGGGACTGTGAGGGCTCCCCAGTCGTGCTGGCCAGATGTTGAAAGACACTCTATCAGTGATGTATTTCAATTACTTACTTTGTGTACATAACCTATAAGTTTTCTTGCTCTGTGTACATATTTCAAATGTTTTTCTGCTTTGTATACATGTTCCCTATATATGGCTTCTTTCATTTGACATCTGGGAAAGTGCATCAATAAGTATATTTTGTCTTCTTTAAAAAAAATCTGTATTAATAAATGCATGTGCTTCATTTTGAAACCGCCTTGATACATTTGTTTGCCTCATTTTGGGAGAGTGCTGAGTTCCTTTTCAGGTGTGTTCTAGTGTTTCAAGTCTGAAGCAATACAATCGGGAGCATCTGTTTCACGAGTTCAAGTCTTGCCCTGACCCCCAGCACAATTGGCAGACATTGTATGGATCCATGACTGAGATCTGATTCCTGCAGTTTGTGCACTGTTTGAAGCCTGTGCAATTTTGGCATTGGCGAAAACAACGTTGAGAGCAGAGCTCTGGATCCACTTTGAAGGGTTTGGAAAAGGAAGAACTTATGTACATGCAAAGTCAGATTACGTCACCTGTTGGCACACGGGATCAGTTACTTTGGAAAAAGAAATCAAGATCCAGTCTGGTGCCTGTGTATATTCACAAGGTGAGGAATCTGTGGTTAGATGTATCCAGCAGAAACTATGATACTGAACAGAGTTCCACCTCCAGGACCTGGTCCATGAGGTGGAGCCATAAAACCTTTCCTAAGAGGGGGAATTGGAACATTTGACATTGCAGCGCAGCTCCTCACACAGTATCCACTGAGTCATGTGTGTCAAGTAAGTGACAAACTTGACTCGGTAGATGCCATGTCAGGAAGGCCAAAATGCAACGAGGATTCTATGTAGTATGCCAAGGAATTAAATGAATTGGATCTTACCCATTGAAACTTTTCCATGGATGAATAATTAATTTTGCACTAAAGTGAATTCTCTGAAACACTGATGAATGAAATGTTTTGTAAATATGTAGAAGAGCATGTAATGATGGAGTATTTGAATCTATACATAAGTGGTGCCGTGTAGGACTTTATGTGAGATCGCAGAGTGAAATGGATAAAATATGGGATTATCCAAACAGGGGGAATAGAAAAGAAGCATGCAACAAAATCAATAATTTTCTTAAAACGTCTTTAGTAAATTCTCAATTTTCTTGAATTAGAGAGTGTACAAATTGTGGGAGTGTGTGTCACATGTAAGTCTCAGTGCTCATGGTTGATGAAATATAGTGAGAGGAGCTACTATAATGCTGCATCTCAACTTCTAGTGCATAGGCGGACTTTTTGGTCCAGTGACAGAGTTCCCTTTTGTTCAGCCCCCATGTTAAACCAGCTGGACTGAAAGAGCAGAGTGATAGACTTTTTTTGTATCAATGATGTTCACACCATAATATGGCAGAAGGACTATGATCCTGGAGGAGATGCTGTCACCAGTGCTGAACCACAGATGGTCAGAGGTTACTTCTTTGGGCGGGGCACACCAAGCATGCACAGGTACAGGAAATTAGTCACAAAGTTATCTTGTGTGGTGTGAGAAGCAGGGCAGAAGGTGTAGTAGCATGGGTCCATGCATCTGCTCAGAGACATCTTACGGATGCAGCGAGGGGCGTATTAATCTGGCAGCCACTACTTGGACTGCAAATATATCTTATCAGAGCAAATGAGGGGATTATCTCATCAACAGGGATGCCCCCCCCCCATGCTCACATGCAGTGAACAGATAGGAAGGAGGCATTGAAGTCTTCCTGCTCAATAAGTCTCCAGGTTGGTTTAGTTAGGGGGGGGGATTAGTCCAGCTTCATCTTAAATTTCCAGATTTTAATAGCCAATTCTAAACAATTTGGCCTTATCGTATCTTCAAGCAGCAAGCAGAAAACATAAGCTTTCTCTCTGTTTGGAAGTGGTGGGTAAGTACAATTTCCAGCTCAGTGCTGTGAAGGAAGTTATTACCATGTTGGGTTTCATTCTAGAAGTCTCCTGGTGGATCCTCGTTGTGTTGCTCTCCAGTGATGCCTGCTGCCACTGGTTCAGAGATTCAAGGTTTGAAGGACATTTGGAGCTGAACAGAGGTCACAGCCTCAGTTTTCAAGTTTAAAAACATATGCCATATACGGAACAAGCACATACAAATAAACCTTACTGGGCACCCTTAGTGGGGCTTTCTTCGCATAAAAAGGTCTGAAAATACAGCAAAGAGACCTTGGAGTTTCAAGACAGAGAAAAACAACTCCATATATTATTAGGGTATTGCTTAACATTCTCTCTTACCATCGGTGCACACTGAAAGAGGTGTAATACCTCTGTATGGCAACTTTCATGATCACGGAAGGTATATACGCTGCTTAGAGGGACACACCATCCACCAAGGATTCTTCGGTTGTCACCCTGGTAGCTACGTCACACAAGTGCACCTGCATATATGCTTGTAGCATTATGTGTCTCTGAGCACCCTCAGTCTCTGCTCGTCAGATGGCCTTCACACATCAGAGCTTGTATATATACTTTGGAATGCTCCTGTGCCTTTGAAGTTCCTCTTCCTATGACAGATCCTCAAACTTCATTACACACAAGTTCTGGCTGCTAACCACATCACATACATCTTCATGTATAACTTGGTTGCTTTTCGCCTCGTATACTGAAGTTCCTAATTTTAAATCAGAGACTATCAAAACAAGACATGCACAAATCAAAGGCACTATAATATAACAAGTGAATATCATGTGCCACTAACTTAACAAATTATTTTAAAAAATGAACTGTTTAAAATCTTTAAAGATCTAGCACCACCCTACAATTATTATGCAACATACCTTCAGAAATGCTGACAGGGAATGAGAAGACACTGGAATCAGCTAGAGCATGGGCAGCATTGCTGGACTTGTTAAAGAACCCCGTAAATATGGGGGAGGTGGACCAGGTGGGAGAGGTCCAAGACCCAAATGACTGATTCCTTTGTACTAAACCTACCAAAAGCAGCATGATCATGGTTGACGTGCCCCCTCTGATGATACAGATACCACTTGAGGTTATACCAGAGATCATTGAAAGTTGAGCTGGACTGCCAGTGAATTAGCTGCATAGTGCAGTGATTACTGAGACACGCCTGGGTGGGTGGGCCGGGTGGGGGGGACAGTTGGGGATAGTTTGAATGGATACATAGGAATTGTAGAATTGCAATAAGTAAGTACGTAATTTTCATGTTACTGAGCAGAGTACAAATACCATTGTAGTGGATTACTGGACATGCATTGCTAGGTTACACCGCTAGATGCCTTAATATTACTGAGCGGTTCATTATAATGCCATCGTAAAAATTGGATACATGAATCTAGAATTGTACTGATGCAATGTGGTATTGACTGTCTGAAAACCTAAAAAAAATTGTTTAAAAAAAAAATACCTTCAGAAATGCTCCATGACCACCAGTGACTATTTGCATGTAGAAATAAAAGAAGTTCAGGCTAAAATCAAGGCAAATACTATATAGGACCACTGCATAATGTTCCTGCTCAATGTCCTCTCAAGTTTACAACCTCTGATCTTGTGTCTGTCACAGAATAACACACATTGTCAAATTGAAACCTTCAGGATCCAATGTGTTCCTACCTCTATTATTTAAGAGGTGCATGGGAGCCATGGAGTAAGACATCACATGCATCATTAATGCAAAGCTACAAAGAAGCTACTTTCTAAATGCCCTTAAACAAGCAGTGGTGATTGCAACGCTAAAGAAACTGAAACTCGACCCTTCAATCACCACCCATTTCAGATCTATTCTTACTGGACCTTACATCAGTAGAATTCTTGAAGCCGTAGTAGGACTTCAGTCACAAGATTACAAAAAGAAAGACTAGTTTCAGGCAAGCACCCACTCAGAATTACGTAATCTAATAAGTAAGAAAACTGCTGAAAAGGCTCTTGAATTCAGGGGAAAGGACCATCAGTCACTCTGGACCTCTTTGCAGCCTTCAACACGGTTCATCATAAGAATCTTCTTATGGGTCTGACGGAAAGGTTTAATATTTTAGGTGAGGCTGGGGCATTAATCAAATCACTCTTACAAGAGCATACTCAATACATTGAGTGGGCATCGCTTCTCCTAACAAGCTACCATCCTACAATGTGAAGTTCCAAATGGCTCAGCTTTATCACTGCTGCTTTTTAACCTGCAGATTCTTCCACTTGTGCATCTCTAAAAGGCAGGGGCTCTTGCTGTGAAATTTACGCCAATGATACAAAACGTCTGATCGATCCACGTACCCATGACAACCACTGACTAGCATATTTTATATGGCAATAAAACGTTTGATGCACTGAAGAGAGCTATGTTTCAGTAGTGGCAAAATTGTGATTCTGCTGATAAGTAAGAATATATCTACATCCCCATTCGCTTAACTGGCCACCTGAGTTTGGTCTCTTGCCTGCCCCTGTCACTGAGTCTTGAAACTTAGGGATCCTGTTCGATTTCTAGCTTAAAAGTGGAACAACAAATTCAACACACAGAACCATGTCACTTCTAGAAGGTGCTAGCATTAACAAGTCAGACTTCTCGATTCCCCTTCCAATCAGGACTACCCACAAAATTCAGAGGTAAATGGGTGGGAGAGGGGGCACGATACCTGGGCATTCGCGTGGCAAACACGTCCACTGCCTATCTCGAACTCAACATTGGCCAGGTGGAAGAAGGTGCACTGGTTAGATAATGAAGACAACTGGGAGAAGCACCTGCTGGCGGGAATCTACGGCGACCGCTCGCTGACTGAACTGCTGATGCTGGGGGCCGGCGTCCCTGGAGAATGTCCGTACGTCATGTAGCAGCAGTCTGGGAGAATGTGGTGAGAAGGGGGATACAGCATGCTCCGTTCGCTCCTGATATGCCCCTGTGAGCACTGCGTCCATTTGCCAGTATCGCAGATTCCATGTCAGTTCGCCGTTGGAAGGATGGCGGCTGCCAGATGCTGGGGGACCTTTATGTGGACAGAAGGTTCTTGACCCGGGAAGAGGCACAAGATACCTTTGACCTCGGACCAGGCCAATTCCTAGAATATGGGAAAATCTCAAGTGTTGTACGTGAACTGTGGCCGGGGAACCCCCTACCACTAATACTTTGCAAGTCATGCTATACATGGCACAAGGTAGGAGACTTATTTCCCACCTGTATCGAGCGCTAAGGGAGGATTTACCGGGAGAGCCCCTCGGAATCCAGCAAACGAAAGATACACTGATGGATGAACCCCTGACAGAGAGTGACTGGAGAAAGGTACATGAGGGGGTGCAAAGGGTTAGTGCAAACGCACGATTTAATCTCCTCCAGTATAATCTAGTACATCAAGTATACCTCACCCCACGCACGCTACATATAATCTACCTGTCTCGAAAGGATGAATGCCCCAGATGCAAAAAACAGGCGGCAGACTTCCTCAATATGGTATGGGAATGTTTGTTGCTGCTCCTCTTTTGGGACAAAGTCCTGGCATGTCTACGAGAGGCCACGGCTGGAGTATACCCAGAAATATTAAGCAGACATTAAGTGTTGCCTGCACCAAAGAACAAAAAATTAAGCTATCGATTTGTCAACCTGGGACTAGTCCTGGCTAGGAGGCGGGTGGTTATAGCATGGATGCATCCTCGGCCCCCGCGATATGCGGATTGGATTAGAGTTGTAAGCGAATGGGCGACTGTGGAATCGGTACAAATTAAGTCTGTGCGGAAGGATGATAAGGTTGAGGAGGACCTGCTGGCATGGGCAGCGATGTTGGCAAACTTACAGGAGGACCAGGAGCCTGCATCCCAGGAGCTCTTGGGGAGGGAAACCCCCTAAAGAAGAGAATAAAAGCGGTAAATTGCCTAGGATACGTATTGAATTCTAACAATAGATATGCTCCTGAACTGTGCAGGTGATCAAGTGACCTGATGCGAACTGACCAGGGATAGGAAGGGAGGGGAGGGGGTTGGGGGAAGTTAATTGTTGTGATATGTTGTACATGTTATAATGGCAAAGAGTATGAGGGGAATAAGTGAGCTGTAAATGGCAATTGAAGCAAACAAGACTCGTATATACAGCTGTAATACGGTTACCTGCCAATAAAACTCTGAGAACAAAATTCAGAGGTAAAGATCTGAAAGTGGTATTAGATATAATGTGGAATGAACTCCTTAAAAGTCTCAGACGGGAGCATAACTTTGTGAGTTTTAAAATAATGTTTACCTGCATCCGCTCCAACCCTGAAATTAACTATTTATTTAAGGTGATTTTTAAAGTTCCAAAATCACTCCAAGTCGAGTCTCTTGGTGCTAGGGGATAGTCAGTTATGGAAAACTGAAATTTATGTGGCTCACACTACCCAGAACAGGTCTTAAGAGCTTTTAGAAATGTATATCATGAAGGTTTCATTTCAAGAGGCAGAGAATTTAATAGTTGAGTGCCTTGTACTTGGAAACCTCTCGCTCCCCCCACCCCATTTGGCTGTGACCAAAAGGCCCAAATCGCACCCAGACCCACAAACACCCCCACACGACTGCCCCCACTGTTTATATGCTGGCAAATTTAAGTGACTCCCATCCTTGCAGCATAATCAAACACAGGTAAATAAGGGAAGGTCCAAATATGTAAAGGAGTCGAAAGTCGACAAATTGACAGAGATATCTATAAACACTTATAGTGAGATACATTGGCACAGTTAAGACTCGGACATAAGTAATGGAGTAAGTACCCTGGGATGTTTCAAGGCAGGGTTGAGAAGCACTGTAGCTATATGTGTGTCCTAGAGTTACACATGCCTGAGAAAGAGAGACACACTCTATCTCTCTCGTACACACAAAATGAGCATGATTGCTTACCGTTTACGTGTTCTTTTACTTGCAAGTAGAAACCCGGGCCGGGGAAGGCGCAGCCGGACCCAATGGGGGCCCGGGGGCAAACGCCGCCCGGAGGCGGGAAACCCTCCCCCCACCGTAGCGGAAGCCCGTGAAAGAGAGGGTGACCAGGATTGGTCGCCCCAAGATAGCCAACCCCCCCAATCAGGGGCCGAGTTGGCAGGCAGATGGGGGGGTTAAATAAGGGCGCGAGGCCCTGAGTAGCATACAACCCCCCTCTGCAAAAAGAAGAAGGAATCTCCCATGCCGGGAACGACTGGGAACCGGCTACAACCAGCGGGGACGGACCTGGCCTTATCACCGTGGAAATGGCGGTACCACTGATGTCGTCGGGACGCAGCGCTGGAAGGAAGGAGCAGCGAGCATTCTGGAGGAGGAAACTTACGGCCAGGAGTACCGTGCGAAGCACCGGAGAAAGAATCTGTGTCCTACCGAAGAGAGGGGCTAACGAAGATAATCGTGCAGGTCCAATCGGAGGGCAGGCCCGCAGGGGAGCCCAGGGCCGACACCAGTCGTGATGAGAGCAGCAAGCGGAGATCGCATGGTAGTAGCCCCGGAACTGCTGCCTAACAAGGATCAGCTAGGCGGGCTGGACCGCACCGCACTGGGGCTCGGTGCGGGTGGTGATGCCCCCGAGCCCGGGGTGGAGATCGGATGGAGGAGGTAAGCACAGTGCTGGGGACGGGCTGCAGGAATCACAAGCACGTGCCCAAGAGTAACAAGCATTGGCATAGCCAATAGGTCTCGCCTTTGGGACCTTATAAGTGTATAGCCATGCAGCACATTATCAGCCAGTGTCAGCGCAGGGTGAGCTATGGTGCACTACCACAGGTAGTCACTAGAGGTTCCTGGATAGGAATATACAGCGCTGGGTGCACTATGTTGCACTACCACATGTAGTTACTAGAGGTCCCTAGAGAGCCTGACTTCAGCTCTCGGGGCTGCACTACTACAGACTGAAGGAGAAAATGGAGCCCAGAGTGCTTGCTCCAAGATTGACAGAACCCAGTGTGTTCCAAGGCTCTTCCCACGATTGTCTTACACCTCCGTACACCCCCCAGCCATGTAAGTTGTATGAAGCAACTCCTTTAGAATGCCACTCACCGCAGACACAGACCAGTGTCAGATAGAAGCTAAATGTAAATTAAAAGGCAAAAGAAAAAACAAGGGATGACTTTGAAAGAGAGAAGGGGTATGCAGGAGAAAACAATGGCAAATTGATAATTTGTGTATGGTGTGATTTATTATGCTCCTTTCTCTGAAAGATTCTCAATAAAAAATCTTAAACAGGAGGAGATACAAAGAGACAGGTTAAACAAGAGGGGGACAATGAAATAATATATGGTGATGAGAAAAGAAAGCGTAACAATTAAAGAACAGAGGTGATTTATTGCATAAACACAGGATCCCAAGAAAAGAACAAAGAATATGCAAAGAGGCGATGTGAGACAAACCTGACAGGGGCCGTTTGTAGGAATCACATAGCGCCAAAACGCAAGAGATTCCAAGCACTACGGGTTAACAATGAAGGGTGGTTGGTGTGAAACAAACAGGCAAACACATACTGCATGCTTCCCGTGCACGTGTTTGGTACTAGCATGCACCAGAGAGAATTGATGCATTTGTACAGAGCTCCTCGGGAATCAACTGGCTCGTGAGCGCTAGAGGGATTGGTCTCGTTCATTGCACTGTTAGTGAGGCATCGTGTCCAGCTCCCAGTCAGGAAGATGCAAGCTCAGTATTGAGGGGTCCTGATGGCACCGGGGCAGTGCCTGCCTCAAGCAAGGCTCGCTGGGAGTGAGCAACAGATAGCCTGGAGTCAGGGAGCAGGTAGTCACAGAGCTTGGGGATATTGAAGGAGCACCTGGAATGCTCTCTGTATACACGAGGCGCACTGCCTGTTAATCAGAGGCCAGCCAGCAGCTCTGCAGTGCCCCCTTCTTCCCGTGTCGTTAGTCGTCAGTGTGGCAGCCCGAGTGGACAGACCGGAGAATAGAAGCAGGATCACACTAACAGTGTTTCCACATTACACTCCACGCTGTCACCAAATAAACTGATAACTCGCGCTCAGCACCATCCTATACAGGGCACTCTCCCCTAAACGCACTTGCTTCTCTCCATCCCCCAAAATAAAAAACAAATTGTAAGGCTTCCATAAGACACCTAGACTACGTTACTGTTAGTGGTGGCACGACAACTTAGTTAGTCTACCAGCGCATCAGAACGTCTTGTGACTGCGAAGGCATGTCTTTCCAAAAAAACTTTCTCGCCATAGTACACTCTAAATATACACAGATTGTAAAAACACCTATTTACTATTATATTCACGCACACTTAGCACTGATCACTACTGTTTATGTTTTTACTGGAATTCGACTGGAATTCTGACGTGCCTTTAAGTACCGTAAGCCTGCCAGATTTGGGGTTTTATAAGCCCACTTCCTTAAAATGACCGCAGATATTAAGATTTTAATGAATTGAAAGTAAATCTGAAATACCTTTCACGAAACGAAGTTTCACCGCGTTCACAAGAAATATTAGAATGCCCTATAGTTAATTTGTAATGCTAAAGGGTACCTGGGCCGCAGAAGAAAGCATTGCTCTCCTTAAGAAAACCTTCAAAAGAGACCTGCCCTGCCCTCTGAGCCAATCAGCATCGCTTTCACAACCGGGAACGGTATTTTTTGTAAACAGTGGAATCATTCCGTGAACATAGTCCTATCATTGCACGTTTGCCACCCTGCTTATCACTGAGGTGGGAATATTGGTCAGTTATTCGTCTTTCCTGAGTGACACATTTGGCGATGCTTTGGGCTGCTGTCTTGTGCGCTGATTGCTGACTGCTCGCGGGTTGATGTTGGTTGATGTTGGTTGCGTGTTACTTGAGGGCAAGGGGATGTGTTGTGTTAGGGGGCAGGATGTAGCGTGGGGGCCAGTGCTGTTTAGTCTCGGCGTCAGGTGAAAGAATCCTAAATGTTGCATATTTCTATGAGTGTCAGTCATGTTATACCTGTATCGGCTGAAGACACACAAACCTAAGGCCATCATGTAAAAAAGACGCGCGGCCGCCATGATGTAACGTAAACAAAAACTAGCGAAAGCACGTGTGGAATTAGTAACCTGACCCACGAAGAATGCAGCTGCCACTGTCGTAAGGTTTCTGCACATACAGAGCTATGCACAGGATAATAGGACCTCGGAATATAGTGGTGAGCCAACCATAGACCTTAGCACCCAAAACCCCAACCCAACTAGCCTTAGCGTCCCATTAGCACCAATGTACCAATGATTAGACAACCCAGAACACGGTATCTCTCTCTCAGGACTCGCAGAGGCAAGAACACTCTTTCGTCACACTCGTACCTGTCCACAACGTGCGTATTAAGAGACACTGTGTAGTTCAAAATGTTTATTTCAACTTACGTGCTCTAAGATACAGTACACGTGTCAGTACTATTATCATAATGCATATTAATAATATAATCAGCATGGTTACAACTCCATAGAATACAAACGGGGAAAGCATCTCATAAAGCAGTGGATATATGTCTAACTAACATTACCACCCTCCCCGTGCTGTAAGCTAGTTTATTATAAAAATAGAAGACCTCTGGGCTTTGACTAGCGAACCCCCATACCTCAGTCTCTAGATGCAAAACTACATCAGCAGACAATCACAGCTCTTCTCCCTGGAAAGGTTTTCTCCAACTGTGTCTAGAGCGGGCGAACCGCAATATTAAAAGCACACTAATTTCTCCATGGCAGCTGTACATGGTGTTATGTCTAGGTGCGAGGGACAGGCCAAATCAGCAAGAACAAGGAGACGCTGTTATTCGACCTTGTACATGTTGTGCAGTCTGAGCCCAAATCGAACAGGAGAAAAGGTGAGAGACAGACAATGCAGACAGCGCTAAAATAACATGGCAAGAGCAGAGGTCGATAGAACAACAGCTCAGAGCAACGTGTGCAAAGAAAAGCAGCATGGCAGCCAGGCCCAGGACAACCCAGCAAGGCAGGCCAGGGCCAGGCCGCCGCAAACCACAAGACACCCTCCCCTGGACAGTCCATCGGACTAGATAAAGGAGGAAGATAGAGTTCAAACAGGCCGAGCAGAACAGAAATGTTGTTAGGTCACACAGTCACCATGAGGGAGAGGGACAAAAACAAAAAGACCCAACGAACAACGAGGGTCAGCGAGGCAGGCCACATCAATCCAGAAATGTAGAAGTGCAGAAAAACGCAATAGCATCCAGGAGGACATCATTGGAAGTGTCAGAAAACATAGACGCCATCCAGTCCAACAGAACAAACGAGCAGGAATGTTCCTCAGAGGAGGGAGCATCCAACAGCAATGCGGGACAGCTTGCGTGATATTCAATATAACTTCGTTGTAGGAGATCCTGAGCAGCCGCCCAGATATCCCATTGTGCCAAAATCCCCAGTGCAGCCGCACGCATCATAAAGCCAGCAACGGAACAGTCCCGTTCATGGGCCTCTAAGGGACCCACCAACTGAACAAAATCCGGAACAGACAATGACGAATTGGAGAGGCAATAATCCATGGTCCATGTGAAAGGACAGCGGATGCAAGACATCACAGGTTGCACGCAAGTGAAATACGCAAAGCGAAAAGAAAGGGTGTAGGACACACTGATGGTCGCCAAGGGCAGAACACCGAAGCCAGCCAGAAGTCGCTCACGGAGCAGCTGGAGGCGTTCGGGATCGAGAAGGGCCCAGCGGGGAGCAGCCATTGCGCAGAAAACAGACCAACAGCAAGACACCAGCCGCCAAGGCGAGGATTAATGGGAAACCACCAAAGACGCTAGAAAAAATTGAATGTATGAACGCCGGTATCACACCGAAAATAGTTTGGAAGGTGGACACCAGGCCGGACCCCACAATCTTAAAAAAATGCACTAGACCCTCAGTGTTTGATGCGTTAAAAATACGATGAATTAACTCCCCGAAATGTTGGGGGAGGTTGGTGTTCAAAAGGGCCTGTATTTCACTGTGGGTACTCGCCACCTGGAGAACGAATGTCTCCCGGGCGGACGTGAGCGTAACCTCCTCATTCAATAATAGGGCCTTTATTCTGCTCAACTTATTGAAGTCTGCCTCCATGGTAGGAATGGAAGGCCAAATAGAGTTATCAACGATGTCGTGAGGGGAGGAAAAAGCACATTCTTGCAGCAGACAACTCTGTGCGAAACCGTGACAATATACGGAATGCCGGCCTGTAGGCCACAACATTCTTCGTTATTTAAAAGCAAATAGCTACCGTTAGTAAGCAAAGTAAAGGTAGGAGAAATAGCAGGAGCAGGAATACCCTTTAGCACACATGCAAGATTCGGAACGGAAACACTACAAGCTCCGTGCAGTTTAATATGTTTACAAATAAGCGAATGACCCACAGTTGAATCACAAGACTCCCCCGTGAGAAACACTTCCTTGCCGTCTCAAAGGCATTTATACATGAAAGGCAAGGACCAGAGTTCATGCAGGAAAGCACTACCCAAAGGCTGGAAACGGCCCACAGGATAATGTTTCATGCACGAGCTAAATTCAAACAAGGAAAAAGGTAAAGCGATAACCCCATGAACTAGCCACACAGCAGAATCTAGTTCCGCTACAGAGAATGGTAAAGGATCCACTTTCTCGATATGTAACAAAGTGTAAGATGCATCTTTCATGGACATGAACTGCTGCTTTTCAGTCAAATTAAAAGGCAGAAAAAGGGCAGTGGTGTTCAAGAAATTCCAAGGAACTTTACCTAACTTAAGGGTTTGCTAAGTCCACGCAAACTGCATTACCGAACGCAATTGATTCTGACCATGATACAAAATAGAAACATCATCTTGTACAATATCAACAACAGAGGACACAATATTCTCTAATGTGTAAATGCGGGAAGACAGGGTATTTATACTATTGTCAACAACAGCAAGCACCTTTTCCAAATTTGCTTGGTCTATTTCCCGAAGACGGGAAGCAGCTTCCATTTGTGACAGCTTCCAGAGTTCATTATACGCTTCATAAATGAATCTCTTCGGTCGGGGACCACGAGGTCCCAAGATAAAGTCGGACAGATCAATAGTGCCTGATAGGAGGGACAAATGTTGTTTAACAGAGTCTAGGGACGAATGGTGTAGCCATTGTTTACATAATTTACCAACTGAATACGTGGTGACAGTACGAGTTTCAGCAAATCTCGGATCAGGCTTGTCCTGTCTGTAGCCAGGAACTGTGCCATGAAAACGCAGTTGGCATGCATTCGATGATATGGGCCATGCCAACCAGGGTGACTGTACCAGTGCAGAAACGTTAAAGGAGTTGTTTTGAAACTGAGCCTGCAACGTCACAAGGGACATATTAAAACGCAAGCTATCATTTGGAGAACTCGACAAGGATGGGATGGCTGGCGCATTTAATTGTTTAGTGGTAGCCAACCCCCAACACGTGGTTTGATGAATGGAAGCATTCAGAAACACAATTTGGGCCGGGATAAGGCAAGCGCGGTGCAAAGCCTCGGTGCCCTGCACCTGCCATTGCTTTGAACCCCAGATTGATTTTAAATCCACTGTGTCTTTCCAGTACTCATAACCACCCACTGCCAAGGCGCTCAAAAAGGAACCCGAATAAAGTAATTTGGTGTGGGTCAACATTATTTTTTGAGTCAATGGGGCTTTCAATTTAAAATAATAGGACCCAGGGTTCGATCGATTAAAATCAGTGAAATAGGTGAATTTATTTCGAAGAGTCTGGGAGCTACCTGGTAAGGGGTTTGGGCAATGTTCCCATTGGGTGTAGGTAACAGGGCTGCGTAGTGCACTCGGTTTGTGGAGAAAATGGTTGCCCCAATGCTGGTAGCAATACAAATCGGCATAATTCGCAGAATTCATATACAAATCCTCAGCATTAAAGGAAGCATAATATTTTAAATCAGCAAACAATGCTTCAACGGCATGCACATCCCAATCGTCAGAATGAATATTACTTTTTACTACATCACCCATCGAAACTCGAAGGACATTTGGTACATTAATAATTTCTGTCGGGCCATGGATTTGAAAGTTTACCGCATCCCATACGATGCCATCAGCAACTGGAAACGCTGAAATGTTCACAAATGTGTGGTCACGCTTCATGATGTGTGAAGAGGAATGTGGAGCCAAAGTTCCAGCAACACTGTTCACAGCAGAGCGTTCAGGTAAATAGTGACCATTGATGAGTAGAAAAAACACTGTGACAAAGCCAATGGACATGAACAAAAAAATTAAGAAAAGCACCATCCAGATGTATGTCCAAGGTGGAATCAAAAAATTGTCTCTAAACCAGGATACAAAAAGACTGAACTTGGACGGGACCGTTGATGAGTTGGAATCCGAGTCAAAGGAATAACGTGTCGGGCTCAGTGGCGTTGTTGGTTGGTGTGCCACCGACTCTGTGGCGGGATAGGTATACTCGTCCTCGTCGATGCAGGGGGAGACAGGGGGTTCGAATATATTTTCAGGCAAATCAACCATCTCCATGGTAACATCAGTGACCGTTCGGGCAGGAGTGCCTCGAACACATGTCCGATAAATGGCAGGACAAGAGACCGCTGGTGTGACACTATTCAGGATCGGCCAGATGTTGTAGCTTGACATTTTCCACTGAGATGTATCTGTTCTCCTTGCGACCGGGAAGTGGTGGTAAGATGACTGTACGTGTTCCCTTCAAGCCCAGGACTGGAACCGGTGCACGAAAAGAGGGGCCGAATTCTTTTTGTTCTCCACCTTCTCTCGAACCAGGTCGCCAATCTTCGGAAGCCAGCCGGCAACCGGAATCTGCAGAGCAGGGTCTGTGGCCGAAGGCAAATGTGCAATTGCAAGTTTGTCTCGGGCTTCTTGTAAGTCCTGTAACATAGTAGAATGGTTATCTACATCAAACTTGGCGGATTGCGCCGCCATGTCTAGACCATCAAGGTCAGGCACAAACATTCTTATGCCAAAGAGCATTTTGTAAGGGGTCCGCCCACCCAGAGGTCTTCTAGGGAGATTATTAAGTGCACGCTGAACGGTATACAAGTGGGCCAGCCAGTTCCTGCCAGTACCTATAACTCTAGCTGTCAAGGATTGCTTTAAGTCACGGTTCATTCGTTCAACGATAGAGTTGCCCTCAGGCCTTAGAGGCAAACGCCGGACCTTGGTCAGAATGGAAGGTGCCGCATGCAAAAATTCCCACAAAGACACGCAAATCCCTGATGACATTTCGAGCGTCAGCACTCCGTTGTGGCCAGACCCAGATGAACCGTGTGCACGAGTCCACTGCCACTAAGATATATTTATAGGCAGTGTCCGAAGAAAATGGACCGCAGTGATCCAAGTAAACACACCCAAAGGGTCTGTTTGAAATTCCGAGCGAGGTCTGAGGTGGTCGTGTGACCGTGGAAGGCTTGATCTGTTGACAAACGTCACAGGAAAGCACATAAGTACGGGTATCTTTATATAAACCACGCCACCAGTAACGCTGCTGCAAAATGGAAATTGTCGCAGACACACCAGCATGAGCCGAAGCCATGCCTTTGTGTGCTGCCGTTATCAAGGAAAGTCTGCGGTCCGCGTTGGGGATCAGCCGATCACCAACGTCAGGTATTGTTACATAAGGAGCCTGATCTGGACCTAACTGGTAAGAATATTTGGAAGGGAAACCCCTAGGGTAATTCGTTCCTTCCTTTGTTGCAGCAATAGCTGCCAAGATATCAGTGTCTATTTTAGACATGGATCTAGTAACTGCTGCTACTGAACACGTGACTACTGCTGATCTGGCAGCTTCATCTGCCAGACTGTTACCAACAGCGTGTGCGCCCACCCGCTGATGGCCTAGGGTGTGAACCACCTCTGTGAGCGGCAGACATTGTTGTAGTTCTGCCACTCGAACCCAAAGCATTTTATGCTTGATTGTGTTGCCTTTAGCGTCTCTATAGTCATTTTGCGACCAAAAGAACAGATTGTCATTGTATGATTGAACACAGTAGTAAGAATCGCACACAATTAAAGTGGTCACATCAGGATTGACGAACTCAAGGGCAAGCACCAATGCGCGCAACTCGGCCAATTGTGCGGTACTGTCCCCGAGTGTCTGAGTGTGCACCACAGTGGATTTGAACTTTCCGTTCACAAACGTACCTGCAACAATAGCACATGCGGCTGAATAAGCATGCTTGGACCCCGTGGCCGGTTGTGCCGAACCATCGGTGTAGATCACACAGTCGTAATCCTCAAGCGGCAATAAAGACAGAGGAGGAGGATGAACGAATTCATACTGTAAGAACTCCTGAGTCTGAAGAGAAGAATCGAATATGAAAGTGACATCCGGAGACGTCAACGAGGTTGCCCATTGTATCCAACGGGGGTGCAAAGCTTTAGAGTTCGGTACACTTGCTTTGGTCACTGCCTCTAGAGCAGGATATGGTGTTACCACCAGAATACGTTTTCCCTGTGCCAGTGCGCGCTCCTTCAGAATCGCCATTTGCACTGCTGTCAGAACTTTCTCCACAGATGAAAACCGCATTTCTGCGGAGGTGTACAGATGTGACTTGTATGCAATGGGTACTGTATCACCTTCATTAAAGGTGAAGTACGTGAAACCCACTGCCCCTGGAATGATTCTAATCACCAGGTTTGTGTGGTTATCACGTGTCAAAAGATATTTAGACTCAAGTAGGTCAGTCTGTAAAGACTGTAGAATGGAGGTGTACTCCGGAAGCCAACAAGACTTCGAAAAGGTAGGTTGTATCAAGGCATACAGTGGCTTGATACGCTGGGCGTATTCGGGAATGTATGTACGTCCGAAGAAAGCCCAGCAATGACTAAAGTTTCTTCAGATTAGTAGGAGGGCACAGAAGTGCACATTTCTCCAGAAAATGGGGGGCTAAGCCCTTAACTTCATTGTTGAGCTCTTAGCCCAAGAACAAAACGGTAAATTCAGCAATATGAGATTTGGCAAAGTTAATTTTGTAACCTTGAACCGCAAATGAAAGAATAATGCGGTCGACTCTGGTTAGATGCGGAAACAATTCGTCGTCCGTCAGATAAATGTCATCTACGTACGAACAGGCGTCTGGATCGATGCCGTCTAACAAAGAGACAACACGAGCGGCGAATACGCCTGGACTATTCTTGTAGCCCATAGGAAGACGCCTGAATTTGAACATTTTACCACCGGAAGTAAAAGCGCTCCATTGGCCACTCTCCGGGGCTAAGTTGTGCGTGTAGAATCCATTTGAAAGGTCAAGGGTCGTTTTGTATTTTTTACGAACAAGACTGTCTACAAGCGCAGAACTATGGGTGTTTTGCACCGCAAAGGTCTGACAATGAGAGTTCAAATGCCGGTAATCCAAAACTAAGCGGTACGATCCATCGGGTTTAGAAACCGCGAAAAGGGGATTGTTCATAGGTGATATACAGGGTTCAATTACTCCCTGATATTCCAACTGAGTCAGAATTTCGGAAACGGGGCCTTTGGCTTCACGTTTTATGGGATATTGGGGTTGTGGCTGCGGTAGTGACCGCAAAGGTATTTCATGGGGGAGAATCTTCGTCCCAACCCACGTGGTTGCGGTATAACGCAGGAGCTAGGGACACAGCCCACTCAGCTGCCAGAGCCTCCGCTTTGTCCTTTGGGACATGTTGAGAAAAGCTCGGAAGGATTACCTCCTCCCCCTTACTCGCAGCAAGAACGAAGGGGGGTGGCCAATCCACCTCTGCTAACAAAATGTCATATGAAGAGGTCAGATTTTCCCAAAAAATCCCTTTAATTATACGCTGTATATCGCCTTTGATTTGAATGACAATATTAAAAAGTCTATCAGGGGGTGCCACACTGGTGTCAGCTGTCTCGACAGTAATGAATGTTTCAGTTGCTGTCGCCTCCATATGAGGACGTAGCGCCTCCCGCACTATGGTAACTTCCGCGGCGCTGTCTAGGAGGGTTACTGCCCACGTCCAATTCAGGAGTCTCGTTCTCACCGTCTGTGGCATATTTCGCTGTTACAGCGGCAACTTTCTTCTTCTGAAATTGTGGTCGAAAACGTTGAAAGTCTTCTGCTTTTCCTCTGACTTGTTGTCGAGGTTGGTCTCGTCCCTGGGGAGCCTCTCGGTCCCTTCCTCTATCCTGGCGGTCTCCTCCACCGGCCTGTGACGAAGTCTGTGCCTGTGAAGAACGAGGAGAACGCGCATCAGGGATCTGAAACCTATCCGGTGATTTAATTCTTGCTCTATCGCGTAAATCATAAGTGTGTTCAGAAGAAACTGAAACCGGGGATGCGCCTCTCGACCCCGGCTTCTTTTGTTGCTTACCCTGTTTTTTCAGCCTCTAGCTCTTTTTAGTGAAGACTGGTTTCTCATCTTTCTCAGATTGAGATTTGGTTTGTTGTTGTGGTTGCGATTGTGTTTGCTGTTTTGCAAAAGGCTTGTTGCCCAGGCTATTTCTACCAATAGTTTTGTAAGCCTGGGTAATAATTTTCGGTAATTCGCGAGGCCTGTCCAATTCTGGGACTAGAGCCAAAGCATTCGCTACTTGAAAGTTCACTGCATCGCCTTTGACATTCGCAAGGATCAGCTCAGCTACTACTTCAAACACTCCCACCAGTCTCATCCCTAATTCCACAGCCGCTTCAGGGCCATGTTCGTCCTGTACTTTTTTAATTACAGAGGGGAGAACCGTCATGGAAGGAGTACCAAAACATTTAGAATATACTGCTGCGAATACCTTACCCCAGTTGTCACATGCTGTCAACTCGGGAATTAAGTCTTTTGGCAAACTAATCGTTAAAATACGGTGTTTATCCACTGGGGTTGTGTGTGGAAAAACTGCCTCCAACTGGTCAAATTTTTCTGCAAGCCAGTAAGGAAAGTCGTCCTTACTTTGTGGACGTTTACCCATCACTGACTTCACCATTACAGGACTTATGGTAACTCCGGCTGCACCAGTTGGATGGCCTGCAACTCCAGGAGGGGCTCCCTGGATGTTGCCTGTAACATACTGCACTAGGGCTCGATGCACTCGCACCAAAGCCGAATACATGTTGCGCAATTCCGCGACTGGTATTGTCATATATCGCGGATGTGGGGTGTACCCGGCCAAAACAGGCCAAGTGGCCCCATCAATAGACAAGGGGCCTAAACGAACCGTGGTAGTCGGTTGGGGAGGGCGCCATCAAACCAAACACGGTGTTGCCACGCCGTGAGCGGTACCTCAAGACAAGAATAAGGTATATAGTTATTAGGAACTGCAGTGGCTGTATATTCATGGAACAAATTGTCAGTCCCATCCACTGCAGGAAAAGTGATCCATGAGTAGAACACCTCGAAGTGGTAAGCCGGATCGGCTTGTACCACAAAGATCAAGTCAACTCCAGTATCTGGCACTCCATACACCCGTAAGTGTGTTCGGAGTGCTCCGCGGCTATGTGCCGCAATTTGAACAGCCATATACGGCTAGAATTTGTCGACAATCTAACAGGAGGCAGCTCAAGTAGGGTTTTAATCAAGAAACCTTTTTTTAACAACTTCAAGCTTGAAAGAACCTACAAAAACTTCAATATAGGAGGTATCACCGTCACACACGCTTCCGGAAACGTATGTGAGGGGGTTGTGGACAAGCACAAGTACTACTCAAGCGTCCCGCAGATAAGCGGCCCCACACGTTGGTCGCGCCATGTCGTAAGGTTTCTGCACATACAGAGCTATGCACAGGATAATAGGACCTCGGAATATAGTGGTGAGCCAACCATAGACCTTAGCACCCAAAACCCCAACCCAACTAGCCTTAGCGTCCCATTAGCACCAATGTACCAATGATTAGACAACCCAGAACACGGTATCTCTCTCTCAGGACTCGCAGAGGCAAGAACACTCTTTCGTCACACTCGTACCTGTCCACAACGTGCGTATTAAGAGACACTGTGTAGTTCAAAATGTTTATTTCAACTTACGTGCTCTAAGATACAGTACACGTGTCAGTACTATTATCATAATGCATATGAATAATATAATCAACATGGTTACAACTCCATAGAATACAAACGGGGAAAGCATCTCATAAAGCAGTGGATATATGTCTAACTAACATTACCACCCTCCCCGTGCTGTAAACTAGTTTATTATAAAAATAGAAGACCTCTGGGCTTTGACTAGCGAACCCCCATACCTCAGTCTCTAGATGCAAAACTACATCAGCAGACAATCACAGCTCTTCTCCCTGGAAAGGTTTTCTCCAACTGTGTCTAGAGCGGGCGAACCGCAATATTAAAAGCACACTAATTTCTCCATGGCAGCTGTACATGGTGTTATGTCTAGGTGCGAGGGACAGGCCAAATCAGCAAGAACAAGGAGACGCTGTTATTCGACCTTGTACATGTTGTGCAGTCTGAGCCCAAATCGAACAGGAGAAAAGGTGAGAGACAGACAATGCAGACAGCGCTAAAATAACATGGCAAGAGCAGAGGTCGATAGAACAACAGCTCAGAGCAACGTGTGCAAAGAAAAGCAGCATGGCAGCCAGGCCCAGGACAACCCAGCAAGGCAGGCCAGGGCCAGGCCGCCGCAAACCACAAGACACCACCCTGTGCGCCGCTGCTCGCTCCCGAGACCAAAACGCAGTGAGAGTGAACCTTTGGAGAAGAGGTGGGACATGCACCCGCCTTTGGCCATTTGCGTGCTTTCATTATTGAAAGACACATGCAAAGGCCAATCCAATGTGTGGGAGGAGTCAGACCCACACGGAGAAGTTTAGAGTGCTCACAAGAAGCCTCCCATAGAGCAGCGCATGCGCGTTGCGCTAGGCTCGACCTAATAAAAACTAGTCACTTAATCTCCCCGTGCCTATAAAATGAAGGGATCTCTGCTGGTGTGCTCGGGAGGGGGCAGGTTAGAGACGGACGTGGGCGCAACAGCCTGAGATTCACAAGTCTAGTACTTGTGTAACGATATATCTGTAAGAGACATTAGTTAGTGATAGATTCCTTACCTTAGAATATCCCCAGGCGTCAGACTGGATCCGGAAAGTTTTTCGTTAGCAGTACCCCTGCGCGTCAGTAGGTGGCGTTGTGCGGCTCCGCGTCCGTCGCTGGCGTCGTAAGCGCCGAGATGACGTCACAGAGACTACTTAGGCGCCACCCATGCGCGCTGACGTCAGTTCTGTACATGACTTTCCGCGCCAGGAACGCAGAGCCATGCAAGAAACTGACCATTGGTGCCATGAAACTAGGGCCCTGAAAGGGATGACCTTAACCCTACAAATCAGTTCGCAAAACGGGGAGGATGGGTGGGGCGGTAACGAATCTATGACTAACTAATGTCTCTTACAGATATATCGTTACACAAGTAGTAACTTGTGCATCTGAAAGAGACACGTTAGTGATGGATTCCTTACCTTAGAGTAGATACCCCAGCAATACCAACCCCGGTGGAGGGTCTGCGAATGGATTACACCAAAAAGTCACGGAGAACAGAACGGCCAAAGAAGCCGTATCTCCGGACCGGAGTGTCAAGGCAGTAATGCTTGGTAAACGTGTGCAGCGAGGCCCACGTAGCTGCCTGACAAATATCCTGCAAGGAGACGCCGCGTCCCAAGGCAGTAGTGGCCGCTGTCGCCCTGGTAGAATGGGCACGCAGCCCCACAGGAGGCTCCTTCTTAGCCAACGAGTAACAGGCTTTGATGCAGAGAACGACCCACCGAGAGATGGTCCGTTTGTGCACAGCCCGACCTTTTTTGGCGCCCGCGTAGCCAACAAAGAGCTGGTCCTCCACCCGGAACTGTCGAGTGCGCTTCAGGTAGAACGAGAGCGCACGTTTTGGGTCCAGACGGTGGAGCCTCTCTTCCTCTTTTGAAGGATGCGGAGGCGGAAAGAAGGTGGGCAAAGTGATGGTCAGCCCGATGTGGAAGGGCGTGACAACCTTTGGCAAGAAAGAAGGACGGGTCCTTAAAACCACCTTGTCCGGATGAACAGAAAGGAAAGGAGGTTTGGAAGAAAGAGCCTGGAGCTCACTCACTCTTCTGGCAGAGGTGATAGCTACCAGGAAAGCCGTCTTGAGAGTGAGAAGACGCAAAGGACAGGTATGAAGAGGCTCGAAGGGAGCGCACATCAGATATGTCAAGACAAGATTTGAAACCCATTGAGGCATAATGAACGGCACGGGAGGAAACATGTGCGTAATGCCTTTCAGGAAACGGTTAACAACCGGAGATTTAAACAAGGAAGGCTGATCTGGAAGCCTGAGAAAGGCGGAGATGGCCGAAAGATAACCTTTGATAGTGCCCAGAGCAGAGCCCTGCTGGGCCAAAGAAAGAAGGAACAGAAGGACTTCGGAAAGCGGGGCAGAAAGGGGATCCACAGCCTTAGCTGTGCACCATGCCACAAACTTGTTCCACCTGCAGGCGTATACCGATTTAGTGGAGGGCCGCCTGGCTGCCAGAATGACATCACAGACTTCGGGAGGAAGATCAAAAGCTGTCAACTGTCGCCTATCAATCTCCACGCATGGAGGTGGAGGCTGGACAGGTTCGGGTGGAGGACCGTCCCCTGCTGCTGCGACAGAAGATCCTCCCGAAGAGGCAGTCGTATCGGGGGATCGAGCGCCATGTTGAGTAGCTCGGGATACCAGTATCTTCGTGCCCAATCCGGAGCCACAAGAATGACTTGGGCCCGGTCGCGCCGAATCTTCTTCAGCACTCTGGGCAGAAGTGGTATAGGCGGAAAGGCGTACAACAGACCGCAACTCCACTCGCGACGAAAAGCGTAGCCGAGTGAGTGCCGCCTTGGAAATTCCAACGCGCAGAACTGATGACATTGCGCGTTCTCTTCGGTGGCGAATAGATCTAACCAAGGCTCTCCCCACTGCAGAAAGAGACCTTGCGCCACGTCCGAGTTCAGACGCCATTCGTGATCCATCAAGCACCGGCGGCTGAGTTCGTCCGCCCTGGCGTTCAGAGAACCTGCCAGGTGTTGAACCACCAAGGTAATGCCTTGACGTTCCAGCCAAGTCCAGAGGCGCAGACCCTCCTGACATAGGGTCCACGACCCCACCCCGCCCTGCTTGTTGCAATACCACATGGCGGTGGTGTTGTCCGTGAACACCTGCACTACACTTCCCCGGATAGAGACAAAGAATGCCTTCAGTGCAAGCCGGATCGCCCGAAGCTCCAAAAGATTGATATGGAGCCGGGACTCCGCCGGAGACTTGAGGCCTCTGATCTCCGCCTCTCCCAAGTGGCCACCCCATCCCAGGAGGGACGCATCCGTCACCACTGTGTGCTCCGGTTGGGGAAGGGAGAGGGATCTGCCATGGACCCAATCGCGATTCGTGAGCCACCACTGCAATTGTCGTGCAGTGCCCTCCGAGATCTGGACATGATCGGACAGGTCGCCCTGATGCTGTGCCCACTGGAACTTCAGGTCCCACTGCAGAGCCCGCATATGCCATCTGGCACGTTGCACCAGCAGGATGCAGGAGGCCATCAGGCCCAGGAGCCGGAGGGTCATCCTGACTGAAACGTCATCCTGACTGAAACCCGGGATAGAGGCTGAAAGATCGGAATCATAGCCTGAATATCCCGGACTCGCTGTTCGGGAGGATAAACCCAAAACAGCGTCGAATCCAGAACCGCTCCGATGAAGGGGAGCTTCTGAGAGGGACTCAGGTGCGACTTCGGCACGTTGATGGAGAACCCCAGCAAATGCAGGAGGTCGGCCGTAGTCTGAAGGTGGGTGACGACTGCCTGGGGCGAGCCTGCCTTCAACAACCAGTCGTCGAGGTAGGGGAAGACTGACACCCCTGACCTGCGCAGATGAGCTGCGACCACCGTCATCACCTTCGTGAACACCCGAGGGGCGCTGGTAAGGCCGAAGGGGAGCACGGCAAACTGAAAATGCTCCTGGCCTACCGTGAACCGCAGGTAACGCCGGTGGGCCGGCAGGACGGGGATGTGAAAATACGCGTCCTGCAAGTCCAACGCTACCATCCAGTCTCCAGGGTCGAGGGCAGCCAAGACCTGAGTTGTGCTTAGGCTGCTGATTTTTTAACGCACGCATTATTTTTCGTTCACGGTAGCGCATGCGTCTCATACCACGACGCATGCGCACTATGTTTGCCGCTCTGCGCATGCATTATACATTAGACACTCCCTTGATGCGCACGCTCAGTTGCTGGTTGATAGGGGTAACACTGAGGTTGCCACATCACTAATGCAGGCGTTTCAGGCGGAAGTCCTTTTTTGGGCAGGTCAGGCAGTTTTCCTGATCTCTTTCAGCACGCCCTTTGAGACACCGGATCCTCCGATCCGGTAGCCAATTAGGGCAACTATTTTCCACTAATGACCCTAATTAAGGAGCGCTGATATATACTATATATAGCCAAAGACCACTTCAGTCCTTCCACATCGAGGAGAGGAGGAGCACAAACATAGGCGCAACAGCGGAGACTGCATCACGTATCAGTAAGAGTGTGAATGTGTGAATGAAAATTAGGCTTGTGTTGCCTTTTTTCTTTTCTCCATCCCTTTCCTTTTCAGGTATTTCGAACCTGGCAACCATGGAACTTTAAATATGTACCATCTAAATAACTGCCACGCACTTTATTAACATCAGTCATTTCTGTTGTTTTTTTCCCTCAATTTTACTATAGCGCTGGACCAAAAGAGGTCTCCCGCCCTCACCCTCCTATGGGGCACCATGTCCCAATTTTAGGGTAAGCAATGTGGAGGTACAATCCTCCATGTTTGTTTTAGTCACAGATGACTGACACTTAGTTTTTCACATGTAGCCACTCACAATTAGTTATTTGTGCATGAGGCTGAGTGTGAATCTCATGTTGTGCTTTGTTTTTCCACACAATCTGTTGTTTTTCTTACAGGCACTAGATATAAAGGCCATTTCGTAGTGGCGCGTGATCCTGTCACCCCACACAGTGGATATCCTCTCACCATAATTTTGGTAAGAGTGGAGCCCTCAAATCTATCACTTAGGTCCTGATGAATGCCGCGGACCCCTCTGGGCCACTTGGCAGAAACATGTTGTCCATATTGATATCGGTGGGGGGACAATAATATCCCCAGTTACCGATCACTTTATATTTTAATACCATACAGATGCCGGCAAATATTAAATTAATTTGACATCTGTAATGGCTTTTTAACTCACTTTTCTTTATAAGGGCCCCCACTTAGTTTAGAAGTGCATCCCTGTCGTCAGGTGTATGCCCGCCCTCTACCAAACCATGTTTTTAGAGGGCGAGGACTGGTCTATGATGAAGCATGACACCAGGTGGTGTGTGAGACCAGTCCTTCACTTTTTGTGAGACACCTACACTCACTAATTTAGATACATTTGCACATAGATCACCCCACTGGGAGCAGCTCTTTTGTGTCTTTTGTGTTTAAACATTTATGTTGGAGGCTGCTGACTCCCAGTACCCCGTGCCTCTAGTTCCCTTATCCCAGATATATTCTGGGTGTTGTGGTTACACAGCCAAGACCTGAGCCAGAGTCAACATCTTGAACTTCTCCTTCCGGAGGAAGCGATTGATGTTCCTGAGGTCCAAGATGGGGCGCAAGCCCCCCTTGTCCTTCTTGGGGACCAGAAAGTAGTGGGAATAACAACCACTCCCTACGTCTGGCCCAGAAACACGCTCGATGGCCCCCTTGGCCAAGAGGGCCGTGACTTCCTGCAGGAGAAGTGCCAAGTGGTCCCCCGACATGCGGTGGAACTGAGGTGGCATGGCTGGAGGGGCGGACTGAAAGGGAAGGGCGTAACCCCTGCGGATGATCTGCAACACCCACTTGTCCGATGTGATAGCGTGCCAGTGGGGGAGATGATGGCGGATCCTGCCACCCACTGGCGTGGGGTGCCCCCCAAAGCTCGGATTAGGAAGGTTTGGAGGCAGAAGCAGCGGGGGCCGAGGTGGACTGACCCCCACGCTGATTCCCAGACCCGCCCCTGCGGAAACCGCATCCGCGTTGAGGCTGGTTCTGCACAGGCTTGCTGAAGGAACGTGCCTGTGCGCCCTTTCCGTGGCCACGAAAGGAACGAAAACCAGGAGTGGCTGGGCTTTTCGTGGAAAGACCTAAGGACTTGGCCGTGGCCCGCGAGTCCTTAAAACGCTCCAGCGCACTGTCGGCCTTATCGCCAAACAGGCAAGTGCCATCAAAGGGCATGTCCATGAGCGAGCTTTGGACATCTGGCGAGAACCCGGTAGATCTCAACCAGGCGTGGCGACGAAGCGCCACAGTCGTAGAAATCGCTCTACCTAGTGAGTCCGCGGTGTCCAAACCACACCGAATGGCAAACTTAGCCGCATCTTTACCCTCGGCAACAGCTTGGGACAGCACAGCTTGGGTCTCTTCAGGACACTGAGGCAACACCTGTGCAACTGTATCCCACACCGCGTGGGAATAGCGGCCCAATAGGCAAGCGGTGTTCACCGACCGCAGCCCCAAGCTGGCCGAAGAGAACAACCGCTTGCCGAACTGCTCCAGCTTCTTGGAGTCCTTATCCGGCGGAGCCGTGGGGAAGGCACTCTGGGACGTCGAAGCTTGGATGACCAGGCTCTCAGGCGTAGGGTGAGTGGTCAGAAAGGCAGGTTCACCGGGCGCCGGGCGATGACGCCTGGCGACGTTCTTATCCACAGGGGCCCCTGTGGCTGGCCGCGACCAAGTGCCCAGCAAGACATCAGTGAGGGCGTCATTAAATGGCAGCAGGGGCTCCGACGAATTGGACGCCGTCTGGAGCACCTCAGTGAGGAGGTTAGTTTTGAGGGCCACCATAGGGAGATCAAGGTTGAGAACCTCAGCTGCCCGACTGAGCACCATTGTGTAGGAGGCGCCCTCCTCCATGGTAGGCAGGGGAGAGGCAAACCCCGGGTCAGAGGAGACGTCGAGGTCGCCGGCATCCTCCAAATCGTCCGCCCAGTCCTGCTCAGAGTCACACTGACGAGCAAGAGGGTCCTCGGACTCCTCCCAGTCGACCTCCACCTCTGCCGCATGTGGCACAGACCGCGGCGGTAGGGCAGGAGCCGAGGAAGAAACAAACGGCGTCGGGAACGGCGCCGAGAACGGCGCCGGCCGGGGCCGGACCGGCGCCGTGTCCCAACGCGGATCCCAGGTAGGAGCAAAATGGTCCTGGAACCTGGGCAAGGGCGGGACAAATGGCACCCACTGCGGCGCCGGAGGCGGAGCCGAGGGTGGTGCTGGGGCCGGAGCCGGCAGCGATGGACCTTGTGGCGCCGTGGCCGGAGCCGACGGCGCAGGATCCTGTGGCGCCAAAGCTGGATCCGCCGGCGGTGCCGACGGCCCAACAGGATCCTGACACGGGGCCCGAGGGCGCGCCGGCGGGAGCCCGAGGCCTAAAAAGGCGGTCCATGGTAGCAAGAACTTCTTGCACCTGTGCGGGAGTCGCAGGCGGACCCGGGTAAGGTGGGTAGGCCGCGGCACTCTCGAGCTCCGAAGGAGCCGCAGGGGCAGAACCCCTGTCCCCCTCGTCCGCATCCGGGGACCGACGGGGAGACGTCGGAGAGCGAACACGCTCCTTCGACTTCTTTTTGTGTCGTCTCTTACCCGAATCCGAAGGTGAAGACCTGGAGCCCGAGGAGCGATGACTGTGGCCCCGCGATCGTTCCCTGGAACGGCCCCTGGACCGGGAACGGCGCTGGGACGAGTGCCGGACCTCCAGCAGCTTCCGGTGCCGCTCCCTCAAGGCCTTCGGGGCCATGGCCCGACAGTCCAGACAGGACCGGGAGTCGTGGGCGGTCTCCAGGCAGTAGAGGCAGACATCGTGGGGGTCCGCCACCGACATATTGCGACGGCAGGCCCCACTAGACTTAAATCCAGGCATCCCTACGTGCACCAAGGAAACCAAAGCTTACAGGAGACAAAGTCTCAAAAAGGGTAGTCAAAAAGTGACTAAGGTACGTGCTCTAACCGGATCTGTGCTTACTGGCGCGGAAAAAGAAGGAACTGACGTCAGCGCGCATGGGTGGCGCCTAAGTAGTCTCCGTGACGTCATCTCGGCTTACGACGCCAGCGACGGAAGCGGAGCCGCACAACGCCACCTACTGACGCGCAGGGGTACTGCTAACGAAAAACTTTCCGGATCCAGTCTGACGCCTGGGGATATTCTAAGGTAAAGAATCTATCACTAACGTGTCTCTTTCAGATGTGGCTTGTTTCAAGCGTGCCAATATCTTCGGCCGAGTTTTGTGCTATACAAAAAGGGGAAAAAGTGTCTCTTCGAAGTACATAACAGGAGGTAGCAGAGGTTCAAGGCCCACGGCCGGTGGCTGAGTATAAGTTGGTCGCTTTCCATAGTTATTATGAGGAGTATCGTGTGTGGAATAAGGCAACACGAGGCACCTGTAGGGTCTGGGAGTCAAGTCTGTGTGTATCTAGGGATCGATACACAACCAGATTTACAGGGGCTTGTAGCGGAGGGTTGGTTTGTATGCTAAGACAGACAGAATGCAGTAGCAAACTAATTTCTAGGGGTAGGTTTTGGATAAGTCCGAGGTTTGTACTATCCAGCATTGTCTTGATTTTCAACATGCTTTCAAAAACACTTGACCGCAGTAATTAAAGTGACGAAAGTCCTATTTAAAATCGTCCCCAGTGCTTCGTGTAACTCCCGGTAATGGGTCTAAACGATTGGTAAATGTGTAATACTGTGGGTCAGCACGGTTTCTGCTGTAGCCCCCCCCTGCCTTTTTTGCTGAAATCAGGGTGTGGACATATTTAAAATATTCTATTTGTCCATGTTTTGGTAAAGAACAGGCTTGAGTTTGCGTTCAAGCAAGCCTGTAATTTCGAACTTAACCCTTTCGAAGTCGATTTCAAGCAGCAGCACAGTGCGTCATTTGAGCTGTAGTTGCAGTGTAGTCTGCTGCAGGAGGAGGGCTCGCGGCTGTGCACGGGACTAGATACTAGACATTTTATTAGGTCCGCCATGCTGACTTTGAATAATTCATAAACAGATTGTTTAGATACCGTTTCATCAAAGGTACTCTAATGTGGGCGAGTCTAGTACAGAAAAGTTGCAAAAAGATGATGTTTATGGTTCATACAACATCCAATTGGAATCAAAACAGGAACTCACAGACAAGAAATGGGAGGGGGTCACAGAGGATTGGTTGCTGGAATAGTAGGGGGATGCTGCAGCGTTACAAGATTCGAAACACACATCACTATCCCTGAATATTAAACGTAAGCACATTTAGAATTTGGGATAAGTGTGCCAGTGCACCACATTGACCTGGCCAGGGGGGGGCACGAAACAGCTGAAAGTAAATCATAAATCAAAGCTGTTCGGAACAGGGGTCACAGCGAAGGTGCCTTGGGGGTACTGGCAGGGGTAGGTGTCGGTAATGGGCAAGAAGGGCTGGATGATGCGTGGTAGAACATCTAAGTTATTTGTAATGAAGTGCTGCAAAATGATGGGTAGGCATATCGGCCTTCTTAAATGCAGTATTGGGTGAAGCGAGAGTTGCCTGGCTCCTCTGCTTTGGGAGAAATTGCGGACAGTCTCGTGGCGCCAGGCTATTTCTTAAGCCGATATTAATCGACGTGCCAGCAAATGGCTCAGGAAGTTAATCACTCGCTGATATCGGTTGTTGAGTCCGAATGCCACAGGTTTGAGATCTGGGGAAAATGGTAGATCACAGGAGGGTAGAGGTGTGGAAGTATACATACCCCCAATAATCCCTTTTTCATAGGGCACCACCCAATAAATCTCAGGCTGTCATAATGAGGCTTCAAGTCACACACTCTGGGAGTTTGTAAATAGTTAAAAAGCCTCCTTCTCACTTCACCGCATGTCTAAAGTTACAACAAATCAAGCAAGTGTACGTGGTGCAATAAGTGTGATGTTTTACATCCCTATTTTTGCATAGTGTTTTTTTTTTTTACTTTTCAAAAACCTTTTTGAACATTAAGGCATGTTACATGTTACAGATTTCAACAAGGATCATAGCATCCAGTACATTTATAAATACGATTGACACCGTTAGTTGTATTTGATCGGTGCGCCTCCCAGCCCGTTGTGTCAGAAGAGAGAGGTAAAGCCAATGTGATAACGTTGTGCGGATGTAAATTTCGAGCTCTGGGGGTCAGTCTAATCAGGGCCATTGTCCGTGATTGATGGGTCGGTGGTGCGAGAGTTGTCAGTGTGTTCAACAGGGTTCGCCAAACATTGAAGGTAAGAAATGAGAGGGCCCCATATATCAGGAGGTCTATTTGCCACAGGCATCAAGTTCCAGAATTCCCCTAGGAGCGACTGACAGTGGGCAGCGTCAGCCAACCAATGCTTGGTTAGCGGCGCTGGCCTGCGGCCCCAATGAATTGCAACCCGGCGCCTGGCAAGTACTAGTAGCATGGCAGTTAGTTTGCGGTTAGGGTCTGAAATGCCTTGGACACGTCCCAGCAGGCACAGGAGGGGGTCGGGGACTATGCACTCCATAGTAATGTCGCTAATTGCAGAGCACACCTCCGTCCAAAAACTGGAGACCTTGGGGCACAGCCACGCCAGGTGCACGAAGTCGGCATCTGGGGATGAGCAGCGCGCACATCTGTCATTGTCTAGTAACCCCATCTTATGTAGCGAGGCGGGTGTATGGTAAAGTCGGTGAAGGTATTTGAAATGAATGAGCCGTAGTCGATAATTTGGGGAGAGGCGCTTGGTTTGGCTGCAACAGTATTGCCACTGCGCGGGAGAAATGCCATTATCTAAGTTCGTGTCCCATGTATTCCGAGCGCGCTCTGTGTCCCTGGGGGAGGCCGTCAGTGTGAGCACATATAATCTTGTGACTAGCTTGCGTGGGGAAGTGGAGGAGTGAATATATTCAAGCGCGGCATTAGGCTAGGGAGCGAGTGGGAAGGTCGGATGGATACTTTTACATGTGGCCCTAATCTGATAATAAAGCAATTTGTCGAGTGGTGTAGCGTCATCGGGAATAGTGAAGAAGTTGCAATTAGGATAGAGGTCGGCATTGGTGCGGACACCCAAGTCGGCGAGCCATGCCAGCGGTTTGCAGCGGGGGGGAATGAGGGGTTGTTGGCGAGCTGCATTGAGGGCGCAAAACGTTCTTTGGTGCTAGTGAACCAACGAAGTCCGTCCCAGGCCTAACGCACGCATTCCACTGTGTCGACCTCGTCACGGGGAGTCCTGTGCGGCAAGAACAGTGTAGTTTGCAGTGGCCAAGGTGAGGCCAAGTCTGTCTCGACCGCAACGTGAGGTTGAAAAGGCGTTGGGTGGATCCAGAAGTGGAGAAAGCTAGCTTGGGCTTGCATTGTGGGTTGAGGAGAGAAATCTCCCATGTTAAGTCGAATAAAAGAAAAAGTAACAGTGACAGTATGAAACAAACCTAACACAAAGTTTACAGATGTTCATTCCGCAGGGAGTCAATCTGCAAATGAGGGCTTTGGACACCGAGACGCAGACCAGACAATCTTTAAATATCGCAGTTTCCGCTGATACAAGTCTTGTGTTTTGTTCTAGAAAAAAGGAAATCCCTGTAAACAAGGTATAATCCCACCTCTGCAGGGATTGCCTGAGCTCCTGATCACCCTATTCTCCTTGCATCCGATTTATTTGGGACCGCTTCAAAAACACATTGTCGAGATATTTTCTAAAAAAAATGTATACAGCATCTCTAAATTGCATATATAATACAGTTTTAACCCATAGATTAACTACATCTAGCTTCCCTGCCGAAATAGATGGCCTTTGAGATGATTGTTTTCAGTGGTTTTACTCTAATTTACTGTATCAAAGGGCGCGTGATAACTCTGCCATAATGTTTTGGTTCAGTTATGAGCCTGAATCAACCTGGGTATCATCACCTAGATGTAAAAATTGCTGCCTGGTCGGCAGAACACGAAGGAAAGTCTGCCTGGAGCCGCCAGCCTTCTTAGCCAACACAGTGTCCAAAACCGCAGCATGTCTCAATTATCACAATACAGGACAAACGAGTCTGCATGCAATATACACAGTAGAGTGGAACTAAGCAGTTGGCCAGTGCGCATGCAAGAGTAGCTGGAGTTTAGCTGGGAAATCGAAGGTCTCAGGCAGGGGCCAGCAACGGAGATGTAGATGGCAGATCTAGTATCGAAGTTGGAGTCACAGCCTGAGTAAGGAGTATTCAGGAGAATATGACAGAAAAAGCTGCCTTGAAGTGGCTTTGGTTGCGAAGCACCACAGTTAAATACTGCAAGAAGTAGGACAGGGCTCACATTTCGCACATAGTTCATACTAAAAGACCTAATGCTTGCAAATAGGCCTAGCCTGATATATGGGTGGCGGCAGGATAATACCTTACCCATGACCAGCCCACCAGTTCCCTGCGCTCAGCCTCCACAATTTCAAGAAAAGAAAAGTCGGGATAACTTCAGTGAGTAATGTCCTGCCAGGGGAGGGATCGGAATTTTTGGGCAGGGGGAAATTGTTATCTGATCGAGAGGCAGTAGGCAAGGTTACGGGGCCTGCGGCAAAGACGGTACCAGATAGAGCAAAATGTTTATGGCAATAAATAGGTCAGTGGGCTGGCGCGTTGTCAAGCAGAGACGTTAAGGCATGGGTAAAGTGGGCTCTGGCCCAGAGCCCCAGCCCTTCAGGGGGCCCCTGATAAAGCCAACGCTGTTTTACAGAGAATCTTGCCCGGATGACCTTGAATAATGCTTAAACAGATGTTTCAAATACCATTTTCCTTTAATTCATTTTGATGTGGGTGATGTGTTTGAGTCTT
Organism: Calotriton arnoldi; assembly: GCA_963921515.1. Classification (NCBI taxonomy): domain Eukaryota; kingdom Metazoa; phylum Chordata; class Amphibia; order Caudata; family Salamandridae; genus Calotriton; species Calotriton arnoldi. Next base: position 653,714 of record CAWUFW010002539.1, read on the forward strand.
ATATATATTTTTGCAGAGAAAGGTTGCGTTTGTTTCATGCAAACATCCATACAAAAGTTACTTTTAGATCAAAACGGGAACTCGCGTAGTCATAGGTCACAGGGATTATTGGTAGTGCCCACAAAGTTGGTAGGCAGTAAGACCAAGAGTAATTTAAATAAGGAAAATGCAGCCGAAATCACAGCATTAGATGGTAATAAGGGTGAAGCCACGCTGCCAGTTGTAAGTCGGGAAATCGAAGGTCTCAGGCAGGGGCCAGCAACGGAGATGTAGATGGCAGATCTAGTATCGAAGTTGGAGTCACAGCCTGAGTGAGTAAGGAGTATTCAGGAGAATATGACAGAAAAAGCTGCCTTGAAGTGGCTTTGGTTGCGAAGAACCACAGTTAAACACTGCAAGAAGTAGGACAGGGCTCACATTTCGCACATAGTTCATACTAAAAGACCTAATGCTTGCAAATAGGCCTAGCCTGATATATGGGTGGCGGCAGGATAATACCTTACCCATGACCAGCCCACCAGTTCCCTGCGCTCAGCCTCCACAATTTCAAGAAAAGAAAAGTCGGGATAACTTCAGTGAGTAATGTACTGCCAGGGGAGGGATCCGAATTTTTTGGCAGGGGGAAATTGTTATCTGATCGAGAGGCAGTAGGCAAGGTTACGGGGCCTGCGGCAAAGACGGTACCAGATAGAGCAAAAAGTTTATGGCAATAAATAGGTCAGTGGGCTGGCGCGTTGTCAAGCAGAGACGTTAAGGCATGGGTAAAGTGGGCTCTGGCCCAGAGCCCCAGCCCTTCAGGGGGCCCCTGATAAAGCCAACGCTGTTTTACAGAGAATCTTGCCCGGATGACCTTGAATAATGCTTAAACAGATGTTTCAAATACCATTTTCCTTTAATTCATTTTGATGTGGGTGATGTGTTTGAGTCTTATATATATTTTTGCAGAGAAAGGTTGCGTTTGTTTCATGCAAACATCCATACAAAAGTTACTTTTAGATCAAAACGGGAACTCGCGTAGTCATAGGTCACAGGGATTATTGGTAGTGCCCACAAAGTTGGTAGGCAGTAAGACCACGAGTAATTTAAATAAGGAAAATGCAGCCGAAATCACAGCATTAGATGGTAATAAGGGTGAAGCCACGCTGCCAGTTGTAAGACGGCCTCCTATTGGCATCCACTTGGTGCTGGGAAGTAATAGGTGAATCAGTAGTTAGCATTCACAGGTTCAAATCCCACCAATTTTTCCGCTACTGGTAGCAAGCGCTATAATCTCCCACAACTGTCAACAAGCACACTGGTGTGGCACATTGATTTTTGCAGTACTATGGAAAATAATATGGGCACTAGATGAGGTAGGCACCACGGAACTGGAGGCTAAGCTGTTTAGGGCAGCGTTTGCGCTGGCATTCTTTGGGGCATGCAGGGTCAGTGAGATAGTGTCCCCCGCAACAGATAACCCAGGGAACGCCTGCATACGCCGGGCAGACGTGGAATTGGGGGAAGTCATAGGAAGATCCTCCTGCGTCGGTCGAAGACGCAGATGGGTTTCTCGTGAGGAAGGAAGGGAAAGGAGGGCGGGGGGAGCTCCCTCCGATCGTAAAACCGTAGGTAGCGTGGCGAAAGAAACCCAGGAAAGATATACAAAAGAGAGAAGATTTACTAGAGGTAGATGGAAGGCTCACGGCAGGGGCACTGAGGGAGCTAATGACGGCACACAGCCACAGGCAGAGGAGATGTGACGCTCCCACAGGGCCCTTGGGATGACTCATGGCAGGGGTACTGAGGAAGCTAAATGACAGGACACAGCCACAGGCTTATAGTGAGATACATTGGCACAGTTAAGACTCGAACATAAGTAATGGAGTAAGTACCCTGGGATGTTTCAAGGCAGGGTTGAGAAGCACTGTATCTATATGTGTGTCCTAGAGTTACACATGCCTGAGAAAGAGAGACACACTATCTCTCTCGTACACACAAAATGAGCATGATTGCTTACCGTTTACGTGTTCTTTTACTTGCAAGTATTCACCAAGATCTCCCAACAAAACCCACAGAATTACCAAACCGTACAGTAGGAAAACAAGCGACCAGATGCTGCTCGCGTGTCAGTTGTCTCCTAAAGTGTTCCTGCACGGAGCAGCCAGAAGAGATAATAACTATTAGTAAATCTAAGTTCTCTGCCGTCTCCAGCTGTGCCTCCTGCATTTACATACAGATAGAGCGGCTATATGTTTTAATATGTATGGGCTACATACTTCCAGCCCGGCCTAGGCGCAGGGAGGAAGAGGGGGCGGCCATGGTGGAATCAGCAGGAGATAATGAAGTGGCCCAGATAGGGAATTAGCAGGCATTGATCTCGAGCAGGCGCCGCTTCCGCCTGACCCGATTGCTTCACTATGCAGAGATTCCATTAAATAGAGCTCAGAAATGGCAGCCTCGGAAAAGAGCAAGATGTGCACAGGGAGGTGAGCAATGAGGCGGGCGGGCGAAACCAAGGGAACATGCCAACATACAAACATATACACCGCGTGAGAAACACTCTGGAGAGCATTAAGAGACCCAGTAATATATATATATATATATATATATATATATACATAAGCTTCAGACGGACACAAACCTACCAACATGGCCATGTGATGACAGCGAGGAGCAATCAGTGACATTTTATGTCAGGGCTATATAACACAACTTAACAAACAAACATGGAAACCTACGAGACACACAACCCGCCAACACACACCAGTGTGTGATGGCACCCCAAATACCAATTAGATACATGCCCGTTGTGCAAAAAACACCTAAACAAACATGAAACTCTCAGACACACAACCTATCAATATACATAATGGCCTCTGTACTGGGCCTAACGCTCAAACTCACAAATTTAAACACACACAGGCCTGTGTGTATGTTGGAAGATTTGTACTACTATGAGGTTGCCATGTTCCATGTTTTCATTTTTGTCCAGGCTTCCAAGGTTGTGACTGTTCTCAGGAGAGGCCTAGAACTTCAGAGACACAAGGATACCTCTAAATTTACCACGAACGTGTTTGTTGGACCTTCGAGAAGCAGCCTCAAAGTAAATGCACCAAAATGCAACATTTAAAAAATATTTCCCAAAGAGAAGAGGAATAAAGCTCTCCTGACCCCCAGGTACTTTGTACTTCCAGTGATGTATGAGGCAAAGCTAATTTAGTTCCATTTTCCACAAACAATGACCTCATTTTGAACAGCTTGTCCCTACACGATGAAAATGGCATATTATGCAAGATTTGCTTGTATAGCGCTATAACTGATTAGACTGCCATTGCCGCAATAAGTAATGCCAGCAGCGGTACTTTTGTTATGGTATCTCTTTCCAACATTCTTTTATTGCGCAACTCCAATAACGGAAGCAGACTTACCATTAACTCTTCAGGTGCTGGTCTTTCATTCGGAAGCTTCCTCATGCTGTGGATGGCAAGGACATACACTTAACACAACATATCAATCGGCCCGCCCGTACATCTAACTGCGTAAACACAATCCTCTCAACGTGACCAACGTACATTTCCACCACACAGGTCAGTCTCCTATAATTTGCTTAGCAGTTTGAAACCTCAATAGTCAAAAACGTTGCTATACAGCTCATATTTGGGAAAAAGAACTTTACAACTTTCAGCCAAGAAACAAAAAAGGAGAACAGATCACAACATAATCATATGACAATTAATGGCATGGCACTGCAGAACGTGCATATTGCATGGAAAGTGGTAACGGAAACACGTACTTTAGTTTCAGAGAAATACACTTTCAACCACAATGAAACCATTCTAACCATTCCTTTACAAGCCATTCAGGGGCGGCATTTCCAAGAGGGCAAATAACAGTGTACCTGACGAACAAGTGACTTACCTTTGGGTTCCGCACTTTCAGGTGGATACTCTATCTAACAGCAGATTCCTCATCTTTAGAATATTCCCCAAGCACCAGACTAGATCTGAACGTTTTTTGTTTTTTTTAACAGCAGTGCACCCGCGTGCCACTACGTGGAGCTCTGCGGCTCAGAGTTGGCCTTGTTCCGCCCCGAAAGTGACAGAGCACATGTAAATACCACCCCTGCCCTGCGTGTCGATGTCAGTTTGTTACTTAACTCTTTCCGCACCCTCGAAAGCTGCACGAACAATTGGAGGTATCAGTGTGTCGATCTCTAATTTGGAACCTTTTTAGATGGTGAAAGGGAGACCACTCAACAGAACAGGGATGTAGACGGGCAGTCAGGAATGTGTGGATAGATAAAGTATTCATCAGAAAGAGCGTTACGGGGCGTGGCCAGGCAACATGGCCGACAGGACGTGAGCCTCCTCAGCTCTCCGTCCGTCTGCCCCAAAATCCTGCGTTTATCCTAAATAACTCCCGGAATTCTGCCCCCCTGACCGGGGAAAGATTGCTGGAGACCCACTGAGGCTGGGGGTCCGACTTGGAGCGTGCTGCGACCTCGCGTTCCGGGGGTCGCGAAAGTGCGTGTTGCTCGCCGGATCCGCGGGCCAGGCCCTATCTGCATCGGAGCTTTGTCGAGGCTCCCGGGCCACTGCATGGACATCGCGCTGGACTGGGTGCCCCCCCTGCGCCTTTGAATGTTGGGCTGCCCTGAGCAGCCGGCGGCGCCTGGCTATGCTCGATCACCGGGGCGTGGTTGCCGATCCCCTCTGTGGGGATCGTGTGCGGCGACGGGCCGTTGGGTTGCGGCCTACTGCAGGACCCCCGGATATCGATGAGTTGTGCTCCTGGGTCGCGCTGCGGAATCGGCGCCCAGGAGCGAAGTGCGGTGGGGTGCGCCTTGGAGGCCGGCGCGCCCGAGGACCTTCGGCGAGTGGGCCTGAGGCCGGTGCGGTTCCCTCGGCTGGGGCCTGGAGGGCGGAGCGGTCCACTGCGGGCCTGATCGGGGCCTTGCATGTGACTGTTGGCTCCCCCCCGGGAGGCTGCACGTGAGTGGATTCATAGCTTTGGGGGCTGGATGTGAGCGGGGGATCGTTGATTGCGGGCCCCCCTCTTGCCCTGCTTTTTGAGACTGAGACACTGGCCCGATTAGACCGGAGGGGGCAGAGGTGCTTATACATGTGCCCCGTTGAGCTGTGGCGCCCCTGGTGAGAGCGTGGGGGCCCTTATGGATTTGCTTGAGGGCCTCTGAGGAATCAATAACTTAATCACAAATGAGAAGACTCCCTGGGGCTGAACTGCTGCTTGAATGCACAGCCTTGGTGTGCATGTCTGCTTGATTGGGGGCCAGTTGACCTGGGATCGCTGCACCTGAGACCCCCCCCTGGGATAGGTTGGCCCTTGTACCTGTTTGCTATATTGGGTCAAAGGAACAGTAGCTGCGGCCCTGCCATATTGAGGCTAATTGACTATTGAGTGAGCCCCTATGCATAGACACAACTGCGGGCCGGCTTTAATAGTGTTCGCTTGTTGAGGAGGTCTTCTTGCCACACAGATTACGCAGGTCTATGCGCGGCGAACACTTGGCGGAGGTCGCAATGGGCAAAGAGAAAGCACAGAAGCCGTCTGGTTCCAACACCATCACACAGTATACTACCCCTTAGCACCCCCCCCCCCCAGAGGCTCACTAGGCAGACTGGAGGGGCGGAGAAGGACTCTTCGGGGGGGAGAAAGCCCGGAGCCCACCAGGGCTGAACTTATGGCAGCCATACAGGGGTCTAGGAAGGCTCTTGAGGACAGAATAGACACCGTTTCTGTGGATGTGAACCTACTACTTGCAGACCTCAGAAAGGTGGCGGGTAAAGTAACGAGTACTGAGGGGGATATAGCAGACCTGAAAGGAGAAGTGGTCACCCTAAAGCAGCAGGTGGCGCAGATGACCGTGGTCACGAAGGCATTGGAGAGTGGTGCCGAGGAGGCGGAGGGGAGGGCGAGGCGAAGCAATATCCGAGTACTGGGTATAACGGAGAGGGCGGTACAGGGTGCAACTGAGCAGTTTCTGGAGCGCTGGATTCGCAACCAATTGTGCCCCGAGGGACTGTCAGACATATTTGTGATAGAGAGAGCGCACAGGGCCCTCGTCCCCCCTCTCACCCTGGGGGCGCCCCCTCGAGCTAATATAGCTAAAATTCTCACCTATCGAGACAGAGACTGCATATTGAAGGCGGCAAGGGAACATCAGAACCTCCAGTATGACAGTAATAAAGTGGCTATATACCCGGACTATACTAAGCAAGTTCAAGTCATCCGTAAGTCCTTCCTCGGAGTGAAGCGCAAGCTGCAGGAGTTGAATATGCAATACATGCTCCTGTAACCCGCCAAGCTGAAGGTGATCTCAGGGGGCAAGGCGCAATTCTTCGATTCCCCGGAGGGTGTCTGGGAGTGGCTGGAGATCCGCAGAGATGGTCTGCCGCCTGGAGAAGCGACGATGGGGGACACGCCTGGAGGGGGCCCGCCGGCAGCAGAAAAACCGAGCGGAGTCACAGAGAGCTCCGGAGATATCGCAACGGAGGATAACGGTGGGTGAAGATGGAACATTGCAGCCTGATCCCCTTGTGGAGGGTACTGTGGATATTGACTTGTTGGGAGCTGCCTCTGCTGACCCTGATGCGCAGGATCAGGCGCTGAAACTGTCATTGGATACTGTGCCTGAGACCTTGTTGGATGATCTTCCTGGGAGAGACAGTGATTAAAAGCTCAATGCAGGGCCCTGCTTTGGCTTGGTGCGCCGGGGACTACCTCACGGAACTGTGGTAACGCTGAATGGTGTTGTTTCTTGCTGTGGATGTTGCGGGTGGTCTGTGTGTGGGAGGGATAGGGGGGGACACTTGCACGCAGGAATGGACTTTGGGGGGGAGCTTGTCCCCGGCATATGTGTATGCGTATCCTACGCATTCCGGAATGATAGTGGGTTTTTGATCAGTACAGGGTGGACGGACTGGGGAAGAACCTTTTCTTGTTGCCCCTGTTAGGCTTAGTGGGATGCTGTGCACGTCCTGGCATGAGCGGTGGGTGGGCAGAATCGTCTGTGATGTTAGTCGAGTATTGTCCGTGGGTGGGGGGGTTTGTTGGTTTAGTTGTTATTGTGTGAACGTACGTTGTATTATGCAAAAGAGCGTGTCGTTGCAGAAGAGTGCTGAGTCCTGGCACATTGCCAGACAGAGTGCGAATGTATGACCATGGCAGGTGTGGTAAAGTTTCTTAGCTGGAACGTTAGGGGATTAGGCACCTGCGCCAAACGGCATAGCGTCCTTTCATTCCTTAAGCGACATAACAATGTTTGCGTGCTTGCAAGAGACACATCTGGATGATGCTGGGGCGGGCTTTTGGCAAAAAAGTGGAGGGGGCAGGTGTTCCACTCGTCGTATTCTACATATGCTAGTGGGGGTGCTGATTTGGGTGGCACCTGGGGCCCCATTTACGCTACAGTACACCGAAGCGGACGTAGAAGGTCGCTACGTGTTATTGCGGGGCAAGCTAGATGGCAAAGATATTAGTATACTAAATACCTATGCCCCTAATATTGATGAGCCAAATTTCTTTGTGGCTCTGCAGGACTTGATCACTGCAGACTTGGACACTCCCCTGCTATGGTTGGGAGACTTTAATTGTGTGTTGGACCCTGAGCTGGATAGATGCCCGCCCAGAAGGGGCACCAAGCCGCGTATGACTAAGCAGTTGCAGAAACTAATGAGTGACCTGGGCCTCCGGGATGTTTGGAGGGAGCACCACCCGACTCAGAAAATATTTACCTGTTTTACACCCACTCATAGCACGTATAGTCGCCTAGATAGGGTGCCAGCGACAGAGCACCCAGCGTTTATGGCAGCAGAGATTATACATTTGGTGCATTTTTTGTCCGACCATGCTCCTGTGTGCTGCTCAGTGCGGTGGGCAATGGGGGAGCAGGGCCCCCGCAGATGGCGGCTCCCTGCTGATATCAATGAGAGGACCCGGTCGGGAAGGAGGAGATTTCGAACGCGTTGACAGAGTGTATGTCCCATAATTGGGGCTCTGCAAGCAACAGAGCCCAGGAGTGGGATGCGATGAAGGCGGTGATCAGGGAGGCGGCAATGGGGCTGACATCTGGCATTCGGAGACAACTACAGTCTGAGCTACAGGATAGGGAGAAATTGTTGGCAGACCTCCAGTCAGGGCCGCAGGGGCAAGATGATGCCCAGGAACGAGAGCGTGCGTTACGGGAGCAGGTTGCAGATACTTGGGATAGGCTGGATAAGTATACTCTCACGAAATATCACCAGCGGCTGCATGCAGAGGGAGATAAATCTGGTCGATTACTGGCCTGGATATTGCTTAAGGAACAGGCCCCCCCCCCCCCTTTGGTTATTAGTCTTCGAGCCCAGTCGGGCGAGCTCGTGTATGCTCGGGCAGCTATACTGGAGGTGTTCCGGCAACACCTGCAGACAGTGAACAGGGCAGACCCCCTGGTAAGTGCAGGCCTTTATATTCCCTTTTTGGAGGGCCTACAGTTGAGGCAGGTATCTGAAGAAGTTAGGACGGATCTGGATGCACAGATTACTGAGGAGGAGCTGATGGAGGTGATAGTGGACATAAATAGGGCCAAGGCACCGGGAGGTGACGGGCTGCCCATTGGGCATTATCAGGCATATTCAGCAGTGCTGGTCCGGACTTTGTTGCAATCCTTTAATGAGTCCTTTGACAGTGGAATATTGCCCCCTATGATGCGCGAGGGTGAAATTTGTCGGATTCCAAAGCTGGGTGGCGATGTTCAGGACCCAGCAGCATACCGACCTTTAACGATGATTAACTCAGACATAAAAATCTTATGTAAAGTGCTGGCCAAACGGTTGGGGCCACACATGGCCCATTTAGTCCACGAGGACCAGTGCGGCTTTATCCCGGGCCATAGTACGTCTATGAACATACGACAGCTGGCACATATATTGCATGAGACGCAGGAGGCTCCTGAGGAGATAGCGTTGGTGTCTATCGATCTTGAAAAGGCGTTTGACATGGTGGATTGGGGGTACTTGTTGGAAATCCTTGGAAAGTTGGGGATTGGATGACGTTTTTGTAGATGGGTTAAAATATTATATACAAATCCTGCGGTATGTGTGTGGATGGGTCAAACCAGGTCGGTGCAGTGGTTGTTGGGGCGTGGCACGTGGCAGGGGAGCCCGCTGTCGCCGCTGCTGTTCGCACTGGCCATTGAGCCTATGGCGATATGGGTAAGGCAGGAACTAGGCCGCTGGGGCATACAAATTGGGTGCAGTACACACCTTATCTCACTCTATGCGGAGGATGCATAGTTCTATGTTACATCTTCGTGTGAGGCCATACCGAAATTGCTGAGGTTGATGGACCAGTTTGCGACTTATTCAGGACTGCGCATAAACAGGCGTAAATCCCTGGCGTTCCCCCTAGCAGGACTGAGAGAGAGTGAGGCCGGGGAGCTGCCTAGCCTGGGATTGAAATGGGAGATGGACCATTTTAGATACCTAGGGGTGCAGATGACTCACGGGGATGCTAAGCTGCTCCAGCTGAATATGAACAGGGTGGTTGAGTCGCTGAGGCGCTCCGTGGAATTCTGGAATACGCTGGCACTGTCCCTAATGGGTAGAATAGCGGTGGCAAAGATGGTGATGCTGCCGAGATGCCTATATGCCCTGCAGAATGTGTTGTGCCTGATCCCCGCGAAAGTGTTTCGGAAGTTGAATTCTCAACTGGAGACCCTATTTTGGGCGGGAAAGCACTGTAGGGTTGCACTGCAGATGCTCCTGAAACGGTATGAGGAGGGTGGGCTAGGGGTGCCTAGATTTGATCTTTATTATTACGCGGCGCACCTTCAGCATGCTGTGCAGTGGTTGGATGAGGGTGAAAAATAGGAAAAAGCGTTTACTTGACGGCCGAGTACAGCCAGAGGATCTCCCTATGACTTTGATGGAGGGTGCCGGGGTGAGCGCAGATCTACCATATGTGGTTAGGCAAACGGCCTGCTTGTGGTAGAAAGTTGTGGAACGAGTGCTGGGGCGGGCTCCCTTCCACCCGGAATTGTCCATCTGGCAGGTAGTCCCTGTGCGCAAGATGGTGGAAAACATGTCTTTCTAGGCATGGAGAGAGGGTGGCTGCATGGTATTGGCAGACTTGTATATAAGTAACACCTACCTTACGTTTGAGCAGGCGTGTGAAGGGTTCGGTCTGGGACAGGGGCAATAGCTTCAATATGCTGGCCTGATGGAATTGGCCAAGGTGACATGGCCCACTTATCCAGATATGCCCCGGACCACTGAGACCTTAGACATATTGCTAACATGTGGAGGTGGGCGCAGATTGGTGTCTTTGTTGTACAAGGCCATGAGGGCGGACTCGGGATCTTTGGCTCTTAGGGCGTGGGATGCTTGGAACGAGGATTTGCAGGCGCCGTTGCTGGAGAGGGACTGGGTGAGAGCATGCACGCTAACGCGTAAGGTGTCTTGCAATGCCCAGTTGAAGTTGCTGCATTATAACTTCTTGCAACGGGCGTATATGACACCGGCGAGGCTCTATCGTATCGATGCCTCCCGTTCGCATGGATGTCCTAGATGTCATGGAGCCCATACGGGGTTCATGTATTTGGCATGGGAATGCCCAGAAGTTCATCAGTATTGGCTTGATGCAGTAGCACGGCTCCATGGAGGGGTGGGAATCGCGCTAGAAGCTACGCCTGAGCAGTGCCTCCTAGGGCTGGTACCGCAACGCAAAAAAAGGAAAATGGCTAACAAGCTACTACTGCTAGCGCTGGTGTTGGCTAAACGGAGGGTTGCCATTTGCTGGATGGTTGAGCGGGCCCCCTCTTTTGTGAACTGGATGAGAGATGTGGGAGAGTGGTCTTTGGCGGAGGAACTGCATATGAAAGCCTGCCGCAAGGACGAAAAGTTGGAAGAGGACATAGCAAGTTGGAGAGAGTTATGTAGAGAATTGTTGAATCCAACGGGGATAGGTAGTGAACAGGCTAGTGAGTCTGATGGTAGCAACAGTATGTAAACATTGGTGCTTGTGTCAACCCTAATTGTATATGATGCGGACTCTGCTACTGAGTCATGAAAGTGTAAAGTGTATTCAACTGTGCTTTGTGCTTGGGACTCTAATGCGTGAAATGAAAATAAGTCGATGGATATTGTCTCGAAGGATTCTGTATATGACCGCTCAGTTTGGTGTGAAAACTTACAAATAAAGTTAAAGAAAAAAAAGAAAGAGCGTTACTGAAGGCAAATAACGTGCTCTTCTTATGAATACTTTGTACAGCAGATTCCTCACCTTTAAGATAGATACTAAAGCAGTAACTCCCAAAGGTGGAAGGTCTGTAGATTGGGCTCGGATCAAATAGTCCTGCAGTACCGAACAGGCAAAATGTCTTTCATGTAAGACCTGCCTGTCAAGGCAGTAGTGCTTCGTGAACATGTGCACATGTTGTGGCCAGACAGATACCAATGACAGGCACTCTGCGTGTCAATGCTGCAGTGGCAGCCTTGACTCTGGTGGAATGGGCCCTCAGTCTTTTCAGAGGCTGCTTTTTGTCCAATGTGTAGCACATCTTAATTCAAAGCACTATTCACCTCAAAAGAGTCAGTTTCTGCACAGCCTTCCATTTCTTTGCCCAAGAGAACCCTACAAAAAGCTGATCTCTCACCCGATGACCTTTGGTGCAATCGATGTAAAAGCTTAAGGTTCTGATGGGGTCCAGGCAATGGAGTCTCTCCTCTTTCAAGGAGAGAAGTAGAGAAAAGAACACTGTGAGGGTGATGGATTACCCCGTATGAAAAGGTGTCACAAGCTTTGTCAAAAAGGCTGCCCTGATCCTCAACACCAATTTGTCTTACAAAAAGGTGGTGTAAGGAGGCTGCACCGAGGCAGTCATTCATGTGACAAGCTGAGGTAATCGTAATGAGGAAAACAGTTTAGAGAGTCAAATGACTCAACGAGCAGTTGTGCATTGGCTCAAAGGGGATGCACATGAGTAACATCAGAACCAAATTAAGATTCCACTGTGGCATCACAAATGGTTTGGGAAAGAACATGTGTCAAACCTTTAATAAACCTCATCACAACAGGTGATTTAAAAATGGACATTTGGTTGGGCAAATGGAAAAAGGCCAAAGAGTCAACAAATAATCTTTAATACTGTCCACTGCAAGGCCTTGTTGGGCCTATGACAAAACAAACAATTAAACATCCAACGGTTTAAGCTTATAAGCGGTCTGTGTTGTGGACTCCACACCTGGCCACAACTCTGTCCCGGCCCCTGGTGTAAATGGACTATGTAGATGGACAACTGACAGCGAGGATGACACCCACAACCTCAGGCGGTAAACTGAATTCAGTCAACTGTTGCCGCTCAATCTCAACACATGGAGGTGTAGATTATGCAGGTTCAGGTGCAGAACCCCTCCTTGCTGCTGAGACAGAAGATTCTACCGAAGCAGTAGCCTAGCCTGATTGAAGGACAAATGCTCATCCTCAGAAGTTACGGGTACCACACTTTCCTGGCCCAATATGGAGCTACTAAGATGACTTGGGCCCAGTTGTTCCTGATTTCGTCAGAACTCGGACCAGGAAAGACATAGGCACACAGGAGTCCAGTGCGCCACTCTATTCTGAATGCATATCCTAGAGAGAGCATTCTTGGGAACTCCAGCACGCAGAAGCCTTGAAACTGCACGTTCTTGACAGTGGTGAAAAGATCCAGTCAGGGTCTGAAGATGCTCTGTGCCACTTTGGGGTGTAACTGCAATTTGTGATCCACCAGTTCCTGCTGGCTGAGCTTGTCCACTCTGGCATTTAAAGATCCCACCAGATGGACACAATCAGGGAGATGCCCTAACACTGCAGCAAACTCCAGAGGTGCACCGCCTCTTGGCACAGACCCAGGACACTACTCCACCCTGCTTGTTAAGGTACCACATGGTGGTGCTCCTGTCCACCAGAACATGCACCACCCTTCCCTTGATGGACGGCCAAAAGGCCCTCAATGCCAGGCAAATGGCTCCAACAAACTGATGCAGAGCTGGATTTCAGCCAGAGACTAGAGTCATCTGATACCCCCTTGTTGAGATGACCTCCACAACCCAGCAGTGACGGAATTGTCACCACCATCAGCTCTGGGTGGGGAAGGGAGAGGTCTGCTGCTGCTCAGGTTGCAATGGAGCAGCCACCACTGTAGAATTTGTGCAGTTTCCTCTGAAACCTGCATAACATCCAACAGGTTTCGGGTGGCTTGGCAGCCAAAGATGGTGGACGCGTGAGCTTGCTGGTCCGCACCGGCCCGCTACTTATCCTGTCCCATCCAGCACAGCCCTGGCCCACAATAGACGGGGGAGTATACCCAGAGTTCAGGGGGAGCCGTGGGAAGTGTGGAGCGCTGCTCCTGAGCAGGGAGTGCCCGGACAGCTTAGGACTGGGGAGCCGAGAGTCGGGCCTACGCCTTCAAGATGGCGACCCCGGGCCTCTAAGCAGAGGAGTCAGGGAGGCCCTGAGCTGCTGTATGGCACCTGACCCGACTACTCTTGGGGGCTCCAGAAACTACCTAGCCCACTGAATGGGTCCTGTGCTCCTGAGGACGCCATTGCATTGAGCGGCCTGCGGAGGGGCGAGGGCTCCAGGAAGACCAGGGTCGTTGTGGCTCAGGGAGGCGAGAACCTGACATATCCTGCTGCGGCCTCGGGAGAGCCTACAGCCCTGGCGGGCCCGGATACAGACGCACTCACATCTGAGAAGCTGAGCGCCGATTGGCCAAGCGGATTCCTGACCACCCTGACGGAGGTGCGGTGACTGGGGGTGTCTTCCTTGCTGGATGGCAGACCCTCGGGGCCTGAATCGGGGTCCGGCTAGCAGCGTGAGGCTTAGTGAGGCTAGGCCTGGCCCCCACCTTCTGCATGCCTCTCTTCTCCTGTGCAGGGCCTTGGCCCTACTCTGGGCCGGAAACGAGACTTGGACGGCGCCTAGGGCGCGGAGACACTTGGGGGCTCCGGATGCTGTCTAGCCCACTGCATGGCTCCCCTGGCCCGGGATAGGGGCTGCGCCGCAACACTGACAGGCTTGTGACAGGACGGGGCCCCTGTGGGGGCCACAGAGCAGTGATAAAGAGAGGTGAAAGGCTGGCACGATCCTCTGTGGCCCAGGGAGGGCCTTTCGTCCTGGTGGACCTGGACACGGGCTTGCCCCCGCCTGGGAGCAGAGTGTGGGACCACTGATTGATTTGGCTGGGGGCTGACCGGGCCCCACGGGTGTGTGGTGTGAAGGCAGCCTCCTTGCGGGCAGCAGATACTGGGGGCCTGGGTCAGGGCTCGGTGTGAGGAGTGATGCTAGGCACGGCTGGACCTGGCTCCCCCTCTACATTCCTCTTCTTCCCTGTGTGGGGCCACGGGCAGCTCTCCCGAGCCGGACATGGGTCCCCGTTTGTGCTGAGGGTGCGGAGGCAAGGGGGCACAGGCCTGGAGTGGGCTCGCCGTCAAGAGACTGGCATAGAGGTCCTGACCCCGGGCCGTGGTGGAGACGATCTCTTGCCTTTGACTCAGCTCAGGGCCTGGGGGGAGTGGTGGTCGGATTGACGAAAGACACCTCCTGGGCCTCCAACCCCTCCCTCGTCCCTGCAGATGAGCCCCTACCCGTCTGCAGCTGTGGGTCAGGGACCGGCCCTGTTCCTCGGGGCCTTGGACTGTCCTGAATGCCTGTACAACTGTGAATACCTTCTTTTGAGCTATACTTCATATTCGCTCTGCTGAAGAGGCTGGGCCACAAGTAGGGGTTTGGGACCCCCGTGGTGGGTGGCGAACATACGAGTTTAACCCTCGCCCTGCTGGGAGATTGATGGACTGAGCACGTAAGGGTGACGTTGTTGTGATCTGTTCTCTGAACCCGAGATCACCCCCATTTGCAGGGACACCCCAGAGAAGGGTGACTCATAGACACAACTGCAATAGCAGCTATTGCATCCGCTCCTTGGGCCGGGATGGATAAGACCAGAGCGAAGCCAACTGGAGCGCCCCCAGTTCAGGAAGATGACTCCCTGGAGTAGAAACAAGGGAATCCAGGATCCTCGGTCTTGGAGGACCCAGTGCAACAACGGATGAGGAGAATATTAGAAGCCATTGCTGACACTAAAGCAACATTACACCAAGATGTTAGTACTGTGTTGGTAGGGTTAAGGCTCCTCAGATCAGAACATCATAAGTTGGCTGAAAGGGTGAAAGTAGCAGAGTCCTCAATTGATGAGCTTAACCCAGCACAACAGGCATTGTCTCTGACAAAGTCCGTACCCTGGAGCGCAGGGCTGAAGATATAGAGAGCCGCAATAGAAGAAATAACTTTAGAGTGGTGGGCCTGCATGAGGGAGTGGAGGGTGGAGATATGATCGCGTACCTTGAGCCTTGGCTCCGAACAGAGGTCGCACCAGAGGGTCTGTCACCGTTCTACACTCTTGAAAGGGCTCACCGTGTTCCGGCCTGACCGCCAGCACCGGGCCGCCCCCCACGCCCGGTTGTAGCTAAGCTTTTACACTATAAAGACAGACAGCTGCTGCATAAAGCACAAACTGGTGGCCCCTTTGTGGTAGACAACTGAAAGGTCTCCATATTTCCTGATTACACACTGGAAGTCCAACGAAGACAAGCCTCTTTCTTTCAAGTCAAGAAAGCCCTACGGGAAGAAGGCCTACAATACTCTGCCCGCCTACGCTTAGTTTTAGATGGGAGACTCATTTTTGCAAAGATCCCAAGATTGCGTGGGAATGGATTGAGGCTTATAAATCTGAGGGACCAACCACGGGGTCGGGGCCCATCGCAGTGCTTCAGGATCTGGGACCCAGGAAGAGACCCAAACGGGGTTCACCGAGAAACCAAGTGCATCTCATACCGAGAGGGAAGGAGCTGCGGGCTTCAGTCAGTGGCCGAGATTATGCAAGACCAAGGAGCCCTCTCAGAGGCTGGCTCCCGCTCCGTGAAGGGGACCGAGGGGTCGGACTCAGATTCCTCCCATGGGGATAGTGTTACCCTGCCGATAGTTACCCCGAGTACTGCAGATGACATTATCTGAAAATGGAACATACATCTACAGTGCCTGGCCCCCCGTGATAGGCTGCACCCCACCGAATCGTTTCAGAGTCTAACTGGGCCGGGTCAAGAATTGGGCAGGTGCGGCTTGCTAATCCAATGGCTAAACCTGGCCGCACCCCCTAGATTGACCACTCCTCTGGTTGGATTGGGTCCTCTTTGGAAACTGAGGGTTTATCAACAGTTTGGCGGCTGGCTGTTGCCAGACTGATCTGGGATCAGGGAGTTGTTGACTGTGGGTGTTTTTCTTATGGTTTAATTTGTTTTGTTTGCAGGAGTGGAAATGGATCCTTTGTTTGGGAGTGGGGTCGGCAGGGAGTCGGAGGTGGGTGGAATCTGGGAATTTATTTTCAACCAGGACATCAACTCACCATACATTGAAGTTCCTAACGAGGAACATAAAGGAGATGGGCTCGATGATTAAAAGACATAACGTGCACAGCTATTTAAGGAGGAGGGGCACACAGGTGGCTCTACTGCAGGAGACCCACCTTCGGTGGGGTGAAGTGGAGAAATTACGTAGAAAGATGGAGCGGGCAGATATTTGCAACCTCTTTTTCAGTCTATGCTCGGGGTGTGTTAATTTAGATACGGGCAGGGGTCCCTTTTAAACCAGTACTTACCCTGCTAGATAAGGAGGGCAGATATATGTTATTTACTACTTGGTAGTGTATATGCCCCCAATCAAGACCAGGTGACCTTAATTTATGACCTCTCAGCCCAGATGACCGACCTAACAGCAGGGACCACGATACAAGGGGGTGATTTCAACTGTGTGGCAGATATTTCGCTCGATCCCATCCCCCTCTCCCAGGGGCTCAGACCCGCCGTACAGCAACAGGGTTCCGAGACTACATGTAGACCTTAATTGGGCATCCAACACATTCAAATACTTGAGTTTTCAAATTTTCCACTCTCTTGACGATCTGAGAGAGGGTAACTTAGATAGGGCGCTCGAATTCCCCCGGTTCTGCGTGTCTTTGTGGAGCTCCTTGCGATTACCTATCAAGGCCAGAATTTACCTGACCAAAATGGTCATGTTACCACGTCTACTCCCATCAACCTCCCGATCTTAATGCCTACGGGATGGTTTCGACAATTGGATTCCTTGCTGCAGGACCTTATCTGGGGAGATGGGCGGCAGAGAGTTTCACTGAAGACACTACAAAGCCCCGAGAGAGAGCAGGGCGTGGGGGGGCGAATTTTGAGCTTAATCACCTAGCTTCCCAATGCAGTGCTTGGCGCAGTGGTTAGAGGGAGTGAACACGGAGGGAAAGTTACTGATGGAGCCAGGTACACGCACCAGCCTTTTACTAGCTAAGCTGCTTGACCCAACAGTGATAGTCCCTTATTGGTCGATACTGCAGACCACTGACTTGGAGTGTTGGAAACGATGCATGGCCAAAATGGCCGGGATCCCTCGATATACACCGTGTTGTCTCTGGTCAGTTTACCCCATGGTGATCCGCGGTCGATATTCACATCCAAACAAATGATAGCCTGGACAGAGGCGGGGCTGGAGACAGTGGGTGACTGCTACTAGGAGAAATTTTAAGTCCCTTTCAGGGGAACTAGTGGAAAGCTGTGGTCTTCCGTCTGGACAGTTCATGCAGTATGAAGCCCTGACCTGCACTTTCGGAAAGTTGTGGGGAAAGGGCCGGGAAGAACCTGAGACACATGTAGTACTGCACTCACTACTTACATTAGGCACAGCTGGGCATCAGGTAAAATGGTTTCATGCTTCATTGATTGGAGCGTCCCTTACTCCACTATACACACTGCAGAGATGATGAGAGTCGGTCTTAGATGGAGAGCTTACTGACTTGGAATGGGGCAGAATCTTGGCATTCCCTAGGAGGATTTCTCGCAACACGAGGTTGAAATATATATAATTCAACTTTGTGCACATGACTTATATCACTTCCCACCACCTCCAAGTTGCATACTATGGGGAAATGCGTAGTTGGCCGAGGTGTAATCACAGTGACGCAGACTTTATACATATGACCTGGGCCTGCACCGTGTTGCATCCATTTTGGGATGAAGTATTATCAAGGATCAATGATACACTGGGACGCACGTTAAGTACCACGGTCGAGGTATCTTTGCTGGGGCTTTTCCCATGACAACCCAGGTGGAAGGTGGGCAATAGATTCATAGATCTGGCCATGGCACTAGCCAATAGGTCTTGGAAATCTGCCAATGGGCCACTGATAGGAGCCTGGAAACGAGATGGAACTAGCTGGGCTGGGGCAGAGGGTAGAGCCTTAATCAGAGAAGAATCGAAGGGATTAAGACACCTTCCCATAGCTGAACAGTGGAAGGAACTAATTATTGCCTGGGAACACCCGACGCAGGCATGTAGTGAAGAAGAGAGGAGCAGGGATGCAAACTAGTAGGAATAAGTAGTTACAGATAGACTAGGAACCTCAATATATATGGTCCCCCGGGGTAACCTCCTACTAGGGATGCTCTGGAATTAGATAATAGGTGAACTGGGCTGAGAAGGCCAGGGAGGAAAAAAGTCAGGGTGCCCCTCACATGCCGGTACTGCTACTGTAGCCCCCCCCTCATGCGAACGCCCACTGCACAGTATACAATATGTTGGTCATGAACTTAAATAGAAATGGCTAGAACCCCTCCTTGCCATACCCTGCTTGCGAACCGGCACCCCCAGGCTAAACTTCCGGATGACAACATCTACCACCTTCCTGTATATGTTAAGTTAAATGTTTGGTCTTAGTTTTAGATGACTGTGCACAGATGGCATTTCATAATCCCCTTTCGGAGCCGAATTGATCAATCTTGAAAAACGACGCAACTATATAAAGCCCATATTGTACACCGTAAAGCCACGATCTATGCTGAAAGTGTGGGAGAAAGCGAATAACATCCTGACACTATAAAACATGCATATAATGGGTTTATAGATACAAGTTAAGACTGGAATGAACCATACAATGTTTTTTCTAAATAGAAATGTGTAATGAGGCATGTACAATGCTGATAACCTATCTGCTCTCTTGCCTAAATGATAAATGCCGAGGCATGGCCAAGATGGCGGACGAGTAGGTCGTGCCTGCTCGCCGCTCCGGTCCCATTCCTGAGCCCTGGCCTACTAGCCGCGTACTGCTGACCGCAGACGGTGTGCTTACTTGCCCATCTTGCTGGTGATTGCTGATGCGGTAGCTCGGCCCCGGGTGCAGACCTGATCCGAAGCACGGGCGCCAGTGATTGGCGTTGACAACCTGTGCCACGGCACTTGAGGCCTGCCCGGCGGAAGGCAGGCGAGCGCGGCCCGGACTGCAGGTTGAGTCTTGAGCGCGCCCATCCGGGTTCGTTGCTTGAGGAGGGCCCCGTTGACAAGTGACCGGGCCGCCTCGTTGGAGGTGCAGTCTCGCCCCAGGCGGGGGGCGGTTTGGCAACTGGAGCTGCGTTGGACGTCGGCCGGGTCCGACACGGCTTTGTCCCCGTGGTGCGTGGGGGGGCGGACCTGTCCCATTTGAGTGCCGTGCCGATTGCGACTATCGCGGCCTGGGCGGACGAGCCCGGCCGTGAATGCAAGTGGATCCCACCCCCCAAAGGCAGGCCTACCCCTCCACCTGCGCTGAAGAAGGGCCTGCTGGGGGGACTGCGACCGCCGCGGCCTGGGCGGGAGAGCAGAGCCGCGGAAGTGAGTGGATCCCATCCCCCCAGGCAGGCCTAGCCCTCGGCCTGCGCTGATGTAGGGCCTGCTGGGGCGACTGTGACAATCGCGGCCTGGGCGGGCGAGCCCGGCCGCAGAAGCGGCCTGCCGGCCGGAGTGACAACAGGCCGGAGACGGGCCCCCAGCTTGCCTTCTTGCACTGACTGGGGGGAGGAAAGGCGAAGTAGCGTTCGGCGGCCCTCTTTGTGTGGTGTGGCAGCGGGCCTTCGGACAGGCTGAACTGAGGTACGGTCCTGGGTAAAGGGAACCACCATGGGGCTTGGCCTTGATGTGCTGCTCGGCGGGGGAAGGAAGCAGTGCTGTATATTTCCAGGCCTCCCCGCACAGCGAGGTTCTCCGAGACTGAAGGTTGGCCCTTGAGACATTCCCTCTGCGCCAGTCCACGCGCTGCTCTGCATTTTTTTTGGGGGGGGGGGGTCAGTACATCTACAGGTGGACACGTGTCCGGAGGGAGCCTGCCCTGAGAGCGGCCTTAGAGAGGCAAGTGTTTTGAGGTGGTCCCCCCGGGGAGCTGGTGGCGGCGCCCTGCGGCCTGCGGATCTTGGGATCTCCTCACGACTCCTGCTGTCACAGTGCCTGTGCCCCCGATACCTGACCTCGTTGCGGTCAATGATCCTTCCGGACTATGGCGACCTCCAAGAATAGGAAGGAGCGGTCGGTTAAGAACCTTCTTGTCAAGGCGGGTGCTGGTGCGGCTGAGGCGGCGCCTCCGCCAGGGGGGCACCCTGCAGAGTGGGACCAGAGCGCTGCGGAAGGCCCGGTCACTCGCAGTGTCCTTGAGTCTCTCTTTGCCACGCTCACCGGGGAGATCCACACGATGAAGAAGGAAATCTCCTCGGAGCTCCGCGAAATCCGCAGAGACAGGGACTTGGTGGGCGAAAGAGTAGACACCCTGGAGACACAGGCACCGGCAAGGGACGAAGAGATCGCCCAGCTTCAGCAGGAGGGTCTCCGACTTCAAGACCAGCATTTGGACCTCCAGGCCCACGCGGAAGACCTCGAGAACCGATCCCGGCAAAACAACATCAGGATCCAGGCAGTTCCTCAGGGCATTGAGGGACAGGATATTGTATCCTTCGTCGTGGAGCTTTTTCGTCATATCTTGGGTGCCCCTCCGGAATAACGGATCAAGCTGGACCGGACCCATCGAGTTGGACCTCGACGGCCGGTGACCGCTCCCCCCCGGACATTTTAATGTGCGTCCACGATTTTCAACTCAAAGAAAAGATCCTGCGGGAAGCACGGGCCAATCACCCCATAGAGTTCCGTTCAGCTAAACTTCTCCTATTCCAGGACCTAGCCGCCGCCACTCTACAGAAACGGCGAGAGTTTAGACCTGTCACGGCTTTCCTGCGCTCCAAGGACATTCCCTATTCCTGGGGCCACCCCTTCAGGATTGTTTTTAAGTAGGAGGGCAAGTTACGCCAGATCCGTTCCTTACAGGAGGCAGCATCGCTCCTTAAATTGCCCGAAGAGGACGCCGCAACTCCGGCACGCGAGGACACTGGGGATTGGCGCCGGGGAGCTGGCAGGTGGCAGCGAGTGGGGAATGCTTCTCTGTGCCTTCGCCCTGACCCGGACACCATGGAGAAGGAACGTAGGGCAGTTATTGCAACCTTGGCGGAGGATTTGGCTGCTACGGACTGAAAATTATATAGCTCTGATGCTACAGGGGCGAGTTGTTAGAGGAGTCCTTTTGGGCCTTTGAGGCTGGGTCGGGGGTGGGATCGGGGCGGCGGGGGGTTCCTGCTGGACATTTCACGCCACACCATGGGGTTATTCACCCAGGACACTTATGGACTGTTCCAGTTCAGTTTGGTTTGTTTTGTTGTTGGGGAATGGGGTCCTCTCCTCCCTCTTCTACGCTTGAAATCCCCGTTAGATCTTTGGGACGCGGTGGGTATCGAGGTCTTTTGGCAGGACATGTTATGGTGTGGATATTGGTGGGATTGGTCCCTTCATCCCAAGCATCTTCCTGGGCATTTTGATAATTTCTCTCGTGATGGCTTCCGTTAAAATCCTGTCGCTCAATGTCAAGGGCCTTAATAGCCCCACTAAGAGGCGAGCAGTACTGTCCTTTCCGGAAAACTCAGATGCCCACATTTGTCTCCTCCAAGAAACGCACCTTCTATCTCACGATACACATAGGCTGTGGTCCAGAGCATTCCCTCACCAACTGTTTTCTTCCCAGTCCACAAAAACGGCGGGGGTGGCAATCCTAGTCGCTGCTGGGTTTCAGGGCACCATAGGTCTCAAGCGGGCTGATCTCAGGGGTCGACTACTAGCTTACACCTTCACAGTAGCACAACACGCCTTCACGGTGGCCTCCGTATACATCCCTAATGAGGGACAGGAAGGGTTCCTGCGGGAGGCGATCCAGGAGCTGACGAGTCTTCCTGACAGGTCCCTACTTATAGGGGGGGACTTCAATTTGGTTCTTGATAACGAGATGGATAGGTCCTCCCAGCGGACGGGACAAACTGGGGCCATCTCTTGCAAAGGGAAGCGCCTACTTACGGACACTGGGCTTATGGATGTCTGGAGGTCCCATCACCCGACATATACCTTCTACTCGCATTCCCACAAAACGTATGCTAGGATTGACTATATCTTAACATCTGACACACTTACACAACAGTCTCAGAACGCAGAGATTCTTCTGTGCCCTTTATCTGACCACTCCACAGTTCGGGTGGCACTATCCCTGCCGCATGGCCCACCTCCCCGCCGACTTTGGCGTCTTAGAGAACCAATGCTGCAACGTCCCTCTGTGGTTCAGCAGGTCACAGACACTATAACGGACTACTTGGAGAATAATGACACTCCTGGCGTCTCGATGGCGACCCTGTGGGACGCCTTAAAGGCGGTTGTCAGAGGGGAATTTTTGGGGATCTCAGCGGCGGACAATAGGCTTAGGAAGGAGAAACGGGAAGAACTTTCGAGCGCAATTTCAGAGCTAGAGCGCATACATCAGAGAACAGGTGCCCCGCGGGTCTGGAAACAACTTAAAGCAGCAAGGGCTCAGCTAGCCGGCTTGGATGTGGACAGGGCCGAATTTGCTGCCCTTTGGCTTCGGCATGCCTTATACGTGGGGGGATGGGGGGAGAACAGGTGCGGGAGGCTATTGGCCAATAGGCTACGCGCACAGAGACAGGCTTCCCACATCTCCGGAGTCATGGATTCACTGGGCCAGATACAGTCTATGGACCAGGGGATAGCTGCAGCTTTCCAACAATTTTATGAGACACTATACGGAGCCCAGAGTCTCCCTGCGGAGGGTCTCGCCCAATATCTGGATGGGGTAGCCACAGCCAAGTTAGTCTCGAGTCAGGTTCAGGAGCTTGAGGCCCCTATCCGGCTGGAGGAGGTGGTCTCGGCCATATCTAAATTGAAGCCTCATAAATCTCCGGGCCCGGACGGCTTTTCTTCCGCCTTTTATAAGGCCTTTTGTTCGGTCCTGGCTCCGTTGATGGTGAGGGTGTACAATTCCATCAGGGCTTCTAGCCCTCTCCCATCCTCGATGGTGGATGTGCTCGTTACTGTGATCCCCAAATCCGGCAAGGACACACAGCTTTGCGCTTCCTACCGCCCAATTTCCCTCCTTAACGTTGACTTAAAGATTTTTACTGGGATTTTGGCACAGCGTCTTTCCCCGCATTTGCCCGGATTGATAGACCCGGATCAATCCGGCTTTGTCCCGGGGCGTTAATGCTCCGACAACACGAAATGTCTTTTAAACTTAATAGACAGGTCCGAACGCTTTCCCGCTGAGTGCATGATTTTCTCCGTCGACGCCGAAAAGGCGTTCGACAGAGTCCATTGGCCGTACCTCGCTGAGACCTTAGCCCACTTCGGCCTACCACAGCGTTATATCACCTGGGTGCTTAGCAGCTACTCGAACCCTACCGCCTTGGTGAGGGCTAACGGGCTCCTCTCGAAGGCCTTTCCCATCCGGCGAGGAACAAGACAGGGGTGCCCTTTGTCGCCCCTTCTGTTCGCCTTATATATGGAGCCTATGGCTCAACGGGTCAGGGACTACCCCTCCATTGAGGGGGTGCAATTCGGGGGGACGAGGCATAAAATCAGTCTCTACGCCGATGACGTGGTGGCCACGTTGGAGAAACCTGGGGAATCTCTCCCTGCCCTGCTGGCGGAGCTCGATCGGTTCGCCTCGGTGTTGGGCTTCAAGATTAACGTGCACACGTCTCAGGCCCTTAATCTATCTCTGCGCCCTGACACCCTGGCATTGTTGCAGCGGTCCTATAGAATACAGTAGGCTTCGGGTACAGTTGCATACCTGGGCTTGCAGCTCTCCACAGATATTCAGAAGACTAATAGCATAAATTACACGAAGATACTACG
This sequence comes from Calotriton arnoldi, assembly GCA_963921515.1. Taxonomy (NCBI): domain Eukaryota; kingdom Metazoa; phylum Chordata; class Amphibia; order Caudata; family Salamandridae; genus Calotriton; species Calotriton arnoldi. The sequence goes on from CAWUFW010002539.1 coordinate 677,831, forward strand.
GCATGTCCGGGACTGTCTTCCAAAGTGGCGGCCTTATACACTCTCATGGCTGGGCCGCATTGCGGCCATAAAATGACCATCCTTCCCAAGTTGATATACCTGTTTCAGACGCTTCCGCTGGCTCCCCCGTCGGGAGTCATTCTCTCCCTTCAACGAGATATAGAGCGCTTTATCTGGCGCGATCAGCGACCCTGGATGCGCAGGGACCTGAGCTATAGAGACCCTGTCGACGGGGGCTTGGGTGTCCCCAATCTGCGGGCTTACTGGTGGGCGGTGCAGCTGAGAGCATTGGTCGAATGGTCTCGCCCAGAGTCCGAGAAGCACTGGTTGTTTATGGACAGGTCTCTGGCCAGGCAGCCCTTGTGGGGTATCCCGTTCCTCTCTCGCTCGGCCAGGCCCCTGAATCTGTACCTCTCTAAGGTGACCCTGGGGGCTTACAACCTTCCCATCGCCACTTACACCCATAGTGCACAACTCAGATTTTACCCCAGGGCTGGACCCGGAGGGATTCTCACATTGGACCATGGAGGGCCAACGCTCTAAAGGGCATTTTTTCGACATAACAGGACCCCGGACTTTCTCTGACTTCCGGCGGGACCAGGCCATTCCTGAAACGGAGCGGTTCCACTTTTTACAGTTACGTCATTGGGTGATGCACCCTGAGGTGCGAGAAGGAGCTGCTCGGCACCTCACCTCCTTTGAGAAGTGGCTCCTTACGAGGCACACTGATGCCCACTTGACAACGGACCTGTATAAATTCGTTAGGGACGCTCCTGGCGACGGGAAGTCGCCTAGCCAGCTGCGCTGGGAGGGGGAACTGGGACGCTCACTGACACAGAAAGAGTGGTCCCATATCTATTATAGGGCTAGGCACACTGCCCGAAATGTGACATCCATTGAAACGGCCACGAAAATCGCCACCTATTGGTATTTGACCCCTCCCCGGCTACACAAAGGGAATCCCTCTCGCAGTCCTCATTGCTGGAGGGCGTGCGGCTCCCTGGGCACTCTCACTCACCTTCTATGGGATTGTCCCTTGTTGTCGGGATACTGGGCACAAATCCTAGACGACATTGATTCCCACTTTGACACTGAGATCCCCCGCTTCCCAGCGTATGTTCTTCTGGGCCTTCCTAACCCGCTCACCTTTTCACTCAGGGGCCGGAGGGGTCGTCAGATGGCTCTAGCTTTAGGGGCTGCCCTACAAAATATCCTCTCCTGTTGGGGTACTCCGAAGGCACCTACCTACCTGGGGTGGCTCCACAGGCTTTGGGGAATCATTGGGATGGAAAAAATTTCACTCTCTCTCACGCGCCCAGGTGCCGCCTTCCATGACTTGTGGAAACCTTTTCTCTCTCTGATGACTGCAGAATTCACCGAGCTCACCTGCCCTAAATATCTGAGGCTCTTACGGCTAGCGGACCCACCCACACAAGTAGACTCGGACGCTCACACACACCATTAGAACTCCACTATTGGGGAAGTCTTGCAGTGTATTCTTTGGTCACCTACTGTTTTGATTTGTACTGCTTGAAGGTTGGAGGGGGGGGGAGGGAGGGTGGGATTGTGGGTTAGTATTTTGTTATGGTTTATCGCCCATCGAGATGGTCCTACTGTTGGACCTCAGTATCATGAACACTGCTTCTGCTGGGCTTGTATGTGGTTCTATGTTCTTGAAATCAATAAAAGAAATCTAAACATAAATGATAAATGCCAATAAAAATATGTTTTAAAAAAATATCCAACAGGTTTCATTGGTGCTGGGGCCACTGAGACATTAGATCCCACTGCAGAGCCCATATTTGCGACCCAGCAAAGCAGACAAGCAAAATGCCTGAGGCCAACATAAGCACTGGTCGCCAAGTGGCGAAGAGCCCCCTACACACGAGTTAACACATGCTTTATACCTGATGGGTGAGGGACGCCACCTAATTAGATGGCTGTACAGGGTTGCCCGGGCACACGCTGGGACCTCCCTTACAACTCTTAGGGAAAAGTGGTCTAGAGATCTCGGAAAGGAATTAACGGAGAAGGACTGGTCCTCTCTCCTGGAATACCCCAAAAAAGGTGTGCCGTAACGCCAAATTCAAGCTCATACAATATATTAACTCTCCACAGGGCCTACCTCACCCCACATCGCCTCAATTGCATATACCCCGATGCGCGTGTCTGTTGCCCTAGATGCCAGGCAGAGGACGCGGACATTCTGCATATGTTATGGACGTGCCCACGCCTCACAGGGTTCTGGTCCTCAGTCGCACAAATCATAGGAGATATAACAGGAATCCCCAACTGGGACACAGTAGAGCACTGCTTACTGGGACTACTCCGGCGCCCTAAGTCCCAGAAAGCGCAGCTCTGTTTCGCTGATATGGCCCTCCTCATAGCAAAGCGCTCCTTTACAATGAAGTGGAAATCGGCCTTCCCCCCAACTGTATCCACTTGGCACGGAGAGATGGTCGATGGGGTGGAGCAGAAAGCGCAGTCATTAAACGGGAAGAATACCGTGGGTTGCGCAAAACACCTATTTCCATGGAATGGGACCAGATGCTGGAGGCTTTTAAGGCCACTGATCCCCTTACGCCACACCACGTATAACGCACAACGCCCCCTCTCCTCAGCTCGAGACACTATTAGGCTTCCCCGCCCATCCTTACTTGACGCTGGGCCGGTCCACCTGACTGACATCCTTAACCTAGTGACCCCCATATGACGTATATATGAGCAAAAGGTAGAACCTCAGGTCCGAATCGGCGCAGCGGCCAGGGCGACTGACTCCGGAACCTGGGGCTCACGGTTCGATCCCCGGCGCCGGCAGCAGATCAGCCCAGCACCATGTGACTCTGGGCAATGGCTCGCTTAATCTTCCCGACGGCCCCCAGCGCCGGGACACCTCTCCGGAGGTAGCTGTGCGCTTTACAAATGCTGGACATTTACATTTACATTCCATCTGGGGGTGAGCCAGATTAGTGAGAGGGGGTGCGTATTTAAGAAATGTTATGTTTTTTGTTTGATTTTATTGGACAATATACAACTGAAATAGCTGATGCTATTGTTCGATCCTGAAAATGTCAATAAGCAAAAAGGCTATCATTCGTACTTGTATGTTAAACGTTAAAATGATTATGCCGCAACCCTTTGTGTAAGAACTACGAGAGCTATGTACCACTGTACCAATTGCTGCGGCGCTTCATCAAGGCGCCACATTGTACAAAATCAATGTGTTTTTTTAAAAAAATGCCTGAGGCCAACAGGCCAAGAAGGCTCAGATCTGCTCTCACCAAGATCCAGGACCGAGGCTGAAACATCAGAATCAGAGCCCGAATGTCCTGGACGTGTTGAAACGGAGGAAAGGCCCTGAACCATACTGTGTCCAAGACAGCTCCTATAAAAAGAAGTCTTTGTGAAGGAGTCAGGTGCAACTTCGGCTTGTTCATTGAGAATCCCGATGATGTCAGGAAGTTCACCATCAACTGTAGACGGTCTACAACTAATAGTGGCGACCCATCCACAACAGCCAGTTGTCTTGGTACGGGGAAAACTGATATACCCAACCTCCGAAGATGTGCGGTGACTACCTCCATCACTTTTGTAAACACTCAAGGGGCACTGGTAAGACCGAAGGGGAGTTCAGCAAACTGAGAATGCTCCTGGCCAACCTTGAACCGCAGGTAACATCTGTGGAACTGCTGCAGGACAGGCACATGAAAGTATGCACCCTGCTGGTCCAAGGCTACCATCCGTTTGCCCTGATTTAGGCAGACAGAATGTGGGCCAGCGTGAGCATTTTTAATTTGTACTTCCTCAGGAAGGTGTTTAGAGAGCGAACATCTAGAATAGGGCAAAGACCTCCATCCTTCTTCGGTACAAGCAAATAGCTGGAGTAACAATCTGTCCCTATTTCCGCATCCAGAGCCTTATCAATTACCCCTTTGGACAGTAGAGCTCACAACTTCTGAACTAAGATAGGCAGGTGCTCCTCTGAAAGCCACTCTGATGTGAGCAATGATTTGATTGTTATTTTGGGTTCCAAATGATTGGAATCTAGGGCCTTCAGTCAGGGCTGTCTTATGGGGCTCTGTGGCATGACACAATTGCAAACATCTAAAGAACTGTGTGTGATGCAACTTGAACTCCACAGACACATGCTCAAGGGATTTGATATAAGTGCCTGCTAGCTGTCACCCAAGTTCAATATGACTATTAGATCTCATGTCTCATCTCGTTAAGACTCAGCTTAATCCAGGACAATTACTGTCATAGGTATATCATAACCCTAAAAATCTCTGGAGGATTGGCAAAGTGCCTTACCCATACTGACTTAAAGGTGTAAGGTGGCCATCTGAACATTTTATCACATTGTGGGGGAATGCCCCATAATTCAAGGTTATTGGCAACAGATACACATTACACTGGGAAAGGTCCTGGAAAAAGCCCATTCATTTAGGCCCCAAGAGTGTTTTACTGGGTGGGAGTAATGCAAATGGATCTAGCTCAACCCATACCCTGCTGGGATTAGGAGTTTTGATCGCTAAATGAGACATTGCACGCCAATTGAGGGGTAGTGATTGCCCCTCACTAGGTGAGTGGACTAGGGTTATGGACTATTGTGCGATAGTAGAGTAACTGGTGTATAAATGGAGAGGCTGCACTAATGTCATTTGATTCTCATGCTGTCATATTGATACTTGTGTGACACCTACCTGATTGCTGTGTAATGGTTCATTGTTATTGGTAAAAGTCTAAAAAAACGAGTGAATAAAAAAAATTAAGGAAAAGACCCATCACTGATACTGCGCGACATGGGCTACTCACTTGATACCATTACTGTAATCTATGTAATGTTGGTATGTTTTGTTGTTGCAAATAAAACAATAAAAAGATTTCTTTCTAAAAATACAAGACCCATACTGCATGACCCCGGAAAGAAAGAACTCAGTTGGGGAGGAGTGAGAGACCTCTCCCAGTTTTCCCAAAAAATGTCACATTTTCCTTTTGGTGCTGAAGGAATCTACTGGGTGTGATAGTTTGGGGAGTAACATCAATGTGTGCCAACTAGGAACCTACGATCTGTGACTGCACAACTGATCAACCAAGCACCTGAAAACAAGGCGGCAGGTCCTCCAAAGTCTAAGGCCTCATTATGTAGAAAGTGTTATCTATGTTCCAGGTCCTGAGCACATATCAAGATGTCTGCATCCTACGATCCCCTATCAACATTGTCACAAATGTTGAATAGCTGGCTGCTTCATGAAAATGCCATAGATTGGAGAACTCTAACAAGAAAAGAGAGACAGACTGCTGAAGGTTCTGGAGTCATTCAGTTTGGCTTCTTGAAAAGGAGAGTAAAGCACATCAGTAAATAGTCATGTTATATTATATTCATTAAACACATGGTATTGTTTACTTACCTAGGGGTCTCTGCTCAATTCATAATAGAAATGAAACAGTGATGAGACATGGCCAATCAAAGCCGCCAAAAATAATAAACTCTGGGTCTGTCGCCAGCAAGATCAATGAAAGCTAGTCATCATGGCATTAACTGCATTGTTCTGTAAGTATTAGTCCCAGATAGGTAACAACAGAAAACAAATTAATAACTACTGCTAAGTGCTCCTAAAGTTAATTACCTTCAGTAACGTCTTTTCTGGTTCAGACCCTATCTAACCGCAGACACCTTACCTTTGAATAAAATAGTCAGCCTGGATCCAGAAAATCTCTGGTGCCAAGGGCTTTGTGTTGACATCATCCGCACTGGACATAAGAGGTGTGCGGTGCCTGTATGGGTGTAATCACAGTGCTCTGACATCAGTTTGTTTCGTGACACATTCCACGCCCACAGACACAGAACCACTTCAGAATGGTTGTGACCAGTGTGCTGAAACTAAAGAGGACCTTCCAAAGGGAGAAGTGCAGTTCGCAGAGTGGAACGGAAGGGATGGTCGGTAAGACATCTGTTGTTAGATAGAGTCTCTACCAGAAAAGGTGTTACCGAAGGTAAGTAACTTGTTCTTCTGGAAGAGACTTCTAACTGTAGATTCCTTACCTTAGAATAGATACCGCAGCAATAACCTCCCGGGAGAAGGGACTGCAAACTCAATAGACCTGAATATCCAGACAGTAGAGCTACATGAATGTATGGAGCGACGCCCATGTAGCCGCCTGACAGATGTTGAGGAGAGGCACCCCGTGTGCTGATGCAGTTGCGCAGTCTTGGCTTTAGTGGAGTGAGCCCTCAAGCCTTCTGGATGCTGCTTCTTCCCCAGCAGATTTGAATGCAGAGTACAATCAATCGAGAGATGGTCCTCTTCTGCACTGCCATTCCGTTCTTTGATCCTGTGAATCCAATGAAAAGCTGATCAGTCAGTCGGTGTTCCTTGGTACGATTGATATAAAAACCTATGGGCCCTCTTTGGATCCAAACGATGGAGCTTCTCCTCTTCTTTAGTGTGGTTAGGGGGAGCAAAGAACATCGGGAGGATGATCACCTGACCGACGTGAAATGGGGTCACCACTTTAGGTAGGAAGGAGGCACACATTCAGAGAACCTGGCACAAGGTAGTATACGGAGGGATAACCAAGAAGGCCTAAAGCTCGCTAACCCTCTAGACCGATGTACTGGCCACCAAAAAAGACCTAGTTTAAGAGTCAACAGCTGAAGGGGGCAACTATGCATGGGTTCAAAGGGAGAACATATCAGGTAGTTCAAAACCAAAATTAAGTCCCACTGGGGCATAATGAAAAGAGAAGGTGAACATTTGTGCTACACTCTTAAAGAAACGAATTACAAAAGCTGACTTAAACAGAGAAGGCAAATCTGGCTACCTCAGAAACGTCGATATAGCAGACAAATATATTTTAACAGTGTCCAGAGCAAAGCCTTGCTGGGCCAACGATAACACAAACAGTAATTCCTCAGACAGTTTGGCATGAAGTGGGTCAATGTGCTTGTTTGATCACCAAGCTAAGCTACAAACTTGTACCAATGGCAGGCGTATACAGAATTCATTGCTTGGCTGCCAGGATAACAACAACCTCTGGAGGAAGATCGAAAACACTCAACTGGCATTGCTCAATTCCAAGCATAAAGATGCAGCAGACACAGCCTGGGATGCAGGATAGATGCTCATGCCCAAGAGTTCAGGATACCATACTCTCCGTGCCCACTCCGGATCCACTACGATGACTTTGGATTGGTCAGTCCTAATCTTTTTGAGAACTCTGGGCAGGAGCGGTATTGGCAGGAAGGCATACAGGGGCCCCAAATTCCACTCCAAGCGAGAGTGCTTTGGAAACTCCAACACACAAAAGTGCTGCATGTTCTCAGAGGTGGTGAATAGTTTGAGCCAAGGTTAACCCCAGTCACAGATGAGACCTTACACCATCTTTGGGTGTAGACGCCATTCATGGACTGCAAGGCGTCGGTGGCACCAACATCGAATACCCAGACAGGGCTTGCAAACAAAGCCCTCACACAGCCTTTGTTCGCTTTGACCATCAAACGGACAGATGTGTTTCCCACTTGCGTTGTACGTACAGAGATATATATTTGTCCATTAACCAAAGATGCAATAATATTTCATACAAGTAGTGCTGATTGAACATTTCACAATTTGATAAGTTGTGGTACAGATTTCTTCTAGCCACGAAACAGGAAAATGTACACAGTAGCACATGTAATTTGTGGTAGACTAAAAAGGTACATACTGGTCCATTATGTTGCGCACAGTGCATATTCTTGCGCTCACAACCTAGTTTTGGACTTTTCTAAAGCACTTTCAGAAAAACAAAATATATTTACAAATCTGCAAAGTACACATAATTACTTTGAGAAGTAGGGTTGTTTTATCTTTCCTTTACGTGATTTTCAATGACACGAAACAGATCGCATTACGTTGAAAGACTGAGCAAAACAGGAGCCTGCAATGCAGAAAGGGGTAAACTCATGTTTTCATTTAGTAAGGAGGCGACAAACTTACAACTGCATTAACGCACAAGTTACTACTTGTGTAACGATATATCTGTAAGAGACATTAGTTAGTGATAGATTCCTTACCTTAGAATATCCCCAGGCGTCAGACTGGATCCGGAAAGTTTTTCGTCAGCAGTACCCCTGCGCGTCGGTAGGTGGCGTCGTGCGGCTCCGCGTTCGTCGCTGGCGTCGTAAGCGCCGAGATGACGTCACGGAGACTACTTAGGCGCCACCCATGTGCGCTGATGTCAGTTCTGTACACAACTTTCCGCGCCAGGAACGCAGAGCCATGCAAGAAACTGACCACTGGTGCCATGAAACTAGGGCCCTGAAAGGGATGACCTTAACCCTAGAATCATTTCGCAGAACAGGGAGGATGGGTGGGGCGGTAAGGAATCTATCACTAACTAATGTCTCTTACAGATATATCGTTACACAAGTAGTAACTTGTGCATCTGAAAGAGACACGTTAGTGATAGATTCCTTACCTTAGAATAGATACCCCAGCAATACCAACCCCGGTGGTGGGTCTGCGAATAGATTACACCAGAAAGTCACGGAGAACAGAACGGCCAAAGAAGCCGTCTCTCCGGACTTGACTGTCAAGGCAGTAATGCTTGGTAAATGTGTGCAGCGAGGCCCACGTGGCTGCCTGACAAATATCCTGCAAGGGAACGCCACGTCCCAAGGCAGTAGTGGCTGCTGTCGCCCTGGTAGAATGGGCACGCAGCCCTACGGGAGGCTCCTTTTTAGCCAACGATTAACACGCTTTGATGCACAAAACGACCCACCGAGAGATGGTGCGTTTGTGCACGGTCCGACCTTTTTTGGCGCCCACTTAGCCAACAAAGAGCTGGTCATCCACCCGGAACTGTTGTGTGCGCTTCAGATAGAACGAGAGCGCACGTTTTGGGTCCAGACGATGGAGCCTCTCTTCCTCTTTTGAAGGATGCGGAGGCGGAAAGAAGGTGGGCAAAGTGATGGTCTGCCTGATGTGGAAGGGCGTGACAACCTTTGGCAAGGAAGAAGGACGGGTCCTTAAAACCACCTTGTCCGGATGAACAGAAAGGAAAGGAGGTTTAGAAGAAAGAGCCTGGAGCTCACTCACTCTTCTGGCAGAGGTGATAGCTACCAGGAAAGCCGTCTTTAGAGTAAGAAGACGTAAAGGACAGTTATGAAGGGGCTCAAAAGGAGCGCACATCAGATAGGTCAAGACAAGATTTAAGTCCCATTGAGGCATTATGAAAGGCACGGGAGGAAATGTGTGTTTAATGTCTTTCAGGAAATGGTTAACAACCGGGGACTTAAAGAGAGAAGGCTGATCTGGAAGCCGGAGAAAGGCAGAGATGGCCGAAAGATAACCTTTGATAGTGCCCAGAGCAGAGCCCTGCTGGGCCAAGGATAGTAGGAACAGAAGGACCTCAGAAAGAGGGGCAGAAAGGGGATCCACAGACTTTGCTGTGCACCATGCCACAAACTTGTTCCACCTGCAGGCGTATACCGTCTTAGTGGAGGGACGCCTGGCTGCCAGAATGACATCACAGACTTCGGGAGGAAGATCGAAAGCTGTCAACTGTCGCCGCTCAATCTCCACGCATGGAGGTGGAGGCTGGACAGGTTCGGGTGGAGGAACGTCCCACGCTGCTGCAACAGAAGATCCTCCCGAAGAGGCAGTCGGATCGGGAGATCGATCGCCATGTTGAGTAGCTCGGGATACCAGTATCTTCGTGCCCAATCCGGAGCCACAAGGATGACTTGGGCCCGGTCGCGCCGAATCTTCTTCAGCACTCTGGGCAGAAGTGGTATAGGCGGCAAGGCGTACAACAGACCGCAGCTCCACTCACGACGAAAAGCGTTGCCGAGCGAGTGCCGGCTTGGAAATTCCAACGCGCAGAACTGATGACATTGCGCGTTCTCTTCGGTGGCGAATAGATCTAACCAAGGCTCTCCCCACTGCAGAAAGAGACCTTGCGCCACGTCCGAGTTCAGACGCCATTCGCGATCCATCAAGCACCGGCGGCTGAGTTCGTCCGCCCTGGCGTTCAGAGAACCTGCCAGGTGTTGAACCACCAAGATAATGCCTTGATGTTCCAGCCATGTCCAGAGGCGCAGATCCTCCTGACATAGGGTCCACGACCCCACCCGCCCTGTTTGTTGCAATACCACATGGCGGTGGTGTTGTCCATGAACACCTGCACTACACTTCCCCGGACAGAGGGAAGGAATGCCTTCAGTGCAAGTCGGATCGCCCGAAGCTCCAAAAGATTGATATGGAGCCGGGACTCCGCCGGAGACCATAGGCCTCTGATCTCTGCTTCTCCCAAGTGGCAACCCAGCCCTGGAGGGACGCATCCGTCACCACTGTGTGCTCCGGTTGGGGGAGGGAGAGGGATCTGCCATTGACCCAATCGCGATTCGTGAGCACCGCAATTGTCGTGCAGTGCACTCCGAGATCTGGACATGATCGGACAGGTTGCCCTGATGCTGCGCCCACTGGAACTTCAGGTCCCACTGCAGAGCCCGCATATGCCACCTGGCATGTTGTACTAGCAGAATGCAGGAGGCCATCAGGCCCAGGAGCCGGAGGGTCATCCTGACCGAAACCCAGGATAGAGGCTGAAAGATTGGAATCATAGCCTGAATATCCCGGACTCGCTGCTCGGGAGGATAAACCCGAAACCTCGTCGAATCCAGAACCGCTCCGATGAAGGGGAACTTCTGAGAGGGACTCAGGTGCGACTTCGGCACGTTGATGGAGAACCCCAGCAATTGCAGGAGGTCGGCCGTAGTCTGAAGGTGGGTGACGACGGCTTGGGGCGAACCCGCCTTCAACAACCAATCGTCGAGGTAGGGGAAGACTGACACCCCTGACCTGCGCAGATGAGCTGCGACCACCGCCATCACTTTTGTGAACACCCGAGGGGCGCTTGTAAGGCCGAAAGGGAGCACGGTAAACTGAAAATGCTCCTGGCCCACCGTGAACCGCAGGTAACGCTGGTGGGCCGGCAGGACAGGAATGTGAAAATATGCGTCCTGCAAGTCCAACGCTACCATCCAGTCTCCAGGGTCTAGGGCAGCCAAGACCTGAGCCAGAGTCAACATCTTGAACTTCTCCTTCCGGAGGAAGCGATTGACGTTCCGGAGGTCCAAGATGGGGCGCAAGCCCCCTTTGTCCTTCTTGGGGACCAGAAAGTAGTGGGAATAACAACCATGTCCTACTTCTGGCCCAGGAACGCGCTCGATGGCCTCCTTGGCCAAGAGGGCCGTGACTTCCTGTTGGAGAAGCGCTAAGTGATCCCCCGAAATGCGGTGGAACTGAGGCGGCATCGACGGGGGGGCAGACTCGAAGGGGAGGGAGTAGCCCCTTTGGACGATTTGCAGCACCCAGCTGTTTGAAGTGACAGAGCGCCAGTGGGGGAGGTGATGTTGAATCCTGCCGCCCACCGGCGTGGGGTGCACCCCAAAGCGCGGACTAGGAAGGCTTTGAGGAGGATGCTGCGGGAGCGGAGGTGGGCTGACCCGCACGCTGGCCCCCTGTGCCGCCACGGCGGCCATCACGCCCTCGGCCGCGCTGAGGCTGGTTCTGCGCAGGCCTTTGGTTGAACGGACGTGTAGGGGCGCCCCTTCCGCGGCCACGAAAGGAACGAAAGGTAGACGTGGCCGGGCGGGTGGTGGAGAGACCCAAGGACTTGACTGTAGCCCGAGAGTCCTTAAAACGCTCCAGCGCACTGTATGCCTCATCGCCAAATAGGCGAGTACCATCAAAAGGCATGTCCATGAGGGAACTCTGGACATCCCCTGAAAACCCGGTGGACCGCAGCCAGGCATGTCGCCGCAAGGCCACCGTTGTGGAGATGGTTCTTCCCAAAGAGTCCGCGGTGTCCAACCCACACCGAATGGCGAACTTCGCAGCATCCTTCCCCTCTGCAACAGCTTGGGAAAGCACAGCCCGAACCACTTCCGGGCACTGGTGCAGAGTATGCGCCACCGTGTCCCACACAGCGTGAGAATAGCGGCCCAAGAGGCATGCGGTGTTGACCGACCTCAGCCCCAGGCTGGCAGAGGAAAACAACCGTTTGCCAAGCTGCTCCAGCTTTTTGATTCCTTATCCGGCGGAGCGGTAGGGAATGCTGTTTGGGAAGTGGAAGCCTGAATGACCAGGCTCTCCGGTGTCGGATGAGACGTCAAAAGGCAGGGTCACCTGGTGCCGGGCGGGGACTGCCAGGCCACCTTTTTATCCACAGGAACCCCTGTGGCTGGCCTAGACCAGGTACCCATCAAAACATCCGTTAACGCCTCATTAAACGGAAGCAGAGGTTCTATAGAACTTGCCGCCGGCTGAAGCACTTCAGTAATCAGGTTAGTCTGGAGGGCAACAGTAGGCAATTCAAGGCCAAGAGCCTCAGCTGCTCTACAGAGCACCACAGTGTATGTTGCGCCTTCCTCCATGACAGTGGGAGGAGACACAAACCCAGGCTCAGAGGAGAGGTCAAGGCCACTTGCATCCTCCGAGTCTTCTGCCCACTCCTGTTCGGACTCACACTGCCGTGCAAGAGGGTCCTCTGACCCCTCCCAGTCCTCCCCTTCCACAACAGCCCGAGGCACAGGCTGCTGCGGCGAGGGAGGCACAGGGGAAAACAAATGCTCCACCGGCGCCGGGAACGGCGTTGAGAACGGCGCCGGCCGACGCCACTCCGGCTCCAAGGCCCAATCGGGGTCCCAAGATGGAAACGCGGGCAAGGGCGGAGGTGGGACAAACGGCACCCAGGGCGGCGCCGGGAAGGGGGCCGCAGGGGGCGCCGGAGCCACCGGCGGAGGACCATGCGGCGCCGGAGCCGGCGGCAACCAAGGGCCCCCAAGAGGGACCGCGGGGCCCGAAGGCGCACCTGCGGGAGCCCTAGGCCTGAAAAGGCGGTCCATGGCAGCAAGAAACTCTTGCACCTGGGCTGGAGTCACCGACGGACTCGGGTATGGCGGGTAGGCCGCGGGACTGACAGGCTCCAACGGAGCCGCGGGGGAAAGACCCCGGGCCCCCTCGTCCGCGTCCGAAGACCGACGGGGGGAGGTTGGAGAGCGTACGCGCTTCTTCGACTTCTTTTTGTGACGTCGCTTACCCGAATCCGAGGTTGAAGACTTGGACCCCGAGGAGCGATGATGATGACTCCGCGGCCGGTCCCTCGAGCGACCCCTGGACCTGGAACGGCGCGGAGACAACTGTCGGGCCTCCAGCAGCTTTCGGGACCGCTCCCGCAAAGCCTTCGGAGCCATGGCCAGACAGTCGGAACATGACCGGGAGTAATGGTCGCGCTCCAGACAGTAGAGACAGACGCCATGGGGGTCGGCCACCGACATCATACGGCGGCAGGCCCCGCAGGATTTAAACCCAGGCATCCCTATGTGGCACCAGGAGTCAAGATTTAGAAAAGTAGAGACAAAAGTCCCAAAAACAACTAGTCAAAAAGTGACTAAGGTACGTGCTCTAACCGGATCTGCGCTTGCTGACGCGGAAAAAGAAAGAACTGACGTCAGCGCACATGGGTGGCGCCTAAGTAGTCTCCGTGACGTCATCTCGGCGCTTACGACGCCAGCGACGAACGCGGAGCCGCACGACGCCACCTACCGACGCGCAGGGGTACTGCTGACGAAAAACTTTCCAGATCCAGTCTGACGCCTGGGGATATTCTAAGGTAAGGAATCTATCACTAACGTGTCTCTTTCAGATACTGTCATTAGCTGTCAGGCGTGCAACGCAAACAGTGTCTCATGCGGTAGTGGACGATCGGAAAACGCATGCACATTATGGGTCAAAGTTTACAAAGTACATAGTTTTATGAAAGGCTCCATTCAGGCACCTGACCATCAATAGTTAGGCATTTCTTTTTTTTGTGTTATAATTTTTTTATTGACATTTTGAAAAAATGTCATCATAAGTACAATAAGGTTAATAGTAACTTACAATTTGAATGATATGAATAAATATATTGAATATATGGAAAAGAAAAAGAGAAAATTCATATATGATAAATACTATGCACCAATAAATAACACTTACAACTATAAAGATAAATAGTAGGATACATAATTGAATAAATATAGTATGAAAAATGTTAAATATTTAAATAATGGAAGCAACAGAAAAGAAATATAAAAGTCTTAAAGAATCAATCATAGGTCAACTCAATAGATATATAGATTAAGTATATAGATTAAATATTATATATAGCTATAAATATAGAAAATAGTAACATGACAAATCTCCTCATCCCTCGAGGAGGAATTCATTTGAAAGATCAAATACCGTAAAATATATCAAGAAAGGAATAGTGAATAGAATATAGGAAAGTTATTGATATATGAACTAATAAATCATATCAATATAAGTTATATGAAGAGAGATGAGAAGTGAGATGTCAATAAGATATAGTAGGAATGAAAGAATAGGAGTGAATTAGAAAGAGAGAATGATAAGATAATAGAATAGTAAAATGATAATACAACAAAATTATAAGATAATATAATAGGAGAGCATGAGAACCAGGGGTGGAAGGAAGAAGGGGGGGGGGTAGGAAGAAAGAAAATATATTGTCAAATGCCAAATCAAGGGGGATTAGTATCCGCTCTTGGAGTATCATCATCAATATCCATGCACTATTCAGATTCAGGAAAGGTGACCAAACACGAAGAATTATGTCAGTTTGATTTTGGAGATTATAAAGTATTCTTTCATGTGATGCTGTTTGGAACATAGTTGTCAACCATTCTTCTTGTGAAGGAGGAGATGGAGATTTCCAATGTCGTAGAATACATATTTTTGCTGTGGCCATTGCTGTGTGAAAAAGACGACATTGGGGTTTGGTGAGTTTTGGAGATAGCTGAAGATCATGAAGGAGAATAACAGCAGGAGTGAACGGAAGATGTAAAGGCATAGTAGAAGATAAAATTTTGCCCACATATGCCCAAAAAGGTTGAATCAACGGGCAGTCACATATAATGTGTGTTGAGTCACAATTCGTGTTATCACATCTCCAGCAATTGGCATGGGGAATTAAACCAGCTTTCTTTAATCTTGCAGGAGACCAATGCCAATCATGAAGAATCTTAAATAGACAAAATTTAAGTCTAGCTTCATGGGTTCCTTTGTCTAGATTCTGCATTATTTTGTCCCATTCATCAGCAGTGTAAGAAATTGAAAGTCGTGACTGCCATTTAAATTGTAATGTCTGTGTTAGAGGTTGAGAAAAAAGATGTGTTGTAAAAACTCTGTATAAACCAGATATGACTCCTTAATGTTTGCGCCAAGTATTTAAGTATGATATTATTTGTGAATTTGAAAGCATCGGAGAAGGAGAACCTAATTGTTTTTTCTAACATTGCTTAAGCTGATCATATTTTAGGGATTGATGTAATGGAAGACCGAATTCCTCTTGTATTTGTGTGAATGTTTTAAAGTCACCATTATAAAAAATTTGATCTAATGTTTGAATACCTGCTGCTTCCCATAATGGCCATGATAATACCTTCTTATTAATACGAACACTGGAATTATTCCATATGGGTGCCTTTTCATGTATATGGGAGTTTAAAGCTAAAACGGTGTGCTCGTTGCCATGATTTGGACATGGCTGATAGGATTGGATTTGTGGGTTTTTGACGTGTAATTTTAGTGCCATAAAGTGCAGACATACCAGAGTCCGTAGATAAAAGATGGCGTTCTAAATGGACCCATTGCGGAACATCAGAGACTCCCGGTAACATATATGATAGTTGAGAAATCTGTAATGCTAAGTTATAATGTTCAATGGATGAAAGACTCATACCTCCAGAAGAATGATGAGCCTTTAATTTTGTCACGGCTAAACGAGGTTTTGTTGAGCCCCATATAAAGGTTTTTATTTTGACATCTATAAGTCTCAAAGTAGATAAGGGAATATGGAGAGGAAGCATGCCTAAAGTATACAGAAAACGAGGAAGCGTAACCATTTTAACAGCTTGAACTCTACCCCACATGGAAAGATTACAAATTTTCCACTTATCAAAGTCACGTTGCATTTGAACAATCAGTGGGTTCAGGTTATCTGTAATCATACCTTCCATACCCTTATTTACTAAGATACCCAAGTATTTGAGACGTGAGGGTTGCCAATGAAAGGGGAAGTTGTGTACAGCCGCTTTAGTGGTTCCATCAGAAATAGGTAAGGCTTCACTCTTGTCCCAATTTATTTTATAACCTGAGAATGAAGAAAAAGTGTCTATGATTTGAAGTAAAGATGGCAATGAATTAGAAAGGTTCGTTAAGGTGAGTAATATGTCATCTGCGTATAGATAAAGTTTTGATTCACTTACAGGGAGAGGTATGCCTGCGACTGCTTCTGATTGACGAATCGTGGCTGCTAAAGGCTCCATTGCTAAAAGAAAAAGAAGTGGGGATAGAGGACATCCCTGACGTGTTCCTCTTCGGATCGGAAATTATTCTGATATGAAGCCTCCACAGTTTACTTGTGCGGAAGGATTATCATATAATAGTCGTACTTTCTGAATAAACTGGTTTCCAAGTCCAAAACGTTCGAGCACTTTGAAAAGATAGTCCCACTCTATACGGTCAAAGGCCTTTTCAGCATCTAGTGATAAGGCAAATGCGTCTTGTGGAAGGTTTTTAGCATAACATAGGGTATGCGCCAGTGTACGTAAATGATTCCTAGTGGAACGTCCTGGAACGAATCCTACTTGAGTTGAATGAATTAAGGAAGGTAATACCTTTTTAAGACGAGAAGCCAGAATGCTAGCAAATATTTTAATATCGCAATTCAAGAGTGAAATGGGACGATAACTGGTACAAAGTAAAGGGTCCTTTCCAGGTTTAGGGAGTACTGCGATTATTGCCTTGTTAGAAAGAGGACTTAAGGAGTTATCTCGTTCAGCTTCTTGAAAAGCAGCATGTAGGGAATCAATTATATTATGTCCAGCCCAACGATAAAATTCAGTCGGGAAGCCATCTTCCCCAGGGGCTTTATGATATGGTAATTTAGATATTGCTTGCGCAATTTCATCCCTGCTAATTTCTCCTTCAAGAAGAGCCCTCCCGTCATCGGAAAGATATGGAAGATCTACTTTTGAAAGAAAGTTGTTTAGTCTATCTGTATTTATTTGCGTGTCTGGTGTGTAGAGGGATGTGTAAAAGGAAGCGAATTCATTCACTATGTCCTGTGGTCTAGTGAGAATTGTACCTTGAGATGATTTGATAGCTGGGATGGCCATGGCTGCTTCTCTTTGTCTTAGTTGTGCCGCTAATAATCTACCTGCCTTTTCACCTTGTTCATAGTGTCTTGTTTTCATTTTTTGAAGGGAAAACTCTGCCTTAGATATGGAGAGCCCATTTAGCGCGATTCGAGCTTGCTCTAAAGATTTACGGTTTTGCAGTGTTGGTGCTATGGTATATTGACGGGTATACGACTGAATGTTCTGCTCTAGTTCTTGTTGACGTGCAGCATTCCGTTTGTTGGCTAATGCTGGCTCACGCATCAATTGACCTCTGATAGTAGCTTTAGCCGCAGCCCATATCACTTTATTTGAAGTTACCGAACCCTGATTCATGGAAATATAATCGTGAAAAAATGTTTGTAATTGATATTTACCCTCTGGAGACTTGTGTCGTTGTATGTTCATGCGCCAGGGTTTACGCCCTGGTCTGGATATGCCAACTTCTATGGCTAAGAAGACCGGGAAATGGTCAGATAATGCTGCTTCCAAAATACAAGATTCTTGAATGGACTGGATTAATCTTTGAGATACTAAAAAATAATCCAAACGAGATAGGGTACCATGCGTTGGAGAAGAAAATGTGTACTCAGTATCTGACGGATGTGAAAGGCGCCAGTGATCAATTAATCCATTATCAGCTAAGATGTCATCCATTAATGCCCTGTCAGCATTATTATTTTTATCTAGGGGTCCTGTTCTATCTAAAATTGGTTCCCTTACAATGTTCCAGTCGCCACCTATGAGATATTGTGATACACCTATCTCAACTAACAAACGATTTAGATGAAGAAAAAATGATATTTTGTTCCCGTCGGAGCATAAACAGAGCCAACACAAATGTAAGTATCTCCAATACGCAGCTTGGCAAATATATAACGACCTTCAGGATCTGTCCATGTTTTTGATATTGTGACTTGGAGAGATTTACAGATTAGAATTGCTACTCCACATTTGCATGTGGGGCCTGCGTTTGTATGTTCATCTCTTTGTAAACTACTGTGAATTACTTTGCCTACCCAGTCTCTACAAAGTTTCTCTGACTCCAATGCATCCAAATGTGTCTCTTGAAGTAATGCCACATCTGTCCTTTTGGATTGAAGATATGACAGTACTTTCTTCCTTGTGATGTAGTGAGTAAGTCCATGCACATTCCATGTAATCACACAAAGAGGGCGTGTATTGGACGTGCTGGACATATTTATGAAGTGCCAATGAGTTTAAATAATTTAAAAAATTAAATTAAATTAATAAAAATTTTAACAAGTAGGAGAATGATCCAGGAAAAAAAAAAAGGAGAAGGGAGGGGAGAGGATAGAAAATAGGAAGAGGAACCCCTGGTTTTAGCAGAAATATAGATAATCAGTTACACAAAGAAAATATAAGTTGTGAGAGTAGGAAATGTGTAGATACAGTAAAATTAAGAAAAATGTGGTGAATATAGTTTAGATATTGGTAGATAATAATGTAAGTGTCAAAAATACTAAACTGTGAACCACGGGTCTATATCTCCAGGAGCACCACTGCGGAGAGGAGCCTCGACGAAAGGATAGCAAACACTGCCAATCCCAGAGAGTATACGCATCACAGCATAACATAAATTACAATAATATATTGAATCTATGTGAAAGCGCATAATGTAAATACATATATAAGATCAAATGAATAGTTCCTTTAAGCATGGTATATGTTACCCTCTCGGAAATTCAATAAATATAATATATATTAGATATGAGTTCATTGCTATATATAAATGCACACAAATTAAGAACTAATTGATCTAACATAATAAATATGCGAAATAGAACAGATAAGGAAGTGAAAGCTGAAGCGAATACTATTAAATATTATAGTACGATAAATTGGAACGTCCTAATAAAACAGTATAATCCAATACATATTGTAATACATGGTGAATAGATAACATTCTATTACCCAAAACTTGAATATGATTTCCATTTGTATCGCATAGATTGACACTGTCTAATCCATTTAACTTTTACGATAGAAATATAAATAATGCAGTGTTTATCTTATTTTAAATTCAACAATATAAATGCTTAATAAATGGCTAAATTTGTCATACTACAATTGTCAGTCTTCTTCTGAGGCAGGCTTCAGAGGGGCATGAGATTTATCTCTATGTCGATCTTGTGCAAAAACAGAAGCAGCGTGCAACGCTGAAGATTTATCATCTTGGGCACGAGTAGGTCTTTCTAGATCTCTTCATCTTTGGCGAGGATTGCTAGCATTACGTCTTCTATTATCAAATGAGTGTTGTGTGGAACTCAAGCTCGCATGGCTATGATCAATCAAAGTATCTTGTGTATCCATATCTTGTGTTTTCATCTGATCTAGGAATTGCTGCAAATCTGCTGGATCATAAAAGTCTCTAGAGTCCCCATTTTTCGTAATGCGAAAACGGGCTGGTTCGAATAGACCATATTTAATGTCCAGTTGCCGTAACTGATGTCTAATAGCAAGGAATGCTTTGCGCCTCTCGTTGGTCTCTTTAGAGAAATCCGCAGCCATTTGGATGACGTGACCTTTATATGAAAATGAGCCATGCGAACGCGCTGCGGTTAGTAGAAGTCTAGTTTGCTCATGTCTTAAAAAACAAGCGATAAGTGGTCTTGGTCGAGCTGTACTATCTTTCCGTGGAGGACCTATGCGGTGAGCTCTTTGTATCTCTAATGGAGGGTCAAAGGTAATGCCAGTTAACTTCGGAAGAACGTCACAAAGAAATAACCTAGCATTTTGATTTTCAATATTTTCCGGAAATCCAAAAAAGCGAATATTATCTCTCCTACTACGGTCCTCCAAATCAACTATCTTACTGCGAAGAAATAGCAGTTCTTGGTCTTTATTTTGCACTGCGTCAGGACGATTTTCCACAATTGTCAGTCTCGAATCTAGAGCATCAGTTTTTGTGTGAAAACCCGCCAATTCTATACCAATGGCTTTGGTTTCAGCTGTTAGAGAGGAAATGTTAGCATCCATACCTTCTAGACGTTTACTGACTGCGGAAATTTCCAGTAATATGTGATTCAGAGTATCACCTTGTGGAGAAATGTTAGCATGCTGAGGTGATTCTTTTGATGTAGGAGCAGATCCTTTGCCAGGCATCTTGCTTGACTGCTTAAGAACTTCAGCAAATAGAAGTGGCATAGAGAATTTACTGTCACTTTTAATGTTTGACATTAATATCAGCCCCACAACCGTGCACAAAAAAGTATCTTATCCTCTGTAATATCTTTCTAAAATGGTGTTTCCGTGCACTGAATTATCAAATATATCTTAGTGACAGTAATTATCAAAAAGAGTCAAGACTGAATATCAATTCCAACCACTTCAGTATGTCGTATACCTTTTCCTATGACTTAAATGCTTGATATCTGGTGAGGTTTGATGTGTGTGTGAACGCTATATTAGGCAGTAAAACATATACAGAGAGGGACACATTTCATTAGGTATATATTTTCACCTCACTTCATTCAATATGCATTGAATTAGAACTGCATTATAGCGATCATAACCACCACTACTGCATATGTACAGTCATGTAAGCTGACTTCAGCATTGCACTTAAGAGTATGCAGGAGTGGAGCTTAAAATATGTGGCTGGACAATATATAGTAGTGTTGAAATTAGAGTTTTTTAGCGCTGAGAGTAATTCATATATATTGCTTTTTTTTCTTCCTTTTTTAAATAATGCAGGGTGTCAATATTATTTTTCTCATTGAAGCAACAACAACCTCTTTACAGGACTGCCGCGGGGCTTAATTCTAACGTTGGAGCACCTCTTCATGAAACGTGCTCATTCTCCTCATGACTCCACCCTCAAGCTACTGCATATAAACAGTCATGGAAACTGCCTTCAGCGTTGCACTCAAGAGTATTCAGTAGTGGAGCTTAAAAAATTGTGGCTTGACAATATATAATAGCGTTGAAATTAAAGTTTTTGAGCGCTGAAATTAATTCATATATTTTGCCTTTTTTCTCCCTTTTTTTAAATAGTACAGGACGTCAGTATTATTTTCCTCACATTGGAGCAAGAACGGGGCTTAATTGCAACGTTGGAGCACTCTTTCACGAAACGTGTTCTTTCTCCTCATGACTCCGCCCGCAAGCTCAGTCACGTCAGGGGAACGCGCTGAGAGGGGGCGGAGATAGTAAGAGGAATCCCGGTCTACGCGCATGCGAGGACCGGGGATTCCTGAAGTGTTGGAGGCCGGGCGACGTCACGCTCACCTCAGGACTTCGCCGGAACAGAAAGTGCCATTACAGAAGTCGCTCAGCCACGCGCTGCACATACAACACCTCCGCAGGTCGTCACAAAGCCGAATTCACCAAAGCTGCAGGGTGAAGGTAAGCGCGACCCTCACATCAAAGGCTCCTCTCCCGGCGGAGCCCACAGCTTAGGCGGCCATCTTACTCCGTGGCCAGACCACACCCCTTAGGCATTTCTAAAAGGCAAATTGAAGCAGCCTAACCATAGTAGGGTAGATTTGACCTTGATTTTGCTTTAAAATCATTGAGCTTATTATACATGTTCAGAGTAGGCGTTTTCACAATGGATGGGGCACTGAGTTCCAGAGTTTTGGGGCGGCTCCGGAGAATGCCGGTTTCAGTGTCTTGTGTTTCAGAATTTTAGGGACTTTTAGCCGCAAACCTAGTTTAGATTGCGATATTTTACGTTTTTTGCAAATGTTATTTTGGTGCGGGAAGGTGTACTACTTAGTAAGTAGTAGAAGCATGCTTGAAAGAAGTCAAGAAATATGTCATGTCTGTTCATATGCCATCATGTTTAGCCCATGAGATTATATATATATATATATATATATATATATATATATATATATGTTATGTGATCAAGGTCACACGCTGACCGAAACGCGTTATGACATTGGATTGTGAATAAAAGCAAGCGGAAGAAATAAGAGGAGTTTGTGCCCTTTGTGTTCTTACCAAGGAGGTGGAGGGGCGCTTATGGTGAATCCGATAGATATATATATATATATATATATATTTTCTCTTCACGATCCCACCACTTTCTTGGCTTTTTCTTCTGGAATCACGGACGGCACTCGAGGGTTAGTTTTTAACAGGATTTATTTATTTTTCATTCACCGGTGCAAAGATAAGGGGACAGTCTACGCGTTTCGGCGATTGCCTTGCACAGGACCATAGACTTCTAGTGGCTAGCTTGTCCTTTTAAAGTGTATCAGACCATAGTCCATCATTTATGTTTACTTTTTTAGTCATGACTAGACCACACATTCAGTTTATCCTACCAAACAATCAGTTCCCTGTATTCAGGGTCACAATTTATGTAAAGTACATATCAACATATTGTTTGAATAAGTTAATTTCATAGATCATACAGAAAGCCGGCAATTCGATTCTGTTCATTATTATAGTGAAGTACTGCTTTTGAAAAGATTATTTTGTTGCAGTGCGAGTGTCTGTATTTAAATATTTAAATATTTATAATAAATTCAGCATGGAGGATCGCCTCCTGTCTGTAAAGACAGACTTCAGAAGTATATAAGTATTTAAACATGTACATGACTATGTATTCAGACAAGGAGAGAATAGAAAAATAGAAATAGATTTCTTTGGTGTTATGAAAGTATAAAATTATACACTTATGCAATTATACAATTATAGAGTTGGAACATATGGAGATCATGAAGGGAGACAGAGAAAGACAAAAATAAAATTAAAGAGTGGTTAACGTGCAACTTCATATTACACTCTAAGTAAGCCTCTACGCTGTTCAGATCCGAAAAATATTAGAAACATATTAGAACAGTATTAAAGTGCAAAGTGAGCATTTTTTTTTTTTTTTTTTTTTAATAAACTTTTTATTAATTTTCCACAACAACCAGGTACCGGTACATGTCACATAATATAACATAGAATATTTCCTGTCCAGAGCACACCATTCCATTTTATAGCCCCATATGAAAGAAGCATGGATCATTACAAATCGCTGAGGGTATACAGAGCCCAGTGAAGCATTAAATACATCACTAACCACAGGAGTACAGATCATGGTACAGAAGAGGACGGAGGTCGGGAGGTCGCCTCAGTGTTAATCCTGAGGAGGAGAAGCCTCCATTTCTGCCATCAGCTGGTCCATCCGTTCACGCCGTTCTTTCTGCAGCTCCACTGTCGGGGAAATACAGATATCCCCTCTGTACTTATTCCATTTTCCCCATTTATGATCCCATTTCTTGGGGCATCCGCGTCCTTTAAACACTGACTTTTCGGCAATCATCGCGGTGTCCATATCCCTCGCCCAGTCACCCTGGAGCGGGACCGCCTCCACCCCCCATTTTTGTGCAATGTTGCGCTTCGCGATGGCGAATCCCATCGAAGCCCAAACCTGCTCAGCCTGAGAAAGATCAGTCGCCCCCCAAATATTGAGGAGGCAGAGATGTGGAGATAACTGCAGGGACTTGTCACATGCCCTCTCAAGTTGACGGGCAATCCTTACCCAATAATCCTGGATGTGTGGGCATTCCCATAATATGTGAATGAAGGTACCCACTTGATCGCAGTGCCGTAGACAAAGCGGATCGGGGCGTAAAGTGAGCATTCTTTATAAAGTGCAATCTATGTAAAGTGCATCAGGTTGTTTGTGCAAATTACAATTAATCAAACTCTATAAGATTCATGAGAATTCATAAGATTACAATTTATAAAATTGTGTTATAAACCAATGTTATTAAACACTATTATGTGCCTGGAGATACTAAAGTAGTACTCCATAAAATTTATGATAAGCAGCAAGCAATTTTAATTTAAAGTGCTAATGCTTCATTATTTGTTACTAACATCATATTTTCTAAAGTGCGCAGACCTCTCAAGATCTAGTTGGTTCTAAGGGATTTTGAACTATCAATAAATTGCTGGTGTTTCATAAAGTGCATGTGCCTTTCTCATATCCGCATCATAATTGTTCAAGAAACGTCAATAAAAACAAACATTATTAAATTTGGTTAGTTCCTAGGACTGTCCCGGAGATTAAGATTGAGTCCAATATTTAAAGGTAAAGTAGGAGTGTCTTATAAATGTACATGTAATTCTGCATCCAAATTGTGTCTTATTGGTATCTCAGTTCCCATTGAGATTATTAATCTTGATTCCATTTTCCTCAACAATGATTCTCTATCACCTCCTCTTTCATTTTTCTTTATATATTTAATTCCAAAATATTGAAAATCCTTAGTCTCTCCTTGATGCTCCTCCCAGAAAGGTTTTGCAATTGGATATGAGTAATCCCTATTTTTTATGGCTCGAAGATGTTGCAAAAGTCTTAGTTTGACCTTGTTCACAGTACTTCCCACATATTGTTTTTTACAAGGGCACATTAATACATAGTTTACAAAGTCTGTATTGCAGGTGATATGCTCTCTTATTTTTTCAATTTTTCCATTCTGCAATTTGTATTCTTTTTGATTGGCATCATATTCACATGCCTTGCATTTGGCACATTTACAAAAGCCCGGATGACTAAGCCAATTTGTTTTATTTTCTGTTCTGAGTGAAAAATGACTTTTTGAGGATGTCTCCCAAAGAGGCAGTCTTTCTATAAGTTATGTTCGGATAATCCATTAAGTTCTTATTCAGGGATTTATCCAGTCGTAATGTTTTCCAATGCCTCTGAAAATACGTTTTATTTCTTTGTTTTGTTTATTGTAATCAATGATTAGTCGAATTTTATCTTCCTCATATTCTGCAATAGCTTTTTTTGGTATCAATAGCTGACTCCTTGATTTTAGTGATGCTCGTCTCATGGCATCTTCTATTACTGCCAACCGATATCCCCTCATGACGAATCTGTTCTTCATTTCCATTATTTCTTCTTTGAAATCACTATCTTCTGAGCAATTCCTTCTTGCTCTCAGCATTTTGCCGTAAGGGATGCTCCATCTCAATTTCTCGGATGTCCCCTGTTTCCATGTAGAATGCTATTACATGATGTTGTTTTCCTGTGTATCTTTGTGCAAACGTGCATATCTCTTATCATGATCTCAATATCTAAAAACGTATGTTCATGGTGTGTATAAAAGACAAATTCAAATCATTTTCATTTAAAGATGAGATAAACAGTTCCAGTTCTCTCCTCTCACCTTCCCATATGACAAAGAGATCATCAATAAAGCGTGTCCATAATTTGATTTTTTTCTAGTTTTGTTGAGTTTCCCTCTGTCCAAATGGTCTCCATTTCCCAGTAACCCATGAGGAGGTTCACATAAGTTGGAGCGAATGAAGTCCCCATTGTGGTGCCCTGCTGTTGTAGGTAATGGCTGCCATCAAATATAAAAACATTGTGTGTAAGACAGAACTATAACATCTCAATCAGCAATTCCGTGTGTTCAAGATGATTGATTGATCTGTCATGTAAGAAATGTCGAACTGCCTTTATCCCATCCATATGTCTAATGGAGGTGTATAATGATACTACATCAATTGTAGCCATCCAATAGGTTTCCTTCCAGGGTATATTCTGAATCTTCTTTAGGAAGTCCATTGAATCTTTCAGATAAGAGGGGAGAGCTGTCACATATGGAGCCAAGAAGAAATCAATATATCTTGAAGTATTTTTTTCTAGGAGTGAGTTTATCGAGCTAACAATAGGACGCCGTGGTGGGTTGATCATACTTTTGTGTATTTTCAGAAGGAAATACATGGCCGGGGTTTTCGGATGTGTTGTTTTAAGATATTTATATTCATCGTCATCGATCAGTTCTTGTTGATTCCAAACCTTTAATTTTTCATGAAATTCCAACATCATATTTTTAATCATTTTTTATGAATGATCCATCTTTAGTTTAGTGTAATGATGTCTGTTTCTGAGTTGTCTTTCAGCCTCTATTTGGTATTTCTCTCGATCCATTATCACAATATTGCCACCTTTGTCTGATGGTTTTATTGTGATTTCATTATCATCTTTTAACTCTTTTAATGCTAGCCTTTCTTTGATGGTAATATTTTCTCTGACCCGTTTGGGGTTTCTTTGGGCTAGTTTATTAGATCTTCGATTACCAGTTCTTGAAATAGATCTATCTTATTTCCTGGGGGTAATTGTGGACAGAATCTGGAGCGTGGTTTTAAACCACTTATTCCTCCTTCCCATGTATCAATACATAGGTCTGTATTTGTTGTTTCACTTATGGGGATTGTTGATATTTCACAAGATGATTCTTCTGCCAAAGATGTCAGAGCGTCCAAACATGGTAAATCCTTAGAGGTCAGGATTGGCAGATTCTTTTTTGTTTGTATTTTTACGATAGAATTTGATTGAACGTGTTTCTTTAATTTTATTTTTCGTGAAAATTTATATAGGTCAATTCTTAGGTTAGCTAGATCCATTTCAGCATCTGGGCAAAAGGACAGTCCTTTATTGAGGATTTTCATTTGATCTTCACTTAAGGTTCTTTTTGATAGATTTACAACTAGATTTTCTAGTTCTAATATTTTTTTGAATTTTGCTTTTTCTTTTCTGAGTTTTGTTTTGCCATCTTCCTCTGCTTCTTCTGGTTTTGATTTTACTCTTCCCCTGTCTGTTCCAACAGTTGTTCCTTTTCCCCTTCCCCTCTGTCGCGTATTCAGGCGGACGAGTCAAAGTTCCCTGGAAAAATCCAAATTGCCTTGGTTGGATTCCTCATCTGAGGTTCCCTTGGATTCTGTAGCTTTATCCATAAATGCTCTGCTCCTCAGTCCATCATAATTACGTGCAAAAGTGTAGATGCGTCCACTTTGATAATCAATTCGATCTCGATTACATTTTCTTGCTTTCCTTTTTTCTATATCAGCTTCATGCTTCTCTATTCTTTTCTCCATTTGTTCTAGTGCTTTCATTATATCATCATTATTGAGATGTTTTTCCAATTCTTTTTCTAGTTCTTTTATTTTCTCAGTTAACATTTCCAATTTTCTTTCCGCGTGGATGATTAGAGTGCGCATTAATTTCAATGAGTATTCGTTGGTGTACTCTTGTGAAGTTTTTATTAAGACTTCATCCAAATCATTTAGGGTGGGCAATATTAAAATTCTTAGGACCCATGGTATTCGGTTGTACTCAATATATTTGCGTAATGATGTCATCTCCCACCATTTATTCAATTCATTAGTGTGTACTCGTTCCAAATTCCTGATAAACACATTTGTAGATCGATTTTGATTTTTATCCTCAGTTTGCCTTTCAATTTTGTTGGATGATGCTGCATTTTTGTCATTTAAAAGTTTACTCGCTCTCTGCGATCTTCGATGCCTTCTTTCGGCCATTTTAATTCTACTCTACTCTTTCCTGTTTCCTGATCTGTCCCCCAGTAACTCGTTCAATTCTTCAGTGAACGATGTTAATCCGAGCTATGCATGTGGTGATCCAGTATCACTCTAAATTAGGCCTGGGAGGTGAACTTTTCGCAGAGTTTTCTGCACTCTGCACTCCACGGAGCTCGCAAAGTGCAGAAATCTCCGCTTCGTGTAGTGCAGCGGAGTTTTTTCCCTGCTCACGATCGCGAACTGTAAGTTCGCGAGCTGCCGCTCGGGTAAAAATTCTACCCGAGCTGCAGGAAGACCAGCGCGAATGGCAGTTTGCACAGCACTCCGCCACTTGCGGAACTCCGCAGAGTTTTTTTTGTAACTTCGCGGAGTTCCGCGTAGCAAAACTCCACGAACTACGCCCATGTCTGCTCTAAATATATATTGGAAGCTGAAAGTCAACTTAAGATTGTTCAACATTAGATCAAATTGAAAAAGAACGCAATAAAAGAGATCCACCAAAAATTAATGATGTGGGCAGAATTGGACTTAATTGATCAAGAGAATTACAAATATTTAAAAACAGATCAAAACATTAACCATGAAGACTGGTACCGGTGACGCCAAGGACAGACATACAATTAGGTTCTGCCACACAGTTATAGGCAAGGTTTTTGAGGTGCTCTCAATGAAGACCCTGGTACACACACTAGTGAATGAGGGCATCCTGCATAAGTGCTGCACATGCTCCTTAGTCAGACACGGCCAAATAGCCAAAGGTCTTAAAACAGGCTTAAAAGATTTAGAAGAATAATTTCTCTAAGCCTGCCATCTCAAAGTCTTTAGGGTGTACTGGGCTCTCAAGGAGCCATTTTCCCACATGTGCAATGAGGTCAAATGTCTGGAGACAAATGGCAAAAAAAAGTGACCAGGCTGGTTTTATTTATCTAAGACAAGTGAATGCCAATGCGTTCAAAGCAAGTTACTGGTTCAATTTCAGATACACATTCAACTCAGAAATGTTCTTGCTACTTGACAATGCCCGGGTATAGCATAAATTCATGCTCAACCAGGGCAAATAAGTTGTTGCTGTCCAGGGACCTCGTTGACACAGCTTGCAAGACCAAGACTGCAAGGCTGGTCATGTGCTGGCTTTCATGGCTCAAGCTTTCGGACTTGAAGCTGGGATGGATGCCAATGAAAAGTCATCAACTTACCTTTCTTTGGAAAGATATTGTTCAATAGATCGATGGATGAGGTCTAAAAGCAGTACAGGATATGCAAGGTCACAGTTACATTGCTGAGTGCCATTCAAGGTTTACAGCTGAAGTCTTTCAAGTCAAGGAAGTCCTCTCCGTCCAATACACTGACAGGAGACTCCTCTTACTCAGGAAACTGGCAATTCAAGATGAGGTTCTCCAGAGTAAAGAACAATCTCCTTACCCTGACCTCAACAAAAGCGTAGACATCATAATGACTTACTCACAGATCAGCTGCACTTCTCTACAACATCTCATGAAGCCTACTCCATTTACGTGGGGGAAGGTTCCTCCCTATTTTTTCCAACGGACCAAGATAAACCCTGATACATGGGCCGTTTTAGTGCTGAAGAAGGCTGTGTTCTACACCTTCTACAGCCACACCCATCCAGGCCACGTCTAATCCAGGAATTTCTACAGCAGGTTAAGAGGGTCCTTCTTTTAGGACAGCACCAGTACTTCCCTCAGAAAGGTGGCAGCGATATTCCTCCCAAATTTTCTTTGGAAGGAAAATTGGAGGTGGGGGGATTCGGCACATTTTAGACCTCTATGATCTAAACTAGCTCCTCCCCATGCATATGGTCACATGAGCAGCTTACATGAGGCTTTGCACTGGCAGATGTCCAAAACTAACAACTGAATCTGATGAGAGAAGGGTCAAAGTGCTTTGCTCCATTTACCTGTCCAGGAGAAGCACAGAACTTACCTTTGTTTCACTGTAAGAAACCAACATTAACAACATTATCAGAGCAGAACACTGCTGTTTGATCTCAATAATAACGTGAAACAATAAGAGAGAGGGAGGGTATTTAAAGGGGGTACTCCTAGTCCCCTGAAAGTTACCTGAAAAAACAAATTGAAGGAGTATGCCCCAGAGAGCTTAAGGATGTTACGGGAAGCGTAGATGAAGAAAGGACCAAAGAAAATTTCTTTTGGTTTTAAAAGACCCCTCACTCACCAACCTAGTTGGTGACATGCTTCATCATTGGGGTCCCACCCGAGTAGCCGAATGCCACTCGGGTGTGCTACGACACCTGATTACAGTGGAGCGGGTATTTTGAGTGAATCAGTGAAGTGGTGATCATAAAATTGTCTTTATTGTACTCCGTTACTTTTATTATGGAGCAAGTAAGACAAGGTTAAAAATAAGTACACACAAGTATTACCATAAAGGACCTACTTGTCCAAAGGTAAAAACTATTGGTGGTGAGAAAGTGAAAAGAAATGAGTGGGTCTACATGTTTCAACCTACAGTGTGTATTACTAGGTTTTCATCAGGACCTGTGACCCGGGTGGTATACACACGCTAAGGTGTACCCTACCCTTGGTCACAATTGAAATACCATACTGTATACTCACAGAATGGGAACCCTTTCAGTCTTCAGGAAAGGAAACAATAAAATTCTGGAAAGAAAAAACACATTGATACCATGCCGCTAATTAATCATGTATCCATGGATCAACATATCCGTGCATCTCGCACCCAGATCGTTCCCGTAAACAGAATGCATGTACCTGGTGTCAGTGCTCATCTAGCACCAAAAATGTGTGCGATCACACTCATAACCAAGACAGACAATACATAGCGATAAGTGTCTAAGTGAACCCAACAAACGCGTGATGTCATACCTCACTAGTCAAAGGTGTGCCAGTTGTCAGGGTACTGATTACCCCAGTGGATACGAGAAACAAGGAAACAGTTCCTCTGGTTAAAGCGTAGTAAGTTACACTGAAGATACTGCACTGAAACGAAAGTTTTGTAATAAAAATGGGAAAAGAGATATAAAGGCAGAGGCTTACACCGCGACGAAATTGTGTCTGGCCTCATGGTTAACGTGGGGATGGATGCTGACTTTAGTCAAACTCTGCGGAGAAGCATAAAATGTTAAGTAAAGGTAAGAATCTTCCCTTTAGAAAGGTTGTAAAGCGGAGCCCACCCGTGTACTCACTTCATCAAGTCATGCCATCCGCTGCTCAAACCTGCGATGTGACCCCATCAGAAAACCCGAGGATAGTGAAACCGGCGTCCTCGCGGTCTATAACAAAACCCAGAGGCTTCCGGGTATGTCACGTGATCGGGCTAGAGGCGTACTGCGTGATGACATCAGAAGTAAGTAAAGGCTTTGGACAAAGCCAAGGGGGCATATCAGAAAGAGACTGTCTGTTAAGATAGACAGGCAATCACTGTCTCTATCGAAAGGAGGGAGAAATGAGAAAAAATAGGCATAACATGATATTGTTAGAATCGGCATGTGTGCGCGACACATCATCTCATTGTATAGATAAAGACAGATTTAGAGGAAAACTGGAGGGTCGACTTAAGGTCACAGATAGAGGATAATAATGGCATGAACCTGGTAGATGGCATGTGATCATGGATGCCAACAGGGAGATGATAATCACAATTGTAAAAAGTGGCAGTAAATACTGCCGTAAAAGCATAAAGAGTACCCGTCATGTTGTTATTAGGGTATGCTGACATGGTAAGTGTATATTGACAAGCTAGTGTAGTACCCGCACAGAGTGAAGTTGATAGTAAATGCCAAAAGGAAAGTCTATACTCCAAACTGTCTATCTTAATAGAACACTATTCCACGGAATCCCATCATTCAACCCGTTCTTTTGAGTTGACAGTCTGTAGACCCATCTCTGTTCCTTTTCAAACAGAAACCTGTTGGACTGATCCCCGGGTCTTATACTTTCAATGATTGTCCATCTTAAGTCATTAGTGGTGTGGTTACTTTGGAGATAGTGTTCAGTCAATTTAGTTGTGATTTTCTTGCATCTAATGGTACTGCGATGCTCGCAGATCCGCTGTTTCACTTTTCTTCCAGTCATACCAACATAACGAAGCCCACATGGGCAGGTGATTAGGTAGACCACATTGGTACTATTGCAGTTTGTGTGCGTCCTCTGAGTCCAGACCTTGCCTGGTTCCAAGTTAAGAGTCTTACTAGTTGTGGTCAGATGGCACACACTACAATTGCCGCATGGAAAATGACCTGTGATGTTCGGCATACCCCAAGCATTCAGGACAGTAGGTTGCATAACCTGTTTCTTGGTCCTAGGGCGAGTGGAAACCAGAGTATCCTTAAGGCTTTTGGCCTTCTTGAACGAAAACATAGGTTTTGCCCAATTGAGGTTCCCTGTGTTAATGATATTCCAGTGTTTGTTAATAGCACGTGTTACCTGGTTAGAAATGGTACTATATGTAGTGACACAGGTAAGAGGGATGTTGGAGTTAGTGTTCACCTTGTTTTCCAGCAACGTGTCTCTGTGTTGATTACGTGCGCGTTTCTGACATGTTGTGATCAATTTTTCGGGGTAACCTCTCTCAATTAGTTTGTTAGACAAATCAACTGCTTGGTTCCTGTAATCCGACAGTTTACTGCAGTTTCTTCTCAATCTGAGGTACTGCCCATACGGGAGATTCTCCCTCAGAGGTCTAGGGTGAAAACTCTCGAACCTAAGCAGGTTGTTTTTAGCCGTTGGTTTATGATATGTCTTGGTTTCTAGTTTCCCATTCTCTTTGGTAATAACAATGTCAAGAAATATCATACTTTCATTGTGGAATGAATGGGTAAACTTAAGGTTCCTATCGCAGGTGTTGATCCATGCGATGAACTCCAAGAGACTGTCATTCGGTCCTTGCCAGATGGCAAGGACATCATCAATGTATCTTTTCCAGAAGACCAGGTGTGGTGCAAAGGGATTGGCCGCATTCAATATGTATTTTTCTTCAAAATCAAAGACATAGAGTCCAGCCACACTCGGAGCGAAGGTGCTTCCCATAGAAGTACCTCCTATTTGGAGATATAGCTTTCCCTCATACTCAAAATAGTTCTTTTTCAATGCCAGTGTGGCGCACTCGAGGATAAATTGTTTAGGGGTATTAAAAGGCCAATCACTATGTTCTAAGGCTTTTCTCAGTACCTCCAGTGTATCGTCCTGGGGTATACTCGTATAGAGACTTTCGATATCAAAAGATACCAAGATGGTGGATTCATTAACCGTTACTTCTTTCAGAAGATTGAGTAAACTTTTGGTGTCTTGTAAGTAGGTGGTTGTCTTTTGTACAATTGTTTTGAAGAAGAAATCACAAAAACGAGAGAGGGGTTCTAACAGAGAGCCTATTCCAGACACGATGGGTCTGCCTGGGGGTGGATCCCTGTTTTTATGCATCTTTGGCAAAGTGTAGAAATATGGAATTTTCTCATCACACTTAGTTAAAAAATCTGCCTCGTGTTTAGAAATGAAGCCACTGTACTCCGCACCTTCCACCAGAGTATTTATCTCGGATTTTAGTGCTTGCGTGGGATCAGAGGTAAGTAGGGTGTAATTGGTTGTGTCCGCTAAAAGCCAACAACATTCCGCTTGATAAGCGGACTTATTTTGCACCACCACACCTCCACCTTTGTCCGCTGGTATTATTATGATAGTATCACAGTTTTTCAGCTCTGCCACAGCTGAATTCTCCTCTTTGGTCATATTAAAAAAGGTTTTTTTGTTTCCATGCGTTCTACGTCATTGAACACTGCTTGTTCAAAAGACAGAATCTCAATGGGGGTCGTGTGAATAGGAGGTACAAAGGTAGATTTTAAACGGAGACCTGTGTCATGAGACTCCTGTATGGGGGTAGGGTCACTTCGGCCCTCAAAGAAAGCTTTCAGTCTCAGTTTCCTAAAGAAACCAGATAATTCACAGTGTAGACCGAATTTGTCAACATTAGCAGTGGGGACAAATCCCAAACCCTTATTCAGAACCCCTTCCTCGACATTGGAAAGTGGTCTCGATGAAAGGTTGGTGACTAAGCCCTGGGGGTGCTTGGCCCTGCCTGTGGATCCCGAGTCCTGCTCCTCGTGTGATTGCCCACTGGATCTTCTTCCTCCCAATGCACTTGATTTTGTCCTTTCCTGCGACCCCTTCCTCTTCGGCCCCTGCCTAAAAAAGGCGGCCTGAAAGAGTTCTGTTGGAACAGTGGTTGTGGAATAGGTGGTTGCCAGCCAAACATCGGGTACGGATGGTGGGGATTATAGGGGCCTTGATAGCCCATTGCGGGGGGACCTTGATAACCCATAGCTGGTGGGCCGTTGTAATTAGGCCAAGGCATAGGTGGTCTATACTGTCTTCTTTGTCCATTAGACCTCCCACTGCCTGTGCTAGAACCGCTACTGGCAGTAGAGTCATTACTGGATGCATCGGAAACCCTGTCGTTGTGAGAAGGTGCGATGTATTCAGGGTCAGAGTAGGGATAAACTTTAGTATAGGAGAACTTTTTAAGATCCTTATGAAATTTCTGTGCTTTCTGTTGAGTTAAGTTCTCCTTATACTCATTGATCTCCTTATTCAGTTCATCTAGTTTCCTTTTATAACCAGTAATTGTCGTTTTTATCTGGTTTTCAGTAAGTGTAATTTCTATCATCATTGCCTCAGATAGTCTAAGTGCTGTTTTTATAATCAGAACAATCCAGTCGCGTGTGCATCGCCACGCGATCTGTGCCCAATCTTTCCGAAACGCTGGATCTTCAAGAAAAATGCGTGGTGCATTCGTGACTAATAACCCCTTGGGTGCGGTGTTGTTACGTAAATACTCGGTGAGTATTGTACCATGTAGTATAGTTCTTACCCTGTTCTTTTTATTTCTGTCAGTTTTTCGCAGTCCGTTATCTGTGAGACCGTTTGTGCTATGCTTGTATCCGCAAAGAGAGAGGAGTCGCCAAGTAAGGCATCAACCTCCTCACTAGAATAAGACAGGCCTTGATTCTCACCCATGATGAGAATAAAGAAACTCTCACAGCTGTGCGCTGCCTGAACTACGTGAAACAATAAGAGAGAGGGAGGGTATTTAAAGGGGTACTCCTAGTCCCCTGAAAGTTACCTGAAAAAACAAATTGAAGGAGTATGCCCCAGAGAGCTTAAGGATGTTACGGGAAGTGTAGATGAAGAAAGGACCAAAGAAAATTTCTTTTGGTTTTAAAAGACCCCTCACTCACCAACCTAGTTGGTGACATGCTTCATCATTGGGGTCCCACCCGAGTAGCCGAATGCCACTCGGGTGTGCTACGACACCTGATTACAGTGGAGCGGGTATTTTGAGTGAATCAGTGAAGTGGTGATCATAAAATTGTCTTTATTGTACTCCGTTACTTTTATTATGGAGCAAGTAAGACAAGGTTAAAAATAAGTACACACAAGTATTACCATAAAGGACCTACTTGTCCAAAGGTAAAAACTATTGGTGGTGAGAAAGTGAAAAGAAATGAGTGGGTCTACATGTTTCAACCTACAGTGTGTATTACTAGGTTTTCATCAGGACCTGTGACCCGGGTGGTATACACACGCTAAGGTGTACCCTACCCTTGGTCACAATTGAAATACCATACTGTATACTCACAGAATGGGAACCCTTTCAGTCTTCAGGAAAGGAAACAATAAAATTCTGGAAAGAAAAAACACATTGATACCATGCCGCTAATCTAAATCTAAATCCGTATTTGTAAAGCGCGAACTACTCACCCTTACGGGTCTCAAGGCGCTGGGGGCCATCGTGGAAATTAAGTGAGCTATTGCCCAGAGTCACATGGTGCTGAGCTGAGCTGCCGCCGGAGCCAGGGATCGAACCGTGAACCCTGTGCTCCGAAGTCAGCTGCCCTGGCCGCTGCACCACACCTCTCCAAGCGGATGGCATGACTTGATGAAGTGAGTACACGGGTGGGCTCCGCTTTACAACCTTTCTAAAGGGAAGTTGGTGCCGGCGGCTGGAAGTGGGGGCTCGGGAACCTGGGTCTCCTCCGAGATGATGACTCCGGAGCGATGACGGAGTCCTGGCCGCCATCTTGCTGAGGTCCGGACCGGGCCTTCTTGCGGCGGGCCTGGGCCCCTGGCGGTGAAAGCGGCGAGGGCGAGGAAACCGCGGAGGTGTGAGGCCCACCCCCGCTGTGCACGGCGAGAGACGAGCTCCCCTGCTGAGTGAGGAGGGCCCGGGGGGCTTGGGGGGAGCCCCGGCGAGGAGGCCTTCGCGCTGCCCGGGGAGAAGCATCAGCCTGCGGCCCAGAGGTAAGCCCCGGTCGCCCACCGGATCGGGTGGGGAGGGCGGCAGCAGCGATAGGGGGAGAGCGGCGAAACCCCGGGGGGGGAAGAGGCGGTGATCTAGTGGGGCGTCCTGAGGGGAGTGTCCACCCCTGCAGAGACAGCTCGTGAAGCCGGGACCCCCCCGATTCCGCATCCCCCGGAGCCGGTTGGCGCCAAATCAGGAAGCCCTCCCCTGGAGCTCGGAGGAGGCACAGACGCCGTAGAGGACCGCCACTGGCACGAGAGTCAGGCTGGCTATTCCTTAGGGAAGTGTCGAAAGGAGAGGAGATGGAGGCCTGATCTCTGCGGACTGCTTGGGGCCCCTTGGCTCGGAGGTTTACCAGGCGCACTGTTGCTGACTCTCCCGACTCGTCTGGCTCTGGCGCCCCCAGAGCCGAGGCTGGGAGCGAGTGGGCGGGCTGGGCCCTGGTGTGTGGGTGGCCCCCTACCCCGGAAGAGTAGCACTGCTGCAAGACGCTGCCTGGGCCCTGAGGGAGTCTGGTTTGGATCGCCGGGGTCCGCTGGGGTATGGCCCTGGTGAGTGCCGGGGGCACGGCGAGCGAGCGAACGACACACCTGGGAGACTCGCGGCTGGGAGGTGAGAGACCTGGGAGGCTGTTGGCGGCCGGAAGAGCGGGCGATCAGGAGGCCGGACCCGCCATCTTGTGAAGCGGCGAGGCTGTGCCCGAAAGGCC
The DNA here is from genome assembly GCA_963921515.1 of Calotriton arnoldi. Taxonomy (NCBI): domain Eukaryota; kingdom Metazoa; phylum Chordata; class Amphibia; order Caudata; family Salamandridae; genus Calotriton; species Calotriton arnoldi. The sequence continues at coordinate 714,361 of CAWUFW010002539.1, forward strand.
GAGTGACGCCGATGGAGGGAACAAGCGCCCGCAATTGGCAATCTGCGAATCCCGCATAGAGGAGTCACTGCGCCGGAAGGGTGAGGACTGAGTTCCCCGGTACGCCGGAGCCCGGCGGCGACGCACATCGCTGGGGGGCCGTGGGTCTGGAGACAGAGACACGAGAGCTGCGGAGGGATCTGCGAGGAGCGGCGATAGCCTGCGACACCGGGGGAGTCAGGCGGAGGCGGCCTGCTGGTGGACGGCCGGAGCGGCTGCAGCCCGGGAGAGACATCGGACTCCCAGAAGGTGAGGAGCGGGGGGTGTAGATCCCGGGGGAGAACGTGACAATGCTGGGAGGAGTGTAAAGCCCCGGGATCATAGAAAACCCCAGGGACGCAAAGGGTGGCCTGTTCGCCCGACCACAAACGAGGAGGTGCAGCGGTCATAGGCAGTGAGCCATAGCGCACAAGAGGGCACTCGAGGCCATAAGTGACGAGAAGCTTTGGCCTGATAGACCGGGACTTGCATCAAGCTGGGGTGAAGGCCGTGCTTCTGGGAATGGCCTCCCACCCCATGTAATCGCCCTGGTGAGCCAGCGCCCCACAGCCTACGATAACGCCCTACTGAAGCAGGGGTGAGAGAGGAGTCCAGGAGGGAGAGGGCAACAGCAGACAGAACGGGTTATTGTGAGCCTGGGAGCCCTCATGAAACAACCCCCAAACTAACCACTAAATTTGTAAAGGAGCCTGGATGGGGGTGTGGATCGGGGGCGCCCTGTTGAAGAGAGCGGGCCGGAGTGAATGCTATCCGGCAGCATATAGCTCCTAAGGGAACCCTGCGGCCTACCCAGGGGCTGGAAAGGGGACTGGTATTGGGCTGCACGGCGATACCGGCGACGACCGCACTGAGACAGATATCAACAGCATGACCAGGCCTCGCACGGGGAAGTCTGTAGCGACCCCCGCCACCAAGGACACATCGGTCAAGGATTTGTGGCACAAACGCGCCCCATCGCCTTTACCAGAGGCCTCTGACATGGCGTCCGCCCTGAAAGACCCCGACCACGATACTATCACACAGGCAGTGCTGGCCACTTTTCTGCAAGAGATGAAATCGGAGATTTCCTCCCTTAAGACAGAGGTCAAAACGTACTTGACGGATGTACGAAGAGATATTACTGAAATTGGAAATCGGGTGGATGATATGGAGCGCACCATAGACTCTCGCACAGAGGACCTGGAAGATATCCGTCGCAGAGTCCAGGCACTAGAAGAACAGAACGTAGAGCTCCAGATCAAACAGGAAGATTTAGAAAATCGGAGCCGCCGGAACAACGTCCGTATCCGGGGGTGCCACGGGGGCGGAAGGAACGGACATACTCACATACGTGGCGGACCTGCTCCAGGCCATCCGAGGCGATGAGGATGTCTCCCCCCGACGCTAGATCGGGCCCATCGAGTGGCTCCCCCGCGAGGTAACCCCAACCTGGTCCCTGACATCCTGACCAGAGTCCACTTCTATGCCGAAAAAGAGGCAATCATCCGGGCCTCCAGGGCGCACGAGAAGCTGGAATACGGGGGCCATACAATCCAGATCTTTCAGGACCTCTCGCCCATCACTCTGCGCCGCCGTAGGGACTTCCGGCCAGTGACGGCCAAACTGAAAGCGTCCAACATTAAATATCAATGGGGACACCCTTTCGCTATAAATTTCCAATGGGAGGGACGGCGTCGATCCATACGCTCATTGCGGGAGGCACTCCATCTGCTGCACCTTTCACGGGACTCACGGCCATCCTCGCCCTCCCCTGCTGACTCGGCCTCCCAGGTGTCACTGCGCCCGGAGTGGTCCAAGGTACAACGCCACGGCTCGGGATCATCGGTAGCCCACTCGGCTTCTAGCCAAGCTAAGCAAGACATTATACGCCACCTGAAAGCTCTAGAAGAACCCCAGCCGAGGGCAGAGAAGAGGTCTGGCCAAGCGCTCCCATCGACCGAGGGCCCAGGAAGTGGAGAATGAACTGTGCTCACCACCTGTATACCGCGCCCTGCTGAGTGGGCCTATTGATCACGCATACATTCCTACTCTGGAGGACAAAACATGCCCCCGAGCTGCGACAACCCAGGTCTACTTATAACAGGGGCAATGGAGGAAACAAATACGCACTGTGCACGGGACTTTCTTTCTTTAAAGATGGCCCCTGGGGTCCTTGTGACCCAAGGGGAACACACAGCCTGAACTGGCCTCTCAAGTCAGGACAGACCCCCACATGCTACTACAGTCATAGACGAACAGTGGTCACATTCACTACGATTTAAACGACCGGCTCTCCTGGACTAGCAAACTGGAGGCGGCGAGACATCTCCCATCAGTAGATCACAATGTTATGTGTTACCATGTTATAGTTTGTTATTACAGGACCCTATCCATTGAGGGATGCTTAGTATAGAAAATAGGTCCACTGAAACCCACTCTATTGGGGCTTGTCTTCATTGAATGTCCCGCCCCCGACCCATAGTTCAACACTGGGTAAACACTTGTGCCTGGCCCCCTTGACAGCCTTTCAAAGACATTGACAGCAACAACGACGTATTGTTATATATACGTACCATATACTCGATATCCTAGGCTACAACCATGCCTTACTACACTGATACCCACATACAATTGGACCCGGGACACAAGAGCCCCCAGCGTCCCAGGGTAGGGGCTCACTCCCCTGATATAATATGAGAAGAACACCTGGATAGGCTCCCCAACCTCACAACCAAAGTAAACAGAATAGATGGCTCCCCGGGGGACGGTAGCTGCCCCGGCTGTTAGGTACTACGTTCCCCCCCACCATGTCCTTAGTCCAAATGAGGAGTGACTTCCTCAGAGCCGCCCTGGTTCACACCAATGGGCCGCTCCAGGACCGGACAGGTTCTTTATGGCCCAGTTGGCCATTATGTTGCTGGTTAATTTTTATTATTTGGTTTTTCTATCTCCTGTCCTTTCAAATTTCTCTTTCTCCACTCGCACAGGCCTGGGAGGACCTGGGCATGCATGCGGGACTCCACCCTGATTTGCTGGTCGGACTGTTGGGGACAGGCTTGGGTGCCGGGTGTCTACCTAAGAGGAGGAAATGGTGGATGTGTGCTACGCTCCCTGCCGAAAGGTGTCCACTTAGCGAGAGAGGGCCTCGGGATGGGGGCAGGAGGCAAAGAGATGGCATTGTCGGATCGTGCTCCATCCTACTGGACCAATGGCACAACTTAAATGCATGACCCTAAATGTTAGGGGCCTGAATTCCCCGAACAAGCGAAGACAAATCTGGAGGTATCTCCTCCTACGCGACCCTGATATTATCTTCCTACAAGAGACCCACCTCCTCTCGGCGGATGTTTCGCGTATGTCACACCCTAGATATCCGGTACAGGTATGGGCCCATGCACCAACTAAGACTGCGGGGGTAGCAATCCTTTTCAAAGCCGGCACCCCAATAACAATCAGCCGTACTACACGCGATAGAGAAGGTCGGTATCTTAAGACGGCAATATTAGCTCGGGGCAACCCCTGTTGCTAGTCAATATATACGCCCCTAATCAGGCGCAAGATAGCTTTCTCAGAGATCTCCTCCGCTCACAAATATCCCAGGAGGATGGACCCGCCATCATTGGAGGCGACTTTAATTTAGTATGGGACCCGGGCTTAGATCGCACCGCTTCCTCATATCAAGGTACCGGAGCTATGTCCGCGACACTTAAGCACGACATACAGGCTCTTGGTCTAGTAGATGCATGGCGATACAGAGAACCGGACACGCGGGACTACTCCTTTTATTCCCATGTACATCGATCTTACTCCCGCATTGACTACTTTTTTATTTCCCAGACACTTACAAGAGCCTTGGAATCGGCGGACATCTCAGATATATCGGTTTCTGATCACGCCCACGTGGAGATAACCCTGGCGGGACTGGGCAGACCCTTGGGCTCCACTCCACGTTGGCGTCTTCCTCCTCGGGTCCTGCGGGATCCGGTGGACGTAGACGAAATAAAACAAGCCATACTATCCTATTTCATTCATAATGACCTACCGGACACCCCGATTTCTCTCCTATGGGACGCCTTCAAAGCTACCATTAGGGGCACTATCACCTCTATTTCTATAGCTCGACGAAGGGAGGCTAGACTGGTAGAGGACAACCTCGGTCGAGACATTAAAGCGCTAGAGCGGCACACTCACATAACGCCCTCTTTAATTGCGAAGAAAAACTTGCTTCACTCCGGGGACAACTAAAGGCCCTAAGGGTAAATAAGGCAGAACACTCCCTTCTCGCCCTAAAGCAAAAATTCTATGGGGGGCAACAAAGTGGGCTCCATGCTGGCACATCGCCTCCGCCTTCAGATATCCCGTAACCACATTGCCAAAATCACTTTGCCGGGCGGGGGTGGGCCATCGAGGAAAGTGCCAAACAAAAGGAATTCCTCGAGTTCTTTTCTGATCTATACGGGGCTGCGGACACCTGTGTGGACCGGATAGAACCCTTCCTGGACGAGAGCCCCTGGCCACCTCTGGACACCCACCACCAGCAGCAGCTAGAGGAGCGCATCTCAGCGGAAGAGCTACTACACGCTCTAAACAGTATGCCTTCGGGGAAGTCACCCGGCCCTGATGGCCTGACGCTGGCCTTCTACCGCCTCTTTCTCCCAGAACTTCGAGCGCCTTTGATACGCCTTTTTAACTCGTTTACTGATACCGGAGCTGTGACACCGACAATGGCTGAGGCGGAGATTGTTCTCATTCCAAAGCCCGGGAAAGATCATACTGCATGCGCATCGTTCCGCCCGATCTCGCTCCTAAATGTCGACGCCAAGCTCTATACTAAAATCCTGTCTCGTCGTCTGGCTCCTCTCCTACCGAGTTTAATTGAACCTGATCAAGTAGGCTTTATACAAGAACGACAGGGAGCGGATAACCTACGGAGAATAGCCCATCTAATACAAAAGGTCCAACACCAAGACAGGCCGGCCTTCTTACTCTCCCTCGACGCCGAGAAGGCCTTTGACCGGGTCGATTGGTCATTCCTTCGGGCGGTTCTCCGCCGCATAGGACTAGGACCTCTCATGATAAAACGCATCATGGCACCGTATGCGGACCCCAAAGCGCGGATCCGGGTGAATGGAATTTTGACCTCTTCTTTTTCCATCCAAAGGGGCACTCGTCAGGGCTGCCCATTATCACCCCTGCTCTTCGCGCTCGCCGTGGAACCCCTGGCGATTGCTATCCGACGATCAGAGGATGTTAAAGGAGTCCGCATGGGCGGGGTGGACCATAAGATCGCCCTCTTCGCGGATGACCTACTGTTGACACTCACGGAGCCTGCGACCTCTCTTCCGGCGCTCATTGCCACCCTTTCCTACTTTGAGTTAGTATCGGGGCTCAAGGTTAATCTTACCAAATCGCGGGCACTTAATCTTACTCTTCCCCCCCAGCAGTTAGACGAACTCCAGGCAGTCAACCCTTTCCAATGGGCCTCAAAATCCATACGCTATCTGGGGATCAATATCACAGCTAATCTGGACACTTGGACGCAGGCTAACTGGCCTGCCTGTAGAACTACTGTACGAGAGGATCTCCGCCGATGGAAAGCGTTACCCCTCTCTTGGCTAGGACGCCTTAACGCAGTGAAAATGTCCATACTCTCAAAGGTCCTATACATATTTCAGGCGCTCCCGACGCCAATTCCACATAGAGACATCCTGGGCCTTCAGAGAGAAGTGGTCAACTTCATATGGGGAGGAGGACGACCGCGGCTGTCTACCAAGGTTCTGATGCTACCACGAGAACGTGGAGGCCTAGCATGCCCGGATTTCCTGGCATACTATTGGGCGTCGCACCTGAGGTATATATCGGAGTGGTCGGTGCGGGCAAGTGAAAAACACTGGTTTCACATGGACCGAGCAGTGGCCTGTCGCCCGTTGTGGGACCTAGCTTGGCTAAAAAGAGCGCTCGACATCCCAGTGCTTATATTGCCACGCCCACACGCACGGTATTAGAAATATGGGATAGAATAGCGATACACCGGGGTCTTGCATCGTTCCCCTCTCCCCTCACTCCGGTGGCACTCAACGCAGACTTTCCCCCAGCCTCCAGCATAAACTCGTTTCGAGGATGGGAAACAGGGGAGTGTCGCATCATTGAACAACTCTTCGAGAACGGGATGTTCAAGTCATTTGAACAGTGTCGGGCGGATTTTAATCTCCCAGTGACTGCTCGGCTAGAATACTTTCAGGTCCGCCATTGGCTTCGGGCCCCATCCAGTAGGGAGGGAGCCACGCGACAGCTGACAGCATTTGAACTTTTGGTTAGGGCGTTCGATGGGTCTAAAGGCCTAATCTCTCGGACCTATAAGGTCCTTCAACAATCTCAGGAGGTCACGCCTCACACCTACCAGCGCCAGTGGCAGAGAGACATTGGGAGCGAGATTCTTCCTGACCGGTGGGCTCAGCTCTGGAGGGATATCCGGCGCATACTGCGAAGTATGCCACAACAAGAATCGGCATACAAACTTATGACACGCTGGTACTATACCCCTCTTAGGCTGCAGAGAATGTTCCCTGGAGTTACCCCTAACTGTTGGCGTTGCTTGGCGGCTCAGGGATCCTTCATTCACATCTGGTGGGAGTGCCCACTTATTATTTTATATTGGTCGGAGGTGCAACAGCACATTAGGGCAGTGGTAGGGTTCCCCCTCCCCAACGATCCAGAGATTTTCATTTTGGGCCTTCGCCCGACCACACTCAAAGCCATGACACATATGGCCTGGCGCTTGATATTCCAGATGTTTACGGCAGCGAAACAAGTTATCGCAGCCCACTGGAAACAGGCCCACACGCCCTCCACAACTCTGTGGTTTACGAGACTTTGGCAGGTCATGGCAATGGAACTCCTTACCCACCGACTGACACACACAGATGCCAAATTTCAGCGCACCTGGCAGCCCTTGATCCAATACCTGACCCGGCTGGAGCACACTAGAACTATGCCTCCGCGGCTTCGCGCCCTTCAACTCTTTGACGACCCAGTTCTCCCCAGAAGGGATACCGACGAATTGGATACAGCCTAAGCGCACAACAGCCATATAAGCCCTCCCGATGCTTGGTGCCCGTGGGCGGGTCCCCACCCGACCGAGAACTGACCCAGCATGCCTCCGGATTCCTCTTCCACGCGGGTCCTTCGACCAGTGAGATGTTAGCCCTCTGACTACCACTTTCGGCCTCCTTTTTTTTTCTATCATCTATTTTCCTCTCTTTTCTAAGTTCATTTGTTTTCTCTCCTGCTCAATCTTTATTGCAAAGCCGACGAACCAGCATGTCCAGCTGCCCATATACCATCTTGTTGCATGAGATGCGACCATTTAACGACATTTTCTCCCTTCGCTTATGGGTGGCAACGACACGCAGCGCGCAAAAAGGCAGCAAACCCAGGGATCTAAACATAGTGATAATGGTACAAAGGGTGAATTTGATATTACGACACTTGAGATATAATAGCGATAGCGTAGGAGGATAGGAAAGCTAATAACCAATAACTGTCGAGAATTAAGTAATATTCGCATATGTTTTTTTACCTCACTATCTATCACTCTCCTGTACGCGGCCGGCCCAATGTGGTTGTAGGCGGCTTGCTGTGTTTTCCCTTACCCAGTCGTAAGAGTTACTGCCTCGATAATTTGCACTGCCGGCCCTGCTGGGGATGTAGGCGGAATGCAGTGGAGAGAGACTTTATTTTTTTCTAATAAAGTTGTTTTTTAAAAATCAAAAAAAAAAAAAAAAAAAAAAGCTTTCATCACTGCATTACAAGAGAATTGATGTTTTGAGATCTTCAAAGTACAGTGGAACAGATGAACGTTAATGCCTTCCAAACCCTTTAATCCAATGCACCAGTATAAGCTGGGGAATGTTAGATGGGAAACATTGAAAATGTGTTGATGTTAGTTTTCGGTTTGTTGCTTGTAATGGCTTCTAATAAAATTGAATGTTTACCACTTGGTAAACACAAAAAAAAAACAAAAAAAAAAGTAACGGAGTACAATAAAGACAATTTTATGATCACCACTTCACTGATTCACTCAAAATACCCGCTCCACTGTAATCAGGTGTCGTAGCACACCCGAGTGGCATTCGGCTACTCGGGTGGGACCCCAATGATGAAGCATGTCACCAACTAGGTTGGTGAGTGAGGGGTCTTTTAAAACCAAAAGAAATTTTCTTTGGTCCTTTCTTCATCTACGCTTCCCGTAACATCCTTAAGCTCTCTGGGGCATACTCCTTCAATTTGTTTTTTCAGGTAACTTTCAGGGGACTAGGAGTACCCCCTTTAAATACCCTCCCTCTCTCTTATTGTTTCACGTAGTTCAGGCAGCGCACAGCTGTGAGAGTTTCTTTATTCTCATCATGGGTGAGAATCAAGGCCTGTCTTATTCTAGTGAGGAGGTTGATGCCTTACTTGGCGACTCCTCTCTCTTTGCGGATACAAGCATAGCACAAACGGTCTCACAGATAACGGACTGGGAAAAACTGACAGAAATAAAAAAGAACAGGGTAAGAACTATACTACATGGTACAATACTCACCGAGTATTTACGTAACAACACCGCACCCAAGGGGTTATTAGTCACGAATGCACCACGCATTTTTCTTGAAGATCCAGCGTTTCGGAAAAATTGGGCACAGATCGCGTGGCGATGCACATGCGACTGGATTGTTCTGATTATAAAAACAGCACTTAGACTATCTGAGGCAATGATGATAGAAATTACACTTACTGAAAACCAGATAAAAACGACAATTTCTGGTTATAAAAGGAAACTAGATGAACTGAATAAGGAGATCAATGAGTATAAGGAGAACTTAACTCAACAGAAAGCACAGAAATTTCATAAGGATCTTAAAAAGTTCTCCTATACTAAAGTTTATCCCTACTCTGACCCTGAATACATCGCACCTTCTCACAACGACAGGGTTTCCGATGCATCCAGTAATGACTCTACTGCCAGTAGCGGTTCTAGCACAGGCAATGGGAGGTCTAATGGACAAAGAAGACAGTATAGACCACCTATGCCTTGGCCTAATTACAACGGCCCACCAGCTATGGGTTATCAAGGTCCCCCCGCAATGGGCTATCAAGGCCCCTATAATCCACACCATCCGTACCCGATGTTTGGCTGGCAACCACCTATTCCACAACCACTGTTCCAACAGAACTCTTTCAGGCCGCCTTTTTTAGGCAGGGGCCGAAGAGGAAGGGGTCGCAGGAAAGGACAAAATCAAGTGCATTGGGAGGAAGAAGATCCAGTGGGCAATCACACGAGGAGCAGGACTCGGGATCCACAGGCAGGGCCAAGCACCCCCAGGGCTTAGTCACCAACCTTTCATCGAGACCACTTTCCAATGTCGAGGAAGGGGTTCTGAATAAGGGTTTGGGATTTGTCCCCACTGCTAATGTTGACAAATTCGGTCTACACTGTGAATTATCTGGTTTCTTTAGGAAACTGAGACTGAAAGCTTTCTTTGAGGGCCGAAGTGACCCTACCCCCATACAGGAGTCTCATGACACAGGTCTCCGTTTAAAATCTACCTTTGTACCTCCTATTCACACGACCCCCATTGAGATTCTGTCTTTTGAACAAGCAGTGTTCAATGACGTAGAACGCATGGAAACAAAAAAACCTTTTTTTAATATGACCAAAGAGGAGAATTCAGCTGTGGCAGAGCTGAAAAACTGTGATACTATCATAATAAAACCAGCGGACAAAGGTGGAGGTGTGGTGGTGCAAAATAAGTCCGCTTATCAAGCGGAATGTTGTCGGCTTTTAGCGGACACAACCAATTACACCCTACTTACCTCTGATCCCACGCAAGCACTAAAATCCGAGATAAATACTCTGGTGGAAGGTGCAGAGTACAGTGGCTTCATTTCTAAACACGAGGCAGATTTTTTAACTAAGTGTGATGAGAAAATTCCATATTTCTACACTTTGCCAAAGATGCATAAAAACAGGGATCCACCCCCAGGCAGACCCATCGTGTCTGGAATAGGCTCTCTGTTAGAACCCCTCTCTCGTTTTTGTGATTTCTTCTTCAAAACAATTGTACAAAAGACAACCACCTACTTACAAGACACCAAAAGTTTACTCAATCTTCTGAAAGAAGTAACGGTTAATGAATCCACCATCTTGGTATCTTTTGATATCGAAAGTCTCTATACGAGTATACCCCAGGACGATACACTGGAGGTACTGAGAAAAGCCTTAGAACATAGTGATTGGCCTTTTAATACCCCTAAACAATTTATCCTCGAGTGCGCCACACTGGCATTGAAAAAGAACTATTTTGAGTATGAGGGAAAGCTATATCTCCAAATAGGAGGTACTTCTATGGGAAGCACCTTCGCTCCGAGTGTGGCTGGACTCTATGTCTTTGATTTTGAAGAAAAATACATATTGAATGCGGCCAATCCCTTTGCACCACACCTGGTCTTCTGGAAAAGATACATTGATGATGTCCTTGCCATCTGGCAAGGACCGAATGACAGTCTCTTGGAGTTCATCGCATGGATCAACACCTGCGATAGGAACCTTAAGTTTACCCATTCATTCCACAATGAAAGTATGATATTTCTTGACATTGTTATTACCAAAGAGAATGGGAAACTAGAAACCAAGACATATCATAAACCAACGGCTAAAAACAACCTGCTTAGGTTCGAGAGTTTTCACCCTAGACCTCTGAGGGAGAATCTCCCGTATGGGCAGTACCTCAGATTGAGAAGAAACTGCAGTAAACTGTTGGATTACAGGAACCAAGCAGTTGATTTGTCTAACAAACTAATTGAGAGAGGTTACCCCGAAAAATTAATCACAACATGTCAGAAACGCGCACGTAATCAACACAGAGACACGTTGCTGGAAAACAAGGTGAACACTAACTCCAACATCCCTCTTACCTGTGTCACTACATATAGTACCATTTCTAACCAGGTAACACGTGCTATTAACAAACACTGGAATATCATTAACACAGGGAACCTCAATTGGGCAAAACCTATGTTTCGTTCAAGAAGGCCAAAAGCCTTAAGGATACTCTGGTTTCCACTCGCCCTAGGACCAAGAAACAGGTTATGCAACCTAATGTCCTGAATGCTTGGGGTATGCCGAACATCACAGGTCATTTTCCATGCGGCAATTGTAGTGTGTGCCATCTGACCACAACTAGTAAGACTCTTAACTTGGAACCAGGCAAGGTCTGGACTCAGAGGACGCACACAAACTGCAATAGTACCAATGTGGTCTACCTAATCACCTGCCCATGTGGGCTTCGTTATGTTGGTATGACTGGAAGAAAAGTGAAACAGCGAATCTGCGAGCATCGCAGTACCATTAGATGCAAGAAAATCACAACTAAATTGACTGAACACTATCTCCAAAGTAACCACACCACTAATGACTTAAGATGGACAATCATTGAAAGTATAAGACCCGGGGATCAGTCCAACAGGTTTCTGTTTGAAAAGGAACAGAGATGGGTCTATAGACTGTCAACTCAAAAGAACGGGTTGAATTATGGGATTCCGTGGAATAGTGTTCTATCAAGATAGACAGTTTGGAGTATAGACTTTCCTTTTGGCATTTACTATCAACTTCACTCTGTGCGGGTACTACACTAGCTTGTCAATATACACTTACCATGTCAGCATACCCTAATAACAACATGACGGGTACTCTTTAAGCTTTTACGGCAGTATTTACTGCCACTTTTTACAATTGTGATTATCATCTCCCTGTTGGCATCCATGATCACATGCCATCTACCAGGTTCATGCCCTTATTATCCTCTATCTGTGACCTTAAGTCGACCCTCCAGTTTTCCTCTAAATCTGTCGTTATCTATACAATGAGATGTGTCGCGCACACATGCCGATTCTAACAATATCATGTTATGCCTATTTTTTCTCATTTCTCCCTCCTTTCGATAGAGACAGTGATTGCCTGTCTATCTTAACAGACAGTCTCTTTCTGATATGCCCCCTTGGCTTTGTCCAAAGCCTTTACTTACTTCTGATGTCATCACGCAGTACGCCTCTAGCCCGATCACGTGACATACCCGGAAGCCTCTGGGTTTTGTTATAGACCGCGAGGACGCCGGTTTCACTATCCTCGGGTTTCCTGATGGGGTCACATCGCAGGTTTGAGCAGCGGATGGCATGACTTGATGAAGTGAGTACACGGGTGGGCTCCGCTTTACAACCTTTCTAAAGGGAAGATTCTTACCTTTACTTAACATTTTATGCTTCTCCGCAGAGTTTGACTAAAGTCAGCATCCATCCCCACGTTAACCATGAGGCCAGACGCAATTTCGTCGCGGTGTAAGCCTCTGCCTTTATATCTCTTTTCCCATTTTTATTAAAAAAAATTCATTTCAGTGCAGTATCTTCAGTGTAACTTACTACGCTTTAACCAGAGGAACTGTTTCCTTGTTTCTCGACTCCACTGGGGTAATCAGTACCCTGACAACTGGCACACCTTTGACTAGTGAGGTATGACATCACGCGTTTGTTGGGTTCACTTAGACACTTATCGCTATGTATTGTCTGTCTTGGTTATGAGTGTGATCGCACACATTTTTGGTGCTAGATGAGCACTGACACCAGGTACATGCATTCTGTTTACGGGAACGATCTGGGTGCGAGATGCACGGATATGTTGATCCATGGATACATGATTAATTAGCGGCATGGTATCAATGTGTTTTTTCTTTCCAGAATTTTATTGTTTCCTTTCCTGAAGACTGAAAGGGTTCCCATTCTGTGAGTATACAGTATGGTATTTCAATTGTGACCAAGGGTAGGGTACACCTTAGCGTGTGTATACCACCCGGGTCACAGGTCCTGATGAAAACCTAGTAATACACACTGTAGGTTGAAACATGTAGACCCACTCATTTCTTTTCACTTTCTCACCACCAATAGTTTTTACCTTTGGACAAGTAGGTCCTTTATGGTAATACTTGTGTGTACTTATTTTTAACCTTGTCTTACTTGCTCCATAATAAAAGTAACGGAGTACAATAAAGACAATTTTATGATCACCACTTCACTGATTCACTCAAAATACCCGCTCCACTGTAATCAGGTGTCGTAGCACACCCGAGTGGCATTTGGCTACTCGGGTGGGACCCCAATGATGAAGCATGTCACCAACTAGGTTGGTGAGTGAGGGGTCTTTTAAAACCAAAAGAAATTTTCTTTGGTCCTTTCTTCATCTACGCTTCCCGTAACATCCTTAAGCTCTCTGGGGCATACTCCTTCAATTTGTTTTTTCACTGATCTCAATAACACCCATTGGGTCACCAAGATTCTGGTCTCCGAGACAGCTTTTTCTCCAGCTGCAAAAGGTACACCGCTTTCCATATCTAGACAATTCTCTCACCTGAACTCCGACACTCAAGACCCTCTTCAAGCTTCGGTTCTAAGTAAATTGCCCCAAATCATTCTTTGTGCTATTCAGTTCATATGTCTGATTCTGAACTCCTGAAAAACCTCCCCTCCCTAGAGAGAGTATCTGATATCAGTCAGGCAGTGAATCACTTCCTAATCACTGTGTCCAGTGGCAGCCTTGTGGTCCCAGAGATTTCTGGGACTACAGTTTTCCTCCATGCAGGCAGTGTCCCATGCCAAGATCTTATTGCATTCCTTGAAACTTCATCTGACAGAACATCAAGACGAGCTGCTAGACTGCCAGTCACAGCTTATCCCAATCCAGCTTATCTCTGGTCTTGAGCATGGAATGTGGACTCTCACACTGTTGGCATCTAGTTAGGATGCCTCATATGTTTGGTCATCCACAGCTTGTGGTCACAACTAAGGGGCCGATTCCGATCCGGGCCGGAAAACGTACCGACCGACTCGGAGCCGGAATTTATTCCGACCGACACGTACCGGTGCAGCCCGACCCGCAAAGTACGATGAAAAGCGTGCAAAATCCGACCGACTCGTACGGAACACAATACGAACGACCGAACCGCGCGGAAAACAGCTATCCGGCCGGAAAAGCACGCGAATGGAACCGACCGACACGCACCAGCAGAATCCCGAACGAAACGTACCCGCGAACTCCGACCCGCCAAGTACGATGCAACGCGTGGAAACCACGACCGAGTCACACGGAGCACAAGCCGTACGACCGACACGCATACAAAACAGCGAGCCGAAGCAACCCAAAACACCGCGACTTAGGCGTACGCAGCACATAAAACAGCACAAACACAGCGTGAACGACTCGGAGAAGCTCGCACGAGACAACTGCAGGGTCCGACTCGGTCAGAAGAACGTCTCCTACATGCACAAAAAGTACAAAGGGAAAAACACAAAAAAAAGGCCAAACAAGCAATTACAAAGCCAATAAATACTGGGGGGGGGAACAGGGAACAAAGACACACCCACAACTCCACCCATATAAAGGACACAAATCTCTACCATGATCCTTTGCAAATTAAAATTACCTGCCAGCACACAACACCAACAGACAGCAACCACACACACACTCACAGCTCATCCATCACACAAGCCACACACCATCAGCACCTCAACAAATAGCACCCTCACATACACCCAGAAAAACACACACTCACACACCCTCACTTGCACACCAACACACATCACTCACCACCACCACCCATCACCATGCCCCCCAAGAAGAATCCAAAGTTCCTAGATAGTGAATTGGAAGTCCTGGTAGATGAGATCCTCAGGGTAGAGCCACAGCTGTTTGGTACACTGGTCCAACAGACCCCCATGTCGCAGAAAACCAAGATGTGGGCGAGGATCGTCGACAGAGTGAACGCACAATCACCATGTTTGCACACAAAGGAAGACATCCAGAACAGGTGGTATGATGTGCGCAGGAGGGTCAGGGACCTACTGAAGAAGGATTACATCTTGAGCCAACACACCGGCAGTGGCCCTCCTGCCAAACCACTATACCTCAGGCCCTGGGAGGAGAAGGTGCGGGCCATCCTACCACCAGTGAGCGTATATGGACTAGAAAACATCCCAGAGCCTGGTGAGTACACAACCAATATACCCAATATTGTGTGACAATACACACACATCAGTGTCAAGGGGATAGTCAAACCATGCACCCTTAGCAAATACACAGCAACAAAAACAGAATCATCCCAAGATGTGTATGTCAGTCAGATAAACACAACACATGCCATCTCATAGTGATATGTAACTGTGTCATGACATGTACAAACCCTACAACAAATAAAGCTAGGCAGTGGCACAAATATAACCAACAAACACTGTCAGATATGTAGCCACCACTACAAAACCACCACACAGGGAATCCCACAGAAAGGAAGGAATTCTGTGTATGCTGGTCAAGTCAGTGTAGCCAATAGCATCATGGGAGTTGTAGTCACAGATATTGCCCACCCTCACAATACGCCCATCAACACCACTCTGAACCATGCTCACATCACAGGGAGTGGAAAACAACTGACAAGATGGCTGACACTGGCTACTGCTGTGGGGAGCACAAGGCCCTGCTGGGAACTGGGCACCAACCAACAGCAGGACACCACTGACTGACATCCTGAAAGACAACTTGCACTCCCTGCAATGGAAGCACGTTCCATGGTGGGATATCTGGCTGGGTGGGAAGGAGGACTGACAGCTATGACCATAGTTACCAGCAGCTCTCCCCACACACATCCCTAACACAAACTACACACAACACACCTGGGAAAATGCATTGCCTCACACTAAAATTAATTATCCCACAAAGAACCACCACCCTGGGTCATGCCGTGGGAAGCACAGTGACACACATGGGACTTGTAGCAAAACAAACGCCAGGACAACACTGTCAGCCATCCATTCAGCACAGGCACACTACCCCACAGGGAAGCAGAGTCAGAAGGAAGGAAGTATGGGCAAGCTGGGAAGGGGGTGGAGGCAATAGCATGATGGGAGTGGTAGTCACAGATATTGCTCACCCTCACAATTGGCCCATCAACACCACTCTGAACCATGCTCACATCACAGGCAGTGGAAAACAACTGACAAGATGGCTGACACTGGGTACTGCTGTGGGGAGAACAAGCCCCTGCTGGGAACTGGGCACCAACAAACAGCAGGACACCACTGTCAGCAACCTTGCCATTGCTGTCACACCCACACACAGTGAAGTACACTCAAAAGGAAGGAAGTATGGGCATGCTGGGAAGGGGGGTGAAGGCAATAGCATGATGGGAGTGGGAGTCACAGCTCAACATCCCTAAACCACATGGCCCAGCAGGCTCACACTGAAGCATGCACACCTCACAAAGAGTGGAAAGCCCCTCAAATATGTCTGACACCGGTGCTCTGTTGTGGGGAGCACAAGGCCCTGCTGGGAACTGGCCACCAACCAACAGCAGGACACCACTGTCAGCCATCTTGCCATTGCTGTCACACCCACACACAGTGAAGTACACTCAAAAGGAAGGAAGTATGGGCATGCTGGGAATAGGGGTGGAGGCAATAGCATGATGGGAGTGGTAGTCACAGCTCAACATCCCCAAACCACATGCCCCAGCAAGCTCACACTGAAGCATGCACACCTCACAGAGAGTGGAGAGCCCCATCAAAGATGTCTGACACCGGTGCTCAGTTGTGGGGAGCACAAGGCCATGCTGGGAACTGGCCACCAACCAACAGCAGGACACCACTGTCAGCCATCTTGCCATTGCTGTCACACCCACACACAGTGAAGTACACTCAAAAGGAAGGAAGTATGGGCATGCTGGGAAGGGGGGTGGAGGCAATAGCATGATGGGAGTGGTAGTCACAGCTCAACATCCCCAAACCACATGGCCCAGCAAGCTCACACTGAAGCATGCACACCTCACAGAGAGTGGAAAGCCCCATCAAAGATGTCTGACACCGGTGCTCAGTTGTGGGGAGCACAAGGCCATGCTGGGAACTGGCCACCAACCAACAGCAGGACACCACTGTCAGCCATCTTGCCATTGCTGTCACACCCACACACAGTGAAGTACACTCAAAAGGAAGGAAGTATGGGCATGCTGGGAAGGGGGTGGAGGCAATAGCATGATGGGAGTGGTAGTCACAGCTCAACATCCCCACACCACATGGCCCAGCAAGCTCACACTGAAGCATGCACACCTCACAGAGAGTGGAAAGCCCCATCAAAGATGTCTGACACCGGTGCTCAGTTGTGGGGAGCACAAGGCCATGCTGGGAACTGGCCACCAACCAACAGCAGGACACCACTGTCAGCCATCTTGCCATTGCTGTCACACCCACACACAGTGAAGTACACTCAAAAGGAAGGAAGTATGGGCATGCTGGGAAGGGGGTGGAGGCAATAGCATGATGGGAGTGGTAGTCACAGCTCAACATCCCCAAACCACATGGCCCAGCAAGCTCACACTGAAGCATGCACACCTCACAGAGAGTGGAAAGCCCCATCAAAGATGTCTGACACCGGTGCTCAGTTGTGGGGAGCACAAGGCCATGCTGGGAACTGGCCACCAACCAACAGCAGGACACCACTGTCAGCCATCTTGCCATTGCTGTCACACCCACACACAGTGAAGTACACTCAAAAGGAAGGAAGTATGGGCATGCTGGGAAGGGGGTGGAGGCAATAGCATGATGGGAGTGGTAGTCACAGCTCAACATCCCCAAACCACATGGCCCAGCAAGCTCACACTGAAGCATGCACACCTCACAGAGAGTGGAAAGCCCCATCAAAGATGTCTGACACTGGTGCTCAGTTGTGGGGAGCACAAGGCCATGCTGGGAACTGGCCACCAACCAACAGCAGGACACCACTGTCAGCCATCTTGCCATTGCTGTCACACCCACACACAGTGAAGTACACTCAAAAGGAAGGAAGTATGGGCATGCTGGGAAGGGGGTGGAGGCAATAGCATGATGGGAGTGGTAGTCACAGATATTGCTCACCCTCACAATTGGCCCATCAACACCACTCTGAACCATGCTCACATCACAGGGAGTGGAAAACAACTGACAAGATGGCTGACACTGGGTACTGCTGTGGGGAGCACAAGGCCCTGCTGGGAACTGGGCACCAACAAACAGCAGGACACCACTGACTGACATCCTGAGAGTCAACCTGCACCTACTGCAAGGGTGGCATGCTTCATGGTGGGATAACTGGGCTGGAGGGAGAAGGATGTCCGGATGTCAACCAAATACCACCAATGCTGGCCATGCACACACCTCAACATTCACATTGAAATGCTTCATGTTGTCAGGACAATGCGCTACACCAATATCAACAGCTGACTGTGACAACTTAGGACAATGCAATGTACAGGCCCGCATCCAGAGGTACAGTCACAACTGTCAGGTGTTTGAACCATTGATGCCTGTAGAAACATTACATACATTGTGTGTCTCTTCCAAATACAGGTGATGATGGGGACACAGCAGCAGACGCTGAGGAGTCCCTGTCCCAGGCTCCGGGGGACACTGAGCTCACTGGTGTGGAACAGCCTCTGCCCACCTCGGATGACGAAGACCTACCTGGCACCTCCGCAGTGAGTCATCATGCAGCACCAGCAGGACCACCAGCTGCACCCCCTGCACCCACCCCTCCAACAACTGCCAACACACAGACCACCCCTGCCGACACGGACAGACCAAGGACCACCACCACCAACAGCACACGGACCCCGGCCCAACGTGGAGCTACGGACAACAACACCAGCAACAACCCCCAAGGGGGCCCAGGGTCACCTGTGCGTGCCACCGCAGGTCCTTCACGTGTCGCCAGGGGTGGTGGGAGGGGCGATAGACATAGGTCGCTACTTGCAGAGGGGTCTGGACTGCATGATGACCCACAACTGGTACGCATAGCTGATGCGTACCAGACTAGCACCGGAGAGTTCAGCCAGGTAGTGGGGATCCTCAGGGACATTCAACAGCAGCAGGCTGCCCATCATGCCCGCTTGGACTTACACATGTCCCGCATGGAGTCCAAGTGGGACACAGTGCAAGAACAGACGGCGGTGCATAGGGACATATTGCAATGCCTCCGCCAGATTTGCACCAACATGTCAACACCTCCCTGTGTGCCCACAACATCTGGTGCTGCAACAACTGCAACTGCCACAGGGAGGGAGGATGACTCTGGCGGAGAGTCCCCTGCACCGCAGCAGCCTGCACTTGAGGGTCCCCCCCAAAGAAGAGGGGTCGTCCGAGGAAGGACAACTGAGAGGCAGATGGCCATGCACAACCCCCAGGAAGCCAACACCTGTTCTGGAAAATCACCTTTGTGCCCAAACTCTTCACCCTGTCGAATGCAACACAACTCTCCCACATGACATGGGGAGCTCAAGTTGGACCAATGTATCAGATGACTGTGGACTTTACTCTGGACATTTCTGCTACCAGGACTTCCAAATCATCTTGGAACTTTGGATTACAATCACAATGTACAGCACCCACCATCCTGTGCACTATACTCACACATGTATGTCAATAAACTCACTAATACACCATACTTGCCTCTGTTGTGACTCCAACGTTGTTTCTGAAGTGGAGATGATGATCTGTGAAATGACACTGTGCATGCTAACTGCTACAGCAAGTACAACACCGGCATGTGAGTCATGGCAAGGTGACACATATGAGGGAGACACACCACCAGGGCTACACAACACATACACACCAGGGCCATCTGACTCATCGCCTACACTGATGTTGCCAGGAAATACGGTGCAATGCACAGACCCAACACCTATTCACAGTCTGTGTCAACTAGCCCACTGGTGCAGTAAGCAAATGTCAGTCAGATGTGTGACCACAGACAACGCACATCACAAAGTGAAGCACAGGTTTATTACACATTTGCAACATGTTGTAACCACTACAGATGCAAGGTAATCCCACCTGGCAGTGGGCACACAGTCAACAAGTGTAGAAGAAAGGAAGTCCATGGGTGTGGCGCACATCACCTGTAGGGAAACGACAGCTACCACCCTGGAAGTTGATTCACGGTGTCGGGGGATCACAGTTGACCAAACAACTCTGAAAGTACCCTGTGAAGGACAGAAATGACACACAGTCAAAAGCACTGAAGAACAGGACAGAACTGCAATACTCATGCCCAATACATGTCACAAGAAACCCACCCAGAACCAAGTTAGCATGCCAACACTGTTGGGGAGTACAGACTACCTGTAAGGACACATCGCTGCACGCATCCAGTCAAGTAGCACATGGACACACTCAAACAGCACCAGAGCACCACCAACACATATCATGCAAACTCACATCATTGACATAACATCCCTGGATACTCACATTCAGCTGAAGAAGTTGGTGATGAGCTGTGTGCGGACATCACCCTCATCATCATCATCATCACTGGCATCGTGGTCCAGCCCAGGATCCTCCACAGGTGGCGGATGTTGGTCATCGTCATCCAGGATGAGAGGCAACTCCTTCCGCACTGCCAGGTTGTGTAGCATGCAGCAGACGATGACAATCTTGCACACCTTTGCTGGGGCATATGGGAGGGCCCCTCCTGTCTTATCTAGGCAGCGGAAGCGGCTCTTCAGGAGACCAAATGTCCGCTCAATCACTCTCCTGGTCCGACCATGTGCCTCATTGTAGCGCATCTGGGCTGGTGTCACAGGGTTCCTGAGGGGCGTCAGCAACCACGGCATGTTGGGGTATCCGGAGTCACCTACATACAGACAATTGCACATTAGCTGAGTTGGAAAAGAGGGTGGAACACTACATTGCAGAACACACACAATGGTACAAAGTCAGTTCACACCAACAAGCCAGGCAAGCTGGTTCCGCATCTGTGACATCATCCTCGGGATGCGACTACTCCTCATCACGTAGGCATCGTGTGCAGAACCGGGGAAACAGGCCCACACACGTGAGATGCTCATATCTGCAAGACATACCACCAGTGCATTGACCGAATGGTAGTGTTTACGGTTCCTGTATGCCTGCTCTTGGGCCTGTGGTGGTACCAAAGCCACATGTGTCCCATCAATGGAGCCAATGACATGCAGCATCCTCCCCAGGGCATAGAAGTCACTCTTCACGTCAGTGAGTTGTTGAAGTCTAGGGAAATAGATGTACTGGTTCAGGTATCTCAACATAGCCTCCAAAACATCGCGGAGCACACGGCTGAACATGGTCTGTGACATCCCACCAGCAGACGCCACAGTGTGTTGAAAGGTACCGGTGGCAAAGAAGTGTAGGGCTGCCATCACCTTCACCTTGGGGGTCAGCGCTGTAGGGTATGTCCGGCCAGGTTGCAAATGTGGGGCCAACCGCACCGTCAATTCCTCAATCAGTGGCCTGGTGAAGCGGTACCGTCGGATGCAGTCCCGTTCAACCACTGTTGCAAGGTCAGGGAATGGCTGATGGACAGCTGGTGCCCTGCAGTGCATAGGTGAAGAAAGAAAGATTGTCAGTCACCCCACATATGTGGCATAGACCAGACTCAATATCACATCATCATTACGAGACACAAGTACATGATGCGTGTGCCATTCCGTAAGGACATGTATGGCACCTACATGGCTAACATCTAACATCACAGTTCAACATGTTTCCTCAACAAGTCCCAGGTTGTGCTATGGGATATCATTAGGCTGTGTCACAGTACCCATGTACTGCTGTCACGTTCCAAACACACACCACAGTGACATGTGAGGACAGATGTGCCCCAGGCATCACAGCTCATCGACAGGTAGATTCCCAGGGACCCTGTATTGCCACATGGACACTGGCATGACATGGTTCATCATGAATACACCACAGCTAAACAACCATGACCCCCACAGGTAGTGGTCCCTGTTGCCTCGGCAGGACAGACATGGACGTCTGTGACACACACACGCACAACATCAAAGTCCATGCACAAACAACGTGGATGTGGAGACTGTCTCCCATTGTGCACATGGAATCAGAGACATTGTAAACACAACATGCACACAGACTGTGGCGGGCCATCACAATTGTGGCAATGGGTCACCCTGGGACGTACATACCGTCCCACATGGGACTCAGGGGGTATGTGACATGACATACACAACCGTGAAATGTGACCATGCCACATGCCCTGAAATGAACAGTTGCACACCACAGTGTTCATGTGCACAACACACCAAGGATTCTGTCCCCATGAACACGTGCAAAGCCTGGGAGTGGCTGCCCCCAAGTGCCACCCAAAAAACAACATGTTGACCCCCATACACGGAACAGGTAATGCAGCCTTACATGCCTTAGGATAGAGTGTGGACAGGCTATGGTGTTGTAGGTGTGCCCCTCACTCCCTGGGAAGTATATGGGGCTGCCATATGTTCACCTGTGACAGGCATGGTGACATATGCGTGTGACCTGTCCAGGGACGCGTTGTAGAGCAATGGACCGATCGGTGTGCCCGGCCGGCCCATTGCATTGTATGTGAGCGGGTACGCGTTGTATGCCTGGTACGCGTTGCACAGCAATGGACCGATCGGTGTGCCCGGCCGGCCCATTGCATTCAATGTGAGCGGGTACGCGTTGTATCCCGGGTACGCGTTGTACAGCAATGGACCGATCGGTGTTCCCGGCCGGCCCATTGCATTCAATGTGAGCGGGTACGCGTTGTATCCCGGGTACGCGTTGAACAGCAATGGACCGATCGGTGTGCCCGGCCGGCCCATTGCATTCAATGTGAGCGGGTACGCGTTGTATCCCGGGTATGCGTTGTACAGCAATGGACCGATGGGTGTTCCCGCCCGGCCCATTGCATTCAATGTGAGCGGGTACGCGTTGTATCCCGGGTACGCGTTGAACAGCAATGGACCGATCGGTGTGCCCGGCCGGCCCATTGCATTCAATGTGAGCGGGTACGCGTTGTATCCCGGGTACGCGTTGTACAGCAATGGACCGATCGGTGTTCCCGGCCGGCCCATTGCATTCAATGTGAGCGGGTACGCGTTGAACAGCAATGGACCGATCGGTGTGCCCGGCCGGCCCATTGCATTCAATGTGAGCGGGTACGCGTTGAACAGCAATGGACCGATAGGTGTGCCCGGCCGGCCCATTGCATTCAATGTGAGCGGGTACGCGTTGAACAGCAATGGACCGATCGGTGTTCCCGGCCGGCCCATTGCATTCAATGTGAGCGGGTACGCGTTGTATACCGGGTACGCGTTGAACAGCAATGGACCGATCGGTGTGCCCGGCCGGCCCATTGCATTCAATGTGAGCAGGTACGCGTTGAACAGCAATGGACCGATCGGTGTTCCCGGCCGGCCCATTGCATTCAATGTGAGCGGGTACGCAGATGTATCCCGGGTACGCGTTGTACAGCAATGGACCGAACGGGGCGCACACATTGGCTGGGGCCTGGCATGGCAACGGACGCGTTTTCGAAGCTCCAACGAGTCTGATGCAGTGAATTCAGTTGGCCAGCCACAACAATGTTGCAAAATCATGGGTGTCATGAAGTTGAAGATTTGAAGGATGCTGTGGGCGTGTATTAGTGCTGCTATTCCATGGATTGGTCAGATTCAGAAGATGCAAACGACTTGGACCTATCACTTTGGACACATGGGACAGTATCTGCCTCTGCAGCACACATATCATGCTGGCTGTTCCCCTGAGAGCTCACTTGCCTGCACTACATGCTCCAGGACGACATCTGCCACCAACACTGCTGCTGTTTATGCATCCTCTGGCTCCTGCAATGGCACGTACTGTGGAGAGAGCCCCAGCCTTCAGCCTTGAGGAGAACCAGGCCCTGCTGGACAGCCTCCTTCCACAGTACAGCAAGCTGTATGGGAAACCAGGGGAGTAGGTGAGTGTGCTGTCCACTGCATCACTAATTGTGCATGTTGTCTGACTACCAGGACTTTCAGTGTGCACACCACTGGCTAGCATGCCCACTGAGTAGTTGTCACACCCCAAAGTGTGTAGTTGCATGCACTGAACTGGTACAGTGCATTAACAGTGCATTCCAACTAGGTTTACTTCCCATGCAATGATACCATGTAGTGACTGCTGGCAAACTGTTCATAGCCATTGTTGCACTGCCTGTGTACATCATATGCCCCTGTGATTGAGACATGTATATCCAACTGTGTGATGCACGTATATGTTGCATGTGTAGTAATGGCCTTTTCACTTTGTCATCCTCACAGGTTGATGCCCACCAGAAGCAGGACATCTGGCTGACCATCGCCCGGAAAGTAAGATCCGTGGGGGTCTACAGGCGCAGGATCCGCAACTGCCAAAAGAGGTGGCAGGACCTTCGTGGCTGGACCCGGAGGATCGCAAGGGTCCAGCTGAAGCTGTCGCCTCCTCGCAGGAGCGGCGGACACCGGACCCTGACCCCCCACATGCTCCGGATCCTGGCGGTGGTCTTCCCTGACCTGGATGGGCAGCTGAAGGACAGACAGCAGCAAGGAGGGGGTGAGTCCATGACTGCACTGTGCACTTTGTCTGACATGCTATGTGCCCTCCTCTGGCCTGGTTAAACTTCCACAGTACATCAGTCATGTGGTCCAGGACCCATGTCCCTCATTTGTGACATGCCCACTTCTCCTCTGATACGCATATGTGTGGCCCTTATAGTCAGGAAATTGTGTCATTTGGGGACTGTGTCATTGCATTTTGCTTTGCTCAAGGTGGGGGACAGCATTTGTTCCCGTGACTATGTTGTGCAATTCATGGGTGGGTCAATTGCTTACACAATGCCTAAGTTCTGACATGTGATCTGGGTGTAACTTTGATATGTGGTCCGCTTGCTGCTCTGACTCACATGTCCCTGGGGAATTTGGCACACACCCATGCTGCTGGTGGGAACAATGTTTGGGCCTCAGGAGTATGTGTATCCAGTGTGTCACACATGCTTAGCCACCTGACTACTGTCCAGGACTCATCCCTCTTACAGGTGGAGCTGGACAGTCATGCCTACTCCAGGGCATACAATACACTCTGTACTCCCACTCCCGTGTATCTTCTGGCATGTTGTGAGGTGTCTGCCTCTGTCTCATTGTGCTGGGTCTTCGTTGTCAGGACTACTGGTATGTTTATCGGTTAGGGCTCAGCATGCCATCTGAGATGTGACCATGATAGACGATACTTCTGTGACTTATAGGTGTCTGATCACTTGACTGTGCACACAGGTGTTTGCGACTGTGACTTTCAGGCAGCTGTATTTTCATTCACAGCACACTGTGAGGTGCTCATGTTCAGTGAGTTGTGTTTCATGTCCCCCATATGTCCAGTTGGTATGACGTGGACAAATAGTAGTACAGATGATGTGGTTTTTGGGGGATGGACATGTGCACTTGTCAGTCACATAACTTGCATTCCCCATGCCCTCGGATTGTGACACAGTGCAGACTGTTGTTGGCTGGCTGCCATGGCCATGTGACTTGAGACAGTAATGTATGACTTTGCACGCATTCCTGTGTCATGGCATTAAACTTCCTGGGACTGATCCTGCAGGGGAGTGACATGTGCAACATGCACCCCATTGTGGCATTGACTATCCGGACATGGGTGCATCATGGTGTCTGGTGCTGGTATGCATCACATGCATTTCTAATTAGACTCTGGCCATCCCTTTATCCGGACACCTGCACTGACTCAGTGGCAAGAGATGTGATGTGTGCATGTTCACATACTTCACCGTGTTCCCTGCAATGTCCAACAACTGTGTAGGTGGTGCATGTGTCCACACTGGGGTCTTACCATCAGACAGGCACCAGACAGATGGGTGCAAGGGCAGGAGGGGTGTGAGTCCCATGGTTGACCATCAGACTGACAACTGGCTTCCCCGAATCTGTGTGAGGACTTTAGGCAATGTTCAACTAAGGATGCCAGGGCTTGCTCTGTAATGTGCTGTACTTACTGTGGTGTGTGCGGTCAGTGCAGGTGACTGATGTTTGTCTGTTTCCCTAATTGTTTGCAGATACATCCACGGCCACAGGAGGGGACAGCTCCACGGACCAGGAGGAGCAGCGGGCCAGACTGGGTCAGCATCGGACGAGTGGTCAGAGGGACCCAGTGGCACGGAGGGCGAGGGGAGCCACACCGAGGAGTCCTCAGCACCATCCACCTCAGCTGGGGACCACAGCAGCTCGGAGGATGACTCCCTTGTGGAGGCGGGTCTCAGCAGCCACCAAAGGCCAGCTAGTCTGTCTGGCCCCACCGCCACCACCACCGCCCTCCCATTGGCTCCCATTCCTGAGGTCCGTGGAGACTCCCGTGCTCGGAAGCGTGTCTCCTTCGTGCCAGGCACCGCAGCCCCTGCCCCTGTGTCCCCTGCTGCCCTGAGTGAGGAGTCTGTG
The DNA here is from genome assembly GCA_963921515.1 of Calotriton arnoldi. Taxonomy (NCBI): domain Eukaryota; kingdom Metazoa; phylum Chordata; class Amphibia; order Caudata; family Salamandridae; genus Calotriton; species Calotriton arnoldi. Next base: position 740,739 of record CAWUFW010002539.1, read on the forward strand.
TACCTCCTTCGGCAGCTCCATGTAGGGCAGACAGCAATGCTGAGTGTCCTCCATGCACACACCACTCTGTTGACACAGCTGGTGTCGTTCATGGAGGGCATCTCGACGGGTATGTCTGCCCTACAGAGGAGCAATAGGTCCATGGACTCCTCCCTGACGGCAGCAGTGTCCCTCCTCCAACAGTCCCTCACCCCTCCCACCTCTGCCCCATCCACACTTCCTGCCCCCTACCTGTCCAAAGCACATGCACACCTGCACAGTCAACCAAACACACAGACACGAGCAGCACAGACACACCCAAGAGTAAGGCAAGACGTGCACACAAGCATCCTCAGGGGACTGATACCACAGACACAGGGGATGGGGAACACACACACACACAGGCATCCACATTCACTCCGCAGTCCTCCAAATCCTCTCCCTCCAAGACCCCTTCCCTTGCCTCGCCTGCTACCCCACCTACACAGCAGATCTTCCTGTGTGACCTCGGCCTCTTCCCCTCCATTCCTGCTGATCCAGCATACCAGGGGAAGAGGAAGTCCACCCACACAGAGAGGAGTGCCCCTCGCCCCCGGACACCCTCCCCCAGGCGCAGGCAGACACAGGAGCCCATTAGGAAGTCCCCCGGAGCAGGAAGAGCAAGACCCCACCACCACCACCACGCAGCTCCAGCGCCCAGTCTCTCTCCTCCATCCCCCAGGCCACCACTGCACAGGTTCCCCCGCCACACCCTGCCCCAGGTTCCCTCACACACAATACCGCATCCCCAGACTGCTTAGGCCCTCCCCCCCTGCCACTTGCTCTTCCACCCCCAACCCAGATGCTCTGCCTGTTAGTGGCACTGTTGTGGGGACCGGGTCCCCCCTCTGTCCTGCCCACCTCATCTGCCCACCCTTCCACTCCCTTGGAGTCATGCACTGCAGTGGAGTCCACAACCACCACGTCTGACTCGGGCACTGCAGTGGGTACCCAGTCCACTACATCAGTCCAGCCCACTGCAGTGGTTGCAGCACCCACACCAACTGACTTGTGTACCACAGTGGTGCCGGCCCCCTGAGTCAGACACCTCCACTGCAGTTGCCGGTGACACTCCTGCACCCACCACCCCTTCACTGCCTCACTCTGCCATCCCCTGATCCTGTCCCTGCGGTGCCTGGCCTGCCCCTTGTATGCCCCTCCAAGGGGATGTCCCCCAACCGTACCAGTGCAGGCAAGCAATGTGTGACCAGTTGTCACTTCTCACCCCGTTGGTACTGTGATTTTGGACTGGCCATTGGCCTTAGTTTCTTTTGGACTTCCGTGTTTACCCTGACATTTGCTGAATAAAGCCCCTTTTTGTTTACTTTTGGGTTTTCTTTTGATGTACATGATGTGGATGAGTAGCATCCTGCATTTGCAGTTGTAATAGTGTTCACATCAGGACGAAGAAGTGTTGCAGTGATGGACTCCATGTGGTCCATGGGATATGTGTCCTGTTGTAGTCTGGATCTATGGCATCCTTTGCTACAGTCTGAGGGTGTAATGTTCAGCATTTGACACAGGGATGTCCTTTTTGCATTTGTAAATGAACATCTTTGTCTTACACTGATGCACATCTGGTGGGCTTACCACTGTTCAATGTTCCGATTTCCCTGACTGTGTGCCCAGCTCCACTGGACATGCAGTTTTGCACATCAATGTCGAAGGACTCATCTGTGTATACAGTGCAACTTGCTTGACACGTGTTTGGTGTGTGTGCAGATGACTGACGTGACACTCCCGTACCCAGGCTGATGTGAGCAGAGCCTTCTGTGTGTTGTGGTTGTTGACTCACTGACGGAGTGTTCTGCTGACATGTTTGGGTCGTGCACAGACAAGGTTTGGCACAGCGGACCTTCCACAGGAGTGGAGTGCCCTCATGGCAGAGTGTAATCTGTTGACATTGCGTGGGCCTGTGTTGTGTAAGCATGTCTGTGCGTGTTACCTTCCCTTTTCCTACACAGGCTGTGTCCCTAGGGATGTTCCTGTTTGTGATGCTTGCTGAGTTGTTCTGTGTTCATCCAGCATCTTGGACCTGGTTTCTCTGTGATGTGGGTGCATGGCAAACTAATGTTCATGAGGTTGTCATCCCAGGTTGTCTTTGTTGTCAGTGCTGGGGATGTGGGCAAACGCAGATGGGACACATTCAGGATTCCCCTTGGCACTTGTTGTTTACACGAGTCATGTGATTTACAGTTTGTGTTAGCTTTCAGTGATTGTGACACGTTGTGTGTGTGACTGCTGCCACTGCTCAGGGTCAGAGCTGCAATGTTGGTAGTTGTGTACGTGTGTTCTTCGTGTGTCACCTTGGCTTCTTCATTGGTGTGTGACTATGGCCAGGATCCCATTGATTGTGGTGGATTTCACATCATGCCCATGTACGGCATACTGTGCTGTGTCTCAGACATTGACGAGTCTTGTTGACTGGCCATGTGTGATGGGTTTCTGCACCTTAGTTCCCACCACCACCCCTGGTATTGTCATGGGTGCATGTGCAATGTCACCAGTCCATGTGAGCTTCACTGCTGCACATTGGTGGAGATCAGGGTGCGTGGTATTGAGTGTGTGCAAAAGTGAGTTGTTGCACGGCCAGACCCCTACCTCCATATTGGCCTTGGCTGGCAGGCCGTGCTGATTGATTGGAGCTTGTGTAGGTGTGATGGTAGTTAGTTGCTCAGGACACATGGCTGGGGTTCACAGTGTGAACGACATCTGACATTGTCATCACAGTGGGATTATCATGCAGGCTAGTGTCAGCACAATATGGGGTCCCTGGGGGTAGTGCTGTGGTGGGTCTGTCTCTTGCTGTGTTAGTTGCTGTTCCTACAAGCTTGTGTGACATGTGTAATTTGTGCTCCCTCTCATCTAACAATGCCTGATTGCCCACATAGGGGATTTGGATCCATGAGTTACTTTTGTGTGGCACTGTATGTGCATCTGTGTAATTGGTATTCAGGCCTCATCATGTGTTGTGTGGTTGCCTGGGGACACTGGCACCCCCCTCACCTGTTGTGTTTGATGTGCAGTGTGGGTCTGCCTGTTTGTGTTTGTGCATCTGCACCACTGCATTGGCATATCTTGAGTGTGCCATTGGCTGTATGTTGTTTGGTGGGTTTCACCTGCTGTCCCTGGGACTCCTAGGTCATCCGTCAGCACAATGATCATTGTTTGTGTGTCCCATTGCTGCCATGGTATGTTATTTGTTCACCTCACATCTACAGTCTCCACAGGGTATCTCCATTTGTGTGGCCATTGGTGCAAATATGTGGGTCTGCAGTATGATGGTCACTTCTGTCATTGATGGATGTTGACAGTGTCAGCCCCCATGGGTGATGTTTGTCTGCACATGGCCAAAGGTATGTCTTATTTGCACTGCACTGTTTGCCTCCCCCAATCTATGTTGCTATGGGACACAAGCACTACTTTGCCACTGTTGTGTTTGTTGTTCTGTGACCAGGAATCATACATGCAGTTTGGCAGTTGCAGCTTTTTCAATGTCAACACTTACATTTTGGTCACTGTGATGATGGGGGTTTAGACCCCATTGCCACAATGTTCAAAATGTGCTTCAGCTATGGACCCCACACTTACCTTTTGGTCACTGTGATGATGGGGGTTTAGACCCCATTGCCACAATGTTCAAGATGTGCTTCAGCTATGGGCCCCACACTTACATTTTGGTCACTGTGATGATGGGGGTTTAAACCCCATTGCCACAATGTTCAAAATGTGCTTCAGCTATGGACCCCACACTTACCTTTTGGTCACTGTGATGATGGGGTTTAAACCCCATTGCCACAATGTTCAAAATGTGCTTCAGCTATGGACCCCACACTTACCTTTTGGTCACTGTGATGATGGGGGTTTAAACCCCATTGCCACAATGTTCAAAATGTGCTTCAGCTATGGACCCCACACTTACCTTTTGGTCACTGTGATGATGGGGGTTGGACCCCATTGCCACAGTGGTCATGGTCTGCTTGCATTGTGGGGGCCACACACATTTATGTGTGACACATGTGATAGGGGGTCACATTGTATGTTCAAAGTCATGTTCAGTGTTGTAGGCATTTGACACAGTCTACACACGCTTGTCATGGTGTTGGGGGGGGGATGTCTTTTTGTTGCATTCCTTATGTTGGTGTGTGCTTGTTGTGTCATGCATTACCCATCCTATGAGTGGGGGTGTTGTTGGTGGTAGGCATCCAGCCCCCCATGGGTAGAGGTGGTAGTAGTGACAGGCATCCAGCACCCCCTGGGTAGGGGTGGTGGTAGGGGTAGGCATCTAGCACCCCCTGGGTTGGGGTGGTGGTAGTGACAGGCATCTAGCACCCCCTGGGTAGAGGTGGTGGTAGGGGTAGGCATCTAGCACCCGCTGGGTTGGGGTGGTGGTAGTGGTAGGCATCTGGCACCCCCTGGGTAGGGGTGGTAGTGGTGGTAGGCATCCAGCCCCCCATGGGTAGAGGTGGTAGTAGTGACAGGCATCCTGCCCCCCATGGGTAGGGGTGGTAGTAGTGACAGGCATCTAGCACCCCTGGGTAGGGGTGGTAGTGGTGGTAGGCATCTGGCACCCCCTTGGTAGGGGTGGTGGTAGGGGTAGGCATCTAGCACCCCCTGGGTAGGGGTGGTAGTGGTGGTAGGCATCCAGCCCCCCATGGGTAGAGGTGGTAGTAGTGACAGGCATCCTGCCCCCCATGGGTAGGGGTGGTAGTAGTGGTAGGCATCTAGCACCCCCTGGGTAGGGGTGGTGATAGTGACAGGCATCCTGCCCCCCTCGGGTAGGGGTGGTAGTAGTGACAGGCATCTAGCACCCCCTGGGTAGGGGTGGTAGTGGTGGTAGGCATCTGGCACCCCTGGGTAGGGGTGGTGGTAGTGGTAGGCATCTGGCACCCCCTGGGTAGGGGTGGTGGTAGTGGTAGGCATCTGGCACCCCCTGGGTAGGGGTGGTGGTAGTGACAGGCATCCTGCCCCCCATGGGCAGGGGTGGTAGTAGTGACAGGCATCTAGCACCCCCTGGGTAGGGGTGGTAGTGGTGGTAGGCATCTGGCACCCCCTGGGTAGGGGTGGTGGTAGGGGTAGGCATCTAGCACCCCCTGGGTAGGGGTGGTAGTGGTGGTAGGCATCCTGCCCCCCATGGGTAGGGGTGGTAGTAGTGGTAGGCATCTAGCACCCCCTGGGTAGGGGTGGTGGTAGTGGTAGGCATCTAGCACCCCCTGGGTAGGGGTGGTAGTGGTGGTAGGCATCCAGCCCCCCATAGGTAGAGGTGGTAGTAGTGACAGGCATCCTGTCCCCCATGGGTAGGGGTGGTAGTAGTGGTAGGCATCTAGCACCCCCTGGGTAGGGGTGGTGGTAGTGGTAGGCATCTGGCACCCCCTGAGTAGGGGTGGTGGTAGTGGTAGGCATCTGGCACCCCCTGGGTTGGGGTGGTGGTAGTGGTAGGCATCTGGCACCCCCTGAGTAGGGGTGGTGGTAGTGGTAGGCATCTGGCACCCCCTGGGTAGGGGTGGTAGTGGTGGTAGGCATCCAGCCCCCCATGGGTAGAGGTGGTAGTAGTGACAGGCATCTAGCACCCCCTGGGTAGGGGTGGTGTTAGTGGTTGGCATCCAGGCCCCTACGTGTATATGTGGCATTGGTGATAGCCATCCCACCCCTATGGTGCTGCTGTTGCTGGTGTAAGTAATTTCTGCATCCCTATGTGTGTGTGTGATTTGTCGGGTACATGTGGTTTGTTTGTGTGGTGGGTGTCTGACTAACCTTCTGCGTCGTACGCGTCCGTGCCAGTTCCGGTAATAGATGTAGAATATTGGTAGGATCGGCACGATGGGATTCATGGTTGGTTCGTCTCGTTCGTCTTTCTCTTTGCTTCGCCTCGTCCTCGTCGCTGGCGTGTTCGTCTCGTAGCCGTGGATCGTCTTGTGGCGCGAATCGGAGCTTATGTGCGCCTCTCCCGGATGCTTTGACGTGCCATGCGTAGCGACGGGTTCGGCGCGTACGGATGGCGCATCGTACTTGTCCGGCCGGACGGGGCTGCATTTTGGCTTCCGTGCGACTTGATTCTGCGTTTCCGGATCCGCCTCGGTCGGAGAACAGGACCTGTATTGGGTGAGTGCGACTGGGTCGGGATTTGGGCAGTTGTGCGCATCGTACTTGCTCGTTCGTACGTATGTGCGAATCGGTCAGGAAACAGGCATTCGCCTGGCTTTTTCCCCGGCCGAATGGTATTAGGTGCGCCTCCGACCGGGATCAGAATCGGCCCCTAAATGTTCTTGAATACTGTGAGACGCACATTGTAGATAGACTCCATCATTGTCTTTTGGGAAAGGTCAGATTCACCCCTGCACATAAAGTGTTGGAGCTGAAGGTAATCTTTGCAAGGAATGCCTTTCTGCAGTGGTAAAATCCATAGTGATGATCTACAAGTTAAAAGAAGAGCCCTCTTCCATCTTTGAAAGTAAAGGGGCATCCAATCTCTCCATTTATGCTTAGAGGCAATGACACCGTAGTAATGAACCTTGGCACATGGTAGGTTACTGCTGGTATCCCACATTGTGGGGATCAGTAACACCAGAGCAGACAGCCTCAGCTGAAATATCCACTCATCACACGAGTGAGAAAGTTTCCACAAGTCTTCAATCCCATCTTCAAGGCAGAGACTGCAAACCATGGATCCCTTCTGAACTCATCTGAATAAGATGAGTGATCAGGTTGAAATGTAAATAGGAAGGGGGTCTGGATCCCTGGAAAGAGGTGTTATTTATGTATTACCCCAACCCCTGGGATACCGAGGATCTTCCAAAACATCATGCAAAGCCCAGTGTTATAGAGTTATTTATGTGTTACCCCATCCACAGTGAAAGTGAGGATCCTCCAAAAACCCATCATAGACCCTAGTGACTTTTGAGGGTGCAGGGTTGGTTCTTTGATCTGCTCAAATTCCTTCAGAAGGAGCATGCCTGCCTTTCCTATAGGAGGGCCCCCCTGTCCATGGAGGAGGGGTAGAGGGTTTCAAAACTCACACTATCACTCAGCTTGAGCACACGGTTCCTGAGAAGCTGAGCTTTGAACATCTAGTTATCTACTCAGAAACATTTGAGGTACAGGTGGCTCCCGAGGACGTGGTCTATCAAGACCCAGTATAAGAGCAAATAGCTGTGATTCTGTCCTGCCTTCCTGGTTCAAGGAACAAAATCATGTGTTTTTCAAGTCACCTTGATCACATAGGGGAGAAGGTGTAAACTTGCATGAGCTAACTGCAACTTTTTGGAACCGGGCTATGTAGTCCTTCTACAAGGCCAATGAGTCCCTCAAGAGGGATAGGACAGCCCTGATACAGTCCACGTTTCCAGAAATGCTTCTGCCTAGAACTACCCAGGTTGATGTACAAACGCTTTGAACCCACAGATTGTGGCCTTTTCACCTGAAACATTTCATAACATTCAAAAAGGAAAAGGTGGTTCTCTGGATTCACCCTTCTTTCATTACAAAAGTATTGTTTGAGTTACATCTGAATGAAGAGATCATTCTCAGTATATTCTTGCAACTTCCTCAAGCTTCTGCAGCTGAGGAGACATGGCACAATCTAGATTTGAGGCACGCTTGTGCTTCTAACACTAGAGCTGGGAGCCTGCGTTTGTGGCCTTTAAGGGGGAATGATCCTGGTCAAGCGGTTTCTAATGCCACCACTGCCAGATCAGTGTCAAGTTTCACCCATTGTTACTCTCGATGTCCATCTGGTGTTAAGCGGCGCTTACCAACATAGCTGAAGGAGCATTGGAGGTATTCTCCAAGCATCTACAAGACAGCAATGTATGCTGTGCAGCTACGTTGGCACGTCACATGCATTCTGCTCACACCATGCTCTCGAAGTTTCTTCATGGAGCGATGTAAAATGTGGCCATTAAGTTCTCCAAAACTTGGTTACTTCACATGCATACAACGATTCTATGCCCGCCAGGCTTTTTCCCAGAGCAATGCAAGATTTGGCCATGAAGTTCCCCACGATCTAGTTGCATAGGTTTAAGCAGGCAGTTGTCACCTTTCTAATCTTTTTTTTTCCCATTCTCAGCTGAGGAGGAAGCTACCAACAGAGTGAAAATGTGATAAAGCCAAGTCACAAGAGTAAGATACAGCTAGTCCATGGGCTCTTTCCATTATAAACACCTTTTTATTGCCCCTTACCCCCGCCCCTCCCCCAGTCGTCTTACAAAAAAGCACACTGACTGGCACCTTTTGCATAAGAAGGAAAAGGCGAGGATGTGGGGGCGGGGAAGTGCTGCATCTGTTGAATGCATGTGGTACCGGTGCACAAAGATATACATCACCAGCTACAGAAGTAATTTCCAGTCCCATCATCAGGTGGCAGAATGCCCACAGGTTGGTAATGGTAAAATTTCTATGAGGTAAAAGACTCACAGTAAAGGAACTTTATCTTTATTTGGTTACAATCCACCCAGAAGAGGACCCTATAGAAGCTGGATGACTGTTCTCTCCTGGACAAGGGAGAGTAGGATGGTGTCCACCTCTCTCCTGGGTAGTGGAGAAAAGATTCATCCAGAAATCCTTGCTGGCTAGGGAGAATAGCAAGGCTTAAACGGTTCTCGCCTTGGTGGAGGAGAGTGGTTCTCGTATATATTACATTTGTATTCTCATACAATATAGCTCGTTAATAGAACTAGTTGGTAAGCATGCTATATAAACACATATATACATTTATTTTCATCAGTGTAGAATGAAGAGAAAGACATCAAGTTCAAGTACCAAAAGACAATAAAGGTTTAGATTTCCACAAAGAGTAAATATTTTCTAACACTGCACGGAGCTGCCTTCGCCATTGGTGCTGAGCTCTCGTGTGTAAATAACATTTACGGAATGTATAGTATTTCTTCAGCTTTATGTTGCCATCTGCCCAAAGTCCCTCGTGCCCCAGAGAATGAAGCAGGGAAGGGAGATGAGGCCGAGCTAATGGAATGGATCAGTTTTGTACCAAGCACAAGGCTTACCACTGAGTGATGAAGTGAAGAAACTGCTCGGAGAATTCCCCAACTGGGAGAACCGGCGAATCCTGGCATGGGGAAAAGGAATAGAAAGGAAACAGTCAGGAAGACGAGCAAGAAACACTGAAAACACAGCAATCCGAGTTCACCCATCTAAATGCAAAAGAACCCAGTGAGGGGCGGAAACAACAGGCCACATTTTGTTCACTGTTTACGGTAAAACATAATATAATTCAGAAAGCAAAGTACATACACTTGTTACTCCGTGTTTCACTCTATGCTAGATCACATCTTAATGCAGTGCACAGTGGTTCAACAATTGTTATGATGGTACCGTTCAAAACAGTTAATAAAACAGAGAGGGTGTTAGAGTCTAAATACCGATGCAAATGTTCACCCTTTATGGGTTAGTTTCTATTTTTTTTCTTCTAAAATAGGGCTCAGTAAAATGAAGAAAGTAGCACAGCGAAGCTCTGCTATTAAAGAACGAGTTGCGTGCCGTCATTAACATTCCTTCTGATACATGTTATCTCCCTCAGACTCCTTACACGAACCTCAAGACGCATGATTGGATCTGACGCATTCAGTCACCGGTGCCAGGGGACACCATGCAACTTCCAGTCGTAGATCCACAAGGCTTCACAGAGCCACGGGCAACAGTGACATTAGTTCCACCTTTTTCTCAAGGACCCACCACAGAGTATAAGGCCAATGATGCAGATGGAAGAACCAAAAACATAAGTAAACTGGTCACACCTTCACGTTAGAAGACGGGAAGGCGACAAGGAATCAGCAGGAGACTGCAGATCCATCTTAAGGAACGTTACCAAAGGAAAGTAAATTGTCCTAATGGATACTCATTCCCAGACATTCTTTAAATGAATCACTCTCAAGAGAGTGTCTGAAAGGAAGTGGGCTGAGGATCAAGTGACAGTAGCCTTAGATGAAGGAAATTCGAAGCACTGTTCTGCTCAAATATGCTCTATCATTCGTTTCCAAACAGCAGCTGCTTGATAAATTGTCTGAATTGGAAATATTCTTAGGAGAACAAAAGTGACTCCCTTCTCTTCAATGGAATGGCCCAACACTCCTCAAGAGGATCTTAACACAAAGAGACAGACATCTGGAGAGTGTTAGTTTCTGTACAGCTTCATTAGCTGATGGCCTGCTTAGCTCACTAAAAGATTGCCTCTTTATTCTGTGAATGCAGTAGCCATGAGCCCTGGTAAGAACCTTGCTAGGATGAGGAAGGGGAAAGAATGGCGACAGGAAATTACTCTTAACAAACAAAACTCTGGAACTGGTATTGGTTAGAAGTATGGTTTGATCCTCTGTATTACTTTGTCTTTAGACTAAATCACAAAGGGTGGAGATGCCAAAACCCTTCTTGCTGAAGTGACTGCCACTAACCCTCATGCAGAAGTGATTCCCACTAACACCGCTGTATGCCATATGAGGAACATGCGACCCCATGCGGAAGATGAGCACAAGGTTAAGGTCCGAAACGTGTTCTGAAGACCCTGTAAGAATCTACCTGCTACAGGTTGATCGGATGAGAAAATGCATTAAGAAATTGAATATTTCATTGTCCCTATAATTAGTCCTTTCTCTGGAAGAAAAACTGCAAATGGTTAGGTCTCGTTAAACTGTATTTACCACATTCCAACATCAGACTTCCTGGCGCTGAAGTAAAGAACTGTATTGAATAAAGAAACGGATGGTTAAAACAAAAAAAGTTTTTAGTTTCTTTCTAAAGGAAAGATAATTGGAACAAAGCTGAAAATGTTCGGGGAGATTGTTCCATAACTTGCGAGCAAACACTAAGAAGCTGCATCCACCCAGTCTCACTTTATGAAATTTAGGACCTTGCAACAAGAAAAACTTAAGAAGAACGAAGAGTCCTTCTGGGGATGTAACAGGTAAGTCTTTGCGCGATAATCATGGAAGACCACCAATATAGAGCTCGGTGTACATTGCAGAATAGTAGAGGTGTACAATGCAAATTGGAGGATGTTTATCTACGCCACCTGAACCGGGAAACAACCTTTAGAACGCATGCATTACATCGCATGCCATTAGATTGCGGTTTTTACAACGAAAGTCGTTACAAGTTGGAATAGTAAATTAAACTACTCCTAAGTCCAGCGCCCTCCAACGCAAGTCGTTGTAACGACTTGCGTTGTTAAAACCACGATCTGATGGCATGCGATGTAATGCATGCGTGGTATCGTCATACATCCCCTGAACCAGTTCTAGTGCCTTACTCTGGCAGAGATGTTGCAGACACTGACCATCAACAACAATAGACTTCCCTCCCCGATGGTCTTCTGGCTGTTAGAAGGACCACCATCACCTGTGGTGGAAACTCATGAGTAGATAGGCCCAGTATCTCAATATTCAAGCACTAAGGGCCTGATTGAGATCTTGGCGCGACTGGTCCCACCGTCGCTTTTTCGGCGATCTTCCTGCCCACTCGATTTAGATGTTGGATGGTCACTGGAGGGAAGAACGCCGCAGTCCTGCCGCCTCCGCCAGAATCTTTCGCCAGCTTCAATGGCGTCAGAGGCAGAAGCTGCTGTCGGAGGGAGTCCCACCACGATTCCCGCCGTCCAAATTACAATGTGCCTTTCTGTGGCGGCAACTGTGGCGGAATCGATGAAAAAGAGGCAAAAACTCACCTTTTTTTGGTGTCTCACCACCGAATCCGCGTTAACCGCCACTGTCCGGGTCCTTTCTTAACTGCTACTACTTGACGCGCAATGCTCAGCCACCCCGTTGTCACCGGAATCTAAGGTAGGCCTTTGTGTTGGGTGTGGGTATACATTCAATAGTGTGCGTATGGTGTTGGTGTGCAAGGCTATATGTAACAAAAATGGGCAGTACACATTACCTACATGTACATTCTGACAGATTCCCAACATATATGTGTATTGAGATGCAAATAAGTAGTACTTACCTGTTTCCACACCACCATGGAATCATTCCGTCAGGACTCCGCCGCCAGGACACCACCAGCACAACGGGAAGGAACATTTAAATCGGCTTGGCGCAATCCTGCAGGCTTGACTGAGTACTTTTAGACAGCAGAGAAGACCACCGTTGCGGCGGTCTCCTGTCTATTGCCGCAACATCTAAATGCGGCAGGCGGGCTGCCGTCAGTTTGACGGTGTACTTGGAACCCCTGACACGGTGGTAGTCCCACCAAGACCTAAATCAGGCCTCAAGTCTGAGTATGTGAAGCAGCCATCCCTGTGTTGTGACAAAGGGTTTAACACTGTGGAAGAGACCATGTAGATCTGGGTAAAAAGCAAATATGCTGTTGATAGACTAATTCCTTTGTCTATCAACCAGCCTTACATGATCATTGCTTCTTCACAAAGGGGCTAGATGCTACTTCTTGGTTAAGTGGTACATCATAGCTGAGTTCTCAATCAATATTCCACCTTATCTTCCTTTTAACTGCAGATGGAAAGGTCTCAGTGCAAGTTTCACCACTTTTGTATCTAGGTGGTTCATGTGAAAAATCCTCTAGTGAGAGGGAAACAAGGCATGGATTATCATGCACCCCAGCCCTGAAAAGCTGAATGCATAACACTCTGAAAAGCTCCCCATCCAGCATGTTCACAGGAACATGCTACCACTGAAGCATGGATGACATAAGATCAGTACCTTCATCTGTCAAATGAATTGATTAAAATGATGACAGCGTCCTTTACAAAGCATCCTCTTTAAGCGTGTAGAAGAGACAAGATGTAAGCCGCCATCAATCCCAGAAGATGCAGAAGTGGTCTGGCTGTTGAGATTTGATTCGCTGAAAGACTGAGATCATTTGGCAAATATGGTAGACACTTTCAGGAGGTGGAAACACTTGATGCAAGCACATCTTTAATTGATCCGATAAACTGGAGTCTATCAAAGTGCGTTACAGACAACTTCACCTTGTTAATCAGAAACCACTGGCTGTGCAAAAGGGTGAAGAATGCAAACTCTGATGAAAGAGATCAGTAGAGGAGGCCTTGCGCAGCCAGACATCCAGCTAATGGTAAAGCTGATTTCCATTTATGACCAAGATGAGTCACTACTACTTCCATCATCTTTGTGGATAATGGAGTGAGCCCAAAGGAGAGAACCACAAATGTAAAATTCTTGCGCCCTATTACAAATCTCAGGTATTTTCTTTTACCTTTGGAAACTGGTATACGGAAGTATGCATCTTTGAGGTTTTAATGAGACCAACAGTAGTATAGCAGTATTGCTGAAACAAAATTCTGTAGTGATATCTTTAATTTCTATTTTTTAGGACGTTGCCTAAAAAATGTAAGTCCAAAATTGTATGTAAATCTCCTCTTAGTAATCAGAATGTATCTGCGGTGTAAATTCTCTCTATTTTCAAGTAGACATCGATCTCGTTCATCAGGATGAAAAGGAAAGATGTTCATCTCCAAGTTCCTCTTCCCTGACAACAGCCATGGCTGTAACTGATCATGACGCTCACAGAGAGTTCTGTGTAATACTGGAGGACCAGGATTGTCGCTATCTTCCCTTTCCAGATCCTCTTCTCTATAAAGGCAGAGTATTGCTGGAGGAGGCTGAACCTGCTGTCTTGGCCTGTTAAATCGGTGACCGTAGCTCTGAAATTGTCTGATTTAACAGACTAAATCAGTGATAAAGCCCTTGCAGTCAATCAGCTCCTACAAAATTTCACTGAGCGTTCTTCTTTCTTCCCAAAACAGTCTCTGTCCTTCAAAGGACATTTTAATAAATGGATTTGGATCTCCTCATAGAAACCTCACCTAAGAGTGGCACTTATGCCAACGAACCTTGCTATTGCATCCATTACATTCAAGGTCATTCACTAGTATTGCTTAACTGACCTCTTTACTACTACGTCCTGAAGGATTACTTCTCATTTGTTCTGTCCACCGGGTGCGGGTAGCACTAGGTCTTAGGATGGAGCCATTGTACCTAGTCATAAAAAATGTGTACATTCAACAAGAGCAGTATTGGCTCTTCCCAGCCACACAGGCGTTATTTGCGTAGTATAAGTACAATCGCACTCAACCTTCTAATGGTTCTACAGATCAGAAACCATACATTCAAATGAACAAATTGACGTAAAAAGGGAGTGCTTAGGAAGTCCAAAAAAAACATAACACACGTATTTAAATTAACCCAATACAATGTCAGTCCAAATTCTTATTCCTATCGTGCAACTTCTTCTTTCAGGTCCAGCCAATGCACAGAAATTGCTTGGGAAGCCAAGTAAGTGTTATTCCAAATTTGGCTAGATGTAGTGATCATTCAAACACCGAGATTCTTCTCATAGATTTCAAATTCAGGAGCCAAAGCATGATATTCAAAGCAAACTTATTATTTACAAAATCCAACAGCAGCCCAGCTAACGCATTACGTCCCTAACAGGGACGTCATAAAAAAATTATTGTTCTCCACTCTTTTAGTAACGCTTTTCTCAATAAAGATATCCCATAAAAATGCAGGCGGTGATAAGTATTCGTGTAAATGGGATTTGGCGCCATTATACTTATCATAGCAGGTCCCACTGGGGATACATTCACTCTACGCCTGCATTTTTATGGGATATCTTTATTCAGAAAAGTGTCACTAAAAGAGAGAAGAACAATAATTTTGCTAATCCCTGATGAAGTCCCTGTTAGGGACGAAATGCATTGGCTGGGCTGCTGTTGGATTTTGTAAAGAATAAAGAATAAGTTTGCTTTGAAATATCATGCCATGGCTCCTGCATTATATTGAAATCAATGAGAAGAATCTCATGCTTGAATGATTAGAATAAGAATATGGACTGACATTGTATCAAGTTAATTTAAATTTAGATTCACATTTATTGGACTTCCTAAGCACTCCCTTTTTACGTATATTTGTTAAGGAAAAATGCAGTTTTGGATGCATTCACATGAAGGCTACACAGTTCCAAAACCCTATTGCCTAAAACACCTAGTGATTTAATTTCATTATTTGTCCAGTGGCACATTAGGTAAAAGTATTTTGCTTAAATTTCACCAATGAAGCTTGTACTGCTAAGCTCTCTGGTGGGTCAGAAAGAGTTGACATATTTTTTCTGGACACATTCCAGAAATTCACCAAAGTGGAGTGCATTTTTTCCCTTACTTTTTGAATGCCACCCATCAAGGCTTCACTGAATGTCAAAATTGCCTCGGTTGGCTGTTTGCCACGTACAATGAAAAGATTTGACATAGATTAGACTCTTGTATAAAGGAACATTCAAAGTCTCCACTGCCTTCTTAATAACAGGTGAGAATGTGACTGCTCAGTGGAAGAGGCAAGAATGTGGAAAACCTAAACCAGACACCCAGGATATATTATATAGAGGTCAATGGTAATACGTATTCGTGCCTATTTGGTCCAATGGACAAGTAGGCACCACCTCCCTAAGTACAGACCCTTTGGCAGACAATTTAGCATACCATAACATGGTTGTGGGAAAGAGGAGTGTGTGTTACTAAAGCAAGATAAGCACTCCCATGTATAAAAGCTTCAAAGTGGCATAAAAGGTTTATGAATGCTAACCATTAACTATTAGGGTGAGTGCACTAAGTAAATACAAAGAGCTATAACCTTTGCTTGCAACGCACAAGTTACTACTTGTGTAACGATATATCTGTAAGAGACATTAGTTAGTGATAGATTCCTTACCTTAGAATATCCCCAGGCGTCAGACTGGATCCGGAAAGTTTTTTCGTCAGCAGTACCCCTGCGCGTCGGTAGGTGGCGTCCTGCGGCTCCGCGTTCGTCGCTGGCGTCGTAAGCGCCGAGATGACGTCGCGGAGACTACTTAGGCGCCACCCATGCGCGCTGACGTCAGTTCTGTACATGACTTTCCGCGCCAGGAACGCAGAGCCATGCAAGAAACGGACCACTGGTGCCATGAAACTAGGGCCCTGAAAGGGATGACCTTAACCCTAGAATCAGATCGCAGAACGGGGAGGAAGGGTGGGGCGGTAAGGAATCTATCACTAACTAATGTCTCTTACAGATATATCGTTACACAAGTAGTAACTTGTGCATCTGAAAGAGACACGTTAGTGATAGATTCCTTACCTTAGAATAGATACCCCAGCAATACCAACCCCGGTGGTGGGTCTGCGAATAGATTACACCAGAAAGTCACAGAGAACAGAACGGCCAAAGAAGCCGTCTCTCCGGACTTGACTGTCAAGGCAGTAATGCTTGGTAAATGTGTGCAGCGAGGCCCACGTGGCTGCCTGACAAATATCCTGCAAGGGGACGCCGCGTCCCAAGGCAGTAGTGGCTGCTGTCGCCCTGGTAGAATGGGCACGCAGCCCCACAGGAGGCTCCTTCTTAGCCAAGGAGTAACATGCTTTGATGCACAAAACGACCCACCGAGAGATGGTGCGTTTGTGCACGGCCCGACCTTTTTTGGCGCCCACGTAGCCAACAAAGAGCTGGTCATCCCCCGGAACTGTTGTGCGCGCTTTAGATAGAACGAGAGCGCACGTTTTGGGTCCAGACGATGGAGCCTCTCTTCCTCTTTTGAAGGATGCGGAGGCGGAAAGAAAGTGGGCAAAGTGATGGTCTGCCCGAAGTGGAAGGGCGTGACAACCTTTGGCAAGAAAGAAGGAGGGGTCCTTAAAACCACCTTGTCCGGATGAACAGAAAGGAAAGGAGGTTTAGAAGAAAGAGCCTGGAGCTCACTCACTCTCCTGGCAGAGGTGATAGCCACCAGGAAAGCCGTCTTTAGAGTAAGAAGACGTAAAGGACAGCTATGAAGGGGCTCGAAGGGAGCGCACATCAGATAGGTCAAGACAAGATTTAAGTCCCATTGAGGCATTATGAAAGGCACGGGAGGAAACGTGTGTGTAATGCCTTTCAGGAAACGATTAACAACTGGGGACTTAAAGAGAGAAGGCTGATCTGGAAGCCTGAGAAAGGCGGAGATGGCCGAAAGATAACCTTTGACAGTGCCCAGAGCAGAGCCCTGCTGGGCCAAGGATAGTAGGAACAGAAGGACCTCAGAAAGAGGGGCAGAAAGGGGATCCACAGACTTAGCTGTGCACCATGCCACAAATCTATTCCACCGGCAGGCGTACACCGATTTAGTGGAGGGCCGCCTGGCGGCCAGAATGACATCACAGACTTCAGGAGGCAAGTCAAATAGAATCAGCTGTCGCCGCTCAATCTCCACGCATGGAGGTGGAGGCTGGACAGGTTCGGGTGGAGGACCGTCCCCTGTTGCTGCGACAGAAGATCCTCCCGAAGAGGCAGTCTGATCGGGGGATCGATCGCCATGTTGAGTAGCTCGGGATACCAGTATCTTCGTGCCCAATCCGGAGCCACAAGAATGACTTGGGCCCGGTCGCGCCGAATGTTCTTCAGCACTCTGGGCAGAAGTGGTATAGGCGGAAAGGCGTACAACAGACCGCAGCTCCACTTGCGACGAAAGGCGTCGCCGAGCGAGTGCCGCCTTGGAAATTCCAACGCGCAGAACTGATGACATTGCGCGTTCTCTTCGGTGGCGAATAGATCTAACCAAGGCTCTCCCCACTGCAGAAAGAGACCTTGCGCCACGTCCGAGTTCAGACGCCATTCGTGATCCATCAAGCACCGGCGGCTGAGGTCGTCCGCCCTAGCGTTCAGA
Organism: Calotriton arnoldi; assembly: GCA_963921515.1. NCBI lineage: Eukaryota > Metazoa > Chordata > Amphibia > Caudata > Salamandridae > Calotriton > Calotriton arnoldi. Next base: position 758,406 of record CAWUFW010002539.1, read on the forward strand.
GAACCTGCCAGGTGTTGAACCACCAAGGTAATGCCTTGATGTTCCAGCCATGTCCAGAGGCGCAGAGCCTCCTGACATAGGGTCCACGACCCCACCCCGCCCTGTTTGTTGCAATACCACATGGCGGTGGTGTTGTCCGTGAACACCTGCACTACACTTCCCCGGACAGAGGGAAGGAATGCCTTCAGTGCAAGTCGGATCGCCCGAAGCTCCAAAAGATTGATATGGAGCCGGGACTCCGCCGGAGACCAGAGACCTCTGATCTCTGCCTCTCCCAAATGGCCGTCCCATCCCAGGAGGGACGCATCCGTCACCACTGTGTGCTCCGGTTGGGGAAGGGAGAGGGATCTGCCATTGGCCCAATAGCGATTCGTGAGCCACCACTGCAATTGTCGTGCAGTGCCCTCCGAGATCTGGACAAGATCGGACAGGTTGCCCTGATGCTGTGCCCACTGGAACTTCAGGTCCCACTGCAGAGCCCGCATATGCCACCTGGCATGTTGCACTAGCAGAATGCAGGAGGCCATCAGGCCCAGGAGCCGGAGGGTCATCCTGACTGAAACCCGGGATAGAGGCTGAAAGATGGGAATCATAGCCTGAATATCCCGGACTCGCTGCTCGGGAGGATAAACCCGAAACTGCGTCGAGTCCAGAACCGCTCCGATGAAGGGGAGCTTCTGAGAAGGACTCAGGTGCGACTTCGGCACGTTGATGGAGAACCCCAGCAACTGCAGGAGGTCGGCCGTAGTCTGAAGGTGGGTGACGACTGCCTGGGGCGAGCCCGCCTTCAACAACCAGTCGTCGAGGTAGGGGAAGACTGACACCCCTGACCTACGCAGATGAGCTGCGACCACCGCCATCACTTTTGTGAACACCCGAGGGGCACTGGTAAGGCCGAAGGGGAGCACCGCAAACTGAAAATGCTCCTGGCCTACCGTGATCCGCCGGTGGGCCGGCAGGTCGGGGATTTGAAAATATGCGTCCTGCAAGTCCAGCGCTACCATCCAGTCTCCGGGGTCGAGGGCAGCCAAGACCTGAGCCAGAGTCAACATCTTGAACTTCTCCTTCCGGAGGAAGCGATTGACGTTCCGGAGGTCCAAGATGGGGCGCAAGCCCCCCTTGTCCTTCTTGGGGACCAGAAAGTAGTGGGAATAACAACCACTCCCTACTTCTGGCCCAGGAACACACTCGATGGCCCCCTTGGCCAAGAGGGCCGTGACTTCCTGCTGGAGAAGCGCCAAGTGGTCCCCCGACATGCGGTGGTACCGAGGTGGCATGGCGGGAGGGGCAGACTGAAAGGGAAGGGAGTAACCCTTGCGGATGATCTGCAACACCCACTCGTCCGATGTGATAGCGTGCCAGCGGGGGAGATGATGGCGGACCCTGCCACCCACTGGCGTGGGGTGCCCCACAAAGCTCGGATTAGGAAGGTTTGGAGGTGGAAGCAGCGGGGGCGTAGGTGGACTGACCCCCACGCTGATTCCCAGACCCGCCCCTGCGGAAACCGCGTCCGCGCTGAGGCTGGTTCTGCACAGGCTTGCTGAAGGAACGTGCCTGAGCGCCCCTTCCGTGGCCACGAAAGGAACGAAAACCAGGAGTGGTTGGGCTTTTCGTGGATAGACCTAAGGACTTGGCTGTGGCCCGCGAGTCCTTAAAGCGCTCCAGCGCACTGTCGGCTTTGTCGCCAAACAGGCGAGTGCCATCAAAGGGCATGTCCATGAGTGAGCTCTGGATATCTGGCGAGAACCCGGTAGACCTCAACCAGGCGTGGCGACGAAGCGCCACAGTCGTAGAAACCGGCGCCGTGTCCCAATGCGGGGGTAGGGACAAAATTGTCCTGGAACCTGGGCTGGGGCGGGACAAATGGCATCCACAGCGGCGCCGGATGCGGAGCCGAGGGTGGCGCTGGGGCCGGAGCCGGCAGCGTGGGACCTTGTGGCGCGGTGGCCGGAGCCAGCGGCGCAGGATCCTGCGGCACCGGAGTCGCTGGCAGCGCCGGGGCCGGAGCCGCAGGCGGCGCCAACGGCCCAAAAGGATCCAGACACGGGACCGCGAGGCCCAAGGGCGCGCCGGCGGGAGCCCGAGGCCTAAACAGGCGGTCCATGGTAGCAAGAAATTCTTGCACCTGTGCGGGAGTCGCCGACGGACCCGGGTAAGGCGGGTAGGCCGCGGGACTCCCGGGCTCCAAAGGAGCCTCAGGGGCAGAACCCCTGTCCCCCTCGTCCGCATCCGGGGACCGACGGGGGGACGTCGGAGAGCGACAACGCTTCTTCGACTTCTTTTTGTGACGTCTCTTACCCGAATCCGAGGGTGAAGACTTGGAGCCCGAGGAGTGATGATGGTGGCCCCGCGAGCGTGCTCTGGAGCGGCCCCTAGACCGAGAACGGCGCTGGGACGAGTGCCGAACCTCAAGCAGCTTCCGGCGACGCTCCCTCATGGCCTTCGGAGCCATGGCCAGACAGTCCCTGCAAGACCGGGAGTCGTGGTCGCTCTCCAGGCAGTAGAGACAGATGCCGTGGGGGTCCGCCACCACATATTGCAACGGCAGGCCCCACAAGACTTAAAACCAGGCATCCCTACGTGCACCAGAGGACCACAGGAGACAAAAAGTCTCAAAAAGAGAGTCAAAAAGTGACTAAGGTACGTGCTCTAACCGGATCTGCGCTTACTGGCGCGGAAAAAGAAAGAACTGACGTCAGCGCGCATGGGTGGCGCCTAAGTAGTCTCTGTGACGTCATCTCGGCGCTTACGACGCCAGCGACGAACGCGGAGCCGCAGGACGCCACCTACTGACGCGCAGGGGTACTGCTGACGAAAAAACTTTACGGATCCAGTCTGACGCCTGGGGATATTCTAAGGTAAGGAATCTATCACTAACGTGTCTCTTTCAGATACGGATATTAGTTCCAATATGAAATCAGGTGTAATAACAATATGTGGCTACTTACGATTCTCCTAGAATGCTGTCTGGTTATTTGCAAATATATGCAGAATAAAGGAAGCAAGTTTGCTGACTATTAGTTTAAACTAGAGAATCAGTGTAAAATCATTATTGGCTACGTAACCATGACTTCTGGATCCCACTGAGACTGGTGTTGATGGTGCTAGTACTGATGACTATGTGATTGCTAAACATCTGCAGCTTTTACTAAGCAACCTTTTTTGCCAGTACTTAGCATAAACATTTACTTCCCCCAGTCATAGTTGGCGGCAGAGAGATTTAACTATCAGATCTATGCCAGGTATGAAGACCATAGATGACCATGAATGCTATCGAGGTAGCCTAAATAAGAGGCCACAAGACTGGTGATCTTTCTGTGGTTCAGGGCATTTCCCTCCCTCTTCATGTGGAAGGGCAAAAGTTATTCATTCAGTGAAGTCACCTTTACTACCATAAACTGAACTTAACATTACCAAAGAAAGATGCTGTCATTGTTTGGAGACCTGTTGTTGCTGTCCAAAGACCTTAAAAAATGCAGAAATACAATGTGGACTCTCTCACCCCTTCTGGCCATGTTTGAAGCTAAGGAGCTCCATAAAGGTAATTGTGGGGGGAGGAGATATGGTCACCAAAGTGCAGATGCCCTCCATATCTGACAAAGGAGCTGGAATCTCAATAAAGAGCCCCTCTCGGGATCTTGGGCAAGACTGGGAAATATTTCCCAGTAGGATTTGTTTTTGTCTGCTCACCAGTACTGACATTGTTGGTGTCTGAGGGAGTATTTTGATCAGTGAACTTAGTGTCTTATGAACACGTGGCTTTGAAGCTGGACCTGCTGAATCAACCCAATAGTTCAAGAGGTGTTGAGTGCTAAATAGTGATTGGGCTAAAGCTATTACTATTGGGACTGTATGTACAGGAAAGGCATGCACTAGTACTGAGGAAAGAAACTCAGCTCTTTGCTACTGGAAACAGTGCAAGTGCCTAATGAATCTGGAAAAAGCCTAAAAAGGATAAGACTAGCACTGAGTCGTTTCTAAAAACACACAAAGAGGGATGTAAAGAAGATATTAACACCATTGTGGATTCCTTGAGCTTTATTCTCTGGGCCAGTCACCTGGGCGGACAGCTAGAGGAAAACCCTTTACCAATGTAGTTCGATCAAGGCATACCATAAGTAGCGAGAATAGTGGAGAGCTCCTGCCATCATACACCCATAATGTAAAGGGGTAAAGTCCAATGAGCATAGATGTCCGCCTTAAGGATCCACAGAGGGAGCAGGTGTGTGGAAGAGTTCCATAATCCTCAGTAACTGGATCAGAGACAGGCACCAAATTACAGAAAGACAGATCAAACCAGGAAGTCAGTGGGGTTGTCTCTGTATGTGGCAATACCTGACAAAGACTGCATTTCTTCATATATCTCTTGCACACCAGTACATTTTGGGGCAGTACTTAAGATTTTAATAATAATTATTGCAGTTTCTAAGTACTGTGAATAACACCTACTACTAGTATGTAACTTATTGATACTTAATTTACCACGTTCATAAAGTTGGAAAGTTCTGCTGGCTTTACTCATGACTTCTGGATCAGTGCATACCAGTAGCTGGCGTTTATTCCCAGAGCCATCATGTTAGTATAAAAAGAACTTGGTCTCAGCTATTTTTTTGGGAAGAGGCACTTCACTCACAGACCTGATGAAGGCCTCCTTTTCAACAATCTTGGAGCTGAGCAGAAGCCTTGCTACTGTAGCGGAAGAGAAGTGAGGAGCAGAATGGGTCTTACCTGAAGGGGACTCAACATAAAAACAAGTGCAGAAAGAGGCTGTATCTAATTCCCACCAAAACTCTCCTCTGCTTAACGCCAAATAGACAGATTTCAGTGAAACTTGAACTAAGGCCTAAGACAGCGAAGGGGACCCAAATTGAAACCCACGGTAATATGGTTGACTGAGACCACTGTTCCCAGACTGGGAGTTAGATTCAACTCAACACTGCAATTGTTGTCTCTGGAGCAAAATAAGGTTTTGTTTCCAAAGAACCTTCAGAGCCAAAGCATGCACTGGATGGTTGATCGTCATGCAAAATACCAGAAAATATATGGCCCAGCTGCTGCAAACTACTGGCACAACTGCAAATCTTTCTCTAACCCTGAGCATGAAGGCACACACAAGCTGATTAAAGGAGAAAATAGGACATAACAAAAAATTCAAGGAAATGTACTAAATCACTGAGGGTAAGAGAAGCAATGCTAATAGGTAGCAGGCCAACCACAGGTTCAGAAAGGGAGATATCAAAGAGTTAGCAGTAATGGGTCAAAAAAAGAGAAGCCGGTCCTGAGTGTACAACCTGAGTAGAGGGGGGCCCCTTGAAAAGCTTTACTAGAAAATAAAATAATTTTTTTGAGGAGTCATGAGGAGGCAGCAACTCGTGCACAGCCAGGAAGAACATTTGGTGAGGTGAGTGGTCAATAGTGAGCTGGGATACATAGAGAGGTCATATGGGAGACTGTTGAGCAAGAGGTTGAAGTCAAAGGGAGAGATCACACTGTGGAACTTGAGAATATTATCATGTACTACATATGAATGGATGCATCTTTGTGGTATTGGAAAGGAAAAAAAGACATGAGAGGTATAGAGTGTGTGTGCTTTGTCAAAGACCAAGGGGAGTCAAATTGATCACTTAAGATTTGAACGTCTTATACTAGTAAGATGAGGTATGAAAATGGGAAACCCTCAAGATGGTATGTGTGCAAGAGACCAGACTCGATTTGAACACTGAACTCTGGTAATAAGGCGCTTAAATTTGAGAGTCTTGAAATAGTGAGCGCTAGGATTGAAGACTAGTAGAATGGGGACTGAGTGTGAGAGAGTCTGAATAGAGAGTGGCACAGTGACGCCTGAGTATGGGAGCTTAGTAGAGTGGCAGGAGGGTGTGGAAGATTAAGTGTTCGAAATTCGCATAGTTTGCATTTGCACAATTTGGCTACATTTTGGGAAAATTACGTGAAATGCAAAACTGGCGTTTGATGCTTTATCTTGCACAAAATGCAAAGATGCATTTCATGTAAAAAAAAAAAAAAGAAAAAGCACAAAGGACACAAGTACCACAAACAGTAGCTGTTCACGTTGCGGTTGTTTGCATTGTACCTGTGCGCTCAAGCTAAATTTTTGCTGCAAATGCATGTAATTACATGGCATAACAGCGCAATTTTGGGAATTTTGTATAGCAAGTATAACGCAAAATTAGATGTAATTGAAATTTCGCCCAGGTCTACTCTTCATCCACACTAACTCCACAACAGTCTTTGCTGTTTGTACAAAGACACCAACTCAGACTTTTGTTTTTAAGAATACTATTGCACACTACAACGAACTATCTAAAAAAGCATGCCAGCACAGATTACCACTAGCAACCTTTCTGTTTTGTGTAAATATCACAGAAGCCTACTCTTTCTGCAAACACTACACAACATACTCGTCAACTTCCCCACGTTTGGCAGGAGTTATCCAATTTTTACTTCTATTCACCTGCCTGACAAACAAAATGCCTCCACAGACTTTAATAGAGTAACCCGCATTTCCTACCTATATTATTCTCCAAAAACATGTTCACTCCACATTGACCTTAATTGGACCACCCTCTTAAAAGCCTGACTTCATCCGCTTTTTGAGGCAAGAAGTTGACAGCTATGTCACAGACATTTGTCTCTCTATATATCACAAACACTACAGCAGCCTTTCCACTATGTATATGCTAATACTAGCCGTAGCAGTTTTTAGGTCGCAGCCTACCAGAGAGCGCAGCTGTGTGGTTTGCTTAACACATCTTGAGGTCATTCCGAAAGTCGCAGCCTACCAGAGAGCGCAGCTGTGTGGTTTGCTAAACACATCTTGAGGTCATTCCGAAAGTAGACCTAATAATGCATTCCACCCGTTGCCTACACTGGCTTTGTAACTCACATTATCTGGCTTTCTATTTGCTGGCTTAATTTGCTTTAGGATGGCCAGCTCAAGTACGTCCCTCTCATTGCCCATGCATGTTTACTGCACTCTTCCACCAACTCACTTTCTGTAAACAGGGCTTTAAATCTTGTCACATTTGCTGTGCTTTCAAAGACAGAGGTCAAATGTCAGGCTGTCTCTTCCAGGGAGCTTGGTGTTTATTTTTCTTTCTCTGACTTCAAAGTGAGAGGATTTATGTGACAATCATGCTGGCTACTGGGTGACTGCCTGAGGAAGGCTGTACGATGTTATTTTTTTTTCTATAACACAACAAAATGTAAATGTTTTTAAATGAACTGTGCTGACGATCAAATCAATACATTAGGAAATTACATTTCCACACAATATCGTTTGTGCGTTGTATACTTTTATCAGTAAAACTGTATGTGAGTATAAACGTGATGGCCACTTCAATTGAAGATTTGCTGTCTGTATTGACTGTATGCTACCATACCATTCATACTCCACATTATCCCACTCCACGCCACTGCACTCTACTCTGCACCACTCCACGCCACTCCGCGCCACTGCACTCTTCTCATCACCACTCAACGCCTCTCTACTCTAAAACCACTTCACTCTACTCTATGCCAATGCACTCTACCTCACACTACTCTACTATGCAACACTGCACTCTACACCACTCCACTCTATGCCACCCTACTCTGCAACACTTCACTATATGCCAATGCACTCTACTCTGTACCACTGCACTGTACGCCAGGGGACTCTATGCCAATCCCCTCTAATCCATTCTAATCTACTCTGCACTCTACTCTGAAACAATCTACTCTGCACCACTGAACTCTACGCCAATCTACTCTACATCATTGCATTCTACACCATTGAACTGTTACTGCACTCTATGCCAATCTATTCTACTCTGCCTCGCTACACTCTATGCCACTCTATTCTACTCAGCACCACTGTTCTCTACGCCACTGCCCTCTACCCCACTCTACTCTGCACCAATTCACTCCACACCACTCTACTACACACCACTGTACTCTACGTCAGTATACTCTGCAACACTGCATGCTCTGCCACTCTACTTTATGTCACTCTATGCCACTGAACTCTGCATCGCTCCACTCTACGTCACTGCACTCTTCGCCAATCCACTCTATGCCACTATAATCTACTCAACCTGCCTGCCTACTCATCCTTATTGACCTATCTGCGGCATTCGACACAGTAAATCATCCAGCTCTTCTGGAGACCTTGTTGAAGCGCTCCGGCATTAATGGCACAGTACTAAAATGGTTCACCTCCTTCCTTCAACACCGCTCGCAACAAATTAAAATCAACTCCTGTCTCTCGAAGCCAACAAAAGTCACACTAGGGGTCCCGCAAGGTCGATCCTCTCCCCGTCCCTCTTCAATCTCTTCATGGAGCCCCTCACAATCATCTTGAAAAAAGCTGGAGTGAATTACCACCTTTACGCCGATGACACCCAAATCTATTTCAAAATCAAGTCTCCCAGCGACATCCGACACCTCAATGCCACTCTAACCGAGATCCAAACTTGGTTCAACGCTAACCACTTAAAGCTCAACCCAGATAAAACGGAACTAATCCTATTCTCTCCAAAAAGCAACCATCGACCAATCCAAGAAGGGCTCAAGAATCTGGTTGCCCTAAACTGCCCCCTCATCCTATCCGACTCAGTTAAGTCTCTAGGCATCACCCTTGACAAGAACTTATCAATGGAGGCCCACATCAAAAACTCTGCAAAAAGTGCTCTTTTCTCACTAAAACACCTCAAGAAATTGAAACCTTTTCTTCCCCATGATGACCTCAAGACAGTAGTTCAATCCCTAGTTCTCTCTAAAATCGACTACGGGAACGCCATCCTGACAGGGACTCCAAAAGCTCACCTAGCCCCACTAAGGGCAGTGCTGAATATGGCCGCTCGTCTCATATCTGGAGTAAAAAGATTTGAACACATCACTCCAGCTCTCAACTGGCTTCCCATGGAAGGGAGGTGTATTTACAAGCTGGCCTGCATCACACACAAAACCCTTCACTCTCCGGCCCCCAACTACCTGAACAACAAACTGGTAAGAGCAGGTCAATCCAGAACGCTGAGAAGCTCCAACTCACTCCTTCTTATCCCTCCGAAACTGAAAAAGAAAACCACCCAATACCGATCGTTTTCTGGCAACGCTCCCAGGATGTGGAACGCTCTCCCTAGAGTCCTCAGATGCAACCCCTCCTTCTCCTGTTTCAAAAGGGACCTGAAACTCCATCTCCTTAACAAATACTTTCCTGACCAACGTCAACTAACCTAGACTTCAATATCCGAGTTGACTCCTCTCTCTCTTGACATTCAAGGATAGTTGGTGACCGGACTGTGTTAACCACCTTCGTTTGTTCTCTCTCCCTCCGCTGCACTGTTTACCTATTTTTCATGTTGTATTTTTCATTATCTCTGTTTTGCTTCCTTACTGCCTTCCTACTATGTAATGCAATTTCCTTCTGTTTTTTATAGTTTGTATGTAAAGCGCTCTGATACCTACGGGTCAAGCTAGCGCTCTATAAAACTTTTAAAATAAAAAATAAAAATAAAAAACTCAACACTAATACACTCTGCGCCACTGCACTCCATGCCAATCTACTTTGCGCACTGCACTGTACGCCACTATACTCTACTCTATGCCACTGCACTTGTTACTTTACTCTGCACCTCTGTACACCACCGCACTTTACTCCACTCTACACCACTGCACTCTACAACACTCTACCCTGCAGTACTGCACTCTCTGCCACTCTACTCCTAGCCACTCTAATCTACTGTGTACCACTGCACTCTATGCCACTTCACTCTGCACCACTCTACTCTATGCCAGTGCACTCTACTATGCACCACTGCACTCTTCGCCACTGCACTCTACACCACTCCAGCAGGGGTGTGGAATTTAATAAAATATCTACTTGTCTATGGGGCAGGTTGCTTCATAAATCTACTTGTCCTGTAAAAAAATCCACCTGTCCCTTTTGTGCTATGTGCCACTCCACACCACTGCACACTACACCACTCTATTCTACACAGCTGTACTCTATGCCACTGCACGCTACACCACTTTAATCAAATCCAGTACACTCCACGCCATTGCACTCTATGCCAATCTACTGTGCACCACTGCACTCTACAACATTGCACTCTGCATCACTCTACACCAATGCACACTACACAACTGCACTCTACGACACTCTACTCTGAAGCACTGCACTCTCTGCCACTGAACTCTATACCACGCTACTCTTTGCCACTGCACTCTACTCTGCAGCACTCTACTGCACTCTATAACACTGCACTCAACGCCACTTCACTCTACGCCTCTCTACTCTATACTCCTCTACTCTATGCCAGTGCACTCTACCCCACTCTACTATGCACCACTGCACTCTACACCACTCTACGCCATTCCACTCTGCAGCACTGCACTCTATGCCACTGCTCTATACCACTCCACTCTATCCTGCACCACTCCACTCTACACCACTTCACTCTACTCTGAAACAATCTAATCTATGCCACAGCACTCTATGCCACTGCACTCTACTCCACACCTCTGCAATCAATGCTGCGCCACTCTACATCACTCTACTCTATGTCACTGTGCTCTAGTCTGCACCACTCCACTCTGAAACAATCTACTCCACGCGACTGCACTCTATACAACTGCACTCTACTCATTTTTACGCCACTGCACTCTACGCCCTGCAGTCTACGCTATGCCACTGTACTCTAAACCACTGCAACCTACGCCAATGAATTCTACACCACTTTACTCAAAACCAAGGCACCCTCCACCACTACACCTACGCCAACTACTTTGCACCACTGCACTTTATGTCACTATTCTCTACAATATTCTACTCTATGCCACTGCGTTACGTCACTCTACACAATTGAACTCTACGCCACTCTTTTCTACTCTGAACCACTGTACTCTATGTCACTCCTCTCTGCACCACTCTACGACCCTGCATTATGACACCGTACTCTTCATGACTGCACTCTATGCCACTGCACTCTACTCTGCACCACTCAACTCTACACCAATCTACACCACTGCTCATGCCACTGCACTCTACACCACTGCACTCTACACCACTCTACATCTCTGCACTCTACCCTGCACCGCTCCACTCTATGCCACTTCATTATACGCCACTCTACTCCACTCTGCGCCACTCCACGCCGTTGCACTCTACCCCACTGCAATCTAATCTGCACTGCTCTACTCTATGCCACTGCACTATACGCTACTCTACATCACTGCACTCTACGCCAATGCACTGTACACCACTTTACTCAGAACCAACGCACTCTACGCCAATCTACTCTGCATCACTGTATTTTATGACACTCAACTCTATGATGCTTTACTCCATTAATCTCTGCACCACTGACACTCTACTTCACTCTATGTCAATACCCTCTGCAGCACTCTACTCCACTCTATGCCATTCAATAATACTACTCCACTCTACGCAACTCCCTCTATGCCACTCCATGCCACTTTACTGCACTCTATTCTGACACTCTACTCTACTCCACTCTGATAATCTACTCTGCTCTACGCCGCTCTACTCAACAACACTGTACTCCCCTCTACGCAACACCCTCTACGCTACTCCACTCTGCTCTACAGAACTCCACGACAGTCTATGCCACTCCAATCTATTCAACTCTGGCACTGTACTCCACTCTACGGCACTCAACGCTATGCCCTTCCAATTTATGACACTACTCCCGCCACACCACTCCAGAACACTGTACGCTACTCTATGACACTCCTCTCCATGACACTCAACTATACTGAACGCCACTCCATAACACTCCACTCTACTCCAATTACGACACTCCACGTCACTCTCCTTTACCCCACTGACTTATAGCCATGCTGAACAGCACCCACTTTAGTGTACAATATTGTTAAAAGATATTGGCAAAGTCAATAGCTCTTGCATACATGCCATCCCTCCTGATTAAGGCGGGAGACTACAGATTTAAAGACTGATCTCCCGCCTCCCGATTCCTGCATGCAGAAACCCGATTGCTGAATGATGATCTGCTGGTGACAAGCCAGCATGAACTCAGAAATGGTCTTATCTAACTTGGAGTATGCACTGCCAGTGACCTGTTGCTGCAGCTCAGTGCACAATCATTTTGTCACGCTCTCTGCCTTCTGTAGCACCAACTCCGTGCTCCTGACAGGTAAGAGAAGAAAGAACAAAGTATATTTTGCCATTCGGACATCCTATACAGAACCTGCCAGTAGGGCAGGTTCTATACATGCCAACAGACCTGATTTAGGCAGGAGACTCGATTTTTAAAGGCCCACACAACTTTATTTTAGATATCTACTGCCTAAAATGGCCTCTGCTACCACGCCAGCCAATGAAGAAAATAAATTACTCCGATTTTTGCCACGATCTCCTCCTTTGCAGCTTCATAATGTTGGCATGTATGCTCTTGCATAGGCGAGACGTATTGGCTTTTCCTATTCTTGTTTTTTCTGTTTATACCCACTAATACTCGCAACAGAATTTATCTACACACACGACTTTACTTAACTGCATACATTACCACACAAAATGCAAACTTTCTATTCTGTAAACACACAAACCACCACAAAAGCCTTTCCTGTTTTTTTTACGCATATACTGGTCACACAAAATACCAGTGCTTTCTCATTAGTACAAAGGCCGCGAACTTTCCTTTACACAATAATAGCACAGTTCTTTTACCCGCATACAATTAAATAAAAAACACGAACCCCTGCAAATCACAACGGTATTTCCTTTCTGACTCACACTGCAGCCCTTTTACATAAAAAAAAAAAAACGGGATCTGAGATTGGTAGACATATACAGAAAGGGAATCAGACGATGGGCACTGGCAGACGAATAGAATGATGGCACAGAAACAGGAAACTGAGGCATTAATGATTGTTTAAGTAACAAATAAACGGTTTCGTAATTAACAAAGAGTGGAGTAATTACTCGTAGTCTGTCTTCGGATTCGCACGCTGAAAAACCGTATGTGTATCCCAGCACAAAGGATTGTGGGAGGTGACACACTGAGGCTCCCCATTGGGTAATCAGCGTTTCCATCTGCTGCGTAGCAAGATAGGCCTGCTGCGACTGCACGGAATGGCGGGCATCACCATGAAAACCCCCTGCCTCGCCGCTTTCTTCCCAGCTTCTTGGATTGTATTCAATCTTCATCAAACGTTGCTGTCCCAAAGTCTCTCAACACCTCGGGGTGCAGAATTGCTATTTCTGCCGCAGGTCAGTCAGGTAGTGGATACCCACACAATGTCAGATAATTTGCCAACTATTGTTTTATTTGATACACTAACAAAGTACATCTTTACGCCCAAAGCAATTTGCTGCTCTGTGTATAAACAGATTGCACAGGAAGCCAGCGCGCCCAAGTACCCAAAAAGCAAGTTTTATCATTACGTCTTTAGCCTCAACGGCACCATTCCATCCTCTGCTACCCTTATGAAAGGTAAATAGTAAAAACGAGGGGAAAAGGTGGTCGTTAAGATGAAGACTTATTTTTTTTGTTGCATATTTTGACTGTTCACAAATTTCTTCCAGGGGTTGTGTCGAGTTCTCCTGGTCTAGCAAGCGGCGGCTTCTCCGCGAAGGTGGAGGAGCACCGCCCCACTGCTCTTTAAGCAGTGCACAAAGGAAAAATTAAATCATAATAACTCAATGTTATAATTTTATTTTTACGTACTGAGGCAGTTTTACGGGGCTGGGATTTCGTCACAGCCAGCAAGGGGAGGAGTCGTGGACACTTAAGTGCGCATGACGGTTTGGCCGGTTGCCTTGGGCATGTTCTCCACCTGGCTGTATTGCACAGCCTGGGTGGAGAATATGCACAGGCTCACAGTCCTAGTCTGAGCGCCGAACCACGGCACTCAAACCAATCACGACACTGCTGTCATGCTGGTGATAGCAGTGTCGTGATTGGCCAGGGGAGCCAGTGTGCTTCCATGCGTCATGGACAGAAGGACGGAGGAAAGGCGGTGGCTGGAGTTCATAACGCAAGTCTTCTTTTCTTTTTTTTCCCTAACCATCCCACCCACCCCCGTTCCCTAGCAGCCACCAGTGTCTACCTCTATGAAGTGGTAGTTTGCAACGCTTAATACGTGCATGACAGAACAATGATGATCCGCCATGGCTGGTTTGAATTCAGGGCAGACTCCAGAACTGAGGCAAGTTGCTTCAAACTCTAGTGTCAGTCCTAAGTTTCTTGCCCTAAAGGCATTGCTATTTCATAAGAAATGTCTGATCAGGTGGCACCTGTTCAAAACAGTACAGCCAATTAAGAGTGGGAAGGAAAATGATGTGAATCTCAAAATAATTACTTGTTTTATATATCGCAGCCTCTTTCTTTTTCAACTCTTTTATTGATTATTTAACAAGTGACTTACCTTCTGTAACGCTTTTCCTGGTAGAGAATAATTGCAGATTCCTCACTTTAGAATATTCCCCAGGTGTCAGACTGGATCCAGAAAGTTTTGAGCAGTACCTCTGCACATTGGTAGGTGTTGCTGATCGGCTGTGCGTAGGCATCGGAAGTGACTTGCACGGTGCCTATATAGGCAGCACCCCGGAGCGCTGACATCAGTTTCTTTTGGGACTATTCCCGCGCTAAAAACACATAGCCACGTCAGTACTGAATGTGTCACCAGTGTGCAGAATCCAACAGGATGCTAGAGGGAGGAGCCCATTTTGCAGAAAGGTGGGAATAGGAGGGTCAGTGAGGAATCTGCAGGAAGAGTCTCTACTAGAAAAAGCATTACCGATAGAGACTTCCAACCGCAGATTCCTCACCTTAGCATATATACCCAAGCAATACCTCCCTGGAGGTGGGTCTGCAAATAGCTCAAACCAGGAAGTCCTGGAGGACCCAATGGGCAAAGTGCCCATCCTGAAGGACCTGACTGTCCAAGCAGTAGAGCTTCGTGAATGTGTGTAGTGGCGCCCACGTAGCAGCTTGTCAAGTGTCCAGGACAGGTACCCCACGCATTAATACAGTAGTTGCAGCCTTGGCCCTGGTGGAATGGTTCAGCAATCCCTCAGAAGGCAGCTTTTTAGCTAATGTGTAGCAGATGTTGATGAACAGTACAATCCATCAAGAGATGGTCAGTTTGTACACTGCCTTGCCTTTTTTTGTTCCAGTGAACCCAATGAAGAGCTGGTCATCCACCAAATGTTCTTTGGTGTGATTGATGTACTAAGAAAGAGCTCTCTTTGGGTCCAAGCAGTGGAGTCGCTTCTCATCCTTCGAAGGATGAAGTGAGGCGAAAAATGTGAACAGCGTGATGTTCAGGCTGACATGAAAAGGAGTAACCACGTTTGGTAGAAAAGAGGCATGTGTCCAAAGAACAAGTTTGTCTGGGTAAAATTTGATGTACGGAGGGTTAACTGAAAGAGCTTGAAGCTCACTGACCCTCCTGACCAATGTAATGGCCACCAAGAAGGGCGTTTTGAGAGTTAGGAGTCTGAGCGGACAACTATATAGGGGCTTGAATGGCGAGCCGCTGAGGAAAGTTAGGACCAAATTGAGGTCCCATTGGGAAATGATAAAAGGGGTACGAGGGAACAAATGTTGCGCAACCAGTGACTCGGACAGTCAGGGTTGCTCCTGCAACTGCAGAAAACCAGGGATCACAGAAAAATAGCCTTTAACGGTGCCCAGAGCAAGGTCTTGCCGAGCTAAAGACAGCACAAACAGTAAAACCTCAAACAAGGGGGCTGAAAGCGGGTCAACCTGATGGGCGGAGCATCAAGCCACAAATCTGTCCCAACGGCAGGCTTATACAGTCATTGTTGAGGGACACCTGGCTGCCAAGATGATATCACAAACCTTGTGGGGCAGATCAAAGGCATTCAACTGTTGCCACTCAATCTCCACACATGAAGGTGGAGTGTATGTAGGTTTGGGTGTAGAGCCCTGTCCTGCTGCTGTGACAGATGGTCCTCCTGAAAAGGCAGCCTGATCGGATAACAGATGCTTATTTTCAGGAGTTCGGGATACCAAACTCTCCTTGCCCAGTCCGGAGCCACTAGAATGATTCAGGCCAGGTTGGTCCTCATCTTCTTGAGAACTCGGGGCAGGAGCGGTATCGGTGGAAAGGAGAATAGGTGTCCCAGGTTCCTGTCTAAACAAAATGAGCCTCTGAGCAGGAGCTACTTTGGAAACTCCATTGTACAGAAGAGGTGACATTTTATGTTCTCGACTGTGGCGAATGGATCGAGCCAAAGTTTTATCCATTCTTGGAAGAGACCTTGCTCTACCTCCTGGTGTAGACACCATTCGTGATCCGCAAGGCATTAGTGGCTGTGTTTGTCTGCCCTGGTGTTCAGAGATCTAGCTAGGTGCTGCAAGACCGGGAAGATATCCTGTTGCTCCAGCCAGGTCCAAAGGTGCAGGCCTCCTGACACAGAGTCCACGACCCCACTCCGCCCTGTTTGTTGCAAAATCACATGGCGGTATTGTTGTCTGTGAACATATGAACAGCCTTCCTTTGATGGATGGGAGCAAATCGCCCTCCATTCCAGAAGATTGAGGAGAAGCTGGGACTCCACCTATCCCATGTGGGCACCCCAACCCCAAAGCGATGGGTCGGTCACCACTGTCAGTTCCAGGTGGGGAAGGGAAAAGGGTCTACCTGCTGGTCGTCAGAGGCTTAGAGGCTGCGGCAGCTGGACGGGTGGGGGACTGGATAATACACTTGCTTTGGTTCCCACATCCTCTGTGGACACTGTATCCACAGCTGTGAAAAGGCTGCCTTTGGCTGATACTGCGGGCGAAGCTGGGAACCCCTACTCTAGCCAAGGGAGGGGCAAAAGGAGGAGTGCGGCTGGCGCAATGCCAGGGAAGAATCCAAAGATAAGGCTGTAGCCTGACTCGCCATAATGCACTAAATCTGCCATATCCCCGAACAGGTGAGAGCTGTCTAAGAGCATGTCCATCAGAGCCAAACAGACATCCCTGAGTAGCCAGCTGATCGGAGCCAGGCGTGGCGGAGTAGTGCTAATATGGAGCCGATAACCCTCCCTAGTGAATCAGTGGTGTCCAACTTTGCTGCCTCCCTGCCATCAATAATGGCCTGGCTCTCTGTATGGCTTGGGCCTCTTCTGAAACCATGGGCAGCACCTGCGCAACTGTGTCATACAAGGTGTGGGAGAATCCGCCCAAGAGGCATCTGGTGTTCACCGACCGCAATGCTAGTATGGTCCTGGATCACCTCCAAGTGCATCCACTGACAATCGGCGTAAGCCCTCAGACACCACAAACAGACCAATTGGGATCAGAAACCGACATCTGTCTGTGACATTCCCCACAATGCTTAAAACCAATGGGTTTGTAAGGGGACTCGTCCCTAGCACACTGGGAGCAAATTGCTCAAAAAGAGTTGACAAAAAGTCGAAATAGATGGTGAAAAAGTGACAGAGGTAGCTCTGTGAATCTGCGTTGTTGGTGCGGAAATAAAGGAACTGATGTCAGCGCGCAAGGGTGGTGCCTCTATAGGCACCAAAGAAGGAAAACAAGTCCCTAGTCTAATTTATGGATCATGTGTTGCACCGCAATCATGTACAATACTAATGGGGTTAAAGCATATACATTATTTAAACGCAAACAATGATTTTGTGTGACATGCAGATATAATGGAGACAATAATGCAAAGAACAAAAAAATTTTGATCAAAAAATACAAAACAATTTTTATTTATCATTACATTAAAAAATATGACCCGGAAATACTTTCGTAGAGAGCAGGGAGGCCGGAACTGCTTGAGCAGATTTTTAACTACTGAGTTGCAATGCAAAAAAAAAAAAAAAGCAACATAATCAGTACAACCCCCAAAGATAAACAAGGGCACACCAACAATTGGAAGCTTAATCACGGCTCACTAAGTTTGTTGATGAATGCATACTGGGTTATATTTTTTATGGACGCTAATACATAGCGGATAAACTTTATCAGTGGCTCCTACGAAAGTATCGTGTGGGAAAAGAGTACCACATAAAAAGAAAACTTTGTCCTGAAGAAGGTGGTTGATCCCAATTGCACCGAAACGCCGCGTCGACCTTTGTGTAGTTTTCTTGCTCAGATGATCAACACGAGCATGTTGTAACAATGGACTGTTTTTATATATATTTTTAATATTTTAACATGTTTATTTTTTAATGTAATGATAAATAAAAATTGTTTTGTATTTTTTGATCAAAATTTTTTTGTTCTTTGCATTATTGTCTCCATTATATCTGCATGTCACACAAAATCATTGTTTGCGTTTAAATAATGTATATGCTTTAACCCCATTAGTATTGTACATGATTGCGTGTGCAACACATGATCCATAAATTAGACTAGGGACTTGTTTTTCTTCTTTGGTTTGTATTGCCCTGTCCCTATTTTGTATTATAGGGTAACTCCTTTATTTTTGCCTCTATAGGCAAAGACCGCACACGTCACTTTCGACATGGATGAGGCAGATGTGGAGCCATTCGATGCCACCTTCTGGCTCATAGAGGTACTGCTCAAGATGTTTCAGATCCAGACTGATGCCTGGGGACTATTCTAAGCTGAGGAATATGCAGTTATAAGTCTCTATCAGAAGAAAAGTTACTCAGTGGCACCATGCCAGAAACGCATTTATTTCCAATGCACAATTTTTCTTTTAACACCAAAGTGATCTGATATTTTAGTGCACTTGTCGATCTGTTAGCTCTCAAATGACGGTGTGGCCTCAAGCAGGTAATGCCGTTAAATTAGATGGAGAGAAAAAACATTTTTGGACAGTGATGCAAATTTTTAAAGAAGGCACAATATGCAAGTCTGTATTTTAAAACTGAATAAAGATCCTAAGATCTGCGAATCATATAGACTGATCTCGTTACTTAATAGCGCTTATAAAATCTATATGCAGGCGCTAGCGAGAAAATTGGAGAACATGATCGGAACTTTAGTTCATGAAGATCAAAAGGGTTTTATCAGTTGAAGGCAACTCCACGAGTTAAAGCATGATTTGATTGGTGCCTGCGATAGATATGGTTACAGAAAATAAAACTACATTAACGGTACTGACGTTCGATGCCGCCATGGCCTTTGATACGGTGAACTGGCCTTTTTTACATCATGTAATTCAACAATATGACCTTGGAGAGTAAATTGCAAGATCAATTAGGTCACTTTATAAAAACCCGACAGCAGGGATTTGTCATAAGGTTTCTGCACATACACAGAGCTATGCACAGGATAATGGGACCCCGGAATACAGTGGTTTGCCTACCATATACCGTAGCACCCAAAAACCCCAACCCAACTAGCTTAGCATCACATTAGCACCTAAGTACCAATGATTGGACAACCCAGAACACGGTATCTTTATCTCAGGACTCGCAGAAGCAAGAACACTCTTTCGTCACTCACTCGTACTTGTCCACAAGGTGCGTAGGAAGAGACACTGGATAGGTTAAAATGTTTATTCCAACTTACGTGCTCTAATGTACAGTACACGTGTCAGTACTAATAGCATAATGCATATGAATAATATAAGCAGCATGGTTACAATTCCATAGAATACAAACGGGGAAAGCATTTCATAACTCAGTGGATAAATGTCTAAATAACATTACCACCCTCCCCGTGCAGTAAGATAGTTTATTATAAAAATAGAAGACCTCTGGGCTTTGACTAGCGAACCCCCATACCTCAGTCTCTAGATGCAGAATTACATCAGCAGGACATCATAGCTCTTCTCACTGAAAAGGATTTCTCCAAGTGTATTAAGCGCTAGTAAACCGCAGTATTAAAAGCACACCAAATTCTTCACGGCAATTGCACCCAATGTTATGTCTGGGTGCGCGAGACTGGCCATATCAGGAAGAACCAAAATACATTGTTATGTGACCTTGTACATGTTTGTGCAGACCGAGCCCAAAAGGTGAACAACAGAAAAAGCAGACAGTGCAAAAGAACTTGGCACGAGCAAAGGGCGAGGGAGACCCGGCTCAGTGTAACGTGCGCAAAGAAAAGCAGCATGGCAGCCAGGCCTAGGCCAACATAACAAGGCAGGCAACAATCCACAAGACACCCTCCCCTGGTCAGTCCGGCGGCCAGGACAGAGGCCCATCAGAGGACAAACACAGCCGTTGGAGCACAGGGAGCGCCCAAACGGCGAAGGGCAGGTCAATCCATGAAAGTGTAAGTGCAGAAAAAAGCCATACCCTCCAAGAGTTCATCATTGGAATCGTCAAAAAACATAGATGCCATCCAATCCATGAGATCAAAAGAGCAGGAATGCTCCTCAGCAAGGGGAGCATCCAGAAGCAATGCGGGACAGCTTGCGTGATAATTGAAACAGCTTCGTTGTAGGAGATCCTGGGCAGCCGCCCAGATATCCCATTGCGCCAAAATCCCCAGTGCAGCCGCACGCGCCATACAGCCAGCAACGGAACAGTCCTGCTCATGGGCCTCTAAGGGACCCATCAACTGAACAAAATCCGGAACAGACAATGACGAATTGGAGAGGCAATAATCCAGAGTCCAGGTGAAAGGACAGCGGATACAAGTCATCACAGGTTGCACGCAAGTGAAATACGCAAAGCGAAATGAAAGAGTATATGACACACTCAGTGTCGCCAATGGCAAGACACCAAAACCAGCCAAAATGCGCTCACGGAGCAGCTGGAGGCGTTCTGGATCGAGCAGGTCCCATCGGGGAGCAGCCATTGCGCAGAAAGCAAATTAAGAGCAAGACACCAGCCGCTAAAGCGAGGATCAATGGGAAACCGCCAAAGACGCTGGAAAAAATAGAATGTATGAATGCCGGGATGACACCAAAAATAGTTTGGAAGGAGGACACCAAGCCCGACCCCACGACCTTAAAAAAGTGTACTAGGCCTTCAGTGTTAGATGCGTTAAAAATACGATGTATTAACTCCCCAAAATGTTGGGGGAGATTAGTGTTTAAAAGGGCCTGTATTTCACTGTGGGTACTCGCCACCTGGAGAATGAATGTCTCCCGGGCGGACGTGAGCATAACTTCCTCGTTCAATAATAGTGCCTTTATTCTGCTCAGTCTATTGAAATCTGCCTCCATGGTAGGGATGGAAGGCCAAATAGAGATATCAACCTTGCCATGAGGGGGAGGAAAAAGCACATTTTTGCAGCAGACAACCCTGTGCGAAACTGTTACAATGTAAGGAATGCCAGCCTGCAGGCCACAACAGTTTTCGTTATTTAAAAGTAAATAACTACCATTGGAAAGGAGAGTGAAAGTAGGAGAAATAACAGGAGCAGGAATACCTTTCAGCACACAAGCAAGATTAGGAGCGGAAACGCTACATGAGCCATGCAATTTAATGTGTTTACAAATAAGCGAATGACCCATAGTCGAGTCGCAGTACTCCCCCGTGAGAAAGACTTCCTTGCCGTCCCGAAGGCATTTATACATGAAAGGCAAGGACCAGAGTTCATGCAGGAAAGCACTGCCCAAGGGCCGGTAACGGCCCACAGGATAATGTTTCATGCACGAGTCAAATTCAAACAAGGAAAAAGGTAAAGCGATAACCCCATGAACTAGCCATACAGCAGAATCGAGTTCTGCAACAGAGAACGGCAAAGGATCCATCTTTTCGATATGTAATAGAGTGTAAGTTGCATCTTTCATGGACATAAATTGCTGTTTGTCAGTTAAGTTAAAAGGTAGAAACAAGGCAGAGGTGTTCAAAAAATGCCAAGGCACTTTACCTAACTTAAGCGTTTGTAAAGTCCATGCAAACTGCATAACTGAGCGCAATTGATTCTGACCATGATATAACACAGAAACATCATCTTGTACAATATCGACAACAGAGGACACAATATTCTCTAAAGTGTAAATGCGAGAAGACAGGGTATTAATACTATTGTCAACAACAGCAAGCACCTTTTCCATATTTGCTTGATCTATTTCCCGAAGACGGGAAGCAGCTTCAATTTGTGATAGCTTCCAGAGTTCATTATACGTTTCATAAATGAATCTCTTAGGTCGGGGACCACGAGGTCCCAAAACAAAATCGGACAGATCAATATTGCCTGTAAGGAGGGACAAATGTTGTTTAACAGAATCAAGGGACGAATGTTGCAGCCATTGTTTGCATAATTTACCAACAGAATATGTAGTGACAGTACGGGAATCAGTAAATCTCGGATCAGGCCTATCCTGTGTGTAACTAGCTCCTGAGTCGTGAAAACGCATTTGACATGCATTTGATGATGTAGGCCATACCAACCAGGGTGACTGAACTAGCTCAGAAACATTAAACGAATTATTTTGTAACAGAGCCTGCAGGGACACGAGGGACATATTGAATCGTGAGCTTTCATTGGGAAAACTCGACAGGGATGGTATTGATGGAGTATTCAATTGTTTAGTGGTTGCTAAGCCCCAACATGTAGTCTGATAGATGGAGACATTGAGGAACATAATTTGTGTAGGGATGAGGCAAGCACGGTGTAATGCCTCGGTTCCCTGTACCTGCCATGGCTTGGAGCCCCAAATAGATTTTAAATCCACTGTATTATCCCAGTACTCATAACCACCCACAGCTAGGGCACTTAGAAAGGAACCTGAATAAAGCAATTTGGTGTGTGTTAACATAATTTTCTGAGTTGATGTGTTATTAAGTCTAAAATAATAGGATGCAGGGTTCGACCGATTAAAATCAGTAAAATAATTAAACTTATTTCGAAGAGTTTGAGAGCTACCTGGCAAGGGGTTTGGACAATGTTCCCATTGGGTATAGTTAACAGAACTACGCAGGGCACTGGGCTTATGGAGAAAATGATTACCCCAATGTTGGTAACAATACAAATCGGCATAATTAGCAGAATTCATATATAAATCTTCAGCATTAAAAGATGCATAATATTTTAAATCGGCAAACAATGCTTCAACGGCATGCACATCCCAATCATCAGAATGAATATTATTTTGTACTACATCACCCATTGAAACACGAAGGACATTAGGTACATTAATAATTTCCGTCGGACCATGGATTTGATAGTTCACTGCATCCCATACGATGCCATCAGCAACTGGAAAAGCTGAAATGTTCACAAATGTGTGGTCACGCTTCATGATGTGAGACGAGGAATGAGGAGCCAAAGTTCCAGAAACATAGTCTACAGCAGAGCGTTCAGGTAAATAGTGACCATTAATTAGTAGAAAAAACACTGTGACAAAGCCAATGGACATGAACAGAAAAATCAAGAAAAGTACCAACCAGATGTATGTCCAGGGTGGAATCAAAAAATTGTCTCTAAACCAGGATATAAAAATACTGAACTTGGATGGAACTTTTGAAGATGTGGAATCCGAATCAAAGGAATAACGAGTCGGGCTTAGTGGCGATATTGGTTGATGTGCCACCGATTCAGATGCAGGATAAGTATACTCGTCCTCGTCGATGTTGGTGGAGAGTTGGGGATCAATTATAGTTTCAGGCAAAGTAGAAGATTCAGGCAAATCAACCATCTCAATTACAGCATCAGCGATCGTTCGCGCAGATGGACTATGAACATATGTCCGATAAATGGCAGGACAAGAGACCGCTGGTGTGACACTATTCAGGATCGGCCAGGCGCTGTAGCTTGACATTTTCAACTGAGATGTATCTGTTCTCTTTGCGACCAGGAAGCGGTGGTAAAATGACTGTACGTGTTCCCTTCAAGCCCAGAACTGGAACCGGTGCACGAAAAGAGGGGCCAAATTCTTTCTTGTTTTCAACCTTCTCTCGAACCAGTTCTCCAACCTTTGGAAGCCAGCCGGCTACCGGAATCTGCAACGCAGGATCTGTGGCTGAAGGCAAATGTGTAGTTGCAAGTTTGTCTCGGGCTTCTTGTAAGTCCTGTAACATAGCAGAATGGTTATCTACATCAAACTTGGCGGATTGCGCCGCGATGTCTGGACCCTCAAGGTCAGGCACGAACATTCTTATTCCAAAGAGCATTTCGTATGGGGTCCGCCCACCCAGAGGTCTTCTAGGGAGATTATTAAGTGCACGCTGAACGGTATACAAATGGGCCAGCCAGTTCCTGCCAGTACCTATAACCCTAGCTGTTAAGGATTGCTTTAAGTCACGGTTCATTCGTTCAACGATAGAGTTGCCCTCAGGCCTATACGGAGACGAAAATTTCACCCGCACCCCAAGCGAAGCCATTGCATCCTTGTAAGCCCTAGAGGCAAACGCTGGACCTTGGTCCGAATGGAAGGTGCCGCATGCGAAAATTCCCACAAAGACACGCAAATCCCTGATTACATTTCGGGCGTCAGCACTCCGTTGTGGCCAGACCCAGAGGAACCGTGTGCACGAGTCCACTGCTACTAAGATGTATTTATAGGCAGTGTCTGATGAGAATGGACCGCAGTGATCCAAGTAAACACACCCAAAGGGTCTGTTAGCTATGCAGAGCGGGGTCTGTGGTGGGCGTGTTACCGTGGAAGGCTTAATCTGTTGACAAACATCGCAAGAAAGCACAAAAGCACGGGTGTCTTTATACAATCCACGCCACCAATAACGCTGCTGCAAGATGGAAACTGTAGCTGACACACCTGCATGAGCCGAAGCCATGCCTTCGTGTGCAGCTGATATCAAGGCACTCCTGCGGTCCGCGTTGGGGATCAGCCGATCTCCAACGTCAGGTATTGTTACATAAGGAACCTGATCGGGACTTAATTTGTAAGAATACTTGGAAGGGAAACCTGTAGGGTAATTATCACCTTCCTTGGTTGCAGCAATAGCTGCTAGAATAACAGGGTCAATTTTAGACATGGACCTGGTAACCGCTGCTACTGAACACGTGACTACTGCTGAACGGGCAGCTTCATCTGCCAGATCGTTACCAATAGCGTGTGCGCCCACCCGCTGATGGCCTAAGGTGTGTACCACCTGTGTGAGGGGCAGACGTTGTTGCAATTCTGCCACTCGAACCCAAAGCATTTTATGCTTAATTGTGCTCCCTTTTGCGTCCTTGTAGTCATTTTTCGACCAGAAAAACAGATTGTCATTGTAAGATTGTACACAGTAGAAGGAATCACATACAATAAGAGTGGTCTCATCCTGAGAAGCGAACTCAAGCGCAAGTAGCAATGCATGTAGCTCGGCCAATTGTGCGGTACTATCTCCAAGTGTGCGAGTATGCACTGCAGAGGATTTGAACTTTCCACTTACAAAGGAACCCGCAACAATAGCACATGCAGCTGAATAAGCGTGCTTGGACCCAGTGGCCGGTTGCGCCGAACCATCGGTGTAGATCACACATTTGTAATCCTCAAGCGGTAGTAAAAACAAAGGAGGAGGATGAACGAATTCATACTGCAAAAACTCCTGAGTCTGCAGAGAAGAATCAAAAACAAAAGTGACGTCCGAAGACGTCAAGGATGTAGCCCATTGTATCCAACGGGGATGCATTGCTTTTGAGTTCGGTACACTTGCCTTTGTTACTGCCTCTAGGGCAGGACAGGGTGTTACCACTAGAATCCGCTTTCCCTGTGCCAGTGCGCGTTCTTTTAGAATCGCCATTTGCACTGCAGTTAGAACTTTTTCGACAGATGTAAAGCGCAATTCAGCGGAAGTGTACAGATGTGACTTGTATGCGATGGGTACTGTATCACCTTCATTAAAGGTTAAGTATGTGAATCCCACCGCCCCCGGAATTATTCTAATCACCAGGTTTGTGTGGTTATCACGAGTCAAAAGATATTTAGACTCCAATAGGTCTGTCTGCAAAGACTGCAGAATTGAGGTATGCTCAGGCAGCCAGCAAGACCTTGAATAAGTAGGTTGTATCAAAGCATACAAAGGCTTGATACGCTGGGCATATTCGGGAATGTAAGTACGCCCGAAATTCAGGAAACCCAGCAAAGACTGAAGTTTCTTCAGAGTATTTGGGGGGCACAAATGTGCACATTTTTCCAAGAAATGGGGGCTAAGCCCTTACCTTCGTTATTGAGCTCATAGCCCAAGAACAGAACGGTAAATTCAGCAATGTGTGACTTAGCAAAGTTAAATTTGTAACCCTGCTCCGCAAATTCAAGAATAATGCGGTCCACACGGGACAAATGCTGAAATAATTCGTCGTCCGTCAGATAGATGTCATCTACGTACGAACATGCGTCTTGATCAATGTCATTTAACAAAGAAACAACACGGGCGGCGAATATACCCGGACTATTTTTGTAGCCCATGGGTAAACGCCGGAACTGGAATAATTTACCACCGGAAGTGAATGCGGTCCATTGACCACTCTCCGGGGCTAGGTTGTGCGTGTAGAAACCGTTTGAAAGGTCAAGTGTCGTTTTGTATTTTTTACGAACAAGACTGTCTACAAGCGCAGAACTGTGTGTATTTTGCACCGCAAAGTTCCGACAATGAGTATTTAAATGCCGGTAATCCAAAACTAAGCGGTACGATCCATCGGGTTTAGAAACCACGAAAAGGGGATTGTTCATAGGTGATACGCATGGTTCAATTACTCCCTGATATTCCAACTGTGTCAGAATTTCTGAGACGGGGCCTTTTGCCTGCCGTTTGATGGGATATTGGGGTTGTGGCTGCGGTAGTGACCGCAAAGGTATTGCATGAGGAGGTGATTCTTCATCCCATCCCACATGGTTGCGGTATAACGCTGGTGCCAGGTACACAGCCCACTCAGCTGCAAGTGCTTCAGCTTTGTCTTTTGGGACATGCCGTGAAAAGCTTGGAAGGATTACCTCCTCTCCTTTATGTGCAGCTAAAACGAATGGGGGTGGCCAATCCACCTCTGCTAACAAAATGTCATATGAAGAGGTTAGATTTTCCCAAAAAATCCCTTTTATTTCACGCGGTATGTCACCTTCAATTTGTATGACTATGTTGTAAAGTCTGTCAGGGGGTGCCACTCTCGTGTCAGCTGTCTCTACAGTAACGAATGTTTCAGTTGCTGTCGCCTCCATATGAGGACGTAGCGCCTCCCGCACTATGGTAACTTCCGCGGCGCTGTCTAGGAGGGTCACTGCCCACGTCCAATTCTGGAGTCTCGTTCTCACGGTCTGAGGCATATTTCGCTGTTACAGCGGCAACTTTTTTCTTTTGAAATTGTGGTCGAGGAAGGTGAAAGTCTTCTGCTTTCCCTCTGACTTGTTGTCGAGGTTGGTCTCGCTCCTGGGGAGCCTCTCGGCCCCTTCCTCTATCTGGCCATCCTCCTCCACCAGCCTGTGACGAAGTCTGGGCCTGTGAAGAACGAGGAGAACGCGTATCAGAGCTCTGAAACCTTTCTGGTGATTTAATTCTCGACCTATCACGTAAATCATAAGTACGTTCAGAAGAAACCGAAACTGGGGAAGCGCCTCTCGACCCCGGCTTCTTTTGTTGCTTACCCTGTTTTTTCTGTCTCCAACTCTTTTTTGTGAAGACCGGTCTATCATCTTTCTCAGATGTACTTTTTGTTTGTGTAATTTGTGGTTGCGATTGAGTTTGCATTTTTACAAAAGGCTTGTTGCCTAGGCTATTTCTTCCAATTGTTTTATAAGCCCGGGCTATAATTTTCGGTAATTCGCGAGGCCTGTCCAACTCTGGGACTAAAGCCAAAGCATTCGCTACTTGAAAGTTCATAGCATCGCCCTTGACATTTCCAAGGATCAGTTCAGCTACTACATCAAACACTCCCACTAGTCTCATCCCTAATTCCACAGCCGCTTCAGGGCCATGTTCGTCCTGTACTTTTTTAATTACAGAGGGTAGAACCGTCATGGAAGGAGTTCCAAAACATTTTGAATAAACTGCTGCGAATACCTTACCCCAGTTTTCACATGATGTCAAATCGGGGATTATGTCTTTTGGCAAACTTATCGTTAGGATGCGGTGTTTATCTACTGGGGATGTATGTGGAAACACTGCTTCTATCTGATCGAACTTTTCTGCAAGCCAGTAAGGATAATCGTCCTTATTTTGTGGACGTTTGCCCATCACAGAATTTACCATGACAGGACTTATGGTCACTCCAGCTGCAATAGCTGGTTGGCCTGCGACTACAGGAGCAGCTCCATGTAGGCTACCTGTAACGTATGTCACTAAGGCTCGATGCACTCGCACCAGTTCGGTATGCATAGTGCGCAGTTCCGCAATTGGTAATGCCAGATAATTTGGATACGGGGTATACCCGGCCAATACAGGCCAAGTGGCCCCCTCAATGGATAAGGGGCCTAAACGAACTGCAGTATTTGGTTGTGGGAGGGCGCCATTAAACCAAACACGGTGCTGCCAAGCCGTGAGAGGCACTTCAAGAGTAGTATAGGGTCGATAGGCAGCAGGAATAGCGGTGGGTTTATATTCATGAAACAGCTTATCACCTGCATCCACCGCTTCAAAAGTGATCCAAGTGTAAAACACTTCAAAGTGATAAGCCGGATCGGCTTGAACCACAAAGACCAACTCGACCCCTGTATCGGGCACTCCATACACAGCTAAGTGGTCTCGGAGTGCTCCTCGACTATGTGCAGCTATCGCCACACCAGCCATGACTAAACAATTATATTCGACAACCTAACAGGGAGCACAAAATGGGTTATTTATGTAACCTTTTTTAATAATTTCAAGCTTGAAAGAACCTATAAAACGTTCAATATAGGAGGTATCACCGTCACTTACGCCTCCGGAAGCGTACGTGAGGGTTTTGTGGACAAGCACAAGTACTACTCAAGCGTCTCGCAGTTAAGCAGCCCCACGGTGGTCGCGCCATGTCATAAGGTTTCTGCACATACACAGAGCTATGCACAGGATAATGGGACCCCGGAATACAGTGGTTTGCCTACCATATACCGTAGCACCCAAAAACCCCAACCCAACTAGCTTAGCATCACATTAGCACCCAAGTACCAATGATTGGACAACCCAGAACACGGTATCTTTATCTCAGGACTCGCAGAAGCAAGAACACTCTTTCGTCACTCACTCGTACTTGTCCACAAGGTGCGTAGGAAGAGACACTGGATAGGTTAAAATGTTTATTCCAACTTACGTGCTCTAATGTACAGTACACGTGTCAGTACTAATAGCATAATGCATATGAATAATATAAGCAGCATGGTTACAATTCCATAGAATACAAACGGGGAAAGCATTTCATAACTCAGTGGATAAATGTCTAAATAACATTACCACCCTCCCCGTGCAGTAAGATAGTTTATTATAAAAATAGAAGACCTCTGGGCTTTGACTAGCGAACCCCCATACCTCAGTCTCTAGATGCAGAATTACATCAGCAGGACATCATAGCTCTTCTCACTGAAAAGGATTTCTCCAAGTGTATTAAGCGCTAGTAAACCGCAGTATTAAAAGCACACCAAATTCTTCACGGCAATTGCACCCAATGTTATGTCTGGGTGCGCGAGACTGGCCATATCAGGAAGAACCAAAATACATTGTTATGTGACCTTGTACATGTTTGTGCAGACCGAGCCCAAAAAGGTGAACAACAGAAAAAGCAGACAGTGCAAAAGAACTTGGCACGAGCAAAGGGCGAGGGAGACCCGGCTCAGTGTAACGTGCGCAAAGAAAAGCAGCATGGCAGCCAGGCCTAGGCCAACATAACAAGGCAGGCAACAATCCACAAGACAGATTATAGTTAATAGAAATCTAACTGAACAGATTAATATAGCGAGAGGGATGCGGCATGGGTGCTCACTGTCACCATTGCTTTCAATCTATATATTGAGCCTCTAGCAAATAAAATCATGGAAAGTCTGGAAATCATCCCCTTTGAATGTAATGGGTGGGTGAAAAAAGTTGCGCTTTACGCCGATGACCTGATGGTGTATACTTGGGATCTTCCAAGTTCCCTTCCAGTGATCTTGAGTACTTTGAACAAATTTGGGAAGGTCTGCGGATATTTGGTTAACCAGCAAAAGACGGGAATACTGAATTTGAATACTCACTCACACGCTGCAGGCAAGTAGCAGCAACATCTTTACTCTTACTGATTTAACCGCCCTTGTGCGATTTAAATGCCTGAATGTTTTTTTTAAATTAATATTTTAAATATTTACCTCGAAGGTAGCTTGCACTCTGCACTTTAATTTTTAACTTTTAGGGCTCGCCTGCTCTCTGTTCCACAGCGGAGTCTTCCGTTTGTGTGGAGGGAGCGAGTGAGCTGCACACTTCCTTCTTCCGGCTGGGGGCTACTGGAGTCAGCTGTCTAGCTGCTCTCCCAGTTTTCTATTTAAATCACATGGCACCACTGACGCATAGCGGATACGCGCTGCGGGCACGTCGCTGGCGCGCCAAAGGCAAGCTTGTCTGCGCCCGTCTGCACCCAATCGTCGCCAGGACCCCTCCCCCTCTCTCTTCAGGAATTAGAAGTACATCTAAAATTACGTACTCTACAGAGGAACTTATACGCATAAGGAACCCAGGTATGGTTTTAAGCCCCAATAAAGTATGTGACAAGCAAAGTTTTCATCTTATTCCTGAGGACCACTCACTTGTATGCATTGTCAATTTTAAAGCCTTACGCCTAATCTAGAGGGAGAACACCCTTCATACTCCCTGAGGGAGTTCTATACCCTGGGTTTAGACGGGTCTCACCATCCTCCAAATAACCCTCCCTCTAAGCCCTTACAGGCGTGGAAGGGCTTGTTAAGCAACGTTAGATCACTGCCTAGGCATGCAATTGAAATCTGGGACTTGTTGTCTTCCAAGTCACCTGATCTAGGATTCTTTACAGAAACATGGCTTAGACCGACCTCCTCGCCTTCTATGGCTTTGGCACTCCCTGAGAATTATCGCCTACTAAGAATGGATAGGAAGGTAGAATGGGGGGAGGAATAGCCATTGTTTTTAAAGACACCCTGAAAGTCTCCCTAATTGAAACCCTTTCTGATTTGATAGAGATATGTGTTTTTAGGGTAGAATTTTCTGCCCAGGACTGTTGGAAAGGAGCCCTTGTATATCGTCCTCACGGACCCATAGGAGACTGTAGTCTTAAATTGATGGAATTGATTGTCACTCATATCCTTGCATCAAAACATTTCCTTTTACTGGGCGGCTTCAACATCAATAATGAAGACCGCTTAAACATGGAGGCATCCCAAATCCTCACTGGCCTGACTACACTAGGCCTATATCAGATTAGCAAAGGCCCCACACACACTGCGAGCCATACGTTGGATTTGATCTTCACTAACTCTTCCTCGTTAGTGGCGGAGCTCCCTTGCCCTCAGCTGTGGACAGACCACTCTCTGATTGAATTTCGGCTTACTTCTACTCATGTACCCATACCCCCAAATACTCCTTCACATCTTCCTATGAGACAATGGCATAAAATCACTCCGGACGCCTTCACTAAAGAGTTCATTGCTCCTGGTATAGGGGAAAGGGGAGAAGTTAACATGGTGTTAGCAGATTATAATGCATCTTTAAAAATAGCTATAGACAACCTAGCACCTATGAAACATCTACAAGTAGTCAAACATGGTCCACATGGTCCTTGGTATACTCCTGAATTGCGCAAGGAGAAAACCCGGTGTAAAAAACTAGAGAGGTGATGGCGTCAATCCCACAACCCTACTGACAGAGAAACCTATAAAGACACCATAAAGCAATATCATAGGAACATTAAAAAAAAAGCGCAAGGCACACATTGTTTTACAACTTGGCCAGGCGGGGAACTCCTCTAAAGAGTTATATAAAGTTCTTAAATCCTTTACAAATCCTATTGCATGCTCCACTGATACCCCTCCCTCTCAAGCTTTATATGATACCATTGCAAACCATTTAGAAGAAAAAGTTAATTTGATCTACGACAAATTTCCTAGAGCAAGTGACCAATTAGGAGTATAATCTCACTGCTTCCCCTCTCATGTTGATAGTATGGGAATACTAGAGAACTTTGTACCCCTTGAGGCTGACTCCAACTGTGAAATGCTGAAGACTGCGAAATCAGGGTCCCCTTTAGACATAGTGCCAGCCAAGATCTCAGCAATTTTGGCCAATCAGCTCGCCCCTACCATCTGCTCTTTATTAAACCTTTGTATGAGTTCAGGTAGGCTTCCACTAGACTAGAAGGTCGCACAGGTTATTCCCATTTGTAAGAAGGTCACTCTCCCTGCCTCAAACCTTTCAAATTACCTCTCTATCTCGCTTCTCCCCCTGATGAGCAAACGTCTGGAAGGACACATTAATAAACACCTTATGGAGCACTTAGAATCTAACAGGTTCCTAGATTCTTCCCAATTCGGCTTTAGACCGATGCATAGCACAGAAACTGCTCTTTTAGCGGTAACAGATTATATAAGAAGTTCCAGGATGCAAATCAGCCTGCTCTGTTAGTGCTGCTTGATTTGTTGGCAGCCTTCAACACAGTGTCCCATCATAGACTGCTCCAGGGATTAGAAGGGATAGGTAATCGGGGCCTTGCCCTACAATGGTTCGTGAGTTTTCTAACTCATTGAACACAGACCATCAATCTAGGCCCTTTCAGGTCTCCCACCATAGAGCTCAACAAGGGGGTGCCTCAGGGCTCTTGTCTGAGCCCCACATTGTTTAACATCTATGTGGCCCCCCTTGCCAAAACCATCAGAACCTATGAATTTACCCCCCTTTCATATGCCATCCGCAACTTCTCATCTCCTTCAATAACGACCTACATACTACCAAAGCACGCTTCTCTGAGGGTATGAAAGCCATTTCGGCTTGGATGACTGAGAACTTTCTCCAGCTGAATACGAGCAAGACGGAGATTATGCTCTTTGGTAAAGCCAAACTGCTCTAGTCCCCGGATTGGTGGCCAATTGACTTGGGTGTAGCACCTACCCCCAAGTCGTCAGTTGAAAATCTGGGCGTTCGCCTAGACCAGTCTCTCCCTATGAAAGATCAGGTAGTGGCTACCACTGGCACCTGCTTTCATATGATTAGTCTGTTGCCCAGAGTCTTTCCTTTACTCCCACTTTCAGTGCGGAAAAACCTAGTACAGACACTAGTGATCAGCCGCCTGGACTACTGTAATGCCCTTTTGTTTGCCACTAGTGAGCCTCTACTAAACAAACTCCAAGTTGTCCAAAACACAGTGGCTCGCCTCACTCAGAATATGCCGGCCAGAACAGCCGCTCTTCCCCTCTTACGCTCACTCCACTTGCTTCCCATACGCAAGAGAATTACATTCAAGATCTGTTGCATAGTGCACAAATCATTGAATGGCAGAGGACCCAGATATCTGACAGAGAAACAAATTCCGTACCTGCCGAGCAGACCTTTCCAATCCAGGGTAAAAGAACAAGTTACTTGCCTTCGGTAACGATATATCTGTAAGAAACATAGGTTCGTTATAGATTCCTTACCTTAGAATCTCCCCCAGGCGTCAGACTGGATTCGGAAAGTTTTTCGTCAGCAGTACCCCTGCGCGTCTGAAGGTGGCGTCGGTCGACTCCGCGTCCGTCGTCGGGGTCGCCGGGATGACGTCGCGGAAGTTACATAGACGCCGCCCTCGCGCGCTGACTTCCGTTCTGTACACGACTTTCCACGCCAGAAGCGCAGAGCCATGCAAGACACTGACCACTGGTGCACAAAAGTAGGGCCCTGAAAGGATGTCCTTAACCCTAGAAGTCAGTTCGCAGAATGGGGAGGATGGGTGGGGCGGTAGGGAATCTATTACTAACCTATGTTTCTTACAGATATATCGTTACCGAAGGTAAGTAACTTGTTCATCTGAAAGAAACAGTTAGTTATAGATTCCTTACCTTAGAATAGATACCCCAGCAATACCAACCCCGGAGGTGGGTCTGCGAACCAAGTTCACACCAGAAAATCCTGGAGAACAGAATGGCCAAAGAAGCCGTCTCTCCGGACTTGATTGTCGAGGCAGTAGTGTCTCGTAAACGTGTGCAACGATGCCCGCGTAGCTGCCTGACAGATGTCATGCAGGGGGACTCCTCGTCCCAAAGCAGTAGTAGCTGTCGTCGCCCTCGTGGAATGGGCGCGCAGCCCCACTGGAGGCTCCTTCTTTGCCAAAGAATAGCAGGCTTTGATGCACAGATTGACCCACCTGGAGATGGTCCGTTTGTGCACCGCCCGACCTTTCTTAGCACCCACGTACCCAACAAAGAGCTGGTCATCCACCCGGAATTGTTTTGTGCGATCCAAGTAGAAAGAAAGCGCACGTTTTGGATCCAGACGGTGGAGCCTCTCTTCCTCTTTCGAAGGAAGCGGAAACAAGGTGGGCAAAGTGATGGTTTGGCCAATGTGGAAAGAAGTAACCACCTTGGGAAGGAAGGAAGGTCTAGTTCTTAGGACGACCTTGTCCGGATGGATAGCCAGAAAGGGAGGCTTAGAAGAAAGAGCTTGTAGCTCACTCACCCTGCGTGCAGAGGTGATGGCCACCAGAAAGGCAGTTTTCAGAGTTAGAAGCCTGAGAGGGCAATTATGAAGCGGCTCAAAGGGAGCGCACATCAGAAATGTAAGAACCAAGTTCAAGTCCCACTGGGGCAGTATGAAGGGAACAGGAGGGAAAAGATGAGTAATGCCCTTAAGAAATCTATTTACAACAGGGGACTTGAAAAGAGAAGGCTGATCAGGTAGCCTGAGGAAGGCTGAAATGGCCGAGAGGTAGCCCTTAAGAGTGCCCAGAGCAGAGCCCTGCTGGGCCAAAGATAGGAGGAACAAGAGAACCTCAGAAAGAGGGGCAGAAAGGGGATCCACACCCTTTGCTGTGCACCATGCCACAAATTTATTCCATCTGCAGGCGTATACCGTCTTAGTGGAGGGACGCCTGGCTGCCAAGAGTACATCACAGACTTCGGGAGGCAGATCAAACGACGTCAACTGCCGCTGCTCAATCTCCACGCAAGGAGGTGGCGGCTGGAAAGTTTCGGGTGGAGGACCGTCCCCTGCTGCGACAGAAGATCCTCCCGAAGAGGCAGTCTGATCGGAGGATCGATGGCTATGTGGAGCAGCTCGGGATACCAAACTCTTCGTGCCCAATCCGGAGCCACAAGAATGACTTGGGCCCGGTCGTGCTTGATCTTCTTCAGCACTCTGGGCAGAAGTGGTATAGGCGGAAAGGCGTATAGAAGACCGCAACTCCACTCGCGACGAAAAGCGTCGCCGAGCGAGTGCCGCCTTGGAAATTGCAACGCGCAGAATTGCTGACATTGCGCGTTCTCTTCGGTGGCGAATAGATCTAACCAAGGCTCTCCCCACTGCTGAAAGAGACCTTGCACCACCTCCGAGTGAAGACGCCATTCGTGATCCATCATGCACCTGCGGCTGAGTCCGCCCGCCCTGGCGTTCAGTGAACCTGCCAGGTGTTGAACCACCAGGGATACGCCCTGATGTTCCAGCCATGTCCAGAGGCGGAGGGCCTCTTGACATAGGGTCCACGACCCCACCCCACCTTGTTTGTTGCAGTACCACATGGCGGTGGTGTTGTCCGTGAACACCTGCACTACTCTTCCCCGTACAGAGGGAAGGAATGCTTTGAGTGCAAGACGGATCGCCCAAAGCTCCAGAAAGTTGATGTGGAGCCCGGACTCCGCCAGAGACCAGAGGCCTCTGATCTCCGCCTCTCCCATGTGGCCGCCCCATCCCAGAAGGGATGCGTCTGTCACCACTGTATGTTCTGGTTGGGGAAGGGAGAGGGATCTGCTGTTGACCCAATCCTGGATCGTGAGCCACCACTGCAATTGCCGTGCAGTGCCCTCCGAGATCTGGACGTAATCGGACAGATTCCCCTGATGCTGCGCCCACTGGAACTTCAGGTCCCACTGCAGAGCCCGCATATGCCACCTGGCATGATCGACCAGCAGGATGCAGGAGGTCATGAAGCCCAGCAGCCTCAGGGTCATCCTGACCGAAACCCGGGATAGAGGCTGAAAGATCGGAATCATAGCCCGAATATCCTGGACTCGCTGTTCGGTAGGATAAACCCAAAACCGCGTTGTGTCCAGAACCGCTCCGATGTAGAGGAGCTTCTGAGAGGGGGTCAGGTGTGACTTCGGCACGTTGATGGAGAACCCCAGCGAATGCAAGAGGTCGGCCGAAGTCTGGAGGTGGGAGACGACAGCCTGGGGTGAGCCCGCCTTCAACAGCCAGTCGTCGAGATAGAGGAAGACTGGAACCCCTGATCTGCACAGATGAGCTGCGACCACCGCCATCACCTTCGTGAACACCCGAGGGGCGCTGGTAAGGCCAAAGGGGAGCACGGTGAACTGAAAGTGCTCGTGGCCTACCGTGAACCGCAGGTAACGCCAGTGGGCCGGCAGGACGGGGATGTGAAAGTAAGCGTCCTGCAAGTCCAACGCTACCATCCAGTCTCCAGGGTCGAGGGCAGACAAGACCTGAGCGAGCGTCAACATCTTGAACTTCTCCTTCCGGAGGAAGCGGGTGATGTTCCTGAGATCCAAGATAGGACGCAGGCCTTTGTCCTTCTTGGGCACCAGAAAGTAGTGGGAATAGCAACCAAGACCTACTTCTGGGGCAGGAACGCGCTCGATGGCACCCTTGGCAAGAGTGCCGAAACTTCCTGTTGGAGAAGGGCCAGGTGATCCTCCGACATGCGATGGTACTGAGGTGGCATGGAGGGAGGGGTAGTCTCGAAGGGGAGGGAGTAGCCCCTTCGGACTATTTGCAAAACCCACCTGTCCGACGTAAAGGTGCGCCAGTGGGGGAGGTGATGGCAGAGCCTGCCGCCCACTGGCGTTTAGTGGCCCTGAAAGGTCAGACTAGGAGGGTTTGGAGGCTGCCCGTTCGCTGGCCCCCAGAACCACGCCGGTGGTTCCCACGTCCCCGGCCGCGCTGAGACTGTACAGCTGGCGCCGGCCTGTGGCTCTGGGCGGGACGTAGTGGGGCACCCCTTCCGTAGCCACGAAAGGCAGACTGCGAAGGGCGGGTGGTGGAGAGGCCCAAGGACCTGGCCATAGCCCGTGAGTCCTTAAAGCGCTCCAGCGCGTTGTCTGCCTTGTCGCCGAAAAGGCGACGGCCATCAAAGGGCATGTCCATAAGGGTGGATTGGACATCCCCTGAAAAACCAGTCGAACGCAACCAGGCGTAGCGTCGAAGGGCTACTGACGTTGAAATCGTCCTACCAAGTGCGTCGGCCGTATCCAGCCCACAGCGGATGGTAAACTTTGCTGCGTCTCCCCCCTCGGCAACGGCACGGGAGAGTGTGGCCCGGGCCTCCTCTGGGCACTGAGGCAGCACCTGCGCCACCGTATCCCACACAGAGTGGGTGTAACGGCCCAACAGATATGCGGTGTTTACCGACTGCAGTCCCAAGCTGGCGGAAGAAAACATTTTCTTGCCAAGGTGGTCTAGCTTTTTGGATTCCCTTTCTGGAGGTGCGGTAGGGAATGCGCCTTTAGAAGTGGAGGCTTGAACCACCAAGCTCTCGGGTGGGATGTTGGGAGAGGAAAGTGGGGTCGCCCGGGGTTGGGTGGTGGCATCGGGCAATCATCCTGTCCACAGGAGCCCCTGTGTTGGGCCTGGACCAAGTGCCCAAAAGGATGTCCATGAGGGCTTCATTAAACAGGAGCAGGGGCTCCGAAGAGCTCGCTGCCGGCTGAAGCACCTCTGGCAGGAGGTTAGTCCTGACTGCCACCGTAGGAAGCTCGAGGTTGAGAGCCTCGGCCGCCCTACGCAACACCACTGCGTATGACACTCCCTCCTCCGTAGCCAGGGTAGGAGACAACATGCCTAGGTCTGGGGAGGTATCCAGACCACTGGCATCCCCCAGTTCCTCTCTCCAGTCCGGGTTGTACTCCAACTGGTCTGTCAAAGGGTCACTAGACCCCTCCCAGTCTTCCTCTCCCTCCTCTGGCTGCCAATCTGGTTGAAAATGGCCAGGGTGGAACACAGGGACAAAAGTACCCATCGGCGCCGGATCCGGCGTCGGCCGACGCCGGTCCGGCTCCGTGTCCACGTCGAGGTGGAAGCCGGGGTCGACGCCGGCTGGGGGTCCAGCCGCCGTCGGCTGCGGACGTGGTGCCAGTGGAGTCGGCGCCCGTGGAGGTGTAACGAGGTCGACCGGCGCCGATCCGGATCCAGGCCTGGATCCAAGGGGGCCCTGCGGTGCCGAGGCCGAAGGCGTCAAAGGCCCAGGGCCCCCAACCGAGTCCGCGGGGCCCGAAGACGCGCCGGCGGGGTCGGGCTGCCCAAAGATGGCGTGCATTGCTTCGTAAAATTGACGAAGCTGGGCAGGGGTCGCTCCCGGTCCCGGAAAGGGAGGGAAGGCCGGAGTCGACCCTGAAGGCTCCGCATGCGGAGCCACGGGAGGGGCACCACCCGCACCCTACGTCGCGACGGACGAGGGGAAGTCGAAGAGCGACGATGCTTCTTCGACTTCTCCTTGTGCTTCCACTTACCTGACCCCGAGTGCGAAGACTTAGAAGAGGAGTGATGATGATGACTCCGCAATCGGTCCCTCGACCTCCCACGCGACCGGGACCTTGCGCGACGCGGAGCCGTCTGCCGTGCCTCGAGGAGCCTTCGGGACCGCTCCCGCAAAGACTTCGGGGCCATGGTTCCACAGTCGGAGCACGACTTGGGGTCATGGTCGTGCTTCAGGCAGAAGAGGCACATGCGGTGCAGATCCGTCATCGACATCATTTGGGATCAGGAACCACAGGCCTTGAAACCGGGCATCCCTCATGCACCAAGAGTCGGTTAAAGACTCAAAAACGAAGTCGACAAAAGTCGCAAAAAACTCAGTCAAAAATCTCTGAATGAAATTACAAATGAGAGCTTATCCAAATTTAAGTACTATAATTTGGCAAGTTGGGCACGCGGGCTGGGCAGAGATGGGAAAGGAAACAGAGAATGGGAGGAAAAATTACGAGGAAGCCCCCTTCAAAGAAGAGAAGTCTCCAAATGGTATTGCATGCTAGTGCAAGGTGGGGAGGAAGCTTTCACCTTGCCAGTTGAGACCTGGAAGAAGGACCTGCCGACACTGGATCTAACAGTTTTATGGCAAGTATCCATGTCTACTTTATGGTTTTCAGTCCAATCTGCCCCTCTCAGGAAAAATCATCTATTTACAGTGCACAGAGCGTATTGGACACCGAAGAAGCTATGAAGCTTAGGAGGTCGAGAGGCAAAGGCCTGTCTTAAGTGTGGTCTGAAAAAGGCGGACGATGTTCACATGATCTGGCAGTGTCTTGCGGTCCAGGTTTTCTGGCAGGAAGCGTCTAAGGCGCTAACTGACATAATAGGAAAAGAAATAAAGGTAAGCCTTGCACTGGTGATCTTTGGTGTTATAGATGGTGAGGGGTCACTGTTAAAACTATTAAAACTACAGAAGAAGCAGGCATCCTTATTATTTTTGTTAATATTGTTAGCACGAAGGGAGATTTGCTTGAAATGGGTGGCATCTACACCTCCAGTTTTTATGGATTGGGTAATTTCGGCACAGCGAGTAAATAGGTTAGACCGTAGTTGCTTTAGAACAAGAGTAGAGATGTGTGAATTTTGGGAGCACTGGTATAGGACTCGGTTAAATGATATATGAGCCTACAAAATGGCTTTCAGCAAACCGTCCAATGATTATGCACCTAAAACAACAAATAAATGGAGATAGACCAGGGGCAACAAGAACCTCCGAAAAACTGGTTGTTTGAAGTCTTGGACCAGGTAAAAGAGAATAATGGCTTTG
Source organism: Calotriton arnoldi (assembly GCA_963921515.1). Classification (NCBI taxonomy): domain Eukaryota; kingdom Metazoa; phylum Chordata; class Amphibia; order Caudata; family Salamandridae; genus Calotriton; species Calotriton arnoldi. The sequence continues at coordinate 798,056 of CAWUFW010002539.1, forward strand.
GTTTTCAACAAAAAATCCTCCTTTTTCTCATATTTGCCTGAGCTCTTTGCCTCCAAATGCACAAATGAGGACTAAATTAAAAAAAAATGGAAGTCTGTATAGACTGGTTACATTTTAGGGGGGTAAACATATTCGAAATGAGGGTGACAACTGCCAACCTAGGGCGAGTAGACAGGTATGCTTTAGCCCAAGTAGGACAACTGACATGAATAGTTCACTCCTTTATGAACTATGAAATAATGATGTGTAGAATCATAGGATTCAAATACTGAAACCAGATTGGACACAGAACTTGGTAGTTCATACATTAACCCTACTGAGTGCTCCCTGGATTCATGTACATCTCGAACTGCAAATCTTTAATAAACAGTGACAGTGTGGAGATTAGGAAATTGAACTCTTTGCAGAAAACAGCTCATATACTGGGCCAATGCGTTACAAGCAGCATTAAGCCTGTTGCTCTCCCAGTAGGAGGTGAGGTCGGCCGCTTTAGGGTCAGGGGTAAAACCAACTCTGATACAGGATAATCAGCAGTTCTAGATCCACGATTCATTCAGAAAGGTGGCAAGAAGTAGTTAATTTGTTGGTGATCTATATGACAACAGGCAGCTCACAGTCAGTAGCATAAGGTAAATTGATTGGCCTCTGCCCCCTTTCAGTATTTAGCGAGGGACCGCTATAAATATACTGATTCAGGGAAAAGGACAGTCCCTGATCCCACTGATGAATAGACACTACCCATAACGACCCCTCCAACCCCATAGAAAGCAGGGGCAACAATGACCTATGTTTCAAAGTCACGTTATTTCTGTACAACATACTGGTATTGGCAGCTGTCAACAAGCATGAAGACAGTCATCCCCTCTCGTAGCTCTATTGTTTTCCTGTGCATTTAATTCCTTTGTTATGAGTGTTTTTGAAAATGCTTCTACAATGAAATTTCAAAAGCACAACTTATCATTGTTGGAGTCACATTCAGTTTAAAAAATATAATAAAATAGAAGTGCATTTGTTTGATGGAAATTAGACAATCGGGGGATTATAAAATTCTGAGTAGGATCCTTGCAACTCTACTCCTCCCACACATGGCGCAACTGGTCCACCGAGACCAGGCGGGATTTATCTCAACTCGGAATACTGCCACCAGTGTGCGACGGCTGCTCCGTATATTGGGGGAGGACTACGGTCCTACTACCTCCGCTGCCGTCCTATCGGTAGATATTGAGAAGGCATTTGATAGCCTGGAATGGCCATACTTGTTCCAAGTTATGCGCACATTTGGCCTTGGGGATGCTTTTGTAGGGTGGACAGAAATTCTATACAAATTGGCGACGGCTCGGGTTCGGACGGGGACCATGGTTTCTTCCTCTTGCTCGGTAGGGCACGGAACGCGGCAAGGGTGCCCGCTTTCTCCTTTGTTATTTGCGTTGGCCATTGAACCGTTAGCGGCACATGCCAGACTGGGACGGCACTACACTGGCTCGCCTTACGTGGGGTTGCGCAGTATATTTCACTCTATGCCGAAGATTTACTCATGTTTCTGGCTAATACACTGGAGGCTCTAGATGGGTCGACGACCCTTCTTCGCGAATTTGGTAGGGTATCGGGGCTTGGGGTGAATTGGGCGAAGACTTGCCTGTTCCCGGTGACACCGTCGGATGCTGGCCTCGCTCACGCTAATGGCGTTCGGTGGGAACCTCAGTGTTTGACTTATCTTGGAACCAACATCTATCATGCGCCCGCTGATATCTTAGAAGGTAATATAGGCAGAGCTGTGCGAGGGCTTCGAGGTAGCTTAGCGTTTTGGAGCACCCTGCCGCTTTCGGTGGCTGGACGAGTGGCGCTATTAAAGATGGTGGCGCTTCCCCGGTTACTGTATTATTTTAGGACACTGCCGATTTGGATCCCGGGATCAATTTTTAGACAACTTCGCTCAATGGTCGGGGGTTTCTATGGGCGAATGGTAGAAGGCGGGTGGCACTGGATACCATGATGCGCCCAAGGGCAGATGGGGGAATGGCAGTACCAGACTTTGAGCTCTACTACTTGGCGGCTCAACTGCAGTGGCTTACTCAAGCGGTGGCACGGGAGTTTAGGGGCCCAGACGGCCCTGATGGGCGCTGGATCCAACAACATGTATTGTCCTCTATCGTTCTCCAGCAGCAGCTGCGCCTTGGGACGCTTCCTAGCGAAGTGCGGACGTTGCGGCTGTGTTGGAACCGGAGCCAACGCAGAGCTGGCTTTACCCGTCCATATGCCCCGGAGATTCCTCTGGGTATGTGTACTGCCTTCCCACACGGGGGGATTGGACTGCGCTGACCGAATGGGAGTCACTGGGGATACAAGTACTGGGGGATCTGTATGAAGATGGCGCCCTGTTGCCTTATCAGGCTTTGCAGGATAGATATGGCCTCCCTCGTGGGGATTTCTTGCTACACTCGGCCCTGGTTTCGGCAATACAGCGTCACTGGAGGGAGGGACTATCGGAACCAAAGACGGCAATGGCGTGCCAGTACGTAGTGATGGCGGCGGGGACCTTCAAAGCGATTACATGCTTATACAGGCGCATATGTGAGGGAATGGAACCGCTGAGGGACCTGCAACGGAAATGGGAGGCGGATCTAGGCAAGGAGATTCCCGAGAAGACATGGGCCCAACTAGTTAGGAGAGCGTGGAAGAGTAACAGGAATGCCAGATTCCAACTGGTTCATTTCTTTATACTACACAGGGCATACCTCACTCCTGCTAAGATTAATAAGTATTTTAATATGGACACCGCCAAATGTCCGCGTTGTGATCTAGAGGGGGGCGGAGTTTATTCACATGATGTGGGGTTGTCCACAACTGGGAACGTACTGGGAGGAAGTGGTTGATCTGCTCTGCGAGATCACGGAACGACGAGTAGAGCTTGACATGGGTACCTGCTTACTTCACTGGTTCCCACACATGCCCAAAACGAAGGTAACGAGCAAGTTCTTAGATTTAGGACTGCTGCTGGCCAAAAGAGATATCACATCGCACTGGAAAGCCGCATGAGGGCCTAACTTTCAGAGGTGGAAAGCGGAACTGATAAAATGGGCAACGAGCGAAAGTACAGTCCGGCTTCAGCATGCTAAGCGGATTAATAGTGATAAGGCACTGGAGACCGCAAGGGCATTGGTGGCCTTAGTTGTATTGCTGCAAGCGCCAGAGGCAGGCTCAGATACCAGCTCGGCTTTGAACGCGCAGGCGGGTCGCCCTGAACCACAAGGGCAGTAAGAAATCCTCTGTAACAACACTAACTATCCACTGAAACGGAGCGATTGGAGGCTAGCATACACAGTATTAATGTTTTCATGTTGAATAATGCTGAGTGAACTATTGCTCTGTAATTCAGGGACTGCCATACACTAGGATACACCGGTGGAAGTGGGAGGGCTAGGAGGGGGGTGGGAATGGGCTGGCTTATTTTCTGTTATATTACTTAGTTTAAATGTCACAGACACACCTTGGGTATTGGTCAATGATGAACCCCTACTGGACTGATGCTCGATATAATTACACATGGCAAGGGGGAATTAATTTGGAGGCTGTATGCATAAGCCTCACTGGATTACAGGTGACAATGAACAGTGGGACCACTGATTAACGGGGATTGCAGATATGTTGACAACTGAGTACCTGTAATTCTGCATTAACTGCCATGTGTTATGATGAAAAACCCAATAAAAACAAGTTTAAAAAAAAATGGAAATTAGACAATCGAAAACATCTAGCTCAAAAAACATCTTCAAAAATTTTATGACACACTTTAACTGTAAATACAGACCAATCTCATTTCTACTCAAGGATTGTAGCCAGAGAACCAGATTATAGTGCCATAAAAGTTTGCAGAAAAACAAGGCATAATCATAAAATCTAAGAAGGCATACTTTGTCAGGCAAAAAGGCTCAGAGTTGATTGCTTTTGATGCAGAGGCTTTTTCCACGCGCTACAAACCAGAGTCCTCAGCAGTGTGGTACTACAGGAGAAATCTTCTTACTGCTCAAATCAGGCCCAATGTTCAAGGTAGGTGGACACAGGTAGGTGCAATAGAAAATTCTATTTCGTAGTTCAGCAGTTTTTAACCTTTTGACTTCTGTGGTCTCCTGCTGAATCAGCATTGTAAGCCGCAGACTCTGGCCTTAGCAATTTCTATGCATTGAAACTCAAAACAACACAGAAACACGTGTACATCAAACAAATGCTTAAATTATGAATAGTTTTTTTTTAATTTACATACCAAAAGCATACAAAAATCCAAATTTTAACTTTTATGGGCAAGTTAGATCTTTTCAACATTTGGTTTTATTTCTACAAGACAAAGCAATAGGCTGGACTCTAGCATCTCAGTTCATATTGTTTGCTTCTAATGAATGCTCTTTTTTGTTGGTGTTTACTTGTGCTTCGATTGAGGTCACCAATCGTCCGTACTACTGTTTGCTGTATTTGCACTGCTCCCACGAATCAAGGTAAGGATACCAACTTAATATTTAAAATCCAATTTTATATATCTTTACATTTATAGAGTGTTTTAAAGTTTTCAATTTTACCTTTTGCTTTTGTATGTAAATATACTTTATTAATCTGCTCATATTTAATTTTCTAACCAGCAGCAGACTCCCTGAGGAGGCATCACTGACCCCACGAGGGGTCCGTGGCACTACAAGAACCACTCTCCTAGTTCACTGAATGTGTAATTTGAGGATTTTATCATTGTAAATTTCACCCTTAACTGTGGAAAAATGAACCCGTATGACAGACTTCCCTTCAGCGTCACTTTAGGGTTAGGAATGGAAAAAATAATTGTGGAGAGGGGCTGCAAAAGGGGTAACTACTCAAAATTCATAAACTGCTGGGTAGTTTCAAACATTTTGCAGGTAGGACTGTCACATAAAAATACATGTAAAACTATTCCTATAAAAGGCAGTTGGGATAGGGAGAGAACGTCACTATAGTTAATGCGGGTTTAGCTAAAGTGGTTTCCCCACATATACTATCAGTGTGGAAAAATAAAATATTCCCTGTACCAATGCATACCTGTGCATGATTTTCTACATAGTGAACAATCTCCACAAGCAAATTTTGCAAAGTTGGCATACTCTTGGAAATCGGTTACTGTTGTAGATTTCCAGTACTCCTCCTGTATTCTTTATTAACCTACAAAATGTCAGAACACCAGTGCAAATTTAGGAGGCAACCTATAGGAGTAGAATTCCGGATCTTTACCTCCTGCATTATGCTCTCACAGTTGTTCAGTATTGTCAAGGGTTCCCTTTAGGGCCCACTGTAGTTCTCTATGTTAGCCTAGCTGCACACGTTGTAGACCGCTTTTGCTTTGCACACATTACGAAGTAACACGTTTGTTTTTGTGCCACACTATTATTTTAGAAATAGGCTGCGCATGTTTTTGTTATTCAGTACTTCTTCCTGCAACTCTGTTGGGACATTTAGTACAAGGTCAAATAACATTGTGCCCTGTTTTTCTTGTGGTCGGTCACTAATACATTCTAACATGTAGACATAGCAGAGAGACCCCGCTGATATTTTCTAGTATGACATTTCTTATCATATAAACCGACACTTGCTGTTTTGAAAAAAGAGAGGAGAATTTCTAGCAGAGGGGAGGTTCCGGGACAAGTGCGCCAGTTTTTCCACAATCTGATATGCAGACCAGCTAACGTCCCAGTTCTAATCCCAGGGATCTTGGATATATTACTGTGCTCATGTAGTGAGGTTAGGCTTAGGCAAAGATATAATTCGCCATGATAGGGCTTTTCATTGTCTACAGTTTATTAGTAATGCTAATTACTCTGCTCAGTTGCATACATTTTCTAATTGCAGCACAATTGTTTCACGATAGAGCACAGTAGTTTCAATAAATATTGTAAACTTTTCTAGTGTCTTTCTTTTGTTTATTGTGGACATGCATGAGTGAGAGAACGAAAGGTGATGACTTGTTACCTCGGTTCCCCTGGGGGACTAGAGTGTTGCGTTCTGGGGTGCCAACTTACATGTTACTCTGGGAAGGTTAGGAGGGCAGTTAAGGCACTATGAACTAGTCAGGATTTGGGCCTTTAAGTACTGATGTGGTACTGTGACTCGGTCCCTACATACTAGCGTTCTGTGATCCAGGCATAATTCTGTTTCCAAACAGAATCCCTGCAACAAATTGTTTTGCCCACTGAAAGCACACATCAAAAGTTATATTGAAAGTAGTACACAGAAAAGAGATGAGGCTTCGTGGGTGGCTAGCCCAGTGGCTTTCGTCAGATTCAAGAGAGTATATCAAAGGAGAGATTTGGACAAAGCAGCAGAGCTCTTGATATCCTCCAGCTCACCTTTGTTCTCACTACAGCAAGCTGCACTTGAGACCTTCAGTTTCAATGGATTTAGCAACTGTGGATCTCAAAGAGTCAGCATGCTCTAAATATGGCTGGATTCCTTTACATTCAGATGAGGGTGGATGCAACCTTCCAACAACCATGAAACTGGAAGGACAGTCTGCTCTAAACACACCAGGCTTGAGTTGACAGCTCTTTTGTCTGAGGCCTCAGGATACAACAGCTGTGTAATGTGAGTGATCATTCTGCTACTGAGCTCTAAGCATGTAAAACCAGTTTTATCTGAAAGAAATGTTCGCCTACTTCAGACTAAGCTCATGACATCTGTAATTTAAGGCATAGGCTTCTCGGTGGATGCCTGCATGGTTCGTGTAAACGGCTGGAATCACCCCTCTTTAGAGGACGGTGAAAGTGGGTATTCTCCTAGTTCGGAAGTAGAGGTACTTGAACATCATTACTAGGTACATCAATGCCCTACTGAAACCGGTGTGCTCACACTCTACTGGAAACATCACATGCAATGATACCAGCCAGGAACCGACTAGGGAACAATGTAAACCGGCTGATAGCAAACCTTGAAGCCATGCTGTTTTATCCTGAACTGGACTGTGGCTGAATTATGTATAAAGAAGTCTTAGATCTTGATGTCCTATATTATATTAAGGCTAATGTGCTGGTTTCATGCACTTTCATTGAAGCTTACTGCTGGGACGGAAAAGTCCCTTGCATGTTAATGGATGTGCACCCCTGCCCTGAGCAGCCCCAGCTGCTGTGATATCTGGAGTCTTGGCAATGACTTTTAGTCATGGATACACACGGAACATGCATGTGTGGCATGACCTAGTCCTGCCTCATGGATTCGGTCTTGCTTAGACGGGGAGGGGCGTCCAAAGCAGTACCCTTATTTGATGGTAGCCTACTGCCTTTACCAGGAGTAAATCAGCACGAGCGCGGTGGTAGCAGCGTACGGTGTTTTACGTCATTGTGATCACTAGAGTGAACAGGCCTTTTTACCTGTGTCACAGGAGTAGAGCCTACTAACCCACTTGTGTTCCACTGCTGTGTGCTTAATTCACCCTTGGCCTACATTAGGATGGATGTAGCGCCACACAGTGCACCTGTGTTTGTTTTGGGATGTATTTGTATCTGTGAGGGGTGCCATACATAGAAGACAGAGTGTTGTGTGAGTGCGCTGGGATGCATGTGTGCCTGTGAAGTGGTGCAATACATGGAAGCCTCTGTACTCCTTTTCAGGAAACCCAGGGCCTGTTGGAGAAGCATGTGGAAGAGCAACCCGAGATTTGTGGGTTGCTGCATTCCTGAGAGCTGGGTGGTACACACACTGGTGGAAGGAAGAGCCAGGCTCTTCAGTATATTTCAAAAGGGCTCTTTGATTCTAAAAGAAGTCACTGGTCAGTGGGGCCTGGACACATTTCAGGAAGGAGATGGGGCAAATAAGAGAATCATCAAGAGTAGGGCTGGGGACTTTTTGTCGGTCCAACGTCTGACAGGAGGATCATTGTATCAAGCCCTCCATCTTTGAAACACAATGTTATTGCTTCCAAATATATGGTCAAAGCTGTATGTTCCATATGTATATTAAATTGAACAGCAAGTTAAAAAAAAAAATTGTTTGCTGGTTTATCCAAATTGACTTACATAGAGAAGTCTTTATGAATCAATATTGAACTGATTGGAGTGCCGAGGTTTATTCACATGTTTTGACATTATCACTGGGTTCATTTGAGCCACAGTGGGCTGACACCTTAGGTAGTGGGGTGTAGATTCTTAACCTTGAGGGGCACTACATTGTGATGTTGATGTATAATGCACATAGAGAGTGATGTGCTACCAACAAGACCACCACTACCATTTGTAAATATTGTACATTTCAGGAAGGAGATGGGGCAAATAAGAGAATCATCAAGAGTAGGGCTGGGGACTTTTTGTAACCTATTGATAAACATATGTATTTGAAGCTGTCATTCAGGTGTAATCCTCTAGTCAATCCCATGGCCTGTGTTTTGGGGCTATCAGTTTGGAGACATGTCTGCTGTGATAGACTGATTTCTGGAGGAAGGATAAGACAGAAGAGTGATCACTTCAATGTGACCAACCCCCATAACATGAACTTCAAAGACACAGACACTAAATTTCCTTTATGTCTGGAAACGTTTTAAAAAAGTGAGCTTGGGCCTCCTAACCTTGTCAAACTGAAGTTGTTAATCAGCATAGAGTAGCTCAGCACGACTTCAGCTTGTTGCAACAAGGACAACGGACAGATGGGACATCACCCCAGAGAATCAAGAACACTCGCCCTGAGGCTTGGAGCACAAGCTTCTGCCTGACCCGAGACCAGTGGGCCCTGTGAGAAGGAGATTGTCTGGAGGGAGTGAGATCCAGTGGGGATCCTGCCATGTGGGTCGCAGGGAAGCGGAGTGTGAGATTCTGGTCTGTCAATCAGCGCACCAATCAGGTTGGCTAACTGTGTGTGCTGTGGTGACCCCCGGATGCCAGATGAGGGCAACGGAGAAGATTGGACTGACAAACAGATCGGGTCAATCACCCATGTGCATAGTCTGTACATCGTAACCCAAGTAATCCCCCTGGTGCTGTGCTGTGAACAGAGGAGGGCCGTCACCCTGTGCAGCACCGTGACCTGAAGAGGGGCGTCACCTTACTATGCTATTGCGCCCCCCCCGTATGCCCAATGGGGGCCATGGAGAAGATTGAGGGACATCACCTGGTGCATCACTGTTACAAGAGGGCCATAGCCCTGTGCAGTGCTGTGATCTGTGTGCGACCCTTGTATGCCAAGAGGTAGTCGTGGTGAAGTGAGAGGGATGTGGCCCTGAAGTAGCGTACAGCTGTGAAGAAGTAGGCTGTGACCCTTGGAGGAAGAGCAACAAGTTATCCATCGAGTCCAGGATTACACCAAGGACCTACCGGCGGATTGAGAAAAACTTACCATGTGACCAGAGGTGCGTCCTGGCCGCCTGCCGCCTCAACTGCAGCATATCATCATTTGCTCACTGCCGGGCCACAGACACAAGGTTGGACATTCCAAACTGCCATTTCAACTAGAGCGCGAAAGACTGAATACCGGGGAACTAGCTCTAACGCTCTACAGCGCAGGGACACTGACTTTCTCAAAGCCATTGTGGAACTTCCAAGATTTGAACTCACTAAGGAGACCTAGCTTGAATGGCACCTCACATAAATGGGCAGTAACCACAATGCTTAGATCATGAAGTGGGACTCGAGAGCTGAGCCAGGTAACGCTAGCATGCCTGCTTTAGTAAGACTTTACATATTAATCGTGGTATGCCAAATTGTACTTAACTGGACAATCATTTATTGGGAGTTGCTGGATGTATTTTGAGTTGTGAGCCTGTGTTCAACCTACACCTCCCTCTGCCCGAGAAGCCTTGAACTGCTCGACCCGCTCTACCAGTGAGAGTCGTGTGCAAAAGTGGTACTTGGGCCAGTTGCATAGAGCCCATAGTAGTCCGAGTCCTGGGACAATAGAAGTACAAGGCCTCAACTACCACGGTTGTGCTCCTGAACAGGATTGTGACACTTACTTAGATTATGATGGGCTACTGGACTTAAGGGCTGCCGGGGCCTTCGGGACTGCCCCTCTTCTCAGTGTCCCCCTCTAATGCCGCATTTTTTCTGGTTCTGACACACCTAAATCCATCTGAAATATGAACTCACTCCACAAAACATTGCAGTGGACCATGGTCAGCAGTCTGGTGCTTTCAAAGGGGTTTAAACGAGCAGCAGCACTACCTTCAAAACGAAACTAATGTCATCCATAACCCCCGTCCCCTTCCTCGTCCAAATCATACTTCACAAAAGCAAGGGTCCCTCAAGTCTCTGTCATCTCACCAATGCTTTTCAACATCTACATGAAGTAATTACCGGCACTGATGAACAAGTTACTTACCTTCGGTAACGATATATCTGTAAGAAACATTAGTAGTGATAGATTCCTTACCTTAGAATATCCCCAGGCGTCAGACTGGATCCGGAAAGTTTTCGTCAGCAGTACCCCTGCGCGTCGGTAGGGGCGTTGTGCGGCTCCGCGTCCGTTGTTGGCGTCGTGGTCGCCGAGATGACGTCGCGGGCGCTACTTGGACGCCGCCCACGCGCGCTGACGTCAGTTCTGTACACGACTTTCCGCGCCAGGAACGCAGAGCCATGCAAGATACTGACCACTGGTGCATTGAAACTAGGGCCCTGAAAGGGATGACCTTAACCCTAGAAATCAGTTCGCAGAACGGGGAGGATGGGTGGGGCGGTAAGGAATCTATCACTACTAATGTTTCTTACAGATATATCATTACCGAAGGTAAGTAACTTGTTCATCTGAAAGAAACACATAGTGATAGATTCCTTACCTTAGAATAGATACCCCAGCAATACCAACCCCGGTGGTGGGTCTGCGAACTAAGATCACACCAGAAAGTCACGTAGAACAGAACGGCCAAAGAAGCCGTCTCTCCGGACTTGGCTGTCCAGGCAGTAATGTTTGGTAAACGTGTGCAGCGAGGCCCACGTGGCTGCCTGACATATGTCTTGCAGGGGGACACCACGTCCCAATGCAGTAGTGGCTGCAGTAGCTCTGGTGGAATGAGCACGCAGCCCCACCGGAGGTTCTTTTTAGCCAAAGAGTAACAGGCTTTGATACACAAGACAACCCAGCGGGAGATGGTTCTCTTATGGACCGCCTGACCTTTCTTGGTGCCAACGTAGCCAACAAAAAGCTGGTCATCCACCCGGAACTGCTGTGTGCGGTTGAGATAAAAAGAAAGCGCACGTTTTGGGTCCAGACGGTGGAGCCTCTCTTCCTCTCTGGAAGGATGCGGAGGCGGAAAAAAGGTGGGCAAGGTAATAGTCTGCCCAATGTGAAAGGCCGTAACCACTTTTGGCAAAAAGGAAGGACGGGGCCTGAGGACAACCTTGGCCGGATGGACTGAAAGGAAAGGAGGCTTACAGGAAAGAGCCTGGAGCTCACTCACTCGCCTGGCGGAAGTGATGGCGACCAGGAAGGCAGTCTTTAACGTCAAAAGATGAAGAGGACAGTTGTGAAGGGGCTCAAAGGGAGCGCACATCAAGTACGTTAGAACCAGATTCAAGTCCCACTGAGGCATCACGAAAGGAATAGGAGGAAAAAGGTGTGTAATGCCTTTAAGAAACCTATTTACAACAGGGGACTTGAAAAGAGAGGGCTGATCAGGGAGCCTGAGAAAGGCCGAAATAGCAGAAAGGTAGCCCTTGATAGTGCCCAGAGCAGAGCCCTGCTGGGCCAAAGAAAGAAGGAACAGTAGAACCTCAGAAAGAGGGGCAGAAAGGGGATCCACAGCCTTTGCTGTGCCCCATGCCACAAATTTGTTCCACCTGCAGGCGTATACCACCTTAGTAGAGGGACGCCTGGCTGCCAGAATAACGTCACAAACTTCAGGAGGCAAATCGAAGGGAATCAACTGCCGCCGCTCAATCTCCACGCAAAGAGGTGGAGACTGGACAGGTTCGGGTGGACGACCGACCCTTGCTGCTGCGACAGAAGATCCTCCCGAAGAGGCAGTCGGATCGGGGGATCGATGCTCATACTGAGTAGCTCGGGATACCATACTCTTCGAGCCAGGTCCGGAGCCACAAGAATGACTTGGGCCCGGTCGCGCCTGATCTTCTTCAGCACTCTGGGCAGAAGTGGTATAGGCGGAAAGGCGTACAACAGACCGCAACTCCACTCGCGACGAAAAGCGTCGCCGAGCGAGTGCCGCCTTGGAAATTCCAACGCGCAGAACTGATGACATTGCGCGTTCTCTTCGGTGGCGAATAGATCTAACCAAGGCTCTCCCCACTGCTGAAAGAGACCTTGCGCCACCTCCGAGTGAAGACGCCATTCGTGATCGAGCATGCACCTGCGGCTGAGTTCGTCCGCCCTGGCGTTCAGAGAACCTGCCAGGTGTTGAACCACCAGGGACATACCCTGATGTTCCAGCCATGTCCAGAGACGCAGAGCCTCTTGACAGAAGGTCCACGACCCCACCCCGCCTTGTTTGTTGCAGTACCACATGGCGGTGGTGTTGTCCGTGAACACCTGCACTACTCTCCCCTTGACAGAGGGAAGGAATGCTTTCAGTGCAAGCCTGATCGCCCGCAGCTCCAAAAGGTTGATATGGAGCCGGGACTCCGCTGGAGACCAGAGGCCTCTGATCTCCACCTCTCCCATGTGTCCGCCCCATCCCAGGAGGGACGCATCTGTCACCACTGTGAACTCCGGTTGGGGAAGGGAGAGGGATCTGCCTTCGACCCAATGCCGGTTCGTGAGCCACCACTGCAATTGTCGTGCAGTGCCCTCCGAGATCTGGACATGATCGGACAGGTTTCCCTGATGCTGCGCCCACTGGAACTTCAGGTCCCACTGCAGAGCCCGCATACGCCACCTGGCATGAATGACCAGCAGGATGCAGGAGGCCATGAGGCCCAGCAGCCTCAGAGTCACTCTGACCGAAACTCGGGACTAGGGCTGAAAGATGGGAATCAGAGCCCGAATGTCCCATACTCGCTGTTCGGGAGGATAGACCCGAAACTGCGCCGTGTCCAGAACCTCTCCGATAAAGAGGAGCTTCTGGGAGGGAATCAGGTGCGACTTCGGCACATTGAAGGAGAACCCCAGCAAGTGCAGGAGGTCGGCCGTAGTCTGGAGGTGGGAGACGACTGTCTGGGGCGAGCCCGCCTTCAACAACCAGTCGTCGAGATAGGGGAAGACTGAGACCCCTGATCTGCGCAGATGAGCTGCGACCACCGCCATCACCTTGGTGAACACCCGAGGGCGCTGGTAAGGCCAAAGGGGAGCACGGTAAACTGAAAGTGCTCGTGGCCTACCATGAACCGTAGGTAACGCCTGTGGGCTGGCAGGACGGGGATGTGGAAATATGCGTCCTGCAAGTCCAGCGCCACCATCCAGTCTTGTGGGTCGAGAGCAGACAAGACCTGAGCTAGAGTGAGCATCTTGAACTTCTCTTTGCGGAGGAAGCGATTGATGTTCCGGAGGTCCAAGATAGGACGCAGGCCTTTGTCCTTCTTGGGTACCACAAAGTTGTGGGAATAACAACCACGACCTACTTCGTGTGTCGGAACGCGCTCGATGGCCCCCTTGGCCAAGAGGGCCGCAACTTCCTGCTGAAGAAGCACCAAGTGATCCCCTGACATGCAGTGGTATTGAGGTGGCATGGCTGGGGGGGTAGTCTCGAAGGGGAGGGAGTAGCCCCTTCGGACTATCTCTAAAACCCACCGAAGTGATGGTGCGCCAGTGGGGGAGGTGATGGCGGAGCCTGCCGCCCACTGGCGTTTGATGGGCCTGAAAGTTCGGACTAGGAAGGTTTGGAGGCAGAGGTGGCGGGGGTGGTGGTGGTCTGACCCGCTCGCTGGCCCCTTTGTCCGCCACGGCGGAAACCGCGTCCGCGCTGGGATGATTGTTGCGCCGGCCTGTGGCTCTGTTGCGAACGCTGCGGGGCGCCCCTTCCTGTGCCACGAAAGGAGCGAAAAGCGGAAGGTGGAGGAGGGCGGACTGCAGAGAGTCCCAAGGACTTGGCCATAGACCGTGAGTCCTTCAACCGCTCCAATGCGCTGTCCGCTTTGTCGCCGAAGAGGCGACGGCCATCAAAGGGCATGTCCATAAGGGTGTTTTGGACATCTCCTGAAAATCCAGTGGTTCTTAACCAGGCGTGACGGCGAACCGCCACCGTCGTTGCAATGGATCTGCCCAGTGAGTTGGCGGTGTCTAGACCACAACGGATCATGAACTTGGCTGCGTCTCTCCCCTCTGCAACAGCCTGGGTGAGAGCAGGCCGGGCCTACTCCGGACACTGAGGCAGCACGTTCGCCACCGTATCCCACAGACAGTGGGAATAATGGCCCAAGAGGCATGCGGTGTTCACGGACCGCAGCGCAGAGCTGGTGGAAGAGAAAATCTTCTTCCCAAACTGATCCAGCTTCTTGGATTCCCTATCCGGTGGTGCAGAAGGGAAGGCGGTTGGGGAAGCAGAGGCTTGGACAACCAAGCTCTCGGGGGTGGGATGTTGGGAGAGGAAAATGGGGTCACCCGGAGCCGGGCGATGGCATCGGGCCACGTTCCTATCCACAGGAGCCCCTGTGGTGGGCCTGGACCAAGTGCCCAAAAGAACGTCCGAAAGGGCTTCATTAAAGGGCAGCAGCGGCTCCGCAGAAGTAGCTGCTGGCTGAAGCACCTCTGTCAGGAGGTTAGTCCTGACGGCCACAGTAGGGAGCTGGAGGTGTAGGGCCTCCGCTGCCCTGCGCAACACCACTGCATAACTGGCTCCCTCCTCCGTAGCCACGGTAGGAGGAGACAGCATGCCAAGGTCTGGTGAGGTATCCAGACCACTGGCGTCCCCCAATTCCTCAGCTCAGTCCTGTTCAGACTCGCAGGCTGCAGCGAGAGGGTCGTCCGACCCCTCCCAGTCCTCCCCTTGCTCCTCAGGCTGTTCAACAGGCCTAAAATAAGGAGTAGGGACATGGGGATAGAAATCCCCAAACGGCATCGAGAACGGCATCGACCGACGCCGCGTCCACTTCGGGGCTGAATCTGAGGTCGACGTCGTCCCGAGGAGCGGGCGGCGTCAGGATCGGTGCCGGTGGAGTCGACGTCGGTGGAGGCGTAACAAGGTCAACCGGCGTCGACCGGGATCCAGGCCTGGATCCAAGGGTGTCCTGCGGCACCGGAGCCGACAGCGACGCCGGGGCCGGAGCCGCCGGCGAGGAAACGCGAGGACACCCAGGCGGGACCGCGGGCCCGAAGGCGCACCGGCGGGACCCGACGGCCCAAAGAGGCGAGCCATGGCCGACAGGAAGTCCTGTATCTGGGCCAGAGTCGCCGACGACCCCGGGTAGTCGGGCGCGACTCTATGGACTCCGCCGGTGCCGCGGGGGTGGCACCACCCGTACACTCAGCGTCGCGCGACCGGCGAGGGGAAGTCGGAGAACGATGACGTTTCTTCGACTTCTTGTGCTTCGCCTTACCTGACCCCGAGTGCGAAGACTTCGATCCCGACGATCGCCGATGATGACTCCGCGCACGGTCCCTCGACCTCCCTCTGGACCGGGACCTCTCACGGCGCGGAGCCGACTGCCGGGCTTCAAGCAGCTTTCGGGACCGCTCCCGCAAAGACTTCGGCGCCATGGACCGGCAGTCGGGGCACGACTTGGGGTCGTGGTCGCGCCCCAGGCAGAAGAGACACACGCGGTGCGGGTCCGTCACCGACATCATCCGATGACAGTCCTCGCAGGACTTAAACCCGGGCATCCCTAACTGCACCATGAGTCGTATCGACTCGAAAAAGGTGAGAAAAAGATCTCAAAAAGCTTAGTCAAAAAAGACTAGGGGTACCGCTCTCTCCGGATCTGCGCTTGCTGGCGCGGAAAAAGAAAGAACTGACGTCAGCGCGCGTGGGCGGCGTCCAAGTAGCGCCCGTGACGTCATCTCGGCGACCACGACGCCAACGACGGACGCGGAGCCGCACGACGCCCCTACCGACGCGCAGGGGTACTGCTGACGAAAACTTTCCGGATCCAGTCTGACGCCTGGGGACATTCTAAGGTAAGGAATCTATCACTATGTGTTTCTTTCAGATCAATCAGTTTCCCCTCACATGCTATAACAATGTAGATGACACACAAATACTCCTTAAACTGGAAAGCCCCAAAGACATTGGATACTCACAAACTTTCAGTTGCCTCAGAGCTGTTGATCAGTGGATGACATGGAGCCATCTCAAATTGAATGCTTCCTAAAAGGAAATACTCACATATGGCGATTGGAAACATTATGCCCAACTCGCAGCCTAACCTGACGATCTGGGAAAACTGACTAATGTATCAAAGGAAGTAAGAAACCCCAGAATTACCATGGACTCCAAGCTATCAATGAATGCCAAAGTGGACAAACTAGAAAGATACAAGCTTCGTTACTATAAAAACTCTGCAATGCATCTTCCCCCACTTGGGATTTCCACACAAGGTCCAGGCTACTATCTCTCTTATTCTGTCTAAACTCGATTACACCAATAGCCTCAACCACAGATCATCTTTAACAACTATGAAAAGACTACAACGGATTCAGAACTCTGCTGCCAGACTACTCTTACATATAAAGCCACACGCCCACATCTCCCCAGCCTTGAAGGGCTTACATTGGTTACCGGTTGCCAGAAGATCCACATTCAAGCTGCTGTGTATCACCCACAAAGCGATATATGGAACAGGACCCCTCTTCATCAGGAATAAAATCACTAAATACATTCGACAAAGGAACCTCCGCTCTAGGATGGCACCTCGCCTCAAAATCCCACCATACAAGAAAAAAACCATAAATGGCACATGCTTCTCTGTTCGAGCAGCCAAACTATGGAAATCTTTACCCCTAAACATAAGATCCACGGATAACCACCTTATCTTCAGAAGACTACTCAAGAGTTGGCCCTTCCCCACATAACCACCATACTCAAACATAAATATACAGCATATCCCTGTGTATATAAGCATTTATTTGGACTATATATGTGTACCTAAATATGTATATTGCTTTGCATAAACGTGTATAATAATTATGTTTATAAATATATAGATATTCATTAGTTCTGCTTAACAAATGTACATATTACTTATGGTTATATTATTCTATGTTTAACATGTACATAGGTCACTGCATAAATAAGTAAATCTTTAGCATAACTATTTATCTACAATTGCTTCACTATTAAGTTACAAAAAAACAAATAAATTAACTTAAAGTACAGCAACACTTGAAAGTCTGAGTTTATTAAATACAACTTAAATCTACATATTTTCCCTTCCTTATACATATATACCTTCCATGTACTTATGTATCTTTATATTTATTACTTTGCTTCAAATTCAGCATCTCCAATGCACTACTCTATATCTCACCCTATACTTCTCTCAATATATCCTCTACCTCCACTCTCCGACTCATTTCAGACCCCATTCTACTACTATGATCCCCAAAATAGCCCTTTCTAGGCTCTCTCCTCCTCTACCCCTCCTTGCATCATCTCATACCTCTTTTACTATTCAGATCTCTCAAACAAGCCTTTCTAAAACCTTCCCTCTGACTCTTCCCCTCTCCATCTCCCTTTTTTAAATTAAAAAAAAATTATTTTATTGTTTATCTTCATACAAGTAACAAAATTCAACAGTACATGGCCTGCTGTTATTTCAGTACATGATCACTCCCCAACATCAGATAAGGGTACAAGTACATTTCAGTTACAGTGTGTATTCTAGACACATGTAGTGATGCTCAATCTTATTCATCATCAGGTAAAGGCAAGTCCCGCAATCTCAGATAGCCCAGCAGTGGCTCCCAGATGTCTTTTGGCCTTGATGTCGGCGGTAGATCTTCCGCGTAGAGTTCCAGGTTTTCTTTACAATATACTAAATCTTTTACCCTATGCTCAGCCTGAGGGGCCGCTCTGCTCTCCCAGCACATCGCCACCCTCCTTTTTGCAAGAAGCAAAGCAATCTTTACAAATTTTCCAGTTACACCTTTTAGAGTAGGCATTATACACAGTAAACATGCTTTTGGACAGCATTGCAATGCAACATTAGTCATGTCACATAGCCGGGTTATCACCTCGACCCAAAACTCCTGTATTTGCCCGCAGTACCATGCAAGATGCATAAAATCTGCCCCATGAGCCCCACATCTTTTACATTCATCAGATTCCCTGAGCCCATACTTTCGTAATCGGGCAGGTGTATAGTAGACTTGATGTAAATATTTAAAATGTATGCTACGTAAGTTACCATTCGGGGTCAGGGCATCAGTGAGCTGGTAACTATATTCCCATTCCTTCCGCGTGATCTGGGGCAGGATTTTTTCATTCCAGCGGGTCAGACTGCTGTTGATGTCCGGCAGACATTCCTCCCTGACCGCTCTATATAACCTAGTGACTAGTTTATACCTCGTTGGACTCGCGAGTAGTGTTTGGAGTGCTTGTAATGTCGGAGGCTCATCAGGGAAAGTGTGATAATGTGCCTGCACAGCCACCCTCAGTCTGCGGTATGTGAATATGAATAGCAGTGTCTTATTTTGTATGTAGTGCAACTCTTCTAGCGATAGAAACGTACCCTCCGGGAACAGGTCTTGCATTTTGTCTAATCCAGCTAGCTTAAGTGAGCGTACAGCCCCCGCCTCTTGTGTGACCGATAACGCTGTGTGGTGTGACAGTGGGAACAGAGGGGCATATATTGGACGTTTTGCCACGAGGCGACCTATAGCCTGCCAGGCTGATATGGTGCAATCTATGGTGTTGATCTCAGTGTTAGGTGTCCCTCGTTTGGAATGTGTCGGGGTGCTGCGCAGAGGAATTGGATGTGCATCGCCGTCTTCAACCGCTACGTGCGGGATAAACGCATGGGGGTTATACCAGTAGTGGGCGTATTGTGCTTGAGCACAGAGATAATACAAGTACAGGTCTGGTACCCCAAAACCTCCTTTTTTGTAGTCCATTAGAAGGGTATCCCAGCTTACCCGGGGTTGTTTGCCGCCCCATACCAGTTTCAGCAATTGTGAGCGTAGATTCTTAAAAAATTGACTGGTCAGCTTAACTGGAATGTTACTGAAAAGATACAAAAAACATGGTAGTACTATCATCTTGATAAGAGCAATTCTGTCCGCCAGCGAAAGGGGTAGTCCAATCCACTTTATTACCTGGTGTTCTAGCTTGCAGTATGCCCTACCATAGTTTTCTCTCACAACTATGTCTGGGTCACGGTGGATCCATATGCCTAGATATTTGACAGGTTCGACAGCCCACTCAAGAGGGAATTCCAGGGCGTACGGGACTGTGCACTCCAACAGAGGGATCGCAATCGATTTGGCCCAGTTTATATGAAGGCCCGAGAAGTGCCCGAAACAAATATATTCCCGTAAAATAGGCTCTAGGTTCCCTGACATATAATATCATCCGCGTATAGCGAGATATTAACCGGTCGTAGCACAAATTGCAGGGCTGACTCCCTGTGTCGTTGCCTAATAATGCAGGCCAAGGGCTCTAGCAATATGGAAAAAAGAAGTGGCAATAGCGGACACCCTTGTCTGGTTCCTCTGCAGATCTTTATAGGTTCCGACGTCAGGCCCTCAATCCTTACCCTAGCTGTTGGGTCAGTATATAGTAGTTTCACCCATCTGCAGAAAAACACAGGGAGCCCCATTTTTTCTAAAATTTGAAACATATAGCTCCACTCAATGGAATCAAAGGCTTTGGCTGCATCTAGCAATATTGCCACTGCCTTCAATTCAGGGTTTAAGATGTGGAACATGGCGAAAATCGTGCGCAGGTTATGCACCGTGGATCTCTCCGGTATAAAACCGGATCCATCTCCCCTTTACTCATGCTCCAAACCACCTCCTACTGCTATGAGCGTTTTGACACCTCATCCAGCAAAGCAAGCACTATATAAATGCAAACCCTTCCCTCTTTTATCCCTCCACTATCCTTTTTCAATCCAAATAATAAACTCACATGTCCACCGCTCCAAATTAATTTCATATCTCCCTATACTAATTCACCACTAATCTTATTTGGGTTCCGGAGTAGCGTGTTACTTGCAGAAAAAGCGCTTCGACGCCTCGTCATGGGTAGTAAGTGCTATATAAATGCAATTACAATCTGCTGAATCGCCTTTCAGAGATCATACAATGAAATATACCCACACATGCTGTCAACTAAAATGTACTCAGAATGGAAGCGAGGGTGCCCTAGAAGTCAATTAGCTGGACGGATAGCTTTACAGTTTAAGCGTTCTCCGTATCCGTCCTCAAAACAATACATATGGAGGAAACAAACCTGAGAATGTAAAACAACATTATCAAATTGTGTAGACAACATGTGCAAGGCCGCATCTATTAACATGTAAAAGCTGCAAAAAAGCTTTCTGGCGTTTATATGTGGGTGAACCTTCAATTTTACACTGAAAGGCACCAGAATGGATGAATACTATCTAAGGTGAAAGGACGAGTCCCCTGAGAGGTATCAGGTATGCAATTGTTACGGATATAATCAAGCCCTGTTACGTTCACCACAAAATTGCACAGCACCATGGCACAGGAAAGCAGTAATAAATGAATGATGTATGCTCATGTGCGCACTTACATGGACAAAGAAATGGTTTATTGTAATCTGACTGAGTCGGAGAGGCCGAGGTGGGGGACGTCTCTGATGAGCAATTCATGAATGTACCAAGCCCTGGGGCCTAAAATCAAGGAACACCATGACGGAAGAGCCCTCAGGCGCACACTTGTGTCAAATGTATGCATGCATTCATTACTGAGAACGGACCTGGGGTAGGTGCTGCGCTGGCACGGGGATAGCTTTGATGTAGTAGGGGCCTGCGAGCATACAGCCAGGAGGAAAAGATCCCCGTAGGTGCCCGTCACACCATCAGGGTGGTAGCGAGCGAGATGCGCGTGCAGGGCCGCATGCCTGATTTGTAAATATCCATATAATTGCTGTGGCCAATTATCAGGAAACGACAAAAAGAGCGGTAATTAGAAGACAGAAAATTAACTAGAACTCTTAAGGCTTTTGTTGTCATTCCGGTTTTAGAAGTGGCTGCAGCATCCCCTACGATCAAAGGTAAGAGTCAGTGGGGGCAGCAAGATGAACACAAGAATGGAAAACAGCCCATGCTTTCGGGTTCTCTGATCTGAGGGCGAGGAAGGGGGACAGGGTACGGTGCCACGGTGCCATTTGCAGCATAATCTGAATGGAGCTAGCAGAACAGTTTGTAGAATAAAGGGTTTAAAAACTGGAAGGCTAGCTTCATTGCAGCACTGGAGTTAGCATTCCAGTTTGTCAACCCGTTATTGTACGATTTCAGGCTTTTCCATCGTACAGCTCGTGAGCTACTGGTGGCTGTCCAGCTACCTCTGAGTAGCTGTCTCGTGTAATCCAGCTTATTAAATTAGAAGCTTTTGCTTGCTGAATGAATATATGTACACCAAAATAGAAAATATGTATTTGAGATGAAAATGTGCGTAGTTTTTCAGAACTCAAACTGATATTTGGGGGAAATTGTTGAATTACCAAAACATATTTAAAGCTGATCTTTGAGTGGCAAATCATGTGGCATTGGGGAGACTTATTACTAACATTATTACCCTGGTGCCAGGGGCATTGCAGTTATAGCTGTTAGATATTACCCATGTAAAAGACATTCCAAACTGTCAAAGCCTTTTTTACATTACTACTGGCAGTCTAGCCTGATGCACTGACATGTTTACTACTGGTAAAAGCGCCTGTGCTGGCATTAATGTTCCCTTGTCTGACGTGGTAACTATTACAACCCTAATAATATTAGTAACTCAAAATGATTATCAACGAACATAAGTAGCTCTTACTACAGAAAAGGTTGGAGACCCCTGACCTACATTCTGACCCACTGTGACGTAGATGACTAGAAACTCTTACCAGCCCTCTGTCTACCAAGGGACCTGGCTGAACAAAAGCTCTGTACCTGCCCACTGATTCCCTGGTGATGTGAGATAGAGCAGCAGCTCAATTTGTCTATGACACCCAGGTAATGTGTGTGAGGAGAGACAATTTACATGATTTTTTGATTCCTTAGTGAACTGAAACTGCAAATCTTCACGTTGACCCTGGTTGAACTATGTGAATAAAGGATTCACTCCACACCTGCCCTCTGACTTGCAATGACTATAGGGAATAAACGCTCCATGCCCTCTCTCTGTCTCTAAGTCACTTGTGTGAAGATAATCTTCACACCTGGCATCTGACTTCAAATGACCTTCATGAATAGACAGATGTACGTCAGCCGCGGTCCATGCAGGTAACAGCGGTGGGGCAGCGTTGGGGGGGATTTCGAGGGACGATGCAGAGGGAGAATTAAATAATTAATTTCCCCTCGGCATCATCCCTCGAAATCCCCCCAAATGTGGCCCCACCGCTGTTACCTGCATGGACCGCGGCTGATGTACTTTACCTACCTTCTGAGTGTAGGTGACCTGGGTGATTGAGGACAAGAGAATCTCCTTCAAACTCCTGATCCACGCACACAAGGCACTCCACAAAACCGGCCCAGCCTACCTCAACAGTCGACTCTCCTTCTACGTTCCCAACCGTCAGCTCCGCTCCGCCGACCTCTCCCTGGCCACCGTCCCGCGCATCCGGAGAACCACCACCGGAGGCAGATCCTTCTCTCACCGCGCCGCCAAGATCTGGAACACCCTTCCCCTCAACCTACGACAGACCCAAGACCTGCTGACCTTCAGGAGACGACTCAAGACCTGGCTATTCGACCAGTAGCGGCAACACCCCCCCTCCTCTCCCTCAGCGCCTTGAGACCCTCGCGGGTAAGTAGTGCGCTTTACAAATCTTGTGATTGATTGATTGAAGATTCATATCTGCACTAGGACCCAACGTGATTAGCGCAAATCAAAGCTTGACATCCATCCCCAGAACTGAGTTGACCCATGTCAACAGAAGATCCATATGTACCATCTGTACCCAGGTATCACATTTAAACCCAAGTGTAACGCCTGCTATTTAGCCCAAGATGATTTGTAAATCGAGGGTCCAAACCTATGTAGCTCAGTGAACAGTATATATAAATGTTCAAAACCTACTCTCTGAACTAGGAGACCTGTGTGACTGGAAGACCCGTACATGCTCTGACCTTAAGTGAAACATCAAGTGAAGCCTCAAACCTATGCTGTGCCCCCACATGACCAGTAGAAATTAAGATTACATACCTCCTCGCTGAGCTATATGACCTGTATGACTATCACTACTATACATGCCTTAAGGCTCCTCCAATCTCTAGTGATTGCCTGTGAATAGAAGTTTTATACCTGGCCCTTGACCTCCAAGGCAACTTCAGGGAACAGTTCATTACCTGCTCTTCTTTCCACCCACCCATAATCAGAGAGAATGCAAGCTCTCGCCTGACTCCGGCATACCCATATGAATAGAGTGGTCATACCGGCCTTCGCCGAAGCTGGTAAATTAACCCATGTCGCACTCTAGGTGTTGACGTACAAGCATAAGCATGCAGAGGGTTGTTCCCTAAAAGCCAAGAATTGCTGACAGTGTTACTTAGGATATTTTACCACTTGGCAGTTATACAGACCCTAAGCATCATATGTGAACCAGAGCCTCACGTCTGCCCTGATGTTAAATTACTTAAGTGAATAGAAAACTCCACGCTAGCCATCTGACTCCAGGTGATCCCCTGCGAACAGGAGATATCTACATGGCAACCCTTTCTTCAATCAAAGCTCTGTATCAGCTGTCAACGCCCCGGTGATTCATGTAAATAAACACATCCTACCAAACAGGCTCCTCTTCCCTTTCTCCTGCCACTCAGAAAGCAGTACACAGAGACATTCACCACAGATCTGGGCAGCTGGAAATAAGCCATCTTCGTCTAATATGAATTTGCCAGAAAACCCTCTTCTCATCTAGCCTAATTCCAACCTTACCTGAACTCTGCTCCCACCAATCTGAATACTTTTTGTTATGTTCGTTAGCCAGCACTAGCCCTGATCAGAATTCACTCTCCTTCAGATCTGCCTACTTGTCCCCTTTCCCTCTAATCCCCCCTCCATTTCCTTCATCCAAAATTTTCCACCCACCACCTTCTCCAACCCACGCTCTGTTGTCCCTAATAAATCTACACAGTCTCACCCAGATGCTGAATCAGAGCCTCCTCTCAATGCTTTAATCCTTGGACATGTTTACTGCTTCAAGTCATCACCCTTACACTGTTCATAAATGCACGCCTCTAAATGATGATCTGGAACACCGAGCTCCCTCATCCAACTTAACACATTCCTTCCCAGCTTTTCCACTGAGCAATGAACACAAGTCTTAGGATCTCTAAAATGTATCTGAAATACAAGACTATTTTTGTTCAGAATTGATGCCCGTCACTTACACCCCTTGAAGCACAGTCTCTTTACTAGCATCCCTTGAAAAGAGCTATACATCTCACCTGCTATCCTGCACTTCCTCCTCCATTATCTAAATGATATCAAGTTTATACAATGTAGTAATAAAGAGCCTTGCCCCTAAAGATTTTTGTACAAGGTTATCCAAAGACATCGCATAATTAACTTCATCCTGCAACACAGTCTGATTGTTAGCATGTCACCCATTCAATTTCATATCCCAGCCATCAATAACGCAGGAAGTCAAAAAAACAGACAACAGAAAAAATGTTAATCACAGTAATTTCACTGATGTTTGCGAGGAATCATTTACCTGTCACTAAAAACATTAACTACTCTCTCAAGTGTATCCTAAATCACTGCAGATAAGCAGCTAAACACTGGGTGGAATTTCAAATACAATCTAGATCAAGAACCTTGACCTATTATTGTTTACTGAAGCCTGCCTAAATTACTCATCTCAATCAGTACTATACTGTACTACTTTAGCCTGCTGGGATAGTCATTTTCCTCGACTGAGAGGATAAAATGGTAGGCGACGGTTAGTCATAGATTTACCATCAAGTGAAAAAGCCTGGAAAATGATCTTTTTTTCATCCTTTTGGTGTCTGTCTATCAAGGTAATAATACCAGACACAAATCTCATGATATGACACACGGATACCACCATCCAATCAAAAATGTACAATTTGTTTAACTAATTGATCTCTTAGCTGAAAGATCCGGCTGTTCTACAAATAATATCTTCCTTGTGGTCTTCAACTTTCATTTGGACGATGAGAATGACCAGGCTGAATCTCAGCTATCAATAACTGTGCTCAACAATGACCGATATCACTTTTGTTCTACATCCACCCATGTGAAAGGCAAGATCCTGGGCATCTTAATTGCAAAAACTGGCAGCATCAAGATCGACTTGTCTGTTCAAGTAGACTGGCCGGACCAGTTGCTGTTCTTCCTCCTATTCTATAAGACCTACACCATGGCCAAAATCAGGGCCATCTTATCAGTTCTGGAAATCAAGATCTCATCTCACTCACAGGATATTCCATCAAAAGAAGAAGTGCACATGCTCATAGATATTACAATACAATCGTGACAACAATTGCTTACGAGCTTGCTCCAAAAGCACTTACAAAAAAGTTAGCAAAATGGTTTTCTAGAGAACTAAATAAAGAGGAAAAATCTATTAGAGCAGCAGAATGTGAATGGTGCCAAATGTTGCATAGTTTATGCAACAAGTGCCAAAACATATCAATCGAGCCGAACTTCTTTACTTATATTAGCAAAAACACAAATCATCTGACTTCCTTCAATCTCAGGGACATTAGTAAAACTGTATGAAATGTTCCCAATTCTGTGAGACCAAAATTAAGGCAGAGTGATCTCTGTTTCCCCAAAAAAAGTCTTAACGAGAGTGAAATGATGTTCAGAACACAAATGCAGATGCGACATAATTTAATCAGCCGTCGGCTCTCCACCCGCTCACAACATTCCCATTCCATTCCAAACCCAACATATATCCCTTCTTAACAATATTAAAAAGAGGGGGCGTGGCTAACAGCCCAAGATGGTGGTCGCATAAGCGACAAGCTCCGGGCCGGGCCGACATCGTAAGTGGAGATATCCAGGCCCCTACGGCACTGTAGTGCCTGAAAGTGTCGGCGGGCAGAGAAGACTGGAGCAATTACCTTCCGGTACCGAGCCGAAGTGCGGAGGTGGTCCCGGGCCCGAACGAGGCGCGCCGCAGGTGTTGATGGCGTAGCGGGCCTGGTGCCGGAGGGGTGACATCCTGCGCAGTGGACTCTCCTGGAGGTGGGCTGCCGGGAGACTGCGTGAAGGTCGGGCGCGCTCCAGCGCGAGGTCCGGGCCCTTGACCTGCTGGGCGCGGGCACGGCCTGACGGCGAATATCTCCTCGGCGGACGGCGCGGGGCTGATACAACGGGACCGGAGGCACCGCCGTCATTGCCCTCGGAGTGGAGTGAACCCCCCTCCCCCACCGCCTTGGAGGCGGGAGATCCCGGTGCGAGCAACGGAGTGTGCGGGGGGCTTCCTCCTAAACCCCCCCCCCCCCTCGGCTGGCAGAATCGGAGGAGGGCTCACTGATCGGAGAGGCGCTCCTCAGCTGATACCCGGACTGCGGGGGCTAGAACACTTGGTGGGGACGACGAGCTCCAGGGTGAGAGGCAACAGACCAGGGCTGCAGGTACAGCGCGGCGCTGGTTGCGGCGCAGGGGATTTCCCCCTCCCCCGAGGAACAAGCTGTAACGCGGCCTGGCGCTCGCAGCGGGACGGCCTGCGGGTGCTGCGTGGGGCCGGGGACTGCGTGGACAACCTGCTGAGACGTGAGATACTGCATTGCATGAGACACTGGGGGGCCTGGCGTGGCTAGTACTGGAGGTACTTTAGCCCCCCTGCGTAGCTGGCTGTGGTTCTGTCCCCTGGGCGCGGCGAACGCTCCTCAGCTGATACCCGGACTGCGGGGGCTAGAACACTTGGTGGGGACGACGGGCTCCAGAGGTGAGAGGCATCAGACCAGGGCTGCAGGTACAGCGCGACGCTGGTAGCGGCGCAGGGGATTTCCCCTCCCCCCGAGGAACAAGCTGTAACGCGGCCTGGCGCTCGCAGCGGGAAGGCCTGCGGGTGCTGCGTGGGGCCGGGGACCGCGTGGACAACCTGCTGAGACGTGGGATACTGTATTGCGTGAGACGCAAGTGGGGCCTGGCGTGGCTATCTCTGGAGGTACTTTAGCCCCCCCCCCTGCGTAGCTGGCTGTAGTTCTGTCCCCCTGGGCGCGGCGAACGCCTCCCTGCTGGATACCGGGTCCACCTGGGCCGACATAGGCAATGGGCAGAGGCAAGACCCGGACCGCCTCGAGATCGGGAAGAAGGGGTCCCATTCACCGCCTTCGGAGTCCTCATCCGGCAGATCCTCGCGGATGGCAGCGGACCACGCACCCGCCCCAGCAGGGGACAAATTGGACATGATCCTAAATGAAATTCGTGACACCCGCGCTGCACTGGAGAGTCAGCTGGGCGCAATATCAGTGGACTTGAACCTACTTAAAGACGACCACCGAAAGTTGTCCGACAAGGTTAAAAACACTGAACATCTGCTGGGTACAATGGGGCCTCAAGTGGCTGACCACGGTAAGCAACTGAAGGAGATGCGGCACCAGATCGAGGCCTTGCATGCACGGGCGGATGATGCGGAAGGGCGAGCGAGGCGCAACAACCTCAGAATAGTGGGTATGCCCGAGGGGGCGGAAGGCCCTAACCCTACAACCTACATCGAGGAATGGCTGCAGACTGTGGTGGCGCCCATGGGTCTCTCTCCGCACTTTACAGTGGAGCGGGCTCACCGGGTCCCTACGCGACGCCCCTTGCCTGGAGCGAACCCACGTCCAGTGCTGGCCCGTATTTTGAATTATAGAGACCGAGACCGGGTACTACAGGCGGCGAGGGAGCAGGCCCCGCTGCAAGTGGAGAACGCGAGGGTTTCCATATTCCCGGACTATACTTTAGCGGTCCAGCGAAAACGCTTCTCTTTCCTGGAGGTCAAAGCAAGAGTCCGTGCGGCGGGCTTGACATTTGCATTACTTTTCCCGGCCAAGCTCAAGATCAACCATAACCAACGGGCAGTGTTCTTTGATACCCCGAGAGTGCATGGGAATGGCTGGACCGCTACTTCCCTGATATCCTGCCGGAACGAAGACTGGACCCAACACAGCCAAAGTCACAACGGCCCCCCCGCCGGCGCAAGAAGGGTATGGTTACGCAGAATGGAGGAACTTCTCCCCCACCCCGCCGGCAGCTGATGGAGGGAAGGGAGGAGGCCCTCCGGACAGCCGAGACACTTAGAGTCCCAAGGCCGGAGATCAGCCCTAGTCCTTCTGAGGCAGCCAACTCGGACTCAGACTCAGGGGCAGCATGGCCTTGTTCCCATCGGCTTCCACTCAGCTCAGTCGAGACCCATTAGGTTGAATATGAAGACCCCCACCTACCCCCTTCCTTGGGAGGCGGTAGACATCTAATTGCCGGAATCATGTCCACCCACTTCGCCAACTTACTGATTGATATGGTTTGCTCCTTTCCCCAGTGGTCTTTATTGTATAACGGGTTAATAATGTCACTGTTTACACAGGGAGCCTGGGGGAACTTCCGTTGATATAATGGCCCGGCCCGGCTTGGGTATGTATCTCTATCATTGTTCAGAAAACTTGTGTGCTCCACACGTAGCCTACCCCATAAGCGTAAGCAAGAGTTCTAAGGGTATAATGTTAATCCAGTTCTGCACAGTTTGGTCGGACGAGGTTCTGTCGTTGGGCCCAGTATTGGGGATTGTTTTTATTGGTTTCATGGTTGCTGCGTGTTCTGATCGGGGGATCCGGGGACTGGGGTGGGGGTGGACCCGAGGGAGCCGTTGGTCTTACAGCTGCAAATGTCGGTTGAGAAATTGTACACTGTCATATCCTGGAATGTTCGGGGGATGGGGTCGGCCCAGAAACGACACAGAATCGTAGCGCAGCTACATCGTCGCAAGGCCCAAATAGTATGTCTCCAAGAGACGCACCTACTACAATCTGAAACATGTAAACTACAGAGGAGGTGGCGGGGCCAGTTTTACGCTACAGCGTACTCCGCCTTTTCTAGAGGGGCTGCAATATGGATACGGGCGGGAACCCCATTTGCCCATAGCGAGTCCCGAATAGACGACCAAGGCAGGTATGTCCTGATTCGTGGGACCCTAGATGGTAGGCAGGTAGTGTTGGGCTCCATCTATGCTCCGAACGTGGATCAGGAGGCCTATCTCTCCAGGTTAACACAGGCACTCTCGGACTGGGTACAATACCCATGGTTGTTGGGTGGGGACTTTAATGCAGTGTTTGATGTCCACTGGGACCGCTCCCACCCTCCGTTGTCAAACACCAACGCTGTGAATCAGGCTGCCGCACTGACGAGGTGGGCACGGGGGTGGAACCTTGTGGACGTCTGGAGGTCCCAACACACGAATATGCGGGAATATTCTTTCTACTCCCACCCACATAACCTACATACCAGATTAGACCATTTCCTGTGCACCATAGATTTGTCCCCTGCTATACACCAAAGTACGTTCCTAGGAAAAACTATCTCTGACCATAATCCTATAGAATTGTCGCTGCAATGGGGGCGGGTCCCTACGCCTATCCCAACGTGGCGGCTACATCCTATGGCTTTGGAAGATCAGGTGTTCCGTGCTAGATTGGCCGATGCTGTTACTACATATTTTGCTGATAACGAGGGCACAGCTTCCACCAGGTCGGTTGAATGGGAGGCTTTCAAAATCACAATACGGGGGTGGCTATGGGCAGTTTAGTGGGAGTTAGGAGAGAAGTGACCAGAGACTTGATAGAATTAGAGGACAGGCTGCAGGCGCTGGAGGTGGCCGCTCAGAGACACGTAACGGGAGTGGAGCAATTGCAGGAGGCAAGGATTAGGTACGCCGAACTATTGGAGCGTCTCCGGACAGTGGACCTCCATGCATACACGCTGCGAACACATGCTGAAGCAGATAGGGCAGGCAGGCTGCTGGCGCGACTGATTGCTCCCCCACTGGCTCCCACTCCCATCTTGGCGGTCTATGATGCTAACGGCGTGTTCCTAACCACCCAGAGCGAAATTAATAGGACTTTCCACGACCACTATACTACTCTGTATAGTGCGCAACCATCGGAGAGACCAGAAGAGACGATGCAATTCCTTGCAAGCGTAGACCTTCCCTCGGTAACGGATGCACCTGCTGCAATGCTGGCGGCACCGATTACCATAGCTGAGATCCGGATTGCAATAAAGGCGCTGGCACGTAATAAGACCCCAGGCTCGGACGGCTTACCCGTAGAATTTTACGCCACATATGTGGATGCCTTGGCCCCGAAGTTATTACAACTGTATGTCACCTCTCTTGAGGAGGGCACACTGCCCTCTACTACTAAGGAAGCAATAGTCACGTCCCTGTTGAAACCAGATAAGGCTCCCACTGAATTGACATCATATCGACCGTTATCAATACTTAATACGGAGTACAAAATCCTGAGTAAAATCTTGGCATCTAGATTACTTCCTCTGTTGCCTAAACTAATCCACACAGATCAGTGTGGTTTTATTCCAAAGCGGAGCACTTCTCTCAATATACGTCGACTACACGCATTGATGCATGCGGTAAAAGAGTCATTGCCGTTGGCTGGATGCCTGTCCTTGGATATACGGCAAGCGTTCGATACGTTAAGCTGGTCCTATATGCTTGCGGTTTTAGTGAAGTTTGGTATACCCCTGAATATTGCAAGTGGATTCAGTTGCTCTATACTAACCCTACGGCCCGCGCCAAATCGGGAATGATTATATCGCCTGCATATCGTATTTATAGGGGGACACGCCAAGGTTGCCCCCTGTCGCCCTTGTTGTTTGTGTTAGCGTTGGAGCCAATGGCACAGCGACTGCGCGATGTGATGGCCCCATATGGCATACCGTTGCAACCAGTAATGCATTCCGTTTCGCTCTACGCAGACGATATGCTGTTATTTTTAGGGAACTTGGCATGGACATGCGGGTCATTGCCGCTGTATTCTCGCAGTTTGGGAATCTCTCGGGACTGCACCTTAACGCCGCAAAGTCAGTTGCATACTCCTTCACTGACACATATGTGGGGACCCACCTACAATTTGGTCAAGTGCAGTTTAGAGTAGAACCCACAACATTTAAATACCTTGGGATAAGAATATATAGGTCCTCCGCAGACACTATCGATGGAAATGTGGGGCGGACTATAAACTCGCTCCGGTCACAAGTATCCTTCTGGAATACCCTGCCGTTGTCCTTGGCGGGCCGGCTAGCAGTGTCCAAAATGGTCATGCTACCTAGACTCTTATATCATTTTGTAAATATTCCTGTGGTCCTGCCGGCCGGGATTTTTAGGTCACTGAATACATTACTCACGTCCTTGTTATGGGGACAAGGGAGACATAGACTAGCACTATCCAAGATGCAGCTGCCGAGCACGGCGGGCGGCATGGGGGCACCTGATTTTAAAACGTACTGCATTGTGGGGCAATTGCAGTGGCTGGCGTACTGGCTGGCGGGGCATAACTTGTTTGAAATAGGTTACACCCCGGTGCACCTACGACGAGGGACGTTACAAGCACTGCTGTGTCCCGGAGCCGTCAGGATGCAAGACCCTCCCTTCCTGTTGTCCATTGCCCTCCACTACTGGAAGCAAGCTCAGAAATCTGCTAAAGCCCTAAATCCTTATGCTCCAAACATCCCCCTTTGTGGTTTGCCTATCCGACGCGGTATGCTATCGGCTGGCCAGATACGGGATTGGACACAGGCGGGCGCATCCACAGTTGGAGATCTCTTTTAGACGGTACACTGCTGCCACATGACGAATTTGTCCGCACTAGAGGGGTGCCGGAGACTCTGTTCCTCACGCACGCATCGGTTGTACAATATGTCCGGAAGTATTGGTTAGTGGCACAGACGGAACCCCTACATTTCAATTGTTGCGGTCACTGCATATCATGGGCCACGGATGCCACTTAGTGCGCTGGCTATATCGTGGACTGCGAGAGCACCTGCATGTGCCACTATTGCCTCTCCGTCAGAAGTGGGAATTGGCACTGGCGAGAGACTTGGAGGACAGGGAATGGGATGCTGCCCTAGAACATCCCCGAAGGGTGTCCCGTAATTTTCGGTTGAAAACAATACAATTACTAATATTACACAGGGCTTATCTTACACCACAGGCTATTCACAAGATGTACCCCTTAACCGCTGCACAATGTCCCAGATGTCCCCACCAGCCGGCCGATTTTACACATATGCTATGGTCATGCCCTGCCCTGGGGAGGTTTTGGACCGAAGTTACCCATGGGCTATCTACACTCACGGGACGCACCCGTTGGGATGCCATGGAGGTGTGTCTATTAGGTCTCCTTCCACTCCCGAAGACGGCGAAACTGCTACGTCGCTTTACAGGGTTGGCACTGATGCTCGCGAAACGACTAATAACACAGCGGTGGAAGTCTCGCCTGGCACCACAGGAGGGTAAATGGAGAGAAGAGGTCATTAGATGGGCGGTAGCAGAGGGAGAGGCGTTATATCGTGAGGAATATAGGGGATTAAGGAAAAGACCAATTGCACTAGAATGGGCTCAAGTGTTAGAGCAGTTTAAGGCGGAAACAGAAGACGACGCAGTGGAGGCCCGGGACTCCTCTGTGGACTTACCCACGTCAGACTAGTTCGGGCTTGGGCGGTATCTCCGATGAGATGGGGGTGGTACCCAAGACCCCCCCTTTTTACCCCCTCATTCTTTCCTCCCCGACCACTCGGCCACTTCCCTGGGTGCCGGCTGCTCCCTTCCTCCCTCGATCTTGCTTCCCCTCGCCCCCCTCTCACCCCACATAGGGACACACTAGAGCACTATTACCTTGTTTGACCCTCAAGACCCTGTCCCGGTGAAACAGATTGGAATAAAGCAGCCAAGTTTATGGTTATTAGTTAGTAGGGTGGGCAAGTTGTGGGTGGGAACCAGGGGTGGGTGTTGGGTAAGAAACTGAAGATATGAGATGGTACGAGATCTACTGTTCAGAATGCATTATTGTGGTTTAAGTTGGAGTCAGGAGCTTTTAACTCCAGTGCCAAGTAAATGTATGTATCAATACCTTGTTCCACAGATGCCTGATGACCTATGCATGAAACTTGAAGGGTGAGATATACCCGAAACTATGGCAGTATATTGTCTCATGATATATCTTGGAAAATGCTAATAAAATTGTGTTTAAAAAAAAAAAACAATATTAAAAAGAAACCTATACATTAAGTACATTCACGCAAAAATTATAAACCAATTAGTAACACAGATGACTGGAAGAAAATAACCAACAAAATAAAAGCATACAATATAATATTACTGTGGCGTGGAACCACAAAACACGCTGGATGTCCAAGGAATAAACCTCCTACAACTAATTAAAAAGGGCTGCAACTGAACATTTGTTACTGCATCACATATTCTTATATCGTACAGGAAGCTTCCTGTTTCTGACTAAACCATCATATACCAAGGTATCATATACCAAGGTATCATTGTTATGACATCTCGTAGCAGTCATTACTGTCCAGCTCATCTTTTTGCTGAACACCTCCATTTCCGAGCCCTTGATAAACACCTTCATCCTTGGTTACCACCCTTGGTCATCCTCATTTGCACACAACCTGTCACGCACTACAGAAGTTTTATTTTCAGGAATCACAGAAACCTTACTCTTACTCCTTACTTTTCCTCCCACAACCACACTCACATGATCTCGAACTTCCACAACCTTCTTGGGAATAGAAAATGTGGACCAGCCCTTTTTCACGAAACCTGGTCTCTTGATACGAACCCAATCACCTACCTTCACCGACACGGTCCTGCACTACCTTTCAAACCCCCTTTACCAGCCAAAGCCTTTCCCACATCCAAGACCTTTCCTAGAACATCACTGTTCACCATCTTCTGATTCATCCAATCTCTATTCAAATTCGTTTCAGCCACTCTTCCGGTCATAAGAGTGAAAGGGGATACCCCAGTCACACTATGTGGGGTTGTTCTATATGCTCACAACATGTCTTTCATGACTTTCTTCCAATTCATGTTATTCACCAAGGCCAAAAGCAACTGATCCTTTATCACACGATTAAACCTCTCCACTAAACCATTGCTCCTAGGATGGTAAAGAGAGGTTTTAATGTGGCAAATACCATTCTTTTGAAGAAATTCACTAATTTCCAAAGTCACTAACTGAGTTCTGTTGTCGGTAACCAATTCTTCGGGGTAACCTTCTCTGGCAAAAACATCACTAAGGAAATCTAAAACAGTAGAAGTAGAAACACTCTCAACCATCTTTACCTTGGGCCACCTAGACAAATAGTGAGTACCAAAGCAAATTTGGGTGTACTTCCCGATACTCCAAGTGGCCCAGAAATATCCAGGGCTAACTTGCTCCAGGGCATGGATGGAGGCTCCACAGACATAACGGGGGATGGTACAGTGACCTGAGACTTATCACTTATGACACAAGCATTGCAATCCCTAACAAAATGTTCCGGCATTCTATCCACACCTGGCCACCAAAAGTCTTCCGCCACCAAAAGTCTTCCCTGAGTCTACGTTTGAGTGCCCTAATACCTCCATGACCACTATGTGCAAGATGCAACACCTTCCTTCTCAAACCCTCCGGAACAAGTAAACCACCTCTATGTAAAATACCATTGACCGTGGACAATTAATCACTCACCTTCTCAAAAGCAATACGATCTTCATGCAACTCCTTGATCTTAGGCTACCCTTGAACCATACATATTCTAATCTTAGTCAATATTTCATCCTTTTCCAACATTTCCATCTATTCATTTTCGCACAACGCCCCCTCCAACACCTTATCCAAGAAACTCATCATTCAAACCACCATCAAATCTTCATCCTCATGTTTGTTTTCTCAATTATCATCCTGTACGGGTAATCTTGACAAACAGTCCGCTGCAAAATTCTTTTCACCCGAGACATGTTCCAAACTATACTGAAACTCTTGCATGCGATACTGCCATTTGGCAATGCGGTGAGTAGCTCTTTTCCCACCACAAGTGCAAAATAGATCCACTAAAGCAGTGGTCTTCAAACTTTTTGATGCCGAGACCCCCCCATCAAAAATTTTTATGCGCAAGGACCCCCTCCCGACAAAAATTTCTAGAACCTGGTACTACTTATGGACAACCATGAATGTTCTCCAGAGAAACGGTCAATCTGTGGTTGCACCTCATTAGTACCAGTTTAACACCCAAATGTAGCAATAAGCAAGAATATAAGCCCCTTGAGCTGCCGGTGCGTCATTTTTTATAACGCTCTGGTTCCGCAAATTACAGACCCATATCTACGAGGCCACGCAAAGTCACTTTGTGTGGCTTTTCATGGCCTCCTAGATATGGTGTAAGGCAACGCAAGTCGATGCGTTGCCTTACACTGCGTCAGGGGGGGCGTTCCATGGGCGTTGCGGTGGGTTTTCCTATGGGTTTTGACACATTCCCAGATTTACAAGGATCTGTAATCCTGAGGATGCGTCAAAACTGTACGCTGCCCCAGGGGATGCTTAATGAGGAGAAATATCTTTATTTCTCCTCAATTGTTTCCTCTATGTGCAGCACACATAGAAAGAGGAAAAAGCCTCCATGGGTTGTTTTTGCGCAGGAAGGCGTGCCTACCTGCACAAAAACAATCCTGCCAACAATGCAGACACCCTTGCACCATGGTGCAAAGGTGCCTGCGTTGGCGCTAGGCACCAAATTGTGCACTGGCAGAAAGGACAGGAGTGCACTGTATCTTATAAATACAGTCCATTCCTGCCCTTTTGAATTGGCATAGGGCAGTGCAGCAAAAATACTTGCGGAGCTGCCCTACACCATTTCATTGTAAATGAGGCCCACAGATTTTAGTAATATCCAGACCCTATGGATGCATTTTTTTTCTACATAACTGTCCCTTCAACACACTCTCAGGGATAGTAAGCACTATGTAAATACAACAACAATTAAAAGCAAGCACTTCACTGCTTAGTTAACTCTGTGCACTACCACTCAAAAAGCTTCATGTGATTTGAACAAGTAACTGCAACAGCACTCTGCTGTCCAGAAAAAAATCAAAGCCAGGCAGACAGCTAAACCCATTTTTCTGCCAGTGTGCTGCTGGCCTGAAAGAAATGAAAATGTGCACAATTAGTTAATCTGAAAGTCCTTTACATTTGCAGATTAACTCATTGTGCACATTTGCATTTCTTTCAGGCCAGCAACACACTTGTAGAAAGGTGTGTTTAGCTGTCTGCCTGGCTTTGATTTCCCAGCACAGGAGAGTCCCTGAATAACAACATTCCAGGAAAAGCTTTTTAATTACCGGAATTAACCACCTGGGATGTTTTCTTTTCGCAAATGAAGAGCGCGACCCCTTTCCCATGCCTCCACGACCCCCCTGGGGGTCGCGCCCCACAGATTGAAGACCGCTGCACTAAAGGCTTGTGGTCGGTTTGCAAAATGAATTCTCTTCCCCACAAGTAAGTCTTAAAATACTCTACACCACGCACATGGCCAGAGCCTCCCTCTCAATGGTTGAATACGAAGCTTCAGCTCCACGTAAGGTTCTTGATGCAAAAGCCACGATTTCTTCACACCCATTCGTGCGCTTCTTTAGCAATACTGCCCCCAACCCAACACTGCTTGCATCCGTCATCAAACTACTAAAATCCTCTGTGTTGAAAGACTTTAAGGGACGTGCTGCAACTATTCTTCTTTTGATTTCCCCAAAAACACCTTCACATTCACTCGACCATTCATATTTCACACTCTTCTTCAAAAGGTTACGTAACGCTGCAGTTTTACTGGCGAATTGCGGTACAAATTTAGAATGAAACTCGACCAGTCCTAAAAAGGACTGAGTTGATCCTTGTCCTTTGGTGATGGCGCATCTTCAATGGCCTTTAAAATCTTCAATTTAGGTTTTCACACCATTGGCAGATACATGATGACCAAGGTAGTCAACACCCGACTGAGCAAATTTGCACTTATTTCTTCTCAATGTCATACCACTTTTCATTAACACGTCCAGAACCATTCTCACTCCCATATCATGTTCTTCCTTATCTTTACCATATATTAAGATGTCATCCTGGAAGCATGTCACTCCTTTCATGCCTTTAAACAAAATATCCATAACTCTCTGGAACACAGAGGATGCCGACACCAATCTGAATGGCATGCGGATATAGCGGAACAAACGAGGTCAAATGCTTAGAATATTGATGCAGTTCCACCTGGTGGTATGCTGCCGACATATCCAACGATGTAAAAACAGCACCGTGATCCAAGGTGGCTAGCATTTCATTAATATTTGGCAAGGATTAGCGATCCACCCAAATATTACGATTAAGATCACAGAGATCCACACACAAACGCAGAGACTTGTCTGCCTTACTCGCTAAAACGATCGGGGACAACCATTCAGATCCTTCAATCGGTTCAATAATAGACATGGCACACAGTTTATCCAGTTCCTCTTTCAATTCCTGTCTAGGACACAAGGGTACCTTTCTTGATTTGTTATCCACCGGAACTGCATTACCTTTTAATACCATGCGATGTTTAAACCCTTGCAACTTTCCCAACCGATCACAAAATACTTCATTGATCCACTTTGACCTTTCAGCATCCTGCTCCCATGCAACCACATTCAAACAAGGAGCTACCAACCTATCCTTAGTTATTACTAACTCAGGGTGGTTGGGATCCAAAATTATGTTGAGTTCCCCTTGATCATCCCAGCCCAACAAATTCAATCCATTTTTTACCACAAATACATCAGTGTGAGCACAGTTGTCACTAAACACCAACTTGGCATTGAATTTGCCTATAACCTCCAATTTTTTTTCACCATAGGCAAACAACTTAATATCAGATGTTTCCAACACCTCATTTTGGAACTTGGCAAATTCATTTTCACCCAATAGTGTGACTGGTGAACCCGAATCTGCCATTATATTCACACTTTGTCCACTGACTAAATGATTGCAATACAGTGGTTTCCTTTTTCCAACTTTTTTGATGACCACACAATTATCATCAACCAGTCCAGACTCTTCCTCATTTACCATTAAGGCATACCCATCGCCACTCACGTTTTCCAATTCATCCTCACACACTGCACTTACTGCTCGTTTTTTTGCAATGCTCGCCTTACAAATGTGAGCAAAATGACCCCTTCTGCCACATTTGAAACAAGTTTGAATTAAGGCTGGACAGTGTTTAAAATTGCCTACATGTGATCTACTACCACATCTGAAACGAAAAAAATCCCTTTCCAAATTCGACAAAGGCCCTCCAGGTTTTTGTACTTGCCTAATATTTTGATTCTTGGGTCTATCATTGCTACTTCTCTGTACAACTTTCACTTCCTTGCACTCAAAACCAGGACGATTAGCAGCTAATTTCTTCATGCAAATATCCGACTGTTCAATGATCCTAGCAATTTTCAATGCTAACTCCAAACCAGGATCCACACTGGCTAACAGGCGTTCTTGAATTTTCCTGTTACTAGTTTTCTCAATTAGCTGATCTCTAATTATCTCCTCCTTCAAGTCCCGATAGTTACAGTTTATCGATAAAGGGCGTAAAGCTGAAACAAAATCATCAATCGATTCTCCTGGAAGTTGCGCTCGCTGCAAGAACCTTTGTCTTTCCAATACCACATTCCTCTTAGGTGAAAACCTTTTGCTTAAAGTCTGAATTATTGATGCATATTCATGTACAATCGGTTCAGCATCACCCTCCCCACTAGGAAGCACATGTACCGTTTCAATCTGTAAAGTTTTTTAAATTGCTCTACCTTCGTGACCCAAATTATAAATTAATAACACCTTCTTCTTAGAAGTGAAAGTATCCCCATCTATTGCATCCAAATATGCATCAAAAGCTTCACGCCTCTGTATCCAATTTAATGGGGGAGAATCTTGATCCGCCAATAATGGAGGTGGCGGAGATTTTCCTTCCATGACACAGTTGTGCATGCAAGGTGAGTTGCTGCCTCTAATTTAATGCAGATTAATAAATAACCCTTGCACGTGAAAAGGTAAACTACTGTACTGTTTAATCGTGTATAGTGACCGCAAGCAATAAGACCAACAGGCAATGGTAATGGTGTGCCTGTCACCGAATTTGTAAAACGGATTGGTGAGCTTGTCAGGGACTTTGACAAATAAAGCCTCAAATGTGACTAATGTGCCTAATTAGTAGGTGTGCCTATCACCCATGTTCATTTAGACATGAATAACAGGCACTAACGACAGGTGTGCCTATCACTGACTTGTGCCGCTGAACTGCATGCACCATACAGAGGTAACAGGCAATAACAATGGGTGTGCCTGTCACCGAAATCGTGCCACCAGCAATAAGTAATTGCCAATACTGGGATCCCAAATGTGAAAAATGGCCGACACGCGTACAGCAGCAGCGTCCTTTCTGCAGCGCGTTGATCTTGCCTTTCCGACTTGAAGAAAAGCTGTTGCGCGTACGTAACATGCATTCCAATTGTGTGCTCACCTGCTGCTACTTAAGCCGCCCCAACCGCACAGGTTTGAATATGCCAGCTGCTGCGGCGCGAGACTCCCCTCAACAAGACCTCTCCCAAAATTAGTGTACGCATAAGATTACCCAGTGCTACGGCTGCAATGCGCTGGGACACGGTGGAGGGAATGCTGAGACTCACGGAGGATGATTCACCGGATCGTAGAAGGTCGCGGCTTCCCAGAACCCTTGGAACCGCGTTGAAAACCAGAAATACAGCCGGATCGCAGTCGGGAGGGACACAGTGAAGATGGAAGCGCTGACGGTACTCGTCGACACTGAAATGATGTCCAGAACACAAATGCAGGTAGGACATACTTTAATCAGCCGTCAGCTCTCCATCTCAGGCAGCAACTGCCGCCCGCCGAATCCCCCGCTCCCAACATTTCCATTCCAGTCCCAACAGAGAGCTATTCCTTCTTGCAAATTGACACCAAACTGATTGTCTTTTAAAAAGATAATGGAGTGATGTAGTTAATTGTATTGCAGCGGTCAGACCTACTTCAAATTTCATGGATCCGATTCTAGCTAATTTTCTGAAAGCCATTAGCCCCTCCCTAACTTTTACCTGACAAATGTAATCAATGGTTCTCTGAGTCAAGGATTAGTTTCCAGACTGCTGGAGTGGCAAACTGACAACCCAGCAAGTAGACTATCTGAGGAGGTTCCCACCCACTTATAAATGCTGACATCGTCCGTCTGACATCATCACTCTTCAGAAAGCCTATAACCTTAAGGGAAACTTTCTGAGGGTATATGCCTAATACCAAAATAAAACAATCCTTCTAAGCTTCTGCCAAATTTTGTACAGATAAGTCACATAGTGTCAATGATATTTGCAAATTAACTCCCACTTATGGATCTGCATGAAATTAAAAATACAAAGAGCAGGCGGGCAAGACTAAACCACTGCCAAATTTTGACCGAGCCATCAACTTAGTGTCAAATGTATTAGTAAATCAAAAATATTTTTGCTATCCGCCAAAGTGGACCATCACGAAACATGAAATACCTGCACAGGGTGTAACTTGTTAACTGCCTGCCACATTTCATGTAAATACATCAAACAGTGCCAAAGTTATAAGCAAATGAAACTTCTATTGTCCCCCTGTTCCTCTTACTTTGGCCCTTCTTGATGGTTGGCACAAAACTTGACATCGCAATCTAATCCTTTCAAGCTTCTTCCAAATTCTGTGCAGATTCATCATGCAGTGCCAAACATATTAGGAAATGAACACTTGTTTGGCCCCCCTTTTTAACTGAACCCCCCCTTGTGGGATCTGCATGAAACTGAAAATACCAAGAGTAAT
The DNA here is from genome assembly GCA_963921515.1 of Calotriton arnoldi. NCBI lineage: Eukaryota > Metazoa > Chordata > Amphibia > Caudata > Salamandridae > Calotriton > Calotriton arnoldi. Next base: position 838,930 of record CAWUFW010002539.1, read on the forward strand.
GAACAAGTTACTTACCTTCGGCAATGCTCTTTCTAGTAGATATAATCACAGATTCCTTGCTTTAGAATACCTACAGACACCAGACAGGATCCAGAGATTTTTCACAGCAACGCACCCACATGCCACTTAGTCGCTGCATGCAGCTCCATGTTGGCTCCAAGAGGCCCTCAGATCTTCCGGAACTGCTGGCAAGATGTTGCTGGCCATGTCCCAAAGGGCCTGGGTATAGCGACCCAAAATGCAGACTGCACTGACAGACCACATCACCAGACAGACTGAACAACAACATGTGTCGCCAAAGGCATTAATCCTCTTAGATTCCCTATCAGGAGGAGTGGTGGGGAATGAATTGGAACTGGTTGAACAATAAGGTTCTCCGGAGTGGGATGCTTGGTAAAAAAATCAAGGTCACCAGGCACCGGTCTGTGACATTTGGCCACTTTCCTATTCACAGGTAGGCAAAAATATGGTTTTGATGAGACACCATCAGAATATCTGTAAAAGCTTCATTGAAAGGAAAGGTAACTAGGGTTGAGATGATGCTGCCCAGATTACAGGACTTCCATCAAAACATTTGTTTTAGTTTCAGTTGAGTGCAGCAGTAGCTCTGGCATCTCAGCTGACCTCTGAACCATTACCACTGCAAATGAGACACTCTCCTTCTTTGATCTAACTTTGTCAAGGAGGAGCAAGCCATCCTGCTTACCATCAACATCGTGGAGTGGATCCTGCTCTGGCACAGGATGAGTCGGAACCAAATTGCTAATGAAACTTCAGCTGATCCGTGTGATGTAGTAGAGGCACAGGATTAGAGTCAGACAGCATGATGACTGGTTGCGCTTTTGTAATTTTGTAGCACATCTGCTCAAGCTGATGTCAGTTCGGGATCTGACATAGGCGTTGGCAATGAGTCATCTTCCAGTGGCACTTGCATCACGGTGGCAGGAGCTGGTGTGGATAGTGGGGCCGGTGTGGAAGTCCATACAGGAGTCAGTACAGACCCGGCAGTGGGTGCCAAGGGGGCACACACAGCCAGGTGAGGACCCGCCTATGGTAATATGACTGGAGGCCCCTGTGTTTCCTTGTGTCCTGAAGGCGCACCAGAGAAAGCAGAAGCCAGATGATTATCTGCAGCATGGGCTCTTTGAAGGCATTAATCTGCTGTGGGGTCCAAAACGAACCATGAAAATCAGGGCACATCTGGATCAGCGACCTCGATGGAGTGCGACTTACATCTTGATGTTTTTGTGTCTTCTCAGCGGAGCCGGAGTGGCAGAATGGAGTTGAGTCCTGCTTTGGTTTTTTATGCTTGCGTTTGGACTTGGACATACCAAAAGACTTTGAGCGGGAAGAGGAACAGTCATGGGAACCGCCCCAAGCTCAGGGCCATGACTTTGAGTGGAACATATGCGAAGGTCACAACTTCTTCTTGTGCTCAGCAGTGTATAGCTTTGCCTCCCAGGTGTATGAGGGCACACTTATCACTCCGAGACTTAGAAGTCGTGTCCCAGTTCCAGGCAATAAACACACCTCATGTGGATCTGTAACCAACATCTGCTTCCTGCAGTCGCTGGCACCAAAGACTCCGTGTGTGGATCCTTCACCAACCTCAACTTCCTGTGGTCACTGCACACCTTGAATCCGGTTGTTTTCGGTGGAGAAATGCTTCCTAGTACACTGTATGAAGTTTAAAAGTCAGAAAACTGACACATTTGGGAGAGGAGCTCTGGAATTGCTTCAAAAGGCACGTAAAGAAAGGAACTGACATAGTGCTCAGGGGTGGCGCTTATATGCGGCGCCACTCCAACACTTCCAGAGCAGTATGGATCACCCCAAATCTTTCCAGGTAGGAGCTGAGATGGATGAACCTTGGAAAGTTGTGTGAAGATTTGTCAAACGGCGCCAACGCTATTAGCAAATCAAAAAATCAATTTCCTATGGAAACATGGTCCTAACTATAACTACCCAGTGGCACCTGCTACACTGAGCGGTGGGTGGGGTGTGATATATATATATAATATATATATATTATATATATATAATATATCAAAACGATCCTAGCCCACCGCTCTCCCAATGGGACCTTCCAGATATAGACCACCAGACGTAGAATGTTGCTATATAGAAGTGCTTTATTTAAAATTCATGGCTCACAGTCTGCTTCAGGCCAATGCCTCACATGACGTGTTTCGACCGTAAAACTCGGTCTTGATCACATGACGCGCCGCCCGTGTTCATCATTTAAACAGTGAACAACACCCTCTAGTGCCTAAAACCGTAATGCAATGCTCATAGATATAAATGACAGACTATTAATACATGCTCTTGAACACATCTAATTGTGGTTGCTTTAGTACATGTAAATTCCACTCGCATGTAAAATTAAATTATACTAATATATATAATTGAATTCAGAAAAATTAATTTTATGATTCTGATCATATGGTCAATATTACCCTCGCTCTGACCACTTCTAATGGCGTCTACACGTTGCTTTAATCATTATATGTGAAAGATCACTGGATCAATCTTGTTATAAAATGCAAGTGCTGGAATATTAATTGTACAAGAAACAGTGTTACTCATGTATACACATCACATAAAACAACTCATCTTATCAATATCATACATTTTTTGTTATAAAGTGCAAGTGCTTTATATATTGCCAACGCTAGAACCACTGTTGATAGCATGTATTTAATACATAAAACGATCTGTAAATTCAATATATATCTTATTTTTTCTTTTGTTAATATTAAAGTGCGAGTGATCTGAACATTGCCAATAACCCTAAAGTGCTGCAAGTTAAAGTGCTACACAGTTGTCCACCTCAGTGGAACTACACATCTGACCGCAAAGCTGCCCAGGAGGTCTGAATTGAACATCATCAGTAATAGTAAAGTGCTAGTGCAGTTGCAGTTGCTAGGATGCCAAACAATGCTCATCATGTTTAATAATCTCTTTATAACAATGACAGAAAAAAGAATGTACTTGCTATAGTTGGGACAATGAGATCTCATCATGTGTCTTCATTTGAGTTGGTGGTGTATTTGATTAACTACACACCTTTCCTATTTACACCAGGTACTTTGGTATTGTTAGTTGCTGTTATATTGTAAATATAAACCATAAGGATCAAAAGATAAGTGTTAAAGGAAATTATGTAGGTCCTCACTAGTATTCAACCCATTGGGCATTTTAGTATCCAGTTCTAGAATGAATTGCGATTCTAACTGCCATAGGCGTTTTCTCTATTTCCCCTCGTCTAGATGATGGAACTGCCCCTATAACAAAATATTTAAGCTCATTGAGGTTATTGTGGTGTACTAACTTCAAGTGCCGGGCCACTGGGTAATTGGGATCTGAATTTACGACTGCCCTCAAATGTTGTAATATTCTATTGAATACTTGAAGTTTAGTACTACCTACGTATGTGAGCCCTCACGAGCATTCTAGAATGTAAACTGCATAGTCTGTGCAGCATGTATAGTGGCCTTTTATTTGAACAGCTATCGGACTGAACGCTGTTTTATATTCAGTGGTAGTTACTCCGAATTTACAAGCTCGACATGAGCTGCACTTGAAAAACCCTGTTCTGTTGGACAGCCAAGTTTGTGCTGGAATAAATTCCGGGCTACTCTTAACTAATGCATCCCTCATCGAGGGTGCTCGTCTGAATGTAATCGACGGTTGCTCTGGGAGAATTTGATTTAATGTAATGTCAGTTAAGACAATTGGTCAGTGAGAGTTGATGATATGCCTTATCTGTTTCTCTTGCCTACTGAATATGGTAATCATTCTAATTTCCTGTGTGTTTTCCCGTGTTTGACTAGTAAGGGGTGTGGGGATCTTTGTGGCATCTGCTTTAGGTGTTAAACATTCCTCTCTAGTATGAGAGTTTGCTTTCATTAGGGCTTTCTGAAGTTCAGTATGTTTGTATCCTTGAGCAACGAAGCGCTGGCCTGCTTCCTGTTGACATTGTACAAGATCTGTGTTGGAACTGCAAATTCGACGTATTCTTAAAAATTCCCCGTAGGGAATACTCCGGATCAGGTGTCTTGGATGTGTGCTATTAGCATGGAGGGTCGAATTCCCTGCCATTGCTTTTCGATGGAGTTTAGTGTGAATCTCATCATTGTTTAAATACACCTGCACATCCAAAAACTTCTACACTTATAAAATTACCTACTGGCGGTAACTAGTAGGTATAGTTAGGACCAAAGTTTCCATAGGAAAAGCGTTTTTTGTTTTGCCAATTACTTTGGCGCCGCTTCACGGATCTACACAAACTTTTCACGAAGCGTCCCCTTTTTCGTTCAGCTGCTGTGTTAAAAGTTTCAGGGTGATCCGTCAAGCGGGGGCCAAGAAAAAAGGTTGTCACAAAACACGTTTTCCCCATGTTATGTCTATGGTGATTTTTCATTTTTTGCACACGACTACAGCCCGAACCGCTAAACGGAATTACAACAAATTTGGCAGAAAGCTAGATGTTGGTCCAGAAAGCGTGCTTTTTGTTATTTAGTGTAAATCCGTTCAATAGTTTCATAGATATTTAATTAAAAATATATATATATATCTGGGGGCCCAACAGCCTACTGAAACCCTACTGAAAATGGACTTGCTGCCAACACTTCAACCACGAAGTGTTGGCAGCCTTCTTGAGACTCAGTTGAACTGAGTTCCACAAAAAATTAAAAAAGGGGCAGGGTAGAAACACCCTGACCACCTAGGCCTCTTGGGAGGCGGCCCAAAAAAGATTTTTTTTTTTACATTTCGGCAGGATCCGCCCCAAAAAAAAAAAACGAAGCAAGGCCTCCCGTGCTTCATTCGTTAGCCGCCCCTGGGTGGGCCAGGTCCCGGGGGCATTGTTTTAATAATGGAGGAGGGGCGCAAAGCCCCCTCCCGGGGCTCATTATGCCCCGGAGACCACCTCCTCCCGGGGCTTATTTCCTTTTAAATGGGGGCATCTCGGAACCCCCAACCCCGGGGACCCCCACCTCCCCAGGGCTTTATTGTAAATTATGTGTGGGTGACTGCATTGATCCCCTGGGGCCGCCACCTCCCCGGGGCTTTAATTTAAGAAAATGTGGGGGGGGGGAGAGGAGGGGCGTGCGGACACGCCCGCAGCCTCAGGGACCAGATTCATGAAAATCAGGGCACATCTGGATCAGCGACCTCGATGGAGTGCGACTTACATCTTGATGTTTTTGTGTCTTCTCAGCGGAGCCGGAGTGGCAGAATGGAGTTGAGTCCTGCTTTGGTTTTTTATGCTTGCGTTTGGACTTGGACATATCAAAAGACTTTGAGCGGGAAGAGGAACAGTCATGGGAACCTCCCCAAGCTCAGGGCCATGACTTTGAGTGGAACATATGCGAAGGTCACAACTTCTTCTTGTGCTCAGCAGTGTATAGCTTTGCCTCCCAGGTGTATGAGGGCACACTTATCACTCCGAGACTTAGAAGTCGTGTCCCAGTTCCAGCAAATAAACACACCTCATGTGGATCTGTAACCAACATCTGCTTCCTGCAGTCGCTGGCACCAAAGACTCCTTGTGTGGATCCTTCACCAACCTCAACTTCCTGTGGTCACTGCACACCTTGAATCCGGTTGTTTTCGGTGGAGAAATGCTTCCTAGTACACTGTATGAAGTTTAGAAGTCAGAAAACTGACACATTTGGGAGAGGAGCTCTGGAATTGCTTCGAAAGGCACGTAAAGAAAGGAACTGACATAGTGCTCAGGGGTGGCGCTTATATGCGGCGCCACTCCATCACTTCCAGAGCAGTATGGATCACCCCAAATCTTTCCAGGTAGGAGCTGAGATGGATGAACCTTGGAAAGTTTTGTGAAGATTTGTCAAACGGCGCCAACGCTATTAGCAAATCAAAAAATCAATTTCCTATGGAAACATGGTCCTAACTATAACTACCCAGTGGCACCTGCTACACTGAGCGGTGGGTGGGGTGTGATATATATATATTATATCTATATATAATATATCAAAAAGATCCTGGCCCACCGCTCTCCCAATGGGACCTTCCAGATATAGACCACCAGACGTAGAATGTTGCTATATAGAAGTGCTTTATTTAAAATTCATGGCTCACAGTCTGCTTCAGGCCAATGCCTCACATGACGCGTTTCGACCGTAAAAACTCGGTCTTGATCACATGACGCGCCGCCCCGTGTTCATCATTTAAACAGTGAACAACACCCTCTAGTGCCTAAAACCGTAATGCAATGCTCATAGATATAAATGACAGACTATTAATACATGCTCTTGAACACATCTAATTGTGGTTGCTTTAGTACATGTAAATTCCACTCGCATGTAAAATTAAATTATACTAATATATATAATTGAATTCAGAAAAATTAATTTTATGATTCTGATCATATGGTCAATATTACCCTCGCTCTGACCACTTCTAATGGCGTCTACACGTTGCTTTAATCATTATATGTGAAAGATCACTGGATCAATCTTGTTATAAAATGCAAGTGCTGGAATATTAATTGTACAAGAAACAGTGTTACTCATGTATACACATCACATAAAACAACTCATCTTATCAATATCATACATTTTTTGTTATAAAGTGCAAGTGCTTTATATATTGCCAACGCTAGAACCACTGTTGATAGCATGTATTTAATACATAAAACGATCTGTAAATTCAATATATATCTTATTTTTTCTTTTGTTAATATTAAAGTGTGAGTGATCTGAACATTGCCAATAACCCTAAAGTGCTGCAAGTTAAAGTGCTACACAGTTGTCCACCTCAGTGGAACTACACATCTGACCGCAAAGCTGCCCAGGAGGTCTGAATAGAACATCATCAGTAATAGTAAAGTGCTAGTGCAGTTGCAGTTGCTAGGATGCCAAACAATGCTCATCATGTTTAATAATCTCTTTATAACAATGACAGAAAAAAGAATGTACTTGCTATAGTTGGGACAATGAGATCTCATCATGTGTCTTCATTTGAGTTGGTGGTGTATTTGATTAACTACACACCTTTCCTATTTACACCAGGTACTTTGGTATTGTTAGTTGCTGTTATATTGTAAATATAAACCATAAGGATCAAAAGATAAGTGTTAAAGGAAATTATGTAGGTCCTCACTAGTATTTAACCCATTGGGCATTTTAGTATCCAGTTCTAGAATGAATTGCGATTCTAACTGTCATAGGCGTTTTTCTCTATTTCCCCCTCGTCTAGATGATGGAACTGCCCCTATAACAAAATATTTAAGCTCATTGAGGTTATTGTGGTGTACTAACTTCAAGTGCCGGGCCACTGGGTAATTGGGATCTGAATTTACGACTGCCCTCAAATGTTGTAATATTCTATTGAATACTTGAAGTTTAGTACTACCTATGTATGTGAGCCCTCACGAGCATTCTAGAATGTAAACTGCATAGTCTGTGCAGCATGTATAGTGACCTTTTATTTGAACAGCTATCGGATTGAACGCTGTTTTATATTCAGTGCTAGTTATTCCGAATTTACAAGCTCGACATGAGCTGCACTTGAAAAACCCTGTTCTGTTGGACAGCCAAGTTTGTGCTGGAATAAATTCCGGGCTACTCTTAACTAATGCATCCCTCATCGAGGGTGCTCGTCTGAATGTAATCGACGGTTGCTCTGGGAGAATTTGATTTAATGTAATGTCAGTTAAGACAATTGCTCAGTGAGAGTTGATGATATGCCTTATCTGTTTCTCTTGCCTACTGAATATGGTAATCATTCTAATTTCCTGTGTGTTTTCCCGTGTTTGACTAGTAAGGGGTGTGGGGATCTTTGTGGCATCTGCTTTAGGTGTTAAACATTCCTCTCTAGTATGAGAGTTTGCTTTCATTAGGGCTTTCTGAAGTTCAGTATGTTTGTATCCTTGAGCAACGAAGCGCTGGCCTGCTTCCTGTTGACATTGTACAAGATCTGTGTGGAACTGCAAATTCGACGTATTCTTAAAAATTCCCCGTAGGGAATACTCCGGATCAGGTGTCTTGGATGTGTGCTATTAGCATGGAGGGTCGAATTCCCTGCCATTGCTTTTTGATGGAGTTTAGTGTGAATCTCATCATTGTTTAAATACACCTGCACATCCAAAAACTTCTACACTTATAAAATTACCTACTGGCGGTAACTAGTAGGTATAGTTAAGACCAAAGTTTCCATAGGAAAAGCGTTTTTTGTTTTGCCAATTACTTTGGCGCCGCTTCACGGATCTACACAAACTTTTCACGAAGCGTCCCCTTTTTCGTTCAGCTGCTGTGTTAAAAGTTTCAGGGTGATCCGTCAAGCGGGGGCCAAGAAAAAAGGTTGTCCCAAAACACGTTTTCCCCATGTTATGTCTATGGTGATTTTTCATTTTTTTAACACGACTACAGCCCAAACCGCTAAACGGAATTACAACAAATTTGGCAGAAACTTAGATGTTGGTCCAGAAAGCGTGCTTTTTGTTATTTAGTGTAAATCCGTTCAGTAGTTTCATAGATATTTAATTAAAAATATATATATATATCTGGGGGCCCAACAGCCTACTGAAACCCTACTGAAAATGGACTTGCTGCCAACACTTCAACCACGAAGTGTTGGCAGCCTTCTTGGGACTCAGTTGAACTGAGTTCCACAAAAATTAAAAAGGGGCAGGGTAGAAACACCCTGACCACCTAGGCCTCTTGGGAGGCGGCCCAAAAAGATTTTTTTTTACATTTCGGCAGGATCCGCCCCAAAAAAAATACGAAGCAAGGCCTCCCGTGCTTCATTCGTTAGCCGCCCCTGGGTGGGCCAGGTCCCGGGGGCATTGTTTTAATAATGGAGGAGGGGCGCAAAAGCCCCCTCCCCGGGGCTCATTATGCCCCGGAGACCACCTCCTCCCCGGGGCTTATTTCCTTTTAAATGGGGGGCATCTCGGAACCCCCCCCCCAACCCCGGGGACCCCCACCTCCCCAGGGCTTTATTGTAAATTATGTGTGGGTGACTGCATTGATCCCCTGGGGCCGCCACCTCCCCAGGGCTTTAATTTAAGAAAATGTGGGGGGGGGGGCGTGCAGACACGCCCGCAGCCTCAGGGACTGCCAGATCCAGGTGGCTTTTTCTTAGCTTTAGTGTGGGGGCCATGCGGCCCCCGTAGCCCCAGAGACCACCACCTCCCCGGGGCAAATATAAACAAAGGAGAGGGACTGCTCGGCCCCCTCCTGATGGCCCTTGGGACTGCCACACCCGGGACATTGCAGTTTGCTATGGCTTGGCGGGAGGCCATAGCAAACTCTGCTCCACTTCGAGTAAGCAAGAACACAGGGAGCTGGAAATTAGCAGCTCCCTATATGTAAAAGTAATACCGGCTTCCGCAGGAGGCGGGGGGCCGCGGGGGCCTTCAGGCTCCCCCGCAGTCCCAAACGTTTAAAAAGTGGGTGCCTTGGGTGGGACCAGGCGCACACACTACAGTCCAGGCCCCGGGGGATGAAGTCCCTGGGGCCAAAATCAGCCAGGGAGAGAGAACCGCGACCACCCTCCCTTGTTTTATAAATTTAAAAAATAAATAAAGGGCAGGCCCCGGGGGATGGGATCTCCGGGGCCAAAATCGGCCCAGGGAAAGGGGGGGGTGGGTCACACAGCCCCTTTCCTTTATAATAATAAAAAAAATGCTACCAGCACAACGCTGGAGCCCCCGCCCTTTCTGTACCACTCTGCAATCGCACCTCCTGGCACGATGCTGGTTGTGGGATGAATCCCCCGTGGCTGCTGAGAGTCCTTAGCAGCCAACAAGACCTACTGTTGCTGCCAGTAAGTCCCATACAGCTGAATTGCTGAGAGGTGGTCGAAGGCCATGCCCCCTTTCTACTCCACTCTGAAAATGCGCCTCTTGGCGCACTGCTGGTGGGGGGATGACGACCACTTGTCTGCTGAGGGTTTCAGGGTTAAAGTGGACTTTTTCCTCCAACCAGTAGTGCACCAGGAGGCATGTTTGCAGATGGTGGAGAAAGGGGGCGTGGCCTCTGATGACCTCTCAGCAATCCAGTTGTGGGTGGGTCTTACTGGAGGTAACAAGAGGGCTAGTTGGCCCCCTAGGACCCTCAAGAGCCAAGGGGACTTCACCCCCCAACTAGTAGTGTGCCAGGAGGCTCGTTTGCAGAGTGGTGGAGAAAGGGGGCATGGCCACCGAAAACCACTCAGCAATCCTGCTGTGTGGGACTTACTGGAGGTAACAGGAGGGGTACCCAACCCCCAAGGACGTTATCTTCAATAAGCCCCACCATGCAGGATTGCTAAGAGGTCTTTGGAGGCCTTGCCTCCTTTGTCCACCACTCTGCAAACATAGCTCATGGTGCACTACTGGTTAGGGGATGAAGTCCACTTTACTCCTGGTACCTCCTGTAAGTCCTACACAGCGGGATTCCTGAGAGCTGGTCGGAGGCCCATCCCCCTTTCTCCGCCACTCTGCAAACACGACTACTACTTAAAAAAACCATAGAAATTCAAAGGTTACAGGGACGTTCTAGTTAGGCTCAGGTTTCACTCGTACAAAACGAACAAGTTACTTACCATCAGTAACAATATATCTGTAAGAGACATGTATTAGTTATGGATACCTTACCTTAGAATTACCCCCAGGCGTCAGAATGGATCCGGAGAATTTTTCTTCAGCAGTACCCCTGTGCGTCGGTAGGTGGCGTCAGTCGACTCGGCGTTCGTCGTTGGCGTCGTGATGACCGGAATGACGTTGCGGTATCTACTTAGACGCCGCCCCTGCACGCTGACGTCACTTCTTTACATGACATTTCACGCCAGATGCGCAGAGCCTTGCAAGACACTGACAACTGGTGCACAAAACTAGGGCCCTGAAAGGGAGTCCCTTACACTAGAAGTCAGTTCGCAGAACGAGGAGGATGGGTGGGGCGGTAAGGAATCCATAACTAATATATGTCTCTTACAGATATATCGTTACCGAAGGTAAGTAACTTGTTCATCTGAAAGAGACTATTAGTTATGGATTCCTTACCTTAGAATAGATAACCCAGCAATACCAACGCCAGAGGTGGGTCTGCAAACTAAGTTCACACCAGAAAGTCCTGGAGAACTGAACGGCCAAAGAAGCCGTCTCTCCGGACTTGGCAGTCCAGGCAGTAATGTTTAGTGAAAGTGTGCAATGAAGCCCACGTAGCTGCCTGGCAGATGTCATAAAGGGGTACTCCACGTCCCAAAGCAGTAGTGGCTGCCGTCGCCCCTGGTGGAGTGGGCGCGCAACCCTACTGGAGGCTCCTTTTTTGCCAAGGAATAACAAATTTTAAGGCAAAGAACGACCCATCGAGAGATGGTTCGTTTTTGCACGGCTCGACCTTTCTTGGCGCCCACATAGCCAACAAAGAGCTGATCATCCACCCAGAACTGTTTTGTGCGATCCAGATAAAATGAAAGCGCACGTTTTGGATTCAGACAGTGGAGCCTCTCCTCCTCTTTAGAAGGATGCGGGGGTGGGAAGCAGGTGGGCAAAGTGATGGTCTGTCCTATGTGGAAAGAGGTAACCACTTTGGGAAGAAAAGAAGCTCTAGTGCGAAGGACAACCTTGTCCGGATGAACAGCCAGGAAAGGAGGTTTAGAAGAAAGAGCCTGAAGCTCACTCACCCTGCGAGCAGAGGTGATGGCCACCAAAAAAGCAGTTGGGAGTGTTAATAGTCTGAGAGGACAATTATGTAGCGGCTCAAAGGGAGCGCACATAAGGTAGGTCAGAACAAGGTTCAAGTCCCACTGGGGCATTACGAAAGGAATAGGAGGAAACAAGTGAGTAATGCCCTTAAGGAAGCTATTTACAATAGGGGACTTGAAAAGAGAAGGCTTATCAGGAAGGCGAAGAAAGGCCGAAATGGCCGAAAGATAGCCTTTAAGAGTGCTTAGAGCAGAGCCCTGCTGGGCCAAACAAAGAATGACGAGGAGAACCTCTGAAAGAGGGGCAGAAAGGGGATCCACAGCCTTGATGTGCACCATGCCACAAATTTGTTTCATCTACAAGCGTATACCGTTTTGGTGGAGGGACGCCTGGCTGCCAAGATAACGTTACAGACTTCAGGAGCAAGGTCGAAAGCTGTCAACTGTCGCTGCTCAATCCCCACGCAAGAAGGTGGAGACTGGACAGATTCGGGTGCAGGACCGTCTCCTGCTGCTGTGACAGAAGATCCTCCCGAAGAGAGGCAGTCTGAGCGGAGGATCGATGGCCATGTTCAAGAGCTCGGGATACCAGACTCTTCGTGCCCAGTCCGGAGCCACAAGAATTACATGGGCCCGGTCGCACTTGATCTTCTTCAGCACTCTGGGCAGAAGTGGTATAAGCGGAAAGGCGTATAGAAGACCACAACTCCACTCGCGACGAAAAGCGTCGGCGAGCGAGTGCCGCCTTGGAAATTCCAACGCGCATAACTGCTGACATTACACGTTCTCTTTGGTGGCGAATAGATCTAACCAAGGCTCTCCCCACTGCTGAAAGAGACCTTGCACCACATCCGAGTGCAGACACCATTCGTGATCCATCATGCACCAGCAGCTGAGTTCGTCCGCCCTGGCGTTCAGGGAACCCGCCAGGTGTTGAACCACCAGGGACATGCCCTGATGCTCCAGCCACTTCCAGAGACGAAGTGCCTCCTGACAGAGGGTCCACGACCCCACCCCGCCCTGTTTGTTGCAATACCACATGGCGGTGGTGTTGTCCGTGAACACCTGCACTACTCTTCCTTTGACAGAAGGAAGGAATGCCTTTAGTGCAAGACGAATTGCCCAGAGCTGCAGAAGGTTGATGTGGAGGCCGGCCTCTGATCTCCGCCTCCCCCATGTGGCCTCCCCACCCCAGAAGTGATGCATCTGTCACCACTGTGAACTCTGGTTGGGGAAGGGAGAGGGATCTGCCGTTGACCCAATCCTGGTTCGTTAGCCACCACTGCAATTGGTGTGCAGTGCCCTCAGAGATCTGGACGCAATCAGAAAGATTCCCCTGATGCTGTGCCCACTGGAACTTCAGTTCCCACTGCAGAGCCCGCATATGTCACCTGGCATAGTCCACCAGCAGGATGCAGGAGGCCATGAGGCCCAGCAGCCTCGGGGGCATTCTGACCGAAACCCGGGTTAGAGGCTGAAAGATCGGAATCATAGCCCGAATATACTGGACTCGCTGCTCGGGAGGATAAGCCCGAAACTGCGCTGTTTCCAGAGCCGCCCGATGAAAAGGAGCTTCTGAGAGAGAATCAGGTGTGACTTCGGCACGTTGATAGTGAACCCCAGCGAATTCAGGAGGTCCACTGTAGTCTGGAGGTGGGAGACGACAGCCTGGGGCCAGTCGTTGAGATAGGGGAAGACTGGAACCCCTGATCTGCACAGCTGAGCTGCGACCTCCACCATCACTTTCGTGAACACCCGAGGGGCGCTGGTAAGGCCAAAGGGGAGCACGGTGAAATGAAAATGCTCGTGGCCTACCGTGAACCGTAGGTAACGCCGGTGGGCAGGCAGGACGGGGATGTGAAAATAGGCGTCCTGCAAGTCCAACGCTACCATCCAGTCTCCAGGGTCGAGGGCAGACAGCACCTGAGCCAGTGCCAACATTTTGAACGTCTCCTTCCGGAGGAAGTAGTTGACGTCCCTGAGATCCAAGATAGGACGCAGGCCTTTGTCCTTCTTGGGTACCAGGAAGTAGTGGGAGTAGCAACCACGACCTACTTCTGGCACAGGGACTCGCTCGATGGCTCCCTTGGCCTAGAGAGCCGCAACTTCCTGACAGAGAAGGGCCAAGTGATCCTCCGACATGCGATGGAAAGCAGGTGGCATGGAGGGAGGGGTAGTCTCAAAGGGGAGGGAGTAGCTCCCTCGGACTATCTGCAAAACCCACCTGTCCGACGTGATGTTGATCCAGTGGGGGAGGTGATGGCGAATCCTGCCGCCCACTGGCAACTGGTGGCCCTGAAAAGTTGGACTAGGAGGGTTTGGAGGCTGCTGCAGTGGGAGCGCTGGTGGACTGGCCCGCCCGCTGGCCCCCAGACCCACGACACTGAGTCCCACGTCCCCAGCCGCCCAGAGGCTGGGTAGCTTGCGCAGGCCTGTGGCTCTGGGCGGAACACGGTGGGGCACCCCTTCCGTAGCCACGAAAGGGGCGAAAAGCAGACTGCGCGGGGCGGTGGTTGCGAGGCCCAAGGATCTGGCCGTAGCCCTGGAATCCTTAAAACGCTCGAGCGCGATGTCCGCTTTGTCTCCAAACAAGCGACGGCCATCAAAGGGCATGTCCAAAAGAGTTGATTGGACATCACCCGAAAACCCAGTGGACCTCACCCAGGCGTAGCGTCTCAGGGCTACCGACATTGAAATCGTCCTTCCTAGCGAGTCGGCGGTGTCCAGCCCACATCGTATGGCGAACTTCGCTGCATCTCTACCCTCAGTAACTGCACAGGAGAGCACGGCACGGGCCTCCTCCGGGCACTGTGGCAGCACCTGCGCGACCGTGTCCCACACAGAGTGGGTGTAACGGCCCAAGAGACATGCGGTGTTCACAGACTGCAGTCCTAAGCTGGCGGAAGAAAACATCTTCTTCCCAAGGTGATCCAGCTTCTTGGGTTCCCTATCAGGTGGAGCAGTAGGGAATGCGCCCTTGGAAGTTGAGGCTTGGACTACCAAGCTCCCGGAGGTAGGGTGTTGGGAGAGGAAAATGGGGTCACCAGGGGGCCGGGCGGTGGCGTCGGGCAATCATTCTATCCACTGGTGCCCCTGTGCAGGGCTTGGACCAAGTGCCCAGAAGGATGTCCATGAGGGCCTCATTGAACGGCAGCAGGGGCTCCGAAGAGACCGCTTCCGGTTGAAGCACCTCGGTCAGGAGGTTAGTCCTGACCGCCACCGTAGGAAGCTCAAGGTTCAAGGCCTCAGCCGCCCTACGCAACACCACAGCGTAAGTGGCTCCCTCCTCTGAGCCACGGTAGGGGGAGAAAGCATGCCAAAGTCTGGAGAAGTGTCCAGACCACTGGCCTCACCCAACTCCTCTCTCCAGTCCGGTTCATCCAACTGGTCTGCCAGAGGGTCCACAGACCCCTCCCAATCCCCCTCACTCTCCTCTGGGTGCCACTCAGGGCGATAGGGAACACCAGGGTAGAACAGAGGTACAAAAGTACCGGTCAGCGCCGGTACCGGCGTCGGTCGACGTCGGTTCGGCTCCGTGTCCATGTCGAGGGAGAGACTGGGGTCGACGTCGGTTGTGGACACAACCGGCATCGGAGTGGGCGGAGGTGTCGCCAATGGATTCGGCGCCGGAGGTGGTGTCGTAAGGTCAACCGGCGCCGACCCAGATACAGGCCTGGATCCCTGGAGGCCCTGCGGCGCCGGGGTCGAAACCGCCGGCATCGAAGGCCTAGTACCCCCAGCCGAGTCCACGGGGCCCAAAGGTGCGCCGGCAGAGTCGGGCTGCCCAAAGATGAAGTGGAGGGCTTCGTAAAAACTATGAAGTTGAGCAGGGGTCACTCCGGCTCCCAGGAGGGGAGGGAAGCTCGGAGCCGACCCAACAGGCTCCGCGGCCAGAGCCGGACGACTACCTTTCGCATCCCGCGTTGCGTCGGCCGACGGATGGGGAGAACGCGAAGAGCGACGGTGCTTCTTCGCCTTCTTTTTGTGCTTTGACTTACCCGAAGACTTCGAAGAGGAGTGATGGTGGTGACTCCGCTACCTCCCTCTCGACCGGGACCTTGAGCGGCATGGAGCCTACTGCCTGGCCTCCAGAAGCTTTCGGGACCGCTCCCGCAAAGACTTCGGATTCATGGCCCGACAGTCGGAGCACGACTTCGGGTCGTGGTCGCGCTCCAAGCACCACAGGCACACAAGGTGCAGATCCGTAACCGACATCAACTTGTGACACGAGCCACAAGGTTTGAAGCCGGTCTGCCGATGTGACATCCCTGTGCACCAGGAGTCGAACGACTCATACAAGATGTCGACAAAAGTCGAAAAATGACATTCAAAAAGTGACTAGAGGTACTGCTCTCTCCGGATATGGGTGAGTGAGTGAATGTGAGAGTGGCTGTATGGGCGAGTGTGTGTTTGTGTCAGTGACTGTGTGGGTGAGTGAATTTGTGTTAGGATCTGCATGAGTAAGTGAGTGGGTATGTGTGTATCTCTATGGGTGAGTGAGTGGCTGTGTGATTGACTGTATGGGTGAGTGACTAGGTGTGTGAGTAGCTCTATGGGTGACTGACTCTGTGTGAGTGGCTGTATGGGTGTATGAGTGGACATGTCAGTCAGTGACTGTATTAGTGACTTAGTGGGTTTATAAGTGGCTTATGGGTGAGCAAGTTGATGTGTGTGTAGATCTATGAATCAGTGATTGGGTGTGTAGGTACTGGTATAGGTCTTAAATGGGTATGTGAATGGTTGTGTGGGAGTGGGTGTATGAAAGGTTCTATGGGGGTGTGAGTGGGTGCGTCAGTGATTCTGTGGATGATGTCATTTGAGATGTCAACAGTGATGTCAGTGACCATATCATGAGTGATGTAATATGTGAGGTCATAAGCAGTGCATTGCGGGGGGCAGCTAACTATAACTACTGAATTTCACTGGTTTTGTACGAGTGAAAACTGAGCGTAACTACAACGTCCCTGTAACCTTTGGTTTTTTCCAATTCATTTCTAAAGTTTTTTTTATTCCATTTCCGAACTATAACATCCCTGTAACATTTGGTTTTTTCAGTGAATTTATATATATATATGCCACAATACCTCCCCAATATGAGATATATTCCCCATTGGCAGTTGCCACTGGGTAGTTATTGTTAGGTCAGCGTTTCCATAGGAAAAAGCTTTTTTTGTTTTGCCAATAACTTTGGCGCCGTTTGACGTATCTTCACGAACCTTTCCAAAAAAGCTTTTTTGCATAGTTCAAGTGGGGACTGATACAACGGAAGTGTGGTCACAGAACGCAAAATCCACATGCATATTCCATTGACTTATTTAAGAAGCACTACCGCAAAAACTGCTGAACAAAGGCTAGTTGGCTGCCCTGGGTGGGGATGGCCGCAGGCCCTGTGGAGAAATCACCACCGCGCATGGCCTTTGGCTTTGCGCGGCAGAAGGTTGGCATTATGTATGGTGATAAAATATCACTTTATTTGAGGAAAAAATAGAAATTCACTGCATAACTAATTACTTAGGGCACAAGTTATAGTTACTAGAGATAACTGTAATTAGTGAATTTCAGTGTTTTTTGGGTTGTTTAAAACTTTACGTTGTCCCTGAACGTCACTGTAAGCAAATGTCTCTTTTTGTATGGTCACTCCCATATATTTTGACTTATGCTGCTGGTTTTTTTTACTTTGAGAGTGCAGTGATGCCTTCTAACCAGACCTCAGTCTCCTGACCCTAAAGTGTATGTCAAGTTGGCTGTTACCAATTGGAAATGGCTAACTTACCTGTAAGTCCATAGTATATGGTACCCTAGTCTTGTAAGTTAGAGGGGCACCCAGGGCTAGCAGCACTGGTTGTGCCACCCTGGAGGTACCCCAAGTAGAACAAGTGCCCTAGTCAGCCACTGCACGGTGGCAGAGCAGTCATGCACTGCCAGCCAGACTTTGGAATTGGAAGCAATGGCAAAGCCACTACTTCCCTTGTGTATCTGTGTAAGTCACCCCGCTGGCAGGCCCACTGAGTCCTCAGGCAGGGTGCAACATATGACACGAGCAGGACATGTAGTGTACATGTCCTGACAGTAAACAAGCGAAGACACAGTTTTTACTGTGGAAAGACTTGGTCGCACAATTGGCGAGTACAGGATTGCACGCTGACCCCTTAGCTGTGCTAACTCCTGAACTGTGCGACCAAAGTGGGCACTCCAAGGTATCAAACAACTTGTTACATTAACCCCAACTTGTTTCTCAAGTCAAAATTAATGTAACTTGTTGCAGTGTGCAGCTTTAACAAAACTGCCACTTTGTTGCCTTTAAAACACCTGTGCCTTCCCTGGCACACATTACCTCCCTCCTGCAGGAAGTCACTTAGGTGTTAGCCCCAAAAGGCAGGCTTCAAAAGGGAAGCCACATTTGAATGGCAGATGTATCACACTAGGGAGGAGGGCTGCCCCATTGTTTAGGCAGAGAGGCTGGCACAGGGAGCAGAGAGGCGAAACCAGTTGCCAAACCGGTTTCGCCAGGGGTGTGTAGCCCCGAGGTAGCCACACCCAAGGGGTTGGCTAGTGAGGTCCGAACACCAAGACAGGGGGTCTCGGCATCTTGGGAGTGGGAAGAATGGTGATCCTGGGAAAGCCAGATGCCACACACCACAGGAGGGGAGGGAAGCTGGTAGGCCATTGACAACATCCTGCCCTGAGGGCACTTTCCGAGCATAAAGGGAGCACCCCTGGCACCAGACCTCAGATTTTGACAGACTTGGAAGAAGGACTGCCCTGCTGCTCCGAGAGACCAGCAAAGAGAGGCTGCACCGACGAAGACTGCACCTGCTATACCTGGTGGCTAGTGAAGAGAGACCATACCTGCCATGTCCTGCTGAAGAAAAAGCTGTCTCCAGAGCCATGTCAACCCAAGGGAACTCCAAGGGCCAGCTGACTGGCCTCCTGTTCGCAGCACAGAGACACAAAAGCTGAGAAGCCTGCTGGGGCAAATTGGTAGCCCACAGTCTTCAAGTCGTTACCATCTCTGCCATTTAGCACCGACGACCAAGACCCGACGCACAGAGTTGCACTGAGTGCGCTGAAACTGGGAGTGTTGTGGGAAAGCTGCTGGGACCCTCAAAAGGCAAGTTATCAACTCAGGAAGGATTGGCCTGTGACCGCAATAGTCTAGTGGCGACTGGACTTTGGCCAGACCGGAGAGGACCTTGTGGGACGTCAACCCTGCAACCAGGACACCCTCATCATCTTTCTGGACTGAGGAATCCCAGTTGGAACACCCCCATCGACCACGTATCCACAGCATCCTTAGAGCATCTTCAGCGTCCTTCATCCCTTGCATCAGGACCACTCCATAGGAATCCATTGCAATGCGGATAAAGTGCCTGGAACTGCTGTAGGACTGCATGTTCTTTGAAGGCAACTGTTCTTGAGCAGTTTGCTGGTCCTCCTGACTAGCTCCCTGCTGGAGTTGGTCACCCCAAGTACTTCCAACCGACCGCATTGACACTTACCCAAGTTTCTCACCTAAGTTTTCTTTTTAAAAGTTTCTAAGTGTCAAATTCGTTGACTTTGACAATGCTTGTTCGTGGTTGAGTGAAATTGCTTCGATTTATTATTGCTTCTAAAATCTATATCTCCGGAACCCTCCAGTGTATCATTTTCATTCTAGTCCCTAATTTCGTATAAAAATACAGTCTATTTTTATAAATTGGTGTTGGATTTCTTGACTGCCGTATTGATTTCATCTTCAATTGTTTTGGTGCTGCTTAACTACTTCACACTTTTTCCTCTGTGCAAGCCTTGCTGCTCAGTGCCACAGCTACCCAGGGTTGAGCTAAGGGTTTGACAGATGAAAACTAAGGCCCTAAAAGGGTTTGGTGAGTGTATTATACGTGAGGTTTCACAACCACACCATATAATACACCTCATTTCCCCAAGTCTCTTTCACCTTTGTTTTTTTTGGGGAGGAATATATATTTTTAAAAAATCACTAACACCAAGGTGATCTGTGTGAAAAGAGCATGGGTTCTTCCTCTAAAAGCCCAGACGCCCAGTGTGAATACAAGGTCTATAGTTAGCATCTGACCTCAAGTGACCTGTGTGAAAAGACAAACCTTGCTGAACCCAAGTGACCTGTGTGGACTGCAGATTTGTATAAGCTCCCAGTTAACTTGTGTGAACAGAAACTCTATCTTTGCCATTTGAGCCTTACTTGACCTGCTTAAAGGGAAGTTTCCTAGCTGACCCCGGGTGACCTGAGTGAATATAGGCTGCAAACCTGCTCCCTTGCACAAGTGAGGTGTGCAAACTGAAGCCCAATACTCACCAGAGGTCGCAGGTAACCTGTGCATCAAAGCCAGTGCGCCATCTAACAGGCACATTCACTCTCTCCCCTACCGTCACACTGGCGAAGAGCACTATGCCCATTTCCAAACCTTAAAATCCCAGCCACTGAAAAAGTCCTTCTCGCATGTTCACTGTCTTAAATCTAGATTGTAAAAAGAAACGGGAGGACCAGTCACGAAAATACATAACACGGGATACATATACTAAACAGATCTTTACACTATGTTGATCATTCTTTCTCTTTTATTTAAGTTATGTTTTAATGTATTGATTTTACAATTTCTTTTGCCTTACTTTTATTTCCCAGTAGCCGCATGGCAGCAAGGAAGACACTGGGTTTCTTTTCTTCAAGGTGATCACCAGCTGGTAGTCGTGTTCCAGCTTTCGGACTCTCCATTACATATTGGATGACAAGGAGACAGGACGTGCCCACCATGATCATCTTGCTCTCCGGCTAACCAAGGCACATGCTGCTGCCCACAGGAGCACTGAAGGTGGGCCAGGGTCAAAGCCTGTCTGCATCTGTCCGGGCTCAGGGCCAGAGACCTGCCAGTTCTCCAGCTACTCGCCACCCTAACCCTTTGCCACCTACCAGATAGCTCAAGACCACATCCCATCTTTTTGCTACTCTCCTGAGCAGTGTCATACCCACCGATCCTCCTTCGCAGCCTTTCACCACTCAACTCTTTGAACCTGACCTCAGCCCCATTTCCTCACATGTCTACACCTTCCACAATATTTCTGTCTGTTCTCCCCCTTGACACCTTTACCACTTTCAGACTGCCCTAAAACATCTTTCCTGTGCTCTCTCAATACCCACGCTCTCATCAAACATGCCACAGAAGTTCATGAATTAATTTGTGATCACCACCTGAGTATCATGTTCATCACTGGGATTTAGCTTAAAAACTTCTGAGCCAGCCCTGGCTCTTTCCACCCCCACAAGCTTCCTCATTTTACAGGGCAGCAGACCATCCTAACAAGGATGTGATGGGGCAGCCATCAGCAATTCGGCCTACTCCACAACCATTTTTTTCATTGGGAGCACCTCCGGTGTGGAATGCCTCCCAGCTAATATTAATCTCAACCATAATTCCTGCACCAAAATTCTTTTAGTGCAGTCCTGCCAAGTGTCACACATCAGGCGTGACGCTAACGCATTTCAGTGTGGTGTTCCGCATCACCGCACTGAAATGCATTGTCACGCATTTTGCCCACTCTACTGTGACGCGCTGAAACTGGCCCGCTAGGTATAACGCAGGTGCCGCAGGCAGCGCGGCGCGCGCTGGCGCTGCCGGGCTGGTCACTGTGTGCCTCTGACCTGTGTGCGCGCGGAGGGGGGGAGCTGCTGCTCTGCTGAGACACTGCTCTCGCTCCCCATAGGCGACAGAGTAATTGACATGAATCCGGCGGTCCCTGCAGCTCTCAGAGCCCGTGCCTCAGCGTGCGTGCCCAAATTGAAATATGCTGCTAGCTTGCTACAATGTTGCAAAACCTGCAGCCTGCAGTGTGCTGGCTCTTAATGATTCCCGCCGCGGAACAGGAAGCGGAAGTAACTAGTGAGGCTCGTCTCTGATTGACTTTGAGAAGAAGCGGGCGGACGGGAGTGACCCAATCAGATGCCCGACGCTGCGGAGGACGTCACATCTTGTTGCTGGAGCGGGGAGTTCAGTTTAAGGAAGGCGCGCTGCTCTAGACTGGCTGTTTTGCGGTCAGCGCCGCAAATTCAATGATGGTATTGCTCACAGCGCTGTTGCAGGCAGCTCTGACCGGCCCGGGCCGCCGCTGTGTAGCTCACTCAGCTGTATTAATTTTACCAGCGCAGCCCTTTCCTTTATCTACTTTGCCTGACATGGGTTCGGCCCTCGGCCCGCCGCCTCGAGGATCAGTGTCGGTGCATTTAGGTAAGCCGGGTTGTGGTATTCGGTGGGGGCAGAGGGTATGGACCTTTGGGGGCCAATTGTGGTGCATCCCTGTCTTTGTGCCTCCCTGACGTCAAAGGCAAGCTTAGAAATA
The DNA here is from genome assembly GCA_963921515.1 of Calotriton arnoldi. Lineage (NCBI taxonomy): Eukaryota > Metazoa > Chordata > Amphibia > Caudata > Salamandridae > Calotriton > Calotriton arnoldi. The sequence continues at coordinate 860,935 of CAWUFW010002539.1, forward strand.
GCACTGCTGCCCGTATGTTATGGAATGTGTTAGGAGGGACAGAAATACTGTTTTAATATGCTTGAATGTATTTTTATAATATAACATGCAGATGTGAAAGCAAAATGTTTGTTTTCATGAATTATTTGGGTTTAAAATATTATTTAAATTTAGGCACAAGAAGCATTTTTGTTTGTTTGAATAATAACATAAAATATATATATAATATCAGAGTCCGGTGTATAGTAGTTGCTAACTTGATATGGCTGCTAAAATTTGCTTCATTCTGAGCTGCCTGCCCTCCCCCTATATGTTTCCCTCGGCTTGATTTGCTAGCGAGAAAGTGTCACTCATAGTCGTTAAAATGTCACTCCTTATTTCACTGAAAATAAGAAAATGTCACACATAGCAATCTGAAACCTTGGCAGCTATGTTAGTGTCGGTACCCCTGATAAGACCACCACCTTTTCCATTAATTTGCAGACACTTTTGGTTCTGCTCCCATTGCACTTGGCAGCTTTTTCAGGAAACACGTGTCCTTGGACAGATCATAAGGCAGTACACTTCAACACTGAGCTGCCTTCTACCCCCTAAAACACTCGTACACTCGTAAACTTAATTCCGACTTTAATAACAGCCCTTAGCTGCACTACTCCCAACATAGCTGTGGAGATTAATCGATGCACAACCCCGTTTAATGATTGGATCACATTAGCAATCCTACCCCTAAAGGCACGTAAAAAACTTTGTTGCACTTTCTCTGCCATTTGGTATACTAAAGAAGGTACCAAAGAAAAAAAAGTCTATAACTATTTGAAAGACACCGGAACCTTTCTTATTAGAATTTAGATAAAGAATTATACATGCAGAGAATTTATAAATACAAAATATTCTGCATCATGAACATGCAAACTATTATCAATCCCGCATCAAAAATGCATCTCATGCCACTTAAGAAATATTAACTATTTTCAAAAGCCTTGTGCAGCCCGAAACTACCAAGTCCACTGTTTGTTCTTCGCAAACTCTTTGTTCGAACTTTTCTGATCTAAAATTGATACCATACTTTATTCATTCTCCCCACCACTCCTGCCTCCACCTTTCTCCCACCTCCGAACCAACAGCCGATCAGTTTCGGCTCTCTTTCCAGTTTCACTCCAGCCAATCATATCAAATCGGGGTCCCCATTAGACCACTATCCTATGAACAGTGTCAAAGCTCTTGTCTGTTACATTTCTCCATTCTTACCTCCCTGTGCAGTGCCTCACTAGCTTCTGGTTTAGTTCCTGATGAGCGTGAAAAAGCCCTTCTCATTTCCCTTTTGAGCAAACCTCAGAGATCCCAACATCATGCCCAACTACTGCCCCATAATCTCAGCTTCCCTTTGCAGCTAGAAAGACAAAGTTAATTGTATACCAACAACTCTCACACTATGCTGAAAGCAACAATTTACGTGCACGCAACAATTTGCTTTTCATCAGTACTGAATTGGCTCATGTGTCAGTAATTGAAGACATTCACCGTATTCTTGATGAAGGTGGTGACGCCACACTCATCCTCCACGACCTCTCAGTAGCAATTGATACGATCTACCACACCAAGGCAATACACGCCTAGTTCAGCTAGGTATTGAAGACACTGCTTTGCAATGGCATTCACTTTGCAGTCTCCTCGCTCTCTTACCAATCAGCATTTTAACCAAACAGCTGCAGCATTGCATCACCCTTAGTCCTACTCTATTTATTATTACGTCTCCCCATTAGCCACTCTTATCAAAGCCTTTCATGTGTGTTTGCAAGCCTACTAGGATGACACACAACTGATCCTCTGCCTGGATGGAAATTTCACCAGCCATTAGAACCTTTTCAAGAACTCTATGTGCTTTTTTCGCAAAGTGGATACATTCCAATACTCTCCGCTTCAATTCCCATAAAATTGAGATGCTGATTTTCGGTAACCCCTCTACCTGGGTCCTTGTGGCCCGGTGACCTTGGCAACCACCCACTCCTGCTGAATCTGCCCATAACCTGAGCTTCAGCTTTGACCCACAACGCTCTTTTCTACTTCACATTAACAAGCTCTCCACCACCTGTTTCGTTTTGATGAGCATTAATGGGAAAATGCTTACATTTCGGCAAATCAATAGTCCAGGTCCTTGTCCCCTCTTACGCCCTACTTGTCATGCGTTCAGTCTGCTCTCGCCTGCATGCAGCGCATCCAAAACACTGCTGCTCTCCTCATTCTTGGTCCTAAGAGGCACTCCAAGTTACTCGTCATCCCAATCCTGATACTGACTGCTAGTATCCAAAAGGTGTATCTTCAAGGCAGTCTCTGCCACAAAGCCCTTCATGCTTCCAATACTAGTTACATGACTAGGCGTTTCATATATTATTCTCCCTGCAGAAGACTTTGCTCTGGCTAAGCCAATCATTTTAATATTTCTTATTACTGCAAGTCTCAGCGCTGTTTCCACTGTCACTGCTAGAGCATGGAGCCACGCGCCCCGTCCTAAGATCCACAAGCATTGTACTGACCTTTTCAAGCTCCTGAAAACCCATCTGTTTGCATGCTGATCTGGTGTGAACAGGGGCGCTTCCCTCCACAATGGCGGAGGAGCGTCGCCCCATTGGCTCAGAGCCAGCACCTGAAAAATAAAAGATATAATTTCATTGTTTTATTTTTCAGTTGCTGGCTGAGCCAGCGTGCAGTAGGGAGGGGCAGGGCCGGGCCTTGGGAGGGGGTAGGAGGAGTGCTGTGTGCACTTCTAAGTGCACATGTGTGTTTGTCCGGCAGTCTCAAGCCAGCCAAACACACATGCACACTGCGTCTTTTCAGCCTGCTCAGGCCAATACCCGCGCTGCTCTCATAATCTGAAACCAGCGTGGGGATTGCACAGGGAGTTTGTGACGTAGTCCCAGTGTCTGCTGGGACCAGGAAGACCGAGGCACGACGCGGTAGGCGGCTGGCAGCTGCAGGTAAGAGTTCCTTTTTAAAAAATTATTATTATTAAACTCTCCGCCTGTACTCCCCTTCCCGCGTTCCCCCTCCCCCTCCAACCACTTTTTCTTTGCGGCAGCCGCCACTGTGTGTGTACGGCATCAGGACACTCTTCCTTACTCCCAGCCTCCAAGGGGCATACATAAATAGCATGTTGTTCATTGGTAGTGAGCAATAAAAATATGGCTTACCGAAAGATATAGACTTGTGTACCAGAGCCTTCCACACTTGCCCTCTTTGATCTCAGTCTGAGGGCCCCAGTCTCCCTCTACCAATAAGGCACTTGCCTAGGAAGGCTGCAAGATACATGGTTCACCTTTCACAGGAGCAGAAATAAAACCAAAGCTCCAAGCCTGCTTATCAAGGGAATTTCAGTAGAGCGATATAGGCTATGTAGATGATTGTATACATAGTCGAGTAAGACCCTAAGGGGGCAAACACAAGCAGGTTAGCAGCAAAAATTCAGCACTGGATTGAACATATGTAGTAGAAGGAGCAAGAACTAAATAACACTATTGGCATAAGGGAGGGAGACAACCAAGGAAAGAAGGGGGGTTGATTAATATTAAAAAATGTTTTGAGTGACACATTTACCAGCGGAATAATCAGAAGCTCATTCAGGCCGTTACAGCTTAGGCTATTTAAATATTAATCAAGCACAAACAGTGATAAAAAAAAAAACACAAGTAACAGCTGGGAATGTTTGATGTTGGGTTACCCTAGCAGCCCAGGACTCTTTCAACTTGTTATTAGTGCTTGTTGGCAAGGCGCGTGGCAACACAGTAAAAAGGTTCTGGGTCTTCGCTTGTGAGTCTGGTTCTACAACACAGCACCTTGATAGATTCACCAGCTTTCTGAATACCCCTGTCATCAGGCTGGGAAATATATCTTACTTGGCAATTATACGGCAAGTCATAATCCATGAGGTCAAAAGTGTTTTACATGAGGACAACGTCGTAATTACACAGAGCATAGGCAAAAGGGCAAAAAAAATCCCGGGGTAATGATATAACCTCACAGACTTTGGCAGGAAGGTCAAAAGCTGTCAACTGTTGCCACTCAATCTCCAGGCAAGGAGGCGGAGAGTGGACAGGTTCGGGTGGAGGACCCTTCACTGATGCTGTGACAGAAGATATCCCAAAGAGGCAGCCTGGTCGGAGGATCGATGCTCATTTGCAGAAGCTCGGGATACTACACTCTCCGTGCCCAGTCCGGAGCCACAAGGATGACTTGGGCCTGGTCTCTCCTGATCTTCTTGAGCACACTGGGCAGGAATGGTATGGGCAGAAAGGAGTACAGGATGCCTGTGCTCCACTCGCAACAAAAAGCGTTGCAGAACTCCAACGTGCAAAACTGCTGACATTGCGCGTTCTCTTCGGAGGCAAACCGATCTAACCAAGGCTGTCCTCACTGTTGAAAGTGACCTTGCACCACCTTCGGATGGATTTGCCACTCATGATCCGCAAGGCACCGGCGGCTGAGTTCGTCCGCTCTGGCGTTCACAGTACCGGCTAGATGTTGAACCACCAGAGAAATGCCCTATTGTTCCAGCCAAGTCCAGAGATGCAGGGCCTCATGACAGAGGGTCCATGACCCCACTCAGCCCTGCTTATTTTAGTACCACATGGCGGTAGTGTTGTCTGTGAAGAACAAGTTACTTACCTTCGGTAACGATATATCTGTAAGAAACATAGGTTAGTTATAGATTCCTTACCTTAGAATTACCCCCAGGCATCAGACTGGATCTGGAAAGTTTTTCGTCAGCAGTACACCTGCGCGTCGGAAGGTGGCGTCGGTCGACTCCGCGTTCGTCGTTAAGGTCGCCGGGATGACGTCGCGGTAGCTACATAGACGTCGCCCTCGCGCGCTGTCAGTTCTGTACACGACTTTCCACGCCAGAAGCGCAGAGCCATGCAAGACACTGACCACTGGTGCACAAAACTAGGGCCCTGAAAGGATGTCCTTAACCCTAGAAGTCAGTTCGCAGAATGCGGAGGATGTGTGGGGCGGTAAGGAATCTATAACTAACCTATGTTTCTTACAGATATATCGTTACCGAAGGTAAGTAACTTGTTCATCTGAAAGAAACAGTTAGTTATAGATTCCTTACCTTAGAATAGATACCCCAGCAATACCAACCCCGGAGGTGGGTCTGCGAACTAAGTTCACACCAGAAAGTCCTGGAGAACAGAACGGCCAAAGAAGCCGTCTCTCCGGACTTGGCTGTCCAGGCAGTAGTGTTTGGTAAACGTGTGCAACGATCGCCACGTAGCTGCCTGACAGTTGTCATTGAGGGGGACTACTCGTCCCAAAGCAGTGGTAGCTGCCGTCGCCCTGGTGGAATGGGCATGCAGCCCCACTGGAGGCTCCTTCTTTGCCAAAGAATTGCAGGCTTTGATGCACAGAACGACCCACCTGGAGATGGTCTGTTTGTGCACGGCCCGACCTTTCTTAGCGCCCACGTAACCAACAAAGAGCTGGTCGTCCACCCGGAATTGTTTTGTGCGATCCAAGTAGAAGGAAAGCGCACGTTTTGGATCCAGACGGTGGAGCCTCTCTTCCTCTTTTGAAGGATGCGGAGGCGGAAAGAAGGTGGGCAAAGTGATGGTTTGGCCAATGTGGAAAGAAGTAGCCACCTTGGGAAGAAAGGAAGGTCTAGTTCTTAGGACGACCTTGTCCGGATGAACAGCCAGAAAAGGAGGCTTGGAAGAAAGTGCTTGGAGCTCACTCACCCTGCGAGCAGAGGTGATGGCCACCAGAAAGGCAGTTTTCAAAGTGAGAAGGCTGAGAGGACTGTTAAGTAGTGGCTCAAAGGGAGCGCACATAAGGTAGGTAAGAACGAAGTTCAAGTCCCACTGGGGCATTACGAAGGGAACAGGAGGAAAAAGATGAGTAATGCCCTTAAGGAATCTATTTACAACAGGGGACAAGAGTTGGCGGGGGTATGCCCAGACGTGGGTCCCTTGCTCACTTTGCCACTGGATTCAAGCAAGCCTGGCTGATGACGGCTGGAATGCCAGAAACCGGTCCTAGGATGCTTGTTTCCGGTCCAGGGAAGACATGGCTTGGCAGTTCGGGCTGGACTGTTCCCATGAGGCACAGGGTCAGACTGATTTGCATATGACCATGTCTGAACTGGGGTGGTGGAGTGAGCTAAAGAATGATGATGGATTAAACCCAGATCAGTTGACTGGGGGTGAGTGTTTGATTGGCTCAAGCGTTCCGTCCATCATCCCCTTTTGTATCGCTTTGAAAAGAGAAGGCTGATCAGGAAGCCTAAGAAAGGCTGAAATGGCCGTGAGGTAGCCCTTGATAGTGCCCAGAGCAGAGCCCTGCTGGGCCAAAGAAAGGAGGAACAAGAGGACCTCAGAAAGAGGGTCAGAAAGGGGATCCACAGTCTTTGCTGTGCACCATGCCACAAATTTGTTCCATCGGCCGGCATGTACCGTCTTAGTGGACGGACGCCTGTCTGCCAAGATAACATCACAGACTTCGGGCGGCAGGTCAAACGACGTCAACTGCCGGCGCTCAATATCCACGCAAGGAGGTGGAGGCTGGACAGGTTCGGGTGGAGGACCTTCCCCTGCTGCTGCGACAGAAGATCCTCCCAAAGAGGCAGTCGGATCGGAGGATCGATGGCCATGTTGAGCAGCTCGGGATACCAGACTCTTCGTGCCCAATCCGGAGCCACAAGAATGACTTGGGCCCAGTTGCGCTTGATCTTCTTCAGCACTCTGGGCAGAAGTGGTATAGGCGGAAAGGCGTATAGAAGACCGCAACTCCACTCGGGACGAAAAGCGTCGCCTAGCGAGTGCCGCCTTGGAAATTCCAACGCGCAGAACTGCTGACATTGCGCGTTCTCTTCGGTGGCGAATAGATCTAACCAAGGCTCTCCCCACTGCTGAAAGAGACCTTGCACCACCTCCGAGTGAAGACGCCATTCGTGATCCATCATGCACCTGCGGCTGAGTTCGTCCGCACTGGCGTTCAGAGAACCTGCCAGGTGTTGAACCACCAGAGATATGTCCTGATATTCCAGCCATGTCCAAAGACGGAGAGCCTCCTGACATAGGGTCCACGACCCCACCCCGCCTTGTTTGTTGCAGTACCACATGGCGGTGGTGTTGTCCGTGAACACCTGCACTACTCTCCCCTTGACAGGGGGAAGGAATGCCTTCAGTGCAAGACGAATCGCCCGAAGCTCCAGAAGGTTGATATGGAGCCCGGACTCCGCCGGAGACCAGAGGCCTCTGATCTCCGCCTCTCCCATGTGGCCGCCCCACCCCAGCAGTGATGCATCTGTCACCACTGTGAACTCTGGTTGGGGAAGGGAGAGGTATTTGTCGTTGACCCAATCCCAGTTCGTTAGCCACCACTGCAATTGATGTGCAGTGCCCTCCGAGATCTGGATGCAATCGGAAAGATTCCCCTGATGCTCTGCCCACTGGAACTTCAGGTCCCACTGCAGAGCCCGCATATGCCACCTGGCATTGTCCACCAGCAGGATGCAGGAGGCCATGAGGCCCAGTAGCCTCAGGGTCATTCTGACCGAAACCCGGGATAGAGGCTGAAAGATCGGAATCATAGCCCGAATATCCCGGACTTGCTGTTTGGGAGGATAAGCCTGAAACTGCGCTGTGTCCAGAACCGCTCCGATGAAAAGGAGCTTCTGAAAGGGGATCAGGTGTGACTACAGCACATTGATGGTAAACCCCAGCGAATGCAGGAGGTCCGCTGTAGTCTGGAGGTGGGAGACGACAGCCTGGGGCGAGCCAGCCTTCAACAGCCAGTCGTCGAGATAGGGGGAGACTGGAACCCATGATCTGCGCAGATGAGCTGCGACCACCGCCATCACTTTCGTGAACACACGAGGGGCGCTGGTAAGGCCGAAGGGGAGCACGGTAAACTGAAAGTGCTCGTGGCCTACCGTGAACCCTAGGTAACGCCGATGGGCCGGCAGGACGGGGATGTGAAAATAAGCGTCCTGCAAGTCCAACGCTACCATCCAGTCTCCAGGGTCGAGAGCAGACAGGATCTGAGCCAGTGCCAACATTTTGAACTTCTCCTTCCGGAGGAAGCGGTTGAGGTTCCGGGTATCCAAGATAGGACGCAGGCCCTTGTCCTTCTTGGGCACCAGAGAGTAGTGGGAATAACAAACACAACCTACTTCTGGGGCAGGAACTCGCTCGATGGCTCCCTTGGCCAAGAGAGCTGTAACTTCCTGTTGGAGAAGGGCCAAGTGATCCTCCGACATGCGAGGGGTCTGAGGTGGCATGGATGGAGGGGTATTCTCGAAGGGGAGGGAGTACCCCCTTGGACTATCTGCAAAACCCACCTGTCCGAAGTGATGTTGAGCCAGTGGGGGAGGTGATGCCGCCCACTGGCAAAAGGTGGCCCTGAAAGGTCGGACTAGGAGGGCTTGGAGGCTGCTGCAGAGGGGGCGCTGGTGGACTGGCCCGCCAGCAGGCCCCCAGACCCACGACGGTGGGTCCCACATCCCCAGCAGAGCAGAGGCTGGACAGCTTGCGCAGGCCTGTGGCCCTGGGCGGGAGGTGGTGGGGCACCCCTTCCATAGCCACAAAAGGGGCGAAAGGCAGACTGCGCTGGGCGGGAGGTGGATACGAGGCCCAAGGACCTGGTCGTAGCCCTGGAGTCCTTAAAGCACTCAAGCGCGTTGTCCGCCTTGTCGCCAAACAAGCGACGGCCATCAAAGGGCATGTCCGAAAAGCCAGTAGACCTCAACTAGGAGAGCGTCTAAGGGCTACCGACGTGGAAATCGTCCTGCCTAGTGAGTCGGCGGTGTCCAGCCTACATCGGATGGCAAACTTTGCTGCGTCTCTCCCTTCGGCAACTGCACGGGAGAGCACGGCCCGGGCCTCCTCCGGGGACTGTGGCAGCACCTGCGCAACCCTGTCCCACGCCGAGTGGGAGTAACGGCCCAATAGACATGTAGTGTTCATCGACCGCAGTCCTAAGCTGGAGGAAGAAAACATCTTCTTCCCAAGATGGTCCAGCTTTGGATTTCCTATCAGGTGGTGCGTTGGGGAATGCACCTTTGGATGTTGAGGCTTGGACCACCAAGCTCTCTGGCGGGGGGTGTTGGGAGAGGAAAATGGGGTCGCCCGGGGTAGGGCGGTGGCGTCGGGCAATCATCCTACCTACAGGAGCCCCTGTGTTGGGCTTGGACCACGTGCCCAAAAGGATGTCCGTGAGGGCCTCATTGAACGGCATCAGGGGCTCGAAGAGGCCGCTGCCAGCTTAAGCACCTCGGTCAGGAGGTTAGTCCTGACCACCACCGTAGGAAGCTCGAGGTTTAAGGCCTCGGCCGCCCTACGCAAAACCACTGCGTAAGATGCACCCTCCTCCGTAGCCACGGTAGGGGGAGAAAGCATGCCAAGGTCGGGGGAGGTGTCCAGACCATTGGCATCACCCAACTCCTCTCTCCAGTCCGGTTCCTCTAACTGGTCTGCAAGAGGGTCCACAGACCCCTCCCAGTCCTCTTCACCCTCTCCTGGTAGCCACTCAGGGGGATAAGAAACATCGCCCTGAGAAATATCAGGGGAGAACAGGGGTACAAAAGTCCCTGTCGGTCCGGCACCGTGTCCTAATCGAGGGGGAGGCTGGGGTCGATGCCGGCTGGGGATACACGTCGGAGGGGGCGGAGTTGTCGTCACTGGATTCGGCGCCGGAGGAGGTGTCACGAGGTAGACCGGCACCGATCCGGATCCAGGCCTGGATCCTTGAAGGCCCTGTGGCGCCGGAGCCGAAGCTGCTGACATCGAAGGCCTAGAGCCCCCAACTGAGTCCGCGGGGCCTGAGGGCGTGCTGGCAGAGTCGGGCTGCCCAAAGATGGAATGCAAGGCTTTGTAAAAGTTGCGAAGCTGGGCAGGGGTCGCTCCGGCTCCCGGAAAGGGAGGGAAGGCCGGAGTCGACCCAACAGGCTCCGCGGGTGGAGCCAGACGACTACCTTCCACTTCCTGCGTCGCGTCGGCCGACGGACGGGGAGAACGGGGAGAACGCGAAGAGCGACGATGCTTCTACGCCTTCTTCTTGTGCTTCGACTTACCCGAAGACGAGGACTTCGATGAGGAGGGGTGGTGGTGGCTCCGCGACCGGTCCCGCGACCTCCCTCTCAACCGGGACCTCGAACGGCACGGGCCTCGAGAAGCTTTCGGGACCGCTCCCGCAAAGACTTCGGAATCATGGCCCGGCAGTCGGAGCACGACTTCAGTTCGTGGTCGCGCTCCATGCACCAAGGGCACACGAGGTGCAGGTCCTTCACCGACATCAATTTGCGACAGGAGTCGCAAGCCTTGAAGCCGGTACGACGTGACATCCCTCCGTGCACCAGGAGTCAAACGACTCAAAAAAGATGTCGACAAAAGTCGCGAAAAACAGAATAAAAAAGTGTCTCGAGGTACCGCTCTCTTTGGATCTGCGCTGGCTGGCGCAGAAAAAGAAAGAACTGACGTTCGTGTGGGAGGACGGCGTCTAAGTAGATACTGCGACGTCATTCCGGCGACAACGACGCCAACGACGAACACGGAGTCAACCGACGCCACCTATCGACACGCAGAGATACTGCTGAGGAAAAAATTCTCCGGATCCAGTCTGACGCCTGGAGGTAATTCTAAGGTGAGGAATCCATAACTAAATGTCTCTTTCAGATACATCCAGATTATGCATTTAACATGCACACACTGCCCAACACTGTATCTTGATGTACTGTATCACTCATAGGCACACATACATCCAGCGTATGAATTTAACATGCACGCACTGCATCCTTCATGTATTATACCACTCACTGGTACATATACACCCAGCATATGCATTTATCCTGCAAGCACTTCACCCTTCATGTATTGAACCACTCACAGGTACAGATACACCCAGCACATGCATTTAATCTGCATGCACTACACAGCACTACATCCTTCAGGTACTGTACCACTCATAAGCACATGTACACCTAGCACATGCATTCACTATGCACACATTGCTCAGTACTGCATTATCCCTGTATTACACCCTTCCCAGGCACACTTTCACCCAGCGCAGATACACCACTTCTGCGCCGCGCCGCACTTCACACCAAACTGATGTAGGCCAAGGAACTTTAAAAATGAGTGAGCCTAAAGGCCACATTCTAATGACAGAGGTTAAAAAGGACATGTTCTCCTGCTGGTCACTATATGGTATGCTGCCACTACCGCGCTCGTGCTGCTTAACTCCTGGTGAAAGCAGTAGCCTTCCACCACTAAGAGGGAAACTCTTTGGGCGCCCCAGCTGGACCAACATGACCGCAATCCGTGAGACAGGCCTATGTCATGGCACGCAGGCATGATCGGTGTTTGCCTATGACAACAATAATACAGTTGAGCACTCAAGGCATGGGTGCATGTCTGTTACCATATAGAGAACTTTTCCATCCCAACTGAAAGGAACATGCTGGACTGTCTAATACTGCTTTGTCTTTTAGCAATAAATCCAAATTCTGAAATGCTCTAACCTTCCCATTAAAATTTAAATTTCCATTTTTGTACAGCTATTGTCTTATTAAATAATATATTTGATAATTTGTGCATTTGTTTAATGGATCCTTGTTTCAGTAGTTTTGTGTATTATTTTGAGGATCAAGTCATAGGAAGTACTTAGGTGGGGGGTCCCTCGTGTCCAGAAGTCACTCACTGGGGGTCCTCAGAAGACGAAAGGTTAAGAACCCCTGCTAAAGGGAACCATTTAAAACTTGTTGCTTAGGCTGGGCTTGATTATACCTGTGATGACCAGCTCACAGGGAAGCTTCTGCCTTCCTGCTGGGCTGCAACATCTGTACGCCACAATGGAAGGGACACCACACATTTGGTGGAACTCTACAAAATCCAGAATACCACGAGCACAATATGTGCTTCAGGAGGAGAGCTGTACAGAGAACTGGGTCAGTGTCAAAGTGAAGTATAGACTTTATCTGGCCCCGAGTAGCATGAACTCGACAGAACTGCGTATCTGAACTGGCTTCTGGTGCCCTCTGACACTGGTGTCTGCATTTGGGTGCTGATGCAGAGGATGCTGTCATCACAGAATAAAAGAGGCCACATCACCAACTGCAATTGGCATGCTGAGACGAAGCCCTTGTGGTGCAGCCGGGAGATTGGGTGGAAGGGCTGCACCCGCTGCCAGTGGTCTATTAGCTTTCATTCCACCATTACATACATCAAACTGGGAACAGGTAGAACTAGATTCCACCAGCCTCTTTCCAGAAAAATGTAAATATTGAATGGTTTGCGTCAAGGGTGCATCTTGCCGCCTTGCTTGCTCAGTTTATATGTCACAGACCTCTCTTCTGCTTTGAAAACAGTTAATTCTTTTTCACCTAAAATGGGCTTCACCTACATGCCATGTCTTCTCTATGCAGATAACCAGATACTTTTGGATCATATAGCAACTGGCCTTCGAAGAAAGTTTGACGCTCTGTCATTACACTGTAAGGAGAAGTTCTTTAGCATAAATATAAAAAAAAGCAACATTATGATTTTTTTTTTTGGTACAAAAAAAAAAAAGTCCCCAACTTTCAGTGGTCGCTTGATGTTAATAGGCTAGAAGACGTAAATTCTTATAAATATCTAGGGGTACTTTTTTACCAATAATCTGAAATACGGGAAAACATGAAGGCCCGATTATTACTGCAAAGTGGGGACTCAGAAGTTACAAGATGCTGGATGATAGAACAAGTGGAGCGTCTAACAGAGACAGATCAAGTTCCCCATTTAACTCGTAAATACTGGAATGTGAGCAACTCTTTCTGCCCTAAGGCACTATGAAATCACCATCTTTGAAGTAATAGTCCTTCCTGCTATATAGACACCTTTGCTAAGCTTATGCCCGTTTAGATGGACTTTTCGTTTCTAGGCAACAGTAGAGGCAACCACACACCAGATATAAATTATTTTCCACCTCCTTTTATAAAAAGTCCTATTTTGTCTATGTTCATGTGTCATACTATGTAGCTCACACTTTGAGTGTGATCTCTACATTATTGAAATTTAAGCGGCCAGCAGGGTGGCAGTGAATGGGAGTTAAGCCTGCTTGGTTAAAGTTTAGTCTCTTACTTCTTGATTTGGGATCCTGATCAATAGAAGGATAAGCTTTACCTCACAGGTTCCCCTGTCCCACATATGTCCTATTACTCTCCTCTCCCAAACCAAATTCTCACTCCTCCGACTGCCTTATTAGGTTGAAGTGACCCAGCACTCATTGTAGTATTGAAACACACCACTGCCATCCGGATGAAGCAACTCTGTCAAGATATTAGTCTTGACCTTGATGGAGGGTAGCTGTAGGACCCAAGACCTGCTGACCTTCAGGAGGCTACTCAAGACCTGGTTGTTCGACCAGTAGCAGCACCCCCCCTCCCCCTTTTTTTCCCTAGCGCCTTGAGACCCTCGCGGGTAAGTAGTGCGCTTTACAAATTCTGTGATTGATTGATTGATTAGGTCAAGGTCCTCTGCTGCCCTGTGCATCACTACCACAAAAGATGCAACTTTTTCTGTGGCACGGCCCAGAGGTCAGAGTCTGGAGAAGTGCCCAGGCCACCTCGGTCGCCAAGCTCCTTGTACCAGTTTTCCTTCTGGTAGGAGGCATACTCTAGGAGGCCATAACCCTCTTCATCATCCCCTCTATCTGGAAAAGAGGTGTCTGTCCAGGGGTAGCAAGTCCATGGATTGCCGTGGTCTGGACGGTGCCAGTGTCGACGTTGAGCGGAGTCAAGGGGATGCCGTCTCAGAGTTGGAGAGGAAAATTGGTTTGTCTTTGATCGGCGCCGGCGGTACTAAAGACAGTGTTGGGTGGAATGGGACCAGGAGGAGTGACAACGTCAATCCGTGTCCGGGGATGGATCCAGAGGGCCTGGCTGGTGTTGAGGGCGAACCCGCCAATGGTAATCCAGCAGGGCCACCTCTCGCCTCTTTGGGGCCCTAAGGCATGTCAGAAGAAGCCGTTGGCCCAGACATGAAGTGCATGGCATCGTAGAACCCCTAGAGTTGTGCAGGAGCTGCTCCAGCTCCCGGATACTTGAGAGAATTGTGGAGCGGATCCGGCCGCCAGCTCTGTGGGTGGAGTGCAGGAGCCGGGCCTACAAGAACAGTGCTTGCTAGGAGAAGTAGAAGAACTCTCTGACTTCTTCTTTTGCTTTTTAGACTTACCTGACTTTGATGATTGCTTACAGCGGGATGACAGTCGACCGTAAGATCGACTAAGAAAAAGGGGCCGAAATCTCTCTCGAGATCAGGAGCAGCGCAGAGCCTTCTTCTGCTGCACCGTGCAGGGCTTCATCACCTGCTCAAGAATCATCTACAGATGCATGGACTTGCAGTCGATGCAGGCCTTGGGGTCGTTGTCCGACCCCAGGCACCAAAGGCAAACCAAGTGTGGGTCAGAGACAGATGTCTGTCTATGACATTCTTCATATGGCTTAAATCCTGTGGGTTTGCTGAGAGACATGTCCCTAGCATACTGGGAGCAAATAAAAAAAAAAAACACTCGATAAAAAGTTGAAAAAAGTGGTCAAACATGACCGAGGCAGCTCTCCTGATCTGCGCAGTTAGCACAAAAAGAAAGGAACCAATGTCAGCGTGCCGGAGTGGGGGCTATATAGGTACCACACACATCACTTCCGATGTGGACGACGTTGATGCAAAGCCGTCCGGCAGTATCTACCGGTGCGCAGAGGTACTGCTCAATATTTTCCGATCCAGTCTGACGCATAGGGAATATTATGAGGTGAGGAATATGTGGTTAGAAGTCTCTATCAGAAGTCTCCATTTAGTGTGGACTGGTTTATAGAGATGATTATGGCCATGCACAAGAGACTGATTTACAAACTAAATAATCAGGTTTTTGTTTCTTCATAAACTCTGGAATCAATTCTTGCCAGCACCAGAGGGTTAAGCATGTTCGATATAAGTGAAGAAATCTGTTTAACGGTTATAGTTTAACTGCTCACGTTCTCCTTTTCTATGGGTCTGTTTACCTTGGATTGCCTTTGATTTTACTTACTCTAAGCCTGAACATGACGGAAGTGTATAGGACTCTTGCCATAAATCCGGTTACTTTCACCATCTCTGCACCTCCCTCATTTCTGTGATCGTACAACTCGACTGAAACGGCAATACTTGTTTTTCTTCCTTGCCCTTTGAAAGTTTATAGATCCGAATTGAACTGTGAACAGCCCACTCCTTCGTTAATGATTAACGTGGTATTAGCTAGGTTGACGAGTTATGTATACGAGATCACACATTTCTATAATAGAAGGTGACATTTCTGGTTGTGAGGGTGTCTGCCGCATGGATAAATAAATACAGATTTTCTTCAAGGATAAATCATTTAGAGACGTTCAGAGACCATGTTTGTTCCAGATTTCCTATTATTTAGACAGATATACTTTCCGGCTTCCTCTAGGATCCCAAGACATACCCAAGAAAACATTAAATAGCCGTGGTATTGAAAGTATGAGTATATTTTTTGTATGAAGATAAAAACTTTAGAGACACTGGTCAGTTTTTTTGTAGCATTCTACTACATTACAAATGTCCATATATATCAAATCAAAGATGGCTAGCAGATTTTTTATAAAACATTGCTATGCTGTAGCTTAACAACTCTTTCCAGGAAGTTCACTACGCAGTTTGAAGAAATGCTACAATAGCAGCATTCGAGGTGAACACTCCACTGCTTGAATTTGGCAGTCACTGATGAAGTCCTCCAATAAATTCTGTAGGAATAACCACTAGCATATTGATGCTAGAATGGATATTAAAGTCGACCGAGAAGTGCCGAGGAAACAATTCAAATAAAAAGCTTTGATTCCACGTAAACATCCTTGTTATTGCGTTCAACATTCTACATCAATCAGTATAAGATTAGGAGAAAATCTGGTTACTTGCCAGTGACTGTTTTCTTCAACACTTATATAATATAGTGATTCATGCAAAAATTATCCTGTCTCCATTAGGCAATATTTTGATTAATACACCTTTCCGCTGATAATTTCAACATAAAATGGCTACCAGGTGGATGCTAGGGATGTCCAGCCATTCATTACGTACAAGGATGAAAATCCCAAATAACTGGATTGGTTGCCAGAATACAGCTAAAAAAAGAAGGTGGGTTCCTATCCTTACAACTGCAAACATAAAGCACATAACTATGACTAGCCCAGGGCACAGTAACACATTCATCACAGCAAAATAAAACAGCCCACTCTAGAAACAGTGCCTAAAGGTTAGTACACAGCACAGTGGATCAGAACAGTAAAATACGTACAGGAACATTAACGCCAGAAATCCACACAACCTACAGCACAACTGCAGATGGTACCAGAGATCTACTAGATGCCGGAGACACATTGGGTATGAAATCTCCTTCTAAGAGTCACACCCATTATATAAATTACTGTCATTCTCTTTTACAAACCAAATCACTTCACTGTTTGCAACCTGAAATACAGTATAGCATTTCTAAAAAGACAAACAAGTTGACAGGAACAACATCTATCCAAGTTACTTTAGCATTTAAACTGCAATAGCCTTTAGAACAACTTACAGACAAATGCTATATTGTTTACGCTTTTAGTGGCGGCTGCTGTGACATAAAAGTAGTAGGGCAGCGCGCGGGGGTAAAAAATAAAAGGGCACTTACCTGCTGGCCACCTGGGTGCTCTTCTGCACCTCGCCTCTCGATTCCCAGCAGTCCATGCAAGGCTCCAAGTCCCCTATGCCAATCACGGCTCTGCTCTCATGCTGGCCTTAGCTGGGTGGTTTAACTCTCAGTTAGGGCCTGGGAGCCTCTCCATGTTCTCCACCCTTCTGTGCAGCACAGCTTGGATTGGAGAGATCTAACTGTGCATGACAGTTTGGCCATCCTAAGACGGCCGGCGTACTTGCAGCAGTGCCCACCACTCCTACCCTCCTGTTGCAGATGCTGTCCATCAGCATAGCCCGTACCGCACTGCTCTAGACTCCGCTCAGTGGGGAAAAATAAAATAATAACCTGTGTAATTATCATTTTATTTTTCATGTTTTCACTGCTGAGAGAACAGTGCGGCGTTGCTCCCCCGCCTTCATGGAAGACCCGCCGCTGTACACTTTTTAAACGAATGAATGACCACAAGATGCATTGTGTGTGTGTGGTCATATATAAATATATATATATGTATATATATATATATATATATATATATATATACATATATATATATATGCATATATATATGTAAATATATATATATGTTTATATAGAGAGAGATAGTTAGAAAGAGAGATAGTTAGAAAGATAGCTAGATAATGTTACTTACCCTGTAAGCCCCTGTTCGAAACTTGCTTTGCTGTAGATTCACATGCTCTGCATGCTCCTGCCATCTAGTGTTGGGCGCAGACTTTTGCGTCTTGTTTTCCTTCGAAGGAGCCTTTCGTACCACAAGATATAGTGACTCAATTCTTAGCTGGCAATGCACATGGGCATCGGCTCCATTGTTAGACTGTTTTCCGCATAGCGGTTAAGCGTTAGACATGAAAGTGTGATGACCATGCAGAAAGGGATAAACAAAGAAGTTAAGTAAAAAATGTAGATCTGCAACAACCAAAGGCTTCTGGGGAGGTGAATCTACAGCACTACACACTACGAACTGATGCTTACAGGATAAGTAACATTCTATTCTTAGCATGTGTCGCTGTAGACACACATGCTCTGCATAGACTGTAAAGCAATGCTCCCTCTATTGGTGGTTAGTCAGAAGATATTGCAGAGAACTGAAAGAGTTCTTAGTAAGGCTTGGCCAACTCTATCCTGGTGGCATGCTAACATATCCATACAGTAGTGTTTGATGAATGTGTGTGGAGTGGACCAGGTAGCTGACTTACAGATGTCAGCTTTGGGTATGTTGCATAGGAAAGCCATGGTGGCTCCTTTTTTGCGAGTGAAATGAGGCTTGGGCAGGTAAAATTCTTTCAGCCTTAATGTAGATGGTTTGGATACATTTGACAATCCCCAGCTCGCTATTCCGCCTTTGAAAGAGTGTGTCCTTTGTATGGCTTGGTGAAAGCGACAAAAAGTTGCAAAGTTTTACAAAAGGTCTTGGTCCTATCAATGTAATACATGAGGACATGCTTGACATCAAGGGTGTTAAGTGCCCTCCCTGCCACATAGTCTGACTGTGGAAACAAAACTGGGAGCTCAATTGTTTGATTGAGGTGGAAGGGGATAACACTCTGGGAAGGAATTTGGGGTTCGTTTTCAGGACAATTCTATCATGAGCCTGAAAGAATGGCTCTTCAAGCGTGAGAGCCTGCAATTTGCTAACATGTCTTAGAGATGTGTTAAGAGACAAGGAAAGCAACTTTCCAGGTCAGGAATTGTAATAGTCATTGTTGGACCTGGCCCTTTTTGCAGGCTCTCCTTCATATTTTTGCCTTCCGTTGAATAACCCATGTCTGTTGGCATTAGGATTTAGTGCACTTTTTCCCTGCTAACCAGTAGTAAAGTGTTTGTGCTCTCTCCCTAAAACATGATGTAGTTGGCTTACACCTGATCGGTACATTTAATTATTTAAAAGTCCCTAGTAAATGGTACTACATGTATCCAGGCCCTGTAAATTAAATGCTAATAGTGGGCTTTCTGCACTCATTGTGGAACCCACTAACGTAGCCTTTTAAAACCTGTATTAGTCCTGCCACTGCAGCCAGTAGTGCAGTTCTAAACTGCCATTTTGATCTCGCAAAATAAACCTTTTGCCAGGCCTCATCCTTCCTTTTTAATACTTTTAAGTCGCCCCTAAGGTAGGCCCTAATGGCTCATAGGGCAGGGTGCACTGTATTTAAAAACAGGGCATGTGGGTTTAAGCTTTACCTGTCCTAGCAGTGGAAAAACTCCTTAAGTTGTTTTTCACTATTGTAAAGCCTTGGTCTCCCATTGACTAACATTTGGTTACCTTATTATATTTAATGTTATAACTTTGGATTGGGAGCAGAGAGAAATATACTGTTTACACTCAAATGAATTGTAATTTAAAATCCTCTCTAACGGTAAAGTCAGATTTTAAGTCACAATTCCCAAAATGGCACTTTCAGAAAGTTGCTGTTTTGTTTTTCCTAACCATTTTTGCATTCTGGCGGTGTCCTGTGTCACATGACTGTGGATGACTCTGCTTTTGGGGCATGTGTATTCCTCCCAGACAGTGACACAAAGGGGATTAGTTGTGGACAGGAGGGGCAATCCTGCCAGGATGGTTGGGGGCGGAGCTGTTCCCTGCCCCACTTACACTTCAAAAGGCTTGCCTCCAGCACACAACAAGGAAACTGACACCAGCCTTTTGTCACCCCAGACTTCTTGACTCCTTTCCAGAACCAGATGTGGGGGTAGACCTGGATGTCCCCTCACTTCAACGGCTGGCACCAGGTATAAATAGTGGACCCTCAGAACACCACTTTAGTACACTCCAGAACCTGTGGAAGACTTTAGAAGCACTGCCTGGACCCCCAGAGGTCTGCCCTGCTGCTACCAGAGGACTACCCTGCTGTTTGAGGGTCTGCTTTGCTGCTTGAAGGAGAACTGGATCCTCTCCTCGAACCAAGGACCTCCAGAACTGACTCAAAGGACTAGCTGGCTGGCTTTCTGTGTGACCTACAGGAATAAAACAAGCTCCAGAGATCTTGAGCTTTGTACCTGGCCTATGCTGGAGTCATAACCCAAATTGTTTGCCAAAGCTTCTGAACCACATACAGAGAGGAGGTAAAGTGTAGGCAAATATCCAGGACCAATTCATCCATAGTGCATTGCCCTTGGATTGTGGGTTTGGGAACCTGGAGGCAAAGCTTTGGAATTTTGTGTTTTGGGCAGTGGTGAAGAGGGCGATCTCTGAAAACCCCATCGGTGGAAGTAGGTGAGTAGGGCTTGATGGTGAAGTACCAACTCATGGACTTGTTGCTGCATTCTGCTGAGAAACTTTGCAAAATTGATGTCCACTCCCGGAAGGTACTTCACCAGTAGATGTATGTAATTGTGAATGTGCCCTTAATGACAAATGCTTTCTGCCAAGTTGATAGCTGTGGTGAGTGTGTGCTGCCTTGCTTTTGGAGATAATACATGGCTGTCATGTTGTCTGCTTTTATCAATATAACTTTCTGCTGAATCTGATAGAAGTAGGTCTTAAGAGTTAACGAACAAGTTACTTACCTCCGGTAACGATATATCTGTAAGAGACATAGATTAGTTATAGATTCCTTACCTTAGAATTACCCCCAGGCGTCAGACTGGATCCGGAGAATTTTTTCGTCTGCGGTACCCCTGTGCGGCGGAAGGTGGCGTTGGTCGGCTCTGCGTTCGCCGTTGGCGTCGTGGTCGCCAGGATGACGTCGCGGTAGCTACTTAGACGACGCCCTCATGCGTTGACGTCAGTTCTTTTACACAACATTCCACGTCAGAACCGCTGAGCCATGCAAGACACTGACCACTGGTGCACAAAACTAGGGCCCTGAAAGGGATTCCCTGACCCTAGAAGTCAGTTCGCAGAACGGGGAGGATGGGTGGGGCGGTAAGGAATCTATAACTAATCTATGTCTCTTACAGATATATCGTTACCGAAGGTAAGTAACTTCTTCATCTGAAAGAGACAACTAGTTATAGATTCCTTACCTTAGAATAGATACCCCAGCAATACCAGGTGTAACCACCTTGGGAAGAAAGGAAGGTCTAGTTCTGAGGACGACCTTGTCCGGATGAACAGCCAGAAAAGGAGGCTTGGAAGAAAGAGCTTGGAGCTCACTCACGCTGCGCGCAGAGGTGATGGCCACCAGAAAAGCAGTTTTTAAAGTCAGAAGTCTGAGAGGACAGTTATGTAGCGGCTCAAAGGGAGCGCCCATAAGAACCAAGTTTAAGTCTCACTGAGGCATTACGAAGGGAACATGAGGAAAAAGATGAGTAATGCCCTAAAGGAAGCGATTTACAACAGGGGACTTGAAAAGAAAAGGCTGATCAGGAAGCCTAAGAAAGGCTAAAATGGCTGAGAGGTAGCCCTTAAGAGTGCCTAGAGCAGAGCCCTGCTGGGCCAAAGAAAGGAGGAACAAGAGAACCTCATAAAGAGGGGCAGAAAGGAAATCCACAGCCTTTGCTGTGCATCATACCACAAATTTGTTCCATCTGCAGGCGTATACCATCTTGGTGGAGGGACGTCTGGCTGCCAAGATAACATCACAGACTTCGGGAGGCAGGTCAAAATACGTCAACTGCTGCCGCTCAATCTCCACGCAAGGAGGTGGAGACTGGACAGGTTTGGGTGGAGGACCGTCCCCTGCTGCTGCGACAGAAGATCCTCCCGAAGAGGCAGTCGGATCGGAGGATCGATGGCCATGTGTAACAGCTCGGGATACCAGACTCTTCGTGCCCAATCCGGAACCACAAGGATGACTTGGGCCCAGTCGCGCTTGATCTTCTTCAGCACTCTGGGCAGAAGTGGTATAAGCGGAAAGGCGTATAGAAGACCGCAACTCCACTCGCGATGAAAAGCGTCGCTTAGCGAGTGCCGCCTTGGAAATTCCAACGTGCAGAACTGCTGACATTGTGCGTTCTCTTCGGTGGCGAATAGATCTAACGAAGGCTCTCCCCACTGCTGAAAGAGACCTTGCGCCACCTCCGAGTGAAGACGCCATTCGTGATGCATCATGCACCTGTGGCTGAGTTCGTCCCCCCTGGCGTTCAGTGAACCTGCCAGGTGTTGAACCACCAGGGATATGCCCTGATGTTCCAGCCATGCCCAGAGACGAAGAGCCTCCTGACATAGTGTCCACGACCCCACCCCGCCCTGTTTGTTGCAGTACCACATGGCGGTGGTGTTGTCTGTGAACACCTGCACCACTCTTCCCCAGAGAGAAGGAATGCTTTTAGTGCAAGACGGATCGCCCGAAGCTCCAGAAGGTTGATGTGGAGCCCGGACTCCGCCGGAGGCCAGAGGCCTCTGATCTCCGCCTCTCCCATGTGGCCGCCCCATCCCAGCAGTGATGCATCTGTCACCACTGTGAACTCTGGTTGGGGAAAGGAGAGGGATCTGCCGTTGACCCAATCCCGGTTCGTTAGCCACCACTGCAATTGACGTGCAGTGCCCTCTGAGATCTGGACGCAATCGGACAGATTCCCCTGATGCTGTGCCCACTGGAACTTTAGGTCCCACTGCAGAGCCTGCATATGCCACCTGGCATGATCTACCAGCAGGATGCAGGAGGCCATGAGGCCCAGCAGCCTCAGGGTCATCCTGACCGAAACCCGGGATAGAGGCTGAAAGATCGGAATCATAGCCCGAATATCCCGGACTCGCTGTTCGGGAGGATAAGCCCGAAACTGCGTCGTGTCCAGAACCACTCCGATGAAGAGGAGCTTCTGAGAGGGAGTTAGGTGTGACTTCGGCACATTGACAGAGAACCCCAGCGAATGCAGGAGGTCCGCCGTAGTCTGGAGGTGGGAGACGACAGCCTTGGGCGAGCCCGCCTTCAACAGCCAATCGTCGAGATAGGGGAAGACTGGAACCCCTGATCCGCGTAGATGAGTGGCCGACCACCGCCATCATTTTCGTGAACACCCGAGGGGCGCTGGTAAGGCCAAAGGGGAGCACGGTAAACTGAACGTGCTCGTGGCCTACCGTGAACCGTAGGTAACGCCGGTGGGCCGGCAGGACGGGGATGTGAAAATAAGCATCCTGCAAGTCTAACGCTACCATCCAATCTCCAGGGTCGAGGGCAGACAGGACCTGAGCTAGCGTCAACAACTTGAACTTCTCCTTCCGGAGGAAGCGGTTGACGTTCCTGAGATCAAAGATAGGACGCAGGCCTTTGTCCTTCTTGGGCACCAGAAAGTAGTGGGAATAGCAACCACGACCTACTTCTGGGACAGGAACTCGCTCGATGGCTCCCTTGGCCAAGAGTGCCAAAACTTCCTGTTGGAGAAGGGCCAGATGATCCTCCGACATGCGATGGTACTGAGGTGGAATGGATGGAGGGGTAGTCTCGAAGGGGAGGGAGTAGCCCCTTCGGACTATTTGCAAAACCCACCTGTCCGACGTGATGGTGCGCCAGTGGGGGAGGTGATGGCGAATCCTGTCACCCACTGGCAATTGGTGGCCCTGAAAGGTCGGACTAGGAGTGTTTGGAGGCTGCTGCAGATTGGGCTGTGGTGGACTGCCCCGCCCGCTGGCCCCCAGAACCACGGCAGTGGTTCCCACATCCCCGGCCTCGCAGAGGCTGAACAGCTTGCGCCGGCCTGTGGCCCTGGGCCGGACTTGGCGGGGCACCCCTTCCGTAGCCCCGAAAGGGGCGAAAAGCAGATTGCGCATGGCGGGTAGTGGAGAGGCCCAAGGACCTGGTAGTAGCCCGAGAGTCCTTAAAGCGCTCTAGCCTTGTCACCGAATAGGCGACGGTTATCACAGGGCATGTCCATAAGAGTGAATTGGACATCCCCTGAAAAACCAGTCGACCTCAACCAGGTGTAGCGTCGAAGGGCTACCGACGTGGAAATCATCCTGCCTAGTGAGTTGGCGGTATCCAGTCCACAGCGAGTGGTCAACTTCGCTGCGTCTCTCCCTTCTGCAACTGCATGGGAGAGTACGGCCCGTGCCTCCTCCGGGCACTGGGGCAGCACTTGCGCCACCTTATCCCACACGGAGTGGGTGTAAGGGCCCAACAGACATGCAGTGTTTACCGACCTCAGTCCCAAGCTGGAGGAAGAAAACATCTTCTTCCCAAGATGGTCCAGCTTTTTGGATTCCCTATCAGGTGGTGTGTTAGGGAATGCGCCTTTGGAGGTGGAGGCTTGGACTACCAAGCTCTCAGGGGTGGGGTGTTGGGAGAGGCAAGTGGGGTCGCCCGGGGCCGGGCGGTGGCGTCGGGCAATCATCCTATCCACAGGAGCCCCAGTGTTGGGCCTGGACTAGGTGCCCAAAAGGATGTCGGTTAGGGCTTCATTAAATGGCAGCAGGGGCTCCGAAGAGCTCGCTGCCGGTTGAAGCACCTCTCTCAGGAGGTTAGTCCTGACTGCCACCGTAGGTAGCTCGAGGTTGAGAGCCTCGGCCGCCCTACGCAACACCACGGCGTAAGTCGCTCCCTCCTCCGTAGCCACGGTAGGAGGAGACAACATGCCATGGTCTGGTGAGGTATCCAGACCACTAGCTTCCCCCAGTTCCTCTCTCCAGTCCGGTTCGAAGCCTAACTGGTCTGTTAAAGGGTCTCCAGACCCCTCCCAGTCCTCCTCACCCTCCTCTGGCTGCCAATATGGTCTAAAAGAGCCAGGGTAGAACAAGGGCACAAAAGTACCCATCGGCACCGGATCCGGCGTCGGTCTACGCTGGTGTACTCTGTGTTTACATCGGGCTGGAGGCCGGGGTCGACGCCGGCAGGGGACACAACCGGCGTCGGCTGCGGACGTGGTGCCGGTGGATTTGGCGCCGGGGGAGGTGTAATCAGGTCGACCGGCACCGATCCGGATCCAGGCCTGGATCCAAGGGGACCCTGAGGTGCTGGGGCAGAGCCGCCGGCGTCGAAGGCCCAGGGCCCCCAGCCGAGTCCGCGGGGCCTGAAGGCGCGCCGACAGAGTCGGACTGCCCAAAGATGGCATGCATCGCTTCGTAAAATTGGCGAAGCTGGGCAGGGGTTGCTCCGGGTCCCGGGAAGGGGGGGAAACTCGGAGTTGACCCTTCAGGCTCTGCACGCGGAGCCGCGGGAGGGGCACCACCTGCATCCCTCGTCACGTCGGTCGACCGATGAGGAGAAGTCGAAGAGCGACTTCTTCTTGTGCATCGACTTACCTGAGGAGTGCGCAAACTTGGACGAAGACTGGTGGTGGTGGCTCCGCGACCGGTCCCTTGACCTCCCACGCGACAGGGACCTCAAACAGCACGGAGCGGACTGCCGGGCCTCGAGAAGCTTTCGGGACCGCTCCCGCAAAGATTTCAGATTCATGGTCCGGCAGTCGGAGCACGACTTGGGGTCATGGTCGCGCTCCAAGCTGAACAGGCACACGCGGTGCGGATCCATCACCGACATCAGTCGGCTACAGGAACCGCAAGCCTTGAAGCCGGGCATCCCTGACGTGCACCAAGAGTCGAAGACTCGAAAACTGTGTCGACAAAAGTCGCCAAAAAGTCTGTCAAAAAGTGACTGGAGGTACCCCTCTCTCCGGATCTGCGCTCGCTGGCGTGGAAAAAGAAAGAACTGACGTCAGTACGCGAGGGCGGCGTCTAACTAGCTACCGCGATGTCATCCCGGCGACCACGACGCCAACGACGAACGCGAAGCCAACCGACGCCACCTTCTGACGCGCAGGGGTACTGCTGACGAAAAAATTCTCCGGATCCAGCCTGACGCCTGGGGGTAATTCTAAGGTAAGGAATCTATAACTAATTGTCTCTTTCAGATTTGATGGCCAGGAGCTCAAGGTTATTGAAATTGAGTCCCCTTTGTTGGGGTGACGACATGCCCTGAACGGTCATCTGCTGAAGATGCGCTCTCCGTCCCAAGAGCATGCCGTCCGTGGTGATGGTCACCTGGGGAACTGGGTCCATGAAGGGCCGACCCTGCAACAAATTGCTGCTGGTCCACCACTGGAGAGAGAGAGTGATGGGTACTGGCCTATATCGACATTAAATCATCCCAGTGACTCTGCTTGTGACCATTGTGTTGACATGAATTGCTGCAACAGACGCATGTGAAGTCTAGCATGGGGAACTATGGCTATGCATGTGGCCATAATTCGAAAAAGGCACATAACTGACCATCAAGTGACAATTTGACTGAAAAAGAGGTAGAGGCTGAAGAAATGCCTGCACTCGTACCTTGCTGGGGTAATCCTTAGCGGTGTTTGTGTCAAGCACGAATCCGAGAAAGGGTTGAACTCGAAGGGCTGAAGGTGAGATTTGACAATATTTATTTGGAAGTTGAGACTATGGAGGAGCAAGATAGTAGTCTGATTGTGATGGAGGCATTGCTGTATCCTCGAACTCTTGATCAGCCAATTGTCCAAGTATGGGAATACATGAACGCCATTCAGTGCAAGTTCCTCCGCTAAGGTAGAGGAGCGTTCCTCCACGCTTTTCAGCAGTGTAAAAAAGGAAAAATAGAATTATAATAACACAATGTTATTATCATTCTATTTTTCCCTGCTGAAGCAGTTTTGTGGGTCGGGCTGGGCTGCTCTGCTCACAGAGCAGGGGGCGGAGTGGTGAGTGCACTCTGTCAGTGCGCATGACGGTTTGCCGGCCGTCTTGGGCCGACCAAACAGTCATGCGCACTTTGCATGTTCTTCACCAGCTGTAATGCACAGCCTGGGTGGAGTACATGCACAGGTTTCCACTGCCTGTCTGAGTGCCGAACCACGGTACTCAGACGAATCGCAATGCTGCATTGCAGCATTGTGATTGGCTTAGGGGAGCCCGTGTGCTTCCTTCTTCCGTTCCGGCCGGAAGAGACGTGGAGAGACGACGGAGGAAAGACACGGTTAAAAGGTAATAGTATTTTATTTAATTTCTTTCTCCCAGCCCTCCCCCCGCCACCCGATCTATGCCAGCCGCCGCTGATGCCGTTCCTTCTGAGAAGGGACGGCAACACATTTTGTGAATACTTGGTAGGGGGGAGGAGTGGTGGTCTCATATGCAAACACTCAGAGTGGATAATGCCGACAACGTACCACGAAGGGCAGGTAGCGGCGATGGGTTGGATGGATGGGTATGTGAAAGTAGGCGTACTTAAGATCAAGAGCGGTCATGAAGTGGCCTTGCTGCAGCAGAGGAATGATATCCTACAGAGTGACCATGTGGAATTGTTCTGAGAGGATGTACCTGTTGAGTGGCCTGAAGTCGAGCACTGGCTTTAGAGATCCTTTTTTTGGGGGTATGAGAAAGTACAGGGAGCACATCCCTGTGCCTCGATGCAGCAACGGTCCTGGTTCTATCTCTCCTTTAGGATAAGCAGTAACCATGCTGAATGATGGAGAGGACCCATTGATAGGAGGTGATCTCTTCCCAATACTGGAGATACACCTGTAGTCTTATTCCTAAAGGTGTAGTGTGATCGGGGAGGGGGGGAATGGAGTGTAACGGAGTCACATTTTGGATGAAGCGGCTCTTTTAGCTGCCCCTACTTTGGACCTTCCTCAGGTATTGTGACTTCTGTAACCCCGCTCCCCGTAAGTACCTGTGGGCTTGCTGCTGTTGGTAGCATTGCTGCTGTGCACTGGAGACAAGGGGCAGAAGGCCTAGCTGGAGTGCGCTGAATGGAGCGCCAAATTCGAGAATAGTAGAACGATGAAGAAGTGTGAGTATGGATCTGTGACGATTGTTCTAGGACAACGGGAATGGAAGGGTTGAAAAGGAGGCGGTATCAGGCGCCTAACCCGGTACACGTCCAAACTAGGTACACATCCAAACTAGATGCCAGTAAAAAATAATCTCAAGATGGAGCCCATGCCCATAACCAACTAAAGGAGGAGTCACTATATATACACCTCGTGACTCGACATACTTCTTCGCAAAAAACAAAATGTAAACATCCAAACCGAACTCTAGATGGCAGGAGTATGCTGAAAATGTGTATCTACAGCCACACATGCTACAAACTGTTTATAATATAAGTAATATTTCAAATGCTTCCAAACATGTCCTAGAGACATACCACAAATGTATTCAATACATACCCTCGGATATGCAAATGCTTCAGTTGTACAAACAATTGTGGTAATTCTGAAGCAGAACATCACTAATTTTGAGGTCTATGTTTCATCAGTGTGCATAAAAACAGCTTGGCACGAGCTCAGGGAGCATTTATTGAGTGCATTTAGTGATGGTCAATAAGCCATTGGATACAGTGGAAACCCGCTTTCAGGGGCTGGTCCCAAAACATTTGCTGAAAAGATGCTCTAACTTTCAGATTTTGGAGGCTAATACACTTCATTATCAATCCACATAACCAGGTTCTGACTATACCTTGTAACTTTTGCACATAGTCGGCCACTCTAGCCACCTTTGTTCCTCAAATTTGTACACTACACAAAAAGGCAATCGTGCACATGCTCCGGGGAAGCCTGTCTGGGTGTTGGTGGACGATGGATTGCAATGAATAAGAGAACCTGAAACACCAAGTGGGTGTTTGTTTTTATTTCTTATATGAACGTGTTTCATACCTTTGCAGCCTGGTTGGGACAGGTATTACAAATTTAGAATTTGTGTAAGTGAATATAGCCCTTAGAGAATGATGATCTAGGCACAGTGCTTATACAAGATTTTATTACCAAGAGGTGTATCAGACACGAAAAAACGTCAAGGCAGTAATGGTTACAAAGTACATAAGGTGAGACCCATAGTAACTTAGCAAAGATGCCAAATGCCCCAGGACAAGCAAGGAAAATCGCCCATTTTGACTGCTGTTACTGCAATACAGTAATTATCGGGGCTCTATAATTCATGAATCCTCTCTGGTTTACTGTTGTATTGGCTTTGTATAGCACTTATTACCCTGTGTGGAGCACTGAAAAACGTACACATATGGGCAGCATGCAACACTGTGTGGTGTGTGTGGTTAGAAGGGTGTGGTCTTTGCTTTGAGCCTATTTGAGAAATGTTTCCAGGTTGAAAAGTGATGACCACCAATATGCGGTTAGTGTTAAGGGATGCAGTGCTTGGCGGGGTGATGGATGAGAAGTGTGTGAGACAGACATATTTTATAGCTTGGGGTATTCTGGCAGCTCTGATGAGTTCTGCAGGTCCCTCTACTGTGGTTTTCTTCCTTGTTCTCAATGCACTTTGAGATTTTATGAGTGTGAGGGCAAAAACCAGTGTAGAGAAAGAGTAAGGGGAATCAGATCTGCTCAGATAGACCACGGTACAGCCCTCCTTTGTTTGATTGCAATTATGAGAAGTCAAGTACACAGATTTGCAGAGATGTACTGATTAATATTCATTCTTTTTATCATTGACGTTATAAGATGCTGGTTCTCAGAGTGTGTGACCGTTCGGGACACGCAGGGTGGACTAAGTTATAGTCTTTTGTTAGCCAGCACTGCATGGCCAATCACTCAGTGTGTGACTGTTCGGGACCTGGAGGGTGGACTAAATTATAGTCTTATGCTGACACAGATTATAGCAGATTGAGAAAGGGAAGACCGTCAGAATGACTAGAGTTACTGTCCTTCATACGGTGGTTAGAGTTATGTGGTAGGGCAGATTTACGATGGCTGTGATGTGTGGGGAGATGCCATGGCTAGAGTCCTCCATCTGAGTCTGGAAGGGCATCTTAAGTGCTGAGTAGTAGCGAGTACTTCCAATATTGGGTGACGAGGTATATCTTACAGATGGTATGGAGTAGTTATTAGATCTCATCATTATGCTGAGATCATTGCATGGCTATGTTGGGCAGAGGTCTCCAGCATTGGAGGGGTACCTATATCTGTCTTCTGGGATCAACTGCTTATTTTAACATCTCCTTCCGGGGGAACTAATCAGTCAAGGTTAAATTGCTCATCCAAAGTTTATAATAATAGAATATTTGTAGATTGGCCGCCATTCTTGAGGTAGCTAATCATCCCTATTTCCAGGCGGGCAATCCACTTCAGGGTGGGCATCCTCAAATTAAAAAACTTTTTAAGCAATTTTCTTTTCAGAAAATCAAACCTGGAAGCGGACCTGCTCACAAACACTGGTGCCCAATACAGCAAAACAAAAAAAAAATTGCTGCGAAAGACTCCTAGCATAGGGTCAGCGCCCAGAAGACATTGGAGGTGTACAGATCTCTGGTCCAAATGGATCCAACCATCAGCATATGCGAGTAGGGGAATTGTCTAACCCCCCCACTAGTTTGGAGGAAAACATTGAGCCTTTCCAATATGCATTCATATCTGCCACATAAAGACTAAACAAGGTAGGCATGATTATGCTACCTTTCATCTGTCTAGACGGAATGATATTTTTGGAGTGCAATTCTTTTTTACCATAACCATTCTAAACTGTTCGTTGAGATGTACGAAGTCTGTACTGACATGTGCAGCAAACCCCTCGACCTAAATGTCTTTATCAGCTTTGAACTATATAACTAAGAAAGATCTAAGGGTGCAACTAGCTCAGGACCACTACTGGAATGCAAAGGACCTGACAAATAATTCACTATCATTGTACATTTCGCATTTAAACATGTTTGTTGGTTTTATACAAAACAATTGTTTTAATCACAATATCAATTTTCTCTGTTTCATTGAAAATGTTGCTGTGTCATGTATGTGGATTTGATGTGATAGGTAATATGTTAGCGACACTCCTCTTAATTGTATATGTCACCATATAGGTAATTTGGGATGAGTCAATTCCATACTGCACCTGAGGAAACAGCATCTTTTTAAAGCTATTTTGTAGTTAGGGCTGCTGAAAGCAAGGTTCCCAGCAACAGTAGGAAGGAAGGAGATACGGACAAAAAAAGTATTGGCAAAGAATTTGTAAGTGGCAATGCCGACCTGACTACAGTGCCATAAACAGCATCCCTTATTCAAAGTAACCTTCTTCATGACCTATTCTTCCCAGCTTTAATATAATTCCCCCTGCTTAACTCCCCCTAGGCTCTACAGTCGTGAATTGTTTTCAATCCACCACAACACAACACACCACGTCATAATGTCATATTACATTTCACTCCATGTCTCACTACACGATCCTGGATCCTACATTATCCTGGAACGACCTTTCACACCACATCAGGACCTCCCCTTCCCTACTCATGTTCCACAAGAAAATGAAGCCCTGGCTATTCAGCTAGGTGCCCAATCGTCTTATTCATCTATTCCAGCGCCTGGATACCCCTCGGGTGATAAGCGTGCTATACAAATTCCCATAACATAGTATACAACACAATTCAATTAACCAGACCATAAAAAGATGCAGAGTACACACTGCAGGTTACGCTCTGTTTTACTCTAGTCTTCTTTGCTGCCTTACTTAACCGTTTGTTTTGTGGCTTTGTAATTATGTCAGACGGGTGTAATTTTCCTATGTGAAAATAAATACAGTACTTTTTAGTGATACCTTCCAAGGATTAAATACCTTTGCCACCACAAACAAAAGAGAGAGTGCCCTGCTCGAGTTGTAGGAACCAGGAGGAGAAATTTCGTTTTAATTACCGTGGCAATGTCTTTTTATCACGCGGATGTGTCAGGAAGTAGGGTCTATTTCATCTACGCGCTGATGGGGCTTCTTCGACGCACAGCTCGTGAGGATCTCACTGAACCTTAAAAGGAAGGCCTTGTATCAAGAGGCGCTATGTCATGTCACCTCCAAAGTAAGCTCGAGTGCACAAACCAAACAACTGGACAGCCAGACCTCTGGCAGTGTACATTTCAGATCAGGACAAAAGGCAGATATAAAACAGAAACACAGTCTCCGAGGAGCCTAGGCTTCACACAACTCAAAGCCATACCCGTCTTGTCCTTTCTCCCACCTCCCGATCCAGCTTGGGCCCCTTTGTAAACTCGCAATGCATTTTACTCCTTCAACACAAAATGCTGCAGCAAATAATCAAGCGTGACCGTTGACATCCACAAGATTGCGTTTTGGGATCCATTAATCGAGTTGGGCCTCGCGGGATGGCTTGGGCCCAGCTCTGTCTAAAAGGTAATTGTTCAGCAGTTCTACCTGTGTGTGCACGGTGTGCCTTCATGGTGTTCACATTAGTTATACACGCTAAGGTCAGTCCTCTACTCGCTCAAAATTCCAGCCAAGCCATGTTTTGTCAAAGACTCAAATTATGATGCAAATTAAGAGATACGCATACACACATACACCTCCATCATACCACCCCTGAGGCGACAACACCAAGGACTAAACGGAACATAGAAAAACCTCTAGGAACCTGACAGCAGAAGCAAAACCAACTACTGCATGGTGATCCTTTGATATACAACATTTAAAGACTGGGACAGCTCCTTGGCGGCAAGATGCTTATTATTCCATGTCAAACATTAAATGCGACCCTTCTTATTGCTTTACCATCTGTATTAATTGTGTCTCTGACTTACAGAGTCATGGTTTCCACTTAGCAGAATGTCAAGTGCCTTTGCCCTTTTAAGGAACAGGTTGCTTATTAGGTCGAGCGCATGTGCTGTCTACTGTGAGGCATGTTGTGGCTTACCATGAACATAGATGGGCTTGGAGGCCGCCCATTGCTTACTTCTTATTTGTGCCCCAGCTTCTCAACCTTGTGTTTGTCCCTCCCATGGAGCATTGCCTCTTTCCCATGTGTGCGTCTGCCTGGTGTCTGAGCTCGATGTTGGAGAACTACTTTTCGAGCTGTCTCCTTTGTGTACTTCTCTTTCCCCTCATGGTGCTGCCTTCCCTGTGTGCTTCTTCTTGCTCCCTCCCTTTTGTGCTTGGCAGTGTGCGTCTCTGTGTTGCATCTATCCCCCTGCCCGCCCCCGTTTTGCTCTGCAGCATGACTAAAAACACTGCCAAAGCCAATAGGTCACAAACGCAAGACTTATTGACTTTGCCAAGACCTTGGTAACGTTTCTGATGGATACAACAGCTTCCACAGATTCCTTCGATGTTCCTTGCCCAACCACCAAACTGGATTTAAAGCTTTTTCACAGCAATACACCGTCCCTGACCCCTGATGGTACCCTTCAACATCACAACATCTCGCAACTCCACCGGAAGTGAGGCATAATGGGCAGAAAAGGTGCTCTTCTGTTGGCGAGTTAGTTCAGTCCTATTTTTTACACGTTCCTATCGAGGAAAGGGGATGAGTGGACAGAGCCAAAACTGAAACCAATGATAACCCAAAAAAACGTCGAGTGGAGGCGGGTAGGCCGTAAAAAGTCTGCAAAAACTATCGTCTCCATCAGGAGGAACTTTATTGAAAGTAACTACTTGATATGCACTACACAGATTCCATAAGTAAATCTCGCTTACATATTTCCAAATTAATGGTTGACGATAATCGGAACTAAAGAAAAAACGACTACAACCCCACTCTATTTGTTAAATCCAGACGCAGAGGCAGGTGAACTTTTCAAGAGACGAGTTTATTCCGTGCAGCACAGTACTCTCCCAGTAGACAATGACACATCATATTACATCAACCCATTACGATTCTAAATTCCAGAATATCATGAAGAGTGTAAATGCAGGACATAAAAGAAAGCATAATGACACAGCACAGACAACTATACCAAAGATGATAAAATACAGTACTATTGTATTGAGCTGGCTGTTTCGCTTTTGAAACAACATAGCAGGTTTTAGTGAAAGAGTGGACAGAAGACCAAGTTGTCGCTTTACAGATGGTCTGAATTAGGACATGCTTCAAGAGGGCCAAAGTAGCAACAGTATTTCTGGCGGAGTGAGACTGGAAACACTCCGGGCTTTGCTTACCCACCAGCTCATATCAGTGACATATAGTTAAAGACAATCGCCTTCAACTTACCTGTTTCTGCACAGCCCTACTGAGTTGAGCACCTTCAAACCGCACCTGCAAAATGCCATCAACTCTCAAGGACTGGGTCTATTGATTTAGAAAGTGTATTATTGTATAAGTGTAAGATTATTTGAGGTGGGTGACTATTCACCTCAAAAGAATAATCACAACCCTTGACCGGGTGACCCCTCAAGTCACTACATTAACCTGAGCTCAACACCCTGGTAGCCATGGCACAGAGCAGATAGGCTTTACTTAGGGCAATGTGTAAATTATTTATGCAGAACCAAAACAGTAATAAAGTCAAAATGAAACACAATAAAAAGCCCAAACCGAATTAGAATAGAGTAAAATTAAATATACAAAATGCCACAAATCCAATAAAGGGTAACCGAGATAATACTCGGGTCGAACTGCATTCCCAACGAGTTCCGCAATCCTGGCGACACCCTTATCCCCCATGCTTATGAAAACATACAGTGAAATATATACCTCTATCTCCAAAGGACAAGACAGGCAACTTTGGCCCGCCCGACCGAATCCCCCAAGTTCCAACCCCTAGTTAGGCGCACACACACCGGTAGGTTTTCCGCTTTAACAAACCGGCTTCTTATTCCTCGACACATCATGCTATTAGGCAAACATTAAGATCCATTAAGACATTACACGATGCTGGAAGATATGCACGGATCAAACGCATCTTTCCAACTTGTGTTCCCATGTTCTTGCCCGAACCAACGAAATGTAATGTATGATTGTAATGTCTCGATCAATTACCATGCTTACATGCCTACCTGTACGTAAAATATTAAAAGGCCAATAAAATTGTTTAAAAAAAAAAAAAAAGGGTAACCGAGATATCTATTTTTAAAGTTTTAAGTAGAAATAGTGCCAAACAGCGCAAAGCGCCAACGATAGTCAATGGTCGTGGTAGACCAGGACCTAGGTGCAATTTGAGGCTGATCACGTTAGAGCGAGTCGAATACACCAGTTAGATACGTCCTCATCAGAGATTTTACTTTCTGATTGAGTCTTCTAAGTCCCAATCCACCTCAAAAGTACACTTCTAGAGGTGATACATTTCACTCCTTCAACACAAAATGCTGCAGCAAATAATCAAGTGTGACTGTTGACATCCACAAGATTGAGTTTAGGATACATTAATCGAGTTGGGTCTTGCAGGATGACTTAGGCCCAGCTCTGTCTAAAGGTAATTATTCAGCAATTCTACTGCTGTGTGCATGGTGTATCTTGATGGTGTTCACATTTCAGTGTCAGGCACTGGCCAACAGCTAGGTCCAGTCCAGATCCAGTTGCCACTGGTCAGCTGGATACCTCTAGGAAAAGGCCTCTTGTAGCTTGTTGTCTCCCTGTAGCCACACAGCCAACAGACCCTTGGAGTCCACTTCTGTGCCCTGGGTACAAGAGGGAGCAGGTCCAATTCTTCAGGGCTCCTCTCAGGTCACAGGCAGCAGGTAAAGTCCTCTTCAGATCTTCCACAGGTCTAGAAAGTGTTTTCAATGGGGTGCCTAAGGAGCCACATTTATGTCTGGCACGAGCTAGTGGATGGGGTGACTCCTGCCCACCCCGCACCACCAACCAAGGGGGGAAAAAGTTCACTCGGCCAGCTATGCTCACTTTTCAGTAGTTAGTTTGCCTTACTGCAAAAAGGCCCATGGTACAATGTGTCAGGGCATTTTTAAGATGGCAAAAGACTTCGGTCACACTAAACTTGGGCTCTGTGGGCTGGGAGTGTGGGTGGGGAGTGTACTATGGCGATCCTAATGACCTCCCACATCTAATACTAAAATCCAGTTTGGAGCAGGTACTGTACCCACAACAAACCTTGAGACAGAAATATGGTGTGACAAAAGCAGACAATGGAAACACAAGAATTGTCTTGGCATCCTGTTCTCTGCCTCTCAAGTGTGCCCCAAGAGTTGTATGTGAACCCAGCAGAACTATCAAGCAAGATTTGACCCTCAAGCAAGCCTTGACACTATATGGTCAAAAAGGATGCCCACGGGGGCATGGCACTCTGCAGCTGCTTCCGCCCGCCAGGCCTAATTACCGTTTTACCTGACGCCTAACTCAATCCTCTGGAGTCAATGAGGCTACTGACACCACATGAGTAGGTTGAGTGGATATTTGGAAGGGTGATGTGATCTCATTGACCCCTCCGGAGAGTGGTGGCACTCTGTGGCTGAGATGCCTGCAATGGATGTGGTCTGAGCGGCCTCCCTAGACCCAGGGGCTTGGTCTCAATGTGAACCGCATGTCAAGTGTTCACATGCGGTGAAAGAGGTAGGCACGGCAAACACTTGTTCGAAGGAGGGAGAACCCCTGCCCGGGGTTTCCTGCCTGGGCCATGTGGAGCGGGAGGAGACGTCCTGAAGACGGGTAGTACACCAAGCTGCACCTGCTGTCACTATGCATTTAGAAGAGTGAAGATGAGTAGGGAGGCAGAATGCAGACACCAGCCCAACCTTACCTGCGGGGCACTTTGGTACATTAAATTGGAGAGTCTGTTACACTCCCTAGTGAGATCTTGAAGCTGGCACATTTACCTGCAGCCTGGCCCCAGAAACATGCCTTTATGCCTATTACACCAACCTATTTGATAGTCTCCTAGCCCCCGAAGCCATCGCAACCAATATTGCTAGCGTAGCCCCCTGTCTATCGACCGAACCAGCCGCTTTGGCACCCATACTCTACTGGCAGCATTGCAGAGTTGCCCCGGTTTTGCCCACTTCTCCACCTTCCAACTGCCCCTGCCCCTCACCATGGTGGGAATTACAACAGCTAGGCAAATGTATGATTGAATGCGGTTTCAGGGAGGAAGCATTTGAAACACAGAATTAGTGATGGACCAAGCCTCCCCATATCTGCATAGTCCATGGTACCTGTAGGCGACTCTGTGGTGAGCTGAGACCGACCCCCTTGCTACACATATAGGCAACCCTTGGCTTGGGATAACGAAACTCATATGTGATCTAACAGCTAAGGGACTTGATGAGGACTATCCAAGGCCTATGTGGAACATGACCTAAGCATGACCTGTGAGATTGTCACATGAGCTAACGACAGCCATTTTTCGGTGCCTCTGCCATACCCCCTATGCAGCAGTCGATAGAAGATTGCCCCCCAGAGAACGTCATCATATCTTCTTTTTCCTTTCCAAATTCCAGTTCCCTGGCAGAAACACCAGAGGAGCTGTCCTAGGCCCCCAAAAAGGAGTCTGCTCGGGAATGTTCTCCTCTATCATGAGTAATGATCACCCGGAAGTCTGTATCAACAGAATTCACAGCATGGGTCCCAGGAGACCGACCCAAAAACAACGGCCCAGGGACGCCTTGACTGTATTTTACTACCATTCTGAAAAAGAGGAGAGCCTGCGTAGGGCAAAGGAGACTGGCAACATTTGCTTTCAAGAGCAATTCTGCATCATTTACCAAGACATTGCTCAAACAACAACTAGCTGAATTCAAGGTCATTACCAAGAAACTCGAAGACAATGGGGTCAGATATTGATGGATCTATCCCTTTGGCCTCACTTTTGAGTTGGGCTGTAAGCATCACAAGGTCTCTGATTTTGTGCAAATGTCATGCCTGTTGGGTCTACCTGCTTTGGGGGCTTGGTGGCATATCCGCCACAAGAGCAAAGGCCAAGATCGTCTTCTAGGTAAATGGACTCATCAGGTTTGAGCCGCCCAAGTTTCTCCGGCACGAAATTGCGGAGCCCAGGGGATCAAGAACGGTTACTGCTTAGAACTACTCAGACCTTTAGACTATGCTTAACTTCCACATGGCTGTTAAGGACAATTGATCCTTGAGGGATTGATCCCAGATTCCGCTGATGACTCCCCTGGAGCTAAGGGTGGGGTCCTTGGAGGTGAGATGAGATATGGCAATTGCACAGGCTATTTGACTTCCTGGCCGGGAGGGGAAGACCCAATCCAATCAAATTTGACGCACTGGCAAGCTCAGGATAGCCATGGTCTTGTCCAGGGGCTGCTGGAGCGGTGGGGTCTTTCTTGTCCCCCCTCCCCCCCCAACTGGCAGCCACAGGGATGGTATATTGTATCCCCATGCCACATTTCAGAGGGGTTTCCCAAGCCCTTTGACAATGCAAAAGGGGTGAACACTCCTAATCAAAGGGGGCCCATAAGGAAGAGCATCAGGTTATGGATCCATATATCCTATGTTTCCAAGAGAAGAACTCCGACGGAGGAACCAGGGTAAACTTAACCATTGTGCATATCCCACGGCCTTCCACTCCTCTGCCCTTACTGAACAATGAGGCGCTGTGATCTATCTTTTTTTTTTTAAACAAATTTTATTGATTACCACATAGTATTCGTCAGTTGTTACAGATATTTCGTGCTGGTAGTTTTCGTTTTCGTACTGCTAGCACATGCTAGTATATGCATAATGGTGTGTGCACGCAGGCACAACCAGAAGTCATCACATTAATACAAAAACATTATACAAGGTGTGTGTGTGTAAGAAAAGGCATTGCTGTGAATATATCATCAACAGAAATTCTAACATTTCTCCTTTAATCCGCCCTCCCCTCTCCCGTGTTCTGGCCCGCCAGTTCCGTGTGACTAACTTGGAAAACTGCTCATGTAGATAACGCTCGTCAATTCTTTTTAGTGTTGTGCGGGATTATGTGGCTTAGGTTTCGCTCTGCAGTTACTCCGCCTAGCGCAGCACCTAATGGTCTTTACTGTGGGGTAGGGGTGACATGGTACGGGAAGAGGTCTAGAGTTTTAAACCCCTCCAGAGCGGTATCCCATTCCATTGAATTTGGGCGTTTGCGCAATCCTCGTGCCTCTTCTCGCCTGATTGCCGCGCTCTCCGCGCTACTCCATCGTATTACCTGGTCATACCATGCGGATAGCGTAGGGGGTCATGTGGATTTCCATCGCATGGTAATAGCGCGTATAGCTAGTATAAGGGCAAGATCTAGGAAGCGAAGTTGAGCTTTTTCGGCACTTGTGCGCCTGCAGAGCCCCAATAAGCATTCAGTTATATTGTCTGCAATCTGTAAGTGTGTCGCCTCCCCAATCGCATCACGCACCCCCTCCCAATAGTTACTAAGACGGGGACAAGCCCATAGCATGTGGACGAAGCCCGCCTCTTCAGACTTGCAACGAGGACAGCAGTGTTGGGTGTCTGGAAACATGCGGTGTAATCGACGCGGCGTTAAATAGGATCTGTGCAGCACCATACTTTGTATAAATTTGAATTTGGCGTTGCGGGACACTCGCTTGGGATGCTCCAGTATACTTGCCCATGCTTTATCGGAGAGTGCACAATCAGTAGTTTCCTCCCATTTCGTCCTCAAGTCGGTGAGTGGGACAGACGCCTGTGCACGGATACTAATGTACAACCATTTAATGAGGTGTCGCCCCTCGCCCATATAATAGAGTGTATGAACTAATTCATGTGATGGAGGCTCTTGTCGTTGAGGAGCCCATGTCTTTTTTACGTAGTGCGACACCGCAGCATGTGTTAAATAAAGGTGTCCTGGCGCTCCTGGTGCTTGCACGAAATTGTCATGGTCAAGAAGGGTGTTGTCGTTGAACAAGGCACCAACTGTGTCCACACCAACTTCCGACCAGGCCTGTAGTCTTGCCTTTGTGAGTCTGCCACCAGGGGTTGGTATCCCCAGTACTGGGATATTTCCAGCGTAGGGAATAGCGCCTGGCGTATAGAGCAGTGATTTTTTCCAACACTGGAGCGCCGTCTTAAGTAGTGGCGGCGCATGTGGGGGAATTTTGCTTTTTGGTAATAGTAGTGTGTGTAACGACCCTTGATCTAAGTCCCGAGTTGTATAGCCTATTTCTTGCAGGTTTCTACCCGCCGTCCAGTAGGACAACCATTGGAGCTGGCATGCATAGTAGTAAGCCCTAAAGTCAGGTACCCCCAGTCCTCCCTTACGCAGTTCCAGCTGTAATTTTTTCAGGCTCACTCTTCGATGCCCGGTCCCCCATATAAGATCCAATAATAATGTGTCTAAGGTGCGGAATGTGGATGGTGGGGCTAGTATTGGCAAATTAGCGAAGTAATATAATAAGCGGGGAAGTACCACCATTTTGGAAATGGCAACCCGCCCCATCACCGAGAGCGGTAGTGACGTCCAGAATGACACGCTCGAGCGTGCGGCACTAATTGCCCTCATCAAATTGCCATCGAGTTGATCCGCATGTGACTGATATATATGGATACCTAGGTATTTGAATGTGTTATGTGCCACCGGTATGTTGTAGTTGCCAAAATTGAGTATATCTGAGTGGGGACCCTCACGGAGGTAGAAGGCGTTCGATTTCCCTTCATTAATAGCGAGGCCTGAGATACGTTCAAAATTAGAGAAAATGGTAGAAGGGGCACAAACTGGTTTGAGAGGTCCCGTAGGTACACAATAATGTCATCCGCATAGATTGATATCAGGTGGGTTGTATTACCTATTGGTATCCCCAAGTGGTCAGCCGTCTGTCTCAACGCAAGCGCCAGCGGCTCTATGGCAAGGACAAATAGTAAGGGGGAGAGGGGGCAGCCCTGCCTCGTGCCTCTGTGTACTGTGTATTCTCCAGATATGTGGCCATCAGTGCGTGCTCTTGCAGTAGGGGCTGTATACAGTAAGCGCACCCATTGTAGGTATTCAGGGGGGAGCCCAAACCGCCTCAGGGCTGAGAACATATATCCCCATGTGATGGAATCAAAGGCTTGGCGCAGATCTGGTGCTATGCAGCCTGCATTACCATATTCCGCAGGTGCGGCAGCCATAATGTGGTGTAGGCGTCTGATGTTTAGAGACGTGCTACGCGCCGGAATAAAACCACATTGGTCTTTGTGAATCAATTGGTGTAAGTGGGGTACGAGTCGGTTAGCCAAGATCTTACTTAGGATCTTATACTCCGATGCTAAGAGCGACAATGGTCGATAGCTCGATAAGACTGTGCCATCCCGCCCCGGTTTTAGGAGTGATATTACCAATGCCTGCATGGTGGAGCATGGGAGGTGGCCTATGTCCAGAGCTTTCTTGTATAATCCTTCTAGTTTGGGGATGAGGGCTTCCGAATAAGAGTCAAAAAATTCCATTGGCAGACTGTCTAAACCAGGTGCTTTGTTACGGGAGAGTCCTTTGATGGCCGCCCGTATTTCCATTTTCGTGATGGGGCCCGAGAGGCTCTTGTGGGAGTCTGCTGTGAGTTGTGGGTATGGTAGACCGTCTAGGAAGTTATCGACCAGTGAGTCGGCAATGTGTGCGGGTTTGCTATAGAGTGCACTGTAATAGTTGGAAAACGCATCATTTATCTCTCGCTATGTGTGGACCGTGCCCACCCCTGGTACATTAATACGGTGAATAATAGGAGGTGTCGGGTTGTCCCTCAGTATCCTAGCCAGTAGTGTCCCAGATTTGTCAGCCTCAGTGTGCTTCAGTTGTGTATATGCTTTGTGGTCTATGACCCGGAGAATTTCTAATACTTTGGCATGTTGAATACGCGTTGCTCATAACGGAACTTGTTTGTTCGGGTCATTCGCTGCTGCTTGCTCCAATTCAGTCATTGAATTTTCTATTCTGATGAGATTTTTATGTATTTCCTGCCTGGCACCTACTGTGGTACCAATCGCAGTGCCACGCACTACAACCTTGAGTGCATCCCATTCAATTAAGTTTGAGGAGGCAGTGTTCCAGTTCTCTGAAAAATAATTTGTAATGGCTGTGGATAATGCAGTGCGGAAGGGAGCGTCCTCTAGCAACTGGGGCCAAAGCTTCCAAGTGGGGACCGGGGTAGGCACTCTGCCCCATGTAAGACTAATCTCCAGGGGGTTATGGTCGGAGAAAGTCTTGGCTAGATATGTTGCGTGGGTGACTTGGGTCACGACACTAAGGGAGCAAAAGAATCTGTCAATCCTAGTATGGAGTTGATGTACTGTCGAGAAAAAGGAGTATTCTCTGTGTGTTGGGTGCAGTAGTCTCCATACATCTCCCAGTTCCCACCCAGTCACCCAGCCACATAGGGCCTCAGTTTGTTTTATGGCACCTGCTCCATGCAGGGGAGGGTGTGATCTGGCTAGCCCAATGTCCATTATGGAGTTACAGTCTCCTCCTATTAGCCATGGGTATGTATCCCATCCAGTCAGTACCATACTTAGTTTGTTAAAAAATTTGTCTTGGTCAAAGTTTGGGGCGTAAACGCTACCTAGGACCACTGGCTGGCAGTCTAGTGTTCCCCACAGCAATATGTATCTACCCTGATCGTCAGTGCATCGTTCCAATTCAGTAAAGGGGACTCCGTGTCTGACCCATATGGTCGCCCCTCTGGCAAAGGCCGAATAATTAGTAGAGAATATTTGACCTCTCCATTTCCTACAAACTTTCCCAGCTTCTGAGTCAGTGAGGTGCGATTCTTGCAGGAAAACTATTTGCGCCTTGCGCCTAAGGAGTTGCGCCTGAACCCTATGTCTTTTGTGTACTGAACCAAGCCCTCGCACGTTCCAGGAGATTAAATTATAGGAGCCTAATGTGGTGGAGGTGTAGTGCATATGTCAGTAATGTAAGCAGTGCTTCCCCCAACTTGGAGCCAATTTCCTGTCGCGGGCCAGAAGTCCCATATCCCCTTCAAACTCGTAATACTCTGCTCAGCCAATGATCTGTGCTGGGCCAAACAGTGAACAAAAACATACAAGTGGTGCAATACCGTGCGTACGCTTTGTGGGGGGTGGTCGCCGCCGTCTGTCATGCTGCTTGCATAGACACAATGGCTTTAGAAGTTCAACGGAACCCGGGGGGGGAGGGAGTATCTTATTACCCTATTAGAACTAATCGCCTTTGGTGCTGCATACTATGAGGGGGAAGAGTGTAGTGTCGTGCCATATATACACACACAGTAGATAGCATCAGTATTATGTCATACATTTTGGACATCGAGCACATTATGTATTAGTAATGTTCGGCACCAGAAATTCACATATGATTCAGTGGACCCTGTACGGCCCCTGTGTTTACAGTTACCATCATGAAAATAGTGCATATAGGAAAAGGATACATTCAGACACGTGGGTCGTTCAGTGGGACAACCGCTGCCTCCGTGACCTGGTAATCAAAACTGTATTACAGGCTGTTCTGTTCGCCCCAGCAAATCGTCTGCTGTCTGAGGCGTCACTGATGGGAACAGGGTGATGCTGCGCTCAGAGTCCGACTCCATGGTGCTGTCTTCCGAAGAGTCGGTTGCGATCAGGAGCTCGTTATTCCTGAAGGAGTTTGCTACTGCCAGTGCCTCCTTCTTGCTGTGCAAAGCTTGCTCATGTGTGGGGCCGGTGGTAACTGGTTTATGTAGTCCCTTGGCGTTGCGACGAGATCCACGGCCTTGAGTTTGTGCGGGACTACTGGGCATGTTGCGGGACGAGGCGCCAGAGCTCGAGACTGGGTCCATCACTTCAATCCACTCCTCCGCATCACCCGGGCAGTCGAAAAAATACGTTTTTTGCTCGTGCATTATTTTTAAACGGGCCGGGAATAGAAATGCATATTTAAGGTGTAAGGCACACAGCTTTTTCTTCACTGGTTGAAAGGAGGACCTCTGGCGCTGCACCATCATTGTATAATCGGGGTAGAGAGATATCCAATGATTTTCAAAGTGAATCTGAGTCCGTTCCCGCGCTTTTTGTAGCAACACGTCTCGATCTCTATAGTTCAGTATTTTAACTATTAAGGGTCGCTGTGGCATTCCAGCTTTCGGCGCTCCAGTAGGGATCCGGTGGGCTCTCTCCACGCAGAAATAGGGCGAGAGGCCCTCCGGGGCCACATGTTCCCGAAACCAGCGTTCCATGAATTCGGCCGCTTTGGGGCCCTCACTGCGCTCTGGGAGCCCAATGACCCGCACATTGTTCCGGCGGTTCCTGCCTTCCGCGTCCTCAATTTTGTCTTGCAAGCCATTGACTTGTTGCTGCAGTTGTTGTATGTGCGTCGCGTGTTCTTTGACTTGAGGTTCAATGTCGCTCAGTTTTCTCGTACGAGCACACTGTGTCGGCGAGTTTCGCGTGGTCAGCACGGAGTAGCGTGAAGCCAGTTGTAAGCGAACCAATCTGCTGTTCGATTGCTTTTCGGGAGTCTCTGACTTCCTGTAGGATCAGGTCCAGCTTATCTGGAGGCGTCACCAAAGAGCTGGGGGGAATGAAGCCCGGCGATGGGGGCCTGGCGGTATTCTCTGGGTCCGCTGCAGGGTTGCCCGCAGTAAGGGTTGTGTCCAGGGTTTTCCCTTTAACCCGCCCCATTGCACGTGTCAGCAGTCCTTCTTGGCGATGGATAAGTACCTAGGTGTGGGACGACAAAGAGGTGCCGCTACTGTGTTGCAGGTGGGTTAGGTGTGCTCTCCAGAGTACATGCACGCAGCCCAACAGAGAGATTTGGGGGTAGGTACTGTCAGTTCCGTGGATACACAGCCGGGGGTGCCAGCTCCAGCT
The DNA here is from genome assembly GCA_963921515.1 of Calotriton arnoldi. NCBI lineage: Eukaryota > Metazoa > Chordata > Amphibia > Caudata > Salamandridae > Calotriton > Calotriton arnoldi. Next base: position 904,863 of record CAWUFW010002539.1, read on the forward strand.
GCTGACATGCAATGTAACCTGAGGTGGGGCGGGTCTCAGTCAGACTTATATTTAGATCCGTTGGTCATTTGTTGTTGGCCTGCATAGGACTCAGCGGGGCCCTGTGGGCCTAGTAGGGATGTGGGCTTAACCCACGCAACTTCATTCACTTCCAGTCAGGCAAAATAACAATACGCGGAGGGGTGGGGGGGAAGAGAACCAATAGGCCGGTCCGGGCGTGGGTGGTGTCAATAGCGGTGCACGAGCAGTTATCAAGAGGGGATCACCAATTTGTATCACACAATGGTCAGGGAGCGCGTTCCATCAGCGCTAGTGGTTTCACGGCAACTAGGCCGCAGCGTCAGCAGATCCTGCCATGGGTTATTTCCACGTCGGTGCCGACGTTTCCACGTCGGTGCCGACAGGCTTCCTTCCCAGGTGCACAACGGCAGTAGTGCTGCGAGTAGAAGCTCAAAGCAGCACTCTGCCCAGCGATGTTACAGGATTATTCACCCCGGGGTCCGGAGCCTCACTAAGCCATGTCCGCCATCTTAGGCGGTTAGCCACGCCCCCGCACTGTGATCTATCTTTAACGAGACCACCTGGCTGATGTCTTCATTCCTTACTGTTGAGAGACCTGATCCTTCAGGAAGAAATAGCCCAACAAATAGATGAATACTTTGAATTCAATGAGGAACAACTGGAACAGGAAATTTGCGACCCAGAACAGGATAAGCAAAATCCTTCCCGCCAGATAACAGAAACTTATCACAGTCAGAGGGCAACTTCATACGCACTAAAAAAAGGCTCAGCTTGCCCTCAGCTGCCTTATCTGGCCTCAAAATGTGTTTCTCTGTTCAAACATTGTGTATTCACAGGGTCAACCACACTCACTATGAGGGGAAGCTATTATCACTGGCATCCCAAAGGCAGGTAAGGATGTCAGACCATGTGTGTCTTACTGCTCAATAGCTTTACTTAATCTTGATGCAAAACTTTATACCAAGATCTCAGCCACCCGCCTCAACGAGGGCTTGCTGTCTTTGATCCACTCCTATCAGAGTGGATTTGTTCAGGGACACCAGACCATGATAAAATATCTGTGCCACTATCCATCTGTCAAGAAAGCTTCGCTGAAATTCTTGTGATTCTTTTATCTTTAGACGCGGAGAAGGCTTTTTACCTGGTGGATTGGTCCTTTCTGCATTTCACTTTACAGAAAATGGGATTTGGTCCTCAGTTATTCAAAATGTGTTTTTCCCCAACTGCACGAGGCAACTGCCAGGGTCACACCTAACAGCCACATCTCTAAGTCCTTCACGCCTCACAGGGGCACCCGGCAGGGGTGTCAGCTTTCACCCCTCTTGTTTGCCCTTTTCCATAACCCCTGGCCTGCTTGATATGACAGGCTGATTCAGTAGCTAGAATACCAGTTGGAACATGGGAATATAAAATCAGATCTCCTCAGGTCCTTTAAAATGGTCTTCGGCTATAAAATAAATTTTGACAAATCCAACTCTTGGGGATGAGGAAGTGGTGGGGTTTGGAGCCACCCTCCCCTTTTAATGGGCTAAGAAATCTATCAAACATCTTGGAGTTCGAACTTCTAAAACCCCTTGAGAACATATCTCTGCCAATTTAGCCTAATCTCCTGATGACCATTAAGAAGGACCTGAAAAGACCTTTTCCTCTCCTAGACTGGTAGAATCAATACAGTGAAAATGTCTATCCTCTCTCATTTCCTTTACATGTGGAAAGCACTTCCGATATGGTTGGACTGAGTTTCCTTCGAACAAATCCAGCAATTGTTATTACGATTTATTTGGAAAGGTGGAGCTCCGAGAACTCCTTAGCAACTGCTGTGGCTACCTAGAGAGACAGGGAGCATGGTGACACCTAGCATCCTGCACTACTATGCAGGTGCCCAGTTAAGACTAGTGGATGAATGGTCCACATTAGAATCAGGAAAGAAATGGCATCAGAAGGACCACGCCATACTCACAGGCCTCTGGGACCTTGCCTGGATAGATAAACAACACAGCCGCCCCCTCCCCCCCCACACACAGTGCTTACCTTAGTACCCCTGTGAGCACTACATTGAAAACATGGGACAATTATGTTGCTGCAAGGGGAATGGTGTTGCATTCCCGTTTGAGGTTTATGAGATATTTAAATGCACATAATTTTGAGCCACTCATTTTTCACTGCGTTTCCTTTGACTTTGGGTCCATTTTCACCAAGAAGACATTGCTTTGGCCTGGCTCCCCCCCCAATCATTGCCTTACATTTCTTGTAGATTATGTCCCATGACGAAGGTCTGTTATGGACCGAAATGCATTGGGCAAGGCTCATCTGAATATTTGATGAACGCTGTGAATATCCATTGGAGAATCCTTGTGATATGAATAAACAATATCATACATAGAATGAATACAGCACAAGCTCGTTATTCTTCGTTAAAATTCTAAGGATTACGTATTGATTCTTTAAAGAAACCCGTTGTGGACTTGAAGCTGTGCTCTGGGGGATGTCCCCTAACCAGGAGACGCTACTTATTGTATATTCTACTCACACTCCTGACCAGAGAGTGAAACCCCGGAGGCACGCAACAAATTTACAAAACATACAAAGTGGGAGTGCGCGTTCGACCTTTTCTTTCAAATTATGACTAGTGCCAAAATTTTTCGTGAAGGAACGGTTGATAAGCACCATGAATGGCACTCACCTTTTGTACAACATAAAATAGAAGCCTGTGTATACCATGCTAAGTGCCACCCTATCGCATACTGTACTCCATCCTTGTTGGAGGGCTCTAGGTATGTTCAATTGAGTGGAAGTCTGTTTTTCTTTCTTGCAATGGGCGTTGAATTTATTATAGTACTGAGCTGGGTTTCTGTCACATGAGATGCTTGCTGTGGTGGAGATGGTTGAGAATGGGTTCCCTTTTTCGAAGTGAGAGTTGCGAAAGGGGAGCAGAGGTATTGTTGGGGGTGTAACAGGCCTTAGGCCTAGTTGTACTGTGATATGTATGGAAATACTCTACCGCTTTGCTGTTGTAATTTTGTATAAGTTTGACTAAAGTTGAAGCACATTGTCATCTGTATAACCTTCGGCTGGACAGCAGCCGAGCAGTCCACTTATGCTTATGGTTTCAACAACAAGATTTACAAATAAAAAGGTTCCCACAACCTCCACCATATATATTCTGTGGAATTTAGATGAACCATCTCTGCCCATTCAGGTCAGCCTATTATTTGCTCCTGGGAAGCATTTACACCTATTTAGGACTAATCGGTGGCTGGGTGAAGCTGGAGTGCCAATGCATATTAGCCTCAAATAAATCAGGCAGGGAAAAGGTAAATTTCTATTTCTTAATATTTAATAAAAGTTCACCTTCACCATTGAATTGGATTTTTAATAACTATTAAAAATAGTTGTTTCATTATTTTTCTAGCGGTCCCATTCATGAGACACATTATTAGTATTCTAATCTCCACTCTGGCTTTCTTCATAGGACAGCTATGCCGGCCACAGTAAAAATAGCTTTTTTGTCCTTGTCTCTGTAAGGACATATTATTATTAATTTTCTACACGTCCCATTTTTAAATACAATGCACCCTACACACTGTGGGCTAAAAAGCTTACATGGGGTGAATTATTAATATTGAGAAGGGATGTTTTCTCCTGACAGATGTCAGCCACAGAACGCTTTTGGTGAGAGCCGCAGAAGTAGCCATGGCACTAGTGAAATTGGCAAGAATACCCTTTGAAGGGCCTTTCTTCGTCAGTCCATATCAGATTTTGATACAATGGATGACCGAAAACAAAATGGTTCCTGACCTTGCTCCCTGACCTTGCTCTGCAAGTCTGCCGTGCGCTCCCGTTTGCCATGTGAGTATTGTGCTCGCATTGTATTGTGCTCCCATTGTATTCTGCCCGTATTGAATTGATAACGATTTTTACTCTTCAGTAGCCTTGTTCTGGTGTTTTTGCTGTTGTTATATATTTGTCCCTGGCCACATTGTATCTATTTCACAGTCTTTTGTTCTAACCTTCGTTCTGCTTTGTTGTTTCCTGCCGCTCGCCCTTTTACACCGGTTTTCATTGCTCCTGCCTCTCTGTGCCCCTCCCTCTACCCAGGACCTACTTAATGTAGGCCACAGCATGACCCCATTGAGTTAGGTCCCCGACCTTGCTCCCCCTCTCTGTCGGTTGCTCTGCAGGTTTCCAGACTGTTCTGTGCGCTCCCCTGCTGCCCGCCTGTTTGCTGTGTCAGTATTCTGCTCGCATTGTATTATGGCTGCATTGTATTGATAACCATTTTTCCTCTTCAGTAGCCTTATTCTGTTGTTTTTGCTGATTTTATATATTTGTCCCTAGCAACATTGTAACTGTTTCACAGCCTTTTGTCCTAACCTTCGTTCTGCTTTGTTGTTGTTTCCCACCGCTCTCCCTTTACCGTTTATTTTCATCGCTACTGCCTCCATGCGCCCCTCCTGCCTCCCAGGAGCTACTTAATGGAGGTTGCAGCGAACCCGTGCAGCAGACATGTGCAGCGTGCGTGCCAAAGGCAAGCCCATCTACGGCCGTACACGCCTGGACCACACGAGTACCAGGAACCTTGGTTCTTCCACCCCACGCAGCTACACCGCTGCAGAGCTTCAAACCCTGGATCATGGGCGCATTGACAACATCAACTGCTGACGCACATCTCCATGCACCACAAGAGGACAGTGGTTCTCCTGCCAGCACTGCTGCTTCACCTGCAACACTGAATCAAACAACAACACCTGAGACACTGCAAACACGACTGCGTCCACCATGCCGACCGAGACCGCCACAGCACCACTCCAGTGCATTCTACTCAGTGCACGAACGCTTGGCAAACACGCCACGGAAATCTGGGACACGATCTCATCCCTCACCCCGGATGTTATCTTCGTCACAGAGACCTGGCTGAACCCTGCCTCCGTGCTGGACATCGCCATCGCCACCCCCGAAGGCTACAAGGTAACACATCGGGACCAAACCAACAAACACGGAGGTGGAATTACCATCATCTACAAGGATACTATCCGCTGCACGATCTCCTCAGATGACTTGACTCCTATAACGGAGCATCTCAACTTTCAACTACACACAGACGGAAAAAGCACCATCAGAGGCACCCTCACCAGGACCACGCCCCAGCTTCTGCAATGCCATCCCTGACCTCGTCGCCCCGATCGCCATCGACTCCGAGCAATACATCATCCTAGGGGTTCTTAACTTTCACTGAGACGATCCCAGCGACATCAACACAACCAATCTCCTAGAAAGCATAAGCAACATCGGCCGCAAGCAACTTGCCACCGACCCTCCCCACATCACAGGACACACGTTCAACACCATCTTCATGTCGAGTGGCAGTGTCAAGTACAACCACGTCTCACAGCTCACTTGGACCGACCACTACAGCATCCACTTCACCACCTCAGAACCTACCAACACTGGCACTATGCCCCACAGTTCCATGTGCAGAAACTGGAAAAAGATATCAGAAGATATCACAACACTCTTAACTGCCACCTCCCAGGCACAACATCCAGCCCAGAACAGGCTGCGTAGAACTTCTCACAGTGGATTGTAGGAAGCATGCTCTGTATATACTATACCAAAGTAAGGTATAGTGTGCACAGAGTCCATGGAGTCCCTAGAGGTATAGCAGAGACTAAATTAGGTAAGTACTAACAGCTCTCTTTGTGGTAGTGTGGGCGAGCAGTTAGGCTTATCCATTGCTTTATGTGTGACACTTTGAGTGACGTTTTTATGGTGAGTGTAGTGAAGCAGTTTTGTCCATTTAATGAGTGTGTGTCCCTTGCACCACCATGAACATACACTGAGCATAAGCGCAGCTAAGCTGTGTAGATATGCCTACATTGGTCCACAATTTATTAAGTGTAGTGTGGGATGTACCAGCTTCTGTGCATAAAGTGCAATTCACAAGGCTACTAAAGTACAAGTTACTTACCTTCGGTAACGATATATCTGTAAGAGACATATATTAGTTATGGATTCCTCACCTTAGAATTACCCCCAGACGTCAGACTGGATCCGGAGAATTTTTCTTCAGCAGTACCCCTGCGCGTCGGTAGGTGGCGTCGGTCGACTCTGCGTTCGTCGTTGGTGCCGTGATCGCCGGAATGACGTCGCGGTATCTACTTAGACGCCGCCCCTGCGCGCTGACGTCAGTTCTTTACACGGCATTCCATGCCAGAAGCGCGCAGAGCCATGCAAGACACTGACCACTGGTGCACAAAACTAGGGCCATGAAAGGGAGTCCCTTAACCTAGAAGTCAGTTCGCAGAACGGGGAGGATGGGTCGGGCGTTGATGAATCCATAACTAATATATGTCTCTTACAGATATATCGTTACCGAAGGTAAGTAACTTGTTCATCTGAAAGAGACCATTAGTTATGGATTCCTCACCTTAAAATAGAACTAAGTTCACACCAGAAAGTCCTGGAGAACTGAACGGCCAAAGAAGCCGTATCTCCGGACTTGGCTGTCCAGGCAGTAATATTTGGTGAATGTGTGCAATGAAGCCCACGTGGATGCCTGGCAGATGTCATGAAGAGGGACACCACGTCCCAAAGCAGTAGTGGCTGCCGTTGCCCTGGTGGAATGGGCGTGCAGCCCCACTTGAGGTTCCTTTCGCTAAGGAATAGCAGATTTTGATGCAAAGAATGACCCATTGAGAGATGGTCCGCTTTTGCACGGCCCGGCCTTTCTTGGCACCCACATAGCCAACAAAGAGCTGGTCATCCACCCCGAATTGTTTTGTGCGATCCAGATAGAATGAAAGTGCACATTTGAATCCAGACGGTGGAGCCTCTCCACCTATATAGAAGGATGCGGGGGGCGGGAAGAAGGTGGGCAAAGTGATGGTCTGTCCTATGTGGAAGGAAGTAACCACTTTGGGAAGGAAAGAAGGCCTAGTGCGAAGGACAACCTTGTCCGGATGAACAGCCAGGAAAGGAGGTTTGGAAGAAAGAGCTTGAAGCTCACTCACCCTGCGAGCAGAGGTGATGGCAACCAAAAAGGCAGTTTCGAGTGTCAAAAGTCTGAGAGGACAGTTATGTAGCGGCTCGAAAGGAACGCACATAAGATATGTCAGAACCAGATTCAAGTCCCACTGGGGCATTACGAAAGGGATAGGAGGAAACAAGTGAGTAATGCCCTTAAGGAAACGATTCACAATAGGGGACTTGAAAAGAGAAGGTTGATCTGGAAGGCGAAGAATGGCCGAAATGGCCAAAAGATAGCCCTTGAGAGTGCCCAGAACAGAGCCCTGCTGGGCCAAGGAAAGAATGAAGAGGAGAACATCTGAAAGGGGGGCAGATAGGGGATCCACAGCCTTTGCTGCGCACCATGTCACAAATTTGTTCCTTCTACAGGCATATACCGTTTTGGTGGAGGGACGCCTGGCTGCCAAGATAACGTTACAGACTTCGAAAGGAAGGTCGAAAGCTGTTAACTGTCGCCGCTCAATCTCCACGCAAGGAGGTGGAGGCTGGACAGGTTCGGGTGGAGGACCGTCCCCTGCTGCTGCGACAGAAGATCCTCCTGAAGGGGCAGTCTGATCGGAGGATCGATGGCCACGTGCAAGAGCTTGGGATACCAGACTCTTCGTGCCCAGTCCGGAGTCACAAGAATGACTTGGGCCCGGTCACGCTTGATCTTCTTCAGCACTCTCGGTAGAAGTGGTATAGGCGGAAAGAAGACCAGCGGAAAATCGTATAGAAGACCGCAACTCCACTCGCGACGAAAAGCATCGCCTAGCGAGTGCCGCCTTGGAAATTCCAATGCGTAGAACTGCTGACATTGCGCGTTCTCTTCAGTCAATCAATCAATCAATCAATCAATCAATCACAGAATTTGTAGAGCGCGCTACTTACCCGCGAGGGTCTCAAGGCGCTGGGGAGAAAAAAAGGGGGGGAGGGGGTGCTGCTACTGGTCGAACAACCAGGTCTTGAGTAGCCTCCTGAAGGTCAGCAGGTCTTGGGTCTGTCGTAGGCTTAGTGGAAGTGTGTTCCAGGTCTTGGCGGCGAGGTGGGAGAAGGATCTGCCGCCGGTGGTTGTTCTTCGAATGCGAGGGACGGTGGCGAGGGAGAGGTCGGCGGAGCGGAGCTGGCGGTTGGGGACGTAGAAGAAGAGTCGTCTGTTGAGGTAGGCTGGGCCAGTCTTGTGGAGTGCCTTGTGTGCGTGGATGAGGAATTTGAAGGAGTGGCGAATAGATCTAACCAAGGCTCTCCCCACTGCTGAAAGAGAACTTGCACTACCTCCGAGTGAAGACGCCATTCGTGATACATCTTGCACCAGCGGCTGAGTTCATCCGCCCTGGCGTTCAGTGAACCTGCCATGTGTTGAACCACCAGGGACATGCCCTTATGTTCCAGCCATGTCCAAGGGTGAAGAGCCTCTTGACATAGGGTCCATGACCCCACCCCGCCCTGTTTGTTGCAGTACCACATGGCGGTGGTGTTGTCTGTGAACACCTGCACTACTCTTCCTTTCACAGAAGGAAGGAATGCCTTCAGTGCAAGATGAATCGCCCGAAGCTCCAGAAGGTTGATATGGAGCCCGGACTCCGCCGGAGACCAGAAGCGTCTGATCTCCGCCTCCCCCATGTGGCCGCCCCACCCCAGAAGTGATGCATCTGTCACCACTGTGAACTCTGGTTGGGGAAGGGAGAGGGATCTGCCGTTGACCCAATACTGGTTCGTTAGCCACCACTGCAATTGGTGTGCAGTGCCCTCCGAGACCTGGACGCAATCTGAAAGATTTCCCTGATGCTGTACCCACTGGAACTTCAGGTCCCACTGCAGAGCCCGCATATGCTACCTGGCATAGTCCACCAGCAGGATGCAGGAGGCCATGAGGCCCAGTAGCCTCAGGGTCATTCTGACCGAAACCCGGATATAGGCTGAAAGATCAGAATCATAGCCCGAATATCCCAGACTTGCTGCTCGGGAGGATAAGCCCGAAACTGCGCTGTGTCCAGAACCGCTCCAATGGAAAGGAGCTTCTGAGAGGGAATCAGGTGTGACTTCGGCACATTGATGGTGAACCCCAGCGAATGCAGGAGGTCGGCCGTAGTCTGGAGGTGGGAGACGACAGCCTGGGGCGAGCCCGCCTTTAACAGCCAGTCGTCAAGATAGGGGAAGACTGGAACCCCTGATCTGCGCAGATGAGCTGCGACCACCGCCATCACTTTCGTGAACATCCGAGGGGCGCTGGTAAGGCCAAAGGGGAGCACGGTAAACTAAAAGTGCTTGTGGCCTACCATGATCCGTAGGTAACGCCTGTGGACCGGCAGGACGGGGATGTGAAAATAAGCGTCCTGCAAGTCCAACGCTACCATCCAGTCTCCAGGGTTGAGGGCAGACAAGACCTGAGCCAATGTCAACATTTTGAACTTTTCCTTCCGGAGGAAGCGGTTGACGTTCCTGAGATCCAAGATAGGACGCAGGCCCTTGTCCTTCTTGGGCACCAGAAAGTAGTGGGAATAACAACCACGACCTACTTCTGGGGCAGGAACTCGCTCTATGGCTCCCTTGGCAAAGCGAGCCATCACTTCCTGGCGGAGAAGGGCCAAGTGATCCTCCAACATGCAATGGAATTGAGGTGGCATGGATGGAAGGGTAGTCTTGAAGGGGACCGAAGTAGCCTCTTTGGACTATCTGCAAAACCCACCTGTCCGACATGATGTTGAGCCAGTGGGGGAGGTGATTGCGGATTCTGCCGCCCACTGGCGAATGGTGGGCCTGAAAGGTTGGACTAGGAGGGCTTGGAGGCTGCTGCAGACTGGCCCACCCGCTGGCACCCAGAACCACAACGGTGGGTCCCACGTCCCCGGCCGCGCAGAGGCTGGACAGCTTGCGCAGGCTTGTGGCTCTGGGCGGAACGTGGCAGGGCACCCCTTCCGTAGCCACGAAAGGGGCAAAAAGCAGACTGCGCGGGGCGAGAGGTAGAAGCGAGGCCCAAGGACCTGGCCGTAGCCCTGGAGTCCTTAAAGCGCTCGAGCGCGTTGTCTGCTTTGTCGCCAAACAAGCGACGGCCATCAAAGGGCATGTCCAAAAGTGTAGTTTGGACATCACCCGAAAAGCCAGTGGACCTCAGCTAGGCGTAGCGTCTCAGGGCTACCGATGTTGAAATCGTCCTGCCCAGCGAGTCGGCGGTGTCCAGTCCACATCGTATTGCGAACTTGGGTGCGTCTCTCCCCTCGGCAACTGCACGAGAGAGCATGGCCAGGGCCTCCTCCGGGCACTGTGGCAGCACCTGCGTGACTGAGTCCCACACAGAATGGGAGTAATGGCCCAAGAGACATGCGGTGTTCACCAACCGCAGTCCTAAGCTGGAGGAAGAAAACATTTTCTTCCCAAGATGGTCCAGCTTCTTGGATTCCCTATCAGGTGGAGCAGTAGGGAATGCGCCCTTGGAAGTCGAGGCTTGGACCACCAAGCTCTCGGGGGTAGGGTGTTGGGAGAGGAAAATGGGGTCCCCGGGGCCGGGCGGTGGCGTCGGGCAATCATCCTATCCACAGGGGCCCCTGTGTTGGGCTTGGACCAAGTGCCCAAAAGGATGTCCGTCAGGGCCTCATTGAACGGCAGCAGGAGCTCCGAAGAGGCCGCCGTCGGTTGAAGCACCTCTGTCAGGAGGTTAGTCCTGACTGCCACCGTAGGAAGCTCAAGGTTTAAGGCCTCAGCCGCCCTACGCAACACCACTGAGTATGATGCGCCCTCCTCCGTAGCCACGGTAGGGGGAGAAAGCATGCCAAGGTCTGGAGAGGTGTCCAGACCACTGGTCTCACCCAACTCCTCTCTCCAGTCCGGTTCTTCTAACTGGTCTGCCAGAGGGTCCACAGACCCCTCCCAGTCCTCCTCATCCTCCTCTAGTAGCCACTCAGGGCGATAGGGAACACCAGGGCAGAACAGGGGTACAAAAGTACCGGTCAGCGCCGGTACCGACGTCGGTCCGGCTCCGTGTCTACATCGAGTGGGAGACTGGGGTCGACGTCGGGTGGGGAGACAACCGGCGCCGGAGGGGGCGGAGGTGTCGCCAATGGATTCGGCGCCAGAGGAGGTGTCATTAGGTCGACCAGCTCTGGTCCAGATCCAGGCCTGGATCCCTGGGGGCCCTGCGGCGCCGGAGCCGCCGGCACTGAAGGCCCAGAACCCCCAGCCGTGTCCTCGGGGCCCAAAGGCGCGCCGGCGGAGTCGGGCTGCCCAAAGATGGAGTGGAGGGCTTCATAAAAGCTACGAAGTTGGGCAGGGGTCGCTCCGGCTCCTGGGAAGGGAGGGAGGCGAGGAGCCGACCCAACAGGCGGCGGGGGCGGGCGACTACCTTCCGCATCCTGCGTCGTGTCGGCCGACGGACGGGAAGAACGCGAAGATCGACGGTACTTCTTCGCCTTCTTCTTGTGCTTCGACTTACCCGAAGACGAAGACTTCGACGAGGATTGGTGGTGATGGCTCTGCGACCGGTCCCGCAACCTCCCTCTCCACCGGGACCTCGAGCGGCGCGGAGCCGACTGCCGGGCCTCCAGAAGCTTTCGGGACCGCTCCCACAAGGACTTCGGGGCCATGACCCGGCAGTCGGAGCACGACTTCGGGTCGTGGTCGTGGTCGCGCTCCAGGCACCAGAGGCACACAAGGTGAGGGTCCGTCACCCACATCAGCTTGTGGCAGGAGCCACAACGCTTGAAGCCGGTCCGCCAAGATGACATCCCTGTGCACCAGGAGTCGGACGACTCAAAAAGATGTCGACAAAAAGTCAGAAAAAAAGAGTCAAAAAGTGACTCAAGGTACCGCTCTCTCCGGATCTGCGCTGGCTGGCGCGGAAAAAGAAAGAACTGACGTCAGCATGCAGAGGCGGCGTCTAAGTAGATAAAGCGACGTCATTCTGGCGATCACGACGCCAATGACGAACGCGGAGTGAACCGACGCCACCTACCGACGCGCAGGGGTACTGCTGAAGAAATATTCACTGGATCCAGTCTGACTCCTGGGTGTAATTCTAAGGAGAGGAATCCATAACTAATAGTCTCTTTCAGATTTCTTTTTTATATTCATTAATACTAATAAGGCATGTGACCTGATGCGGTGACAATGTCCTAAACCAGCATTTAATGTAGCCAACTAAAAGGGCTTTAGCCTGATAAGGTTAATAGGCAATCGATTGGACTGAAAAGTGCATTTGGGTAAAAGTAAAAACTGGCAGAAAGTGTAAATCGCATAAGAGAAGGCCACTTGGCCACTACCGCCTAGTCTCCAAACACAAACCCTGCTAAATGTAGTGATTCTTATTGAATGACAATTCTCGTCCACAGAAAAATTTCAAATATGCAGTTTTTTTATTTACTTAAATTAGACCCGCAAACATCATTGTATTGGATTTATTTTGCCACCCACGCACTAGAGCACTACAGTCAGCATGTGTTAAAGCCCCCCCCCCCCCCCAATCCAGCCCTGCCAAGTACCACACATCAGGCGTTAGACTAACGCATTTCAGTGTGGTGGTCCGCTCTGGGCTGGCACTACAATGTAACAAGAAGTTCATAATCACCAGCGGCACAGAATCATTGACATGATGTCACGGAGTGAGTCAGTGTGCAAATGCCCAATGGTGACTGCCACGACACAGCCAGGAGAGGAGACACTCTGTGTCACTCACACACATAGGCGGGCCTGGCCAGCGCCACCAGCGGCGTGAGTGGGCAGCGCAGCAGTACTTTCAACTTTAAGTTTGTCAGCCAGCGCAGCCGAGCCCGCCGCTGTTCGCACCGCACATTGTGCAAAACAAGTCAGACAACATTGCGGCCCGGGCCGACCCGGACTGTGACCACTGTATGCAGCCTGCACTGCAGTGCAGTCTAGCACTGAACAACCTGTGTCAGATTGCCGCAGGCCGGCGCGAGTCGTTGACTCAAGTCCTACAGCAGCCACTGCTGAGCCGGAGCCCATGCAAAGGGAGTCGTCGCAGCAGGCTGGCCCGTGATAGCGCTGCTCTCAGACAGTAAGTGTACCACTTGACAAGTCCCTTCAAATCCTCAGTTCTGGGGTTGTGTTAATGTGGAGGCAGATAGTTACAGTCAGAGGTCTGGGTTGTGTTAAGGAGGTAGCGCATGTGAGAAGGTGGCTTGGTATATGCTGTCCACTAGTTAAAGTGGGCACCCTGTACCAATCCACACGACCCTTATGATGTATGAGGTCAAAGATAACCTTTATGAAAGCTATTCTAGTGGTAGCTATGGAGAGCAGCCTTCAGGCTTAATCTTGAAGGAATGTAAAGCAGCTTGTTTTACCAGAATATCACCTACTGAATGACTAAATGAAGGAGAACCACACAGTAGTTATATAAAAATATGTATTTATTAATATAACACTCTCTACTATCCTCTACACGAGGATAGAACACAAAGCACACAATACTGGATCAATAGAACAGTTGTAAGTAGCACAATACACAGCGGGCTCCAGGGGGAGACCGAACCATATACTAAAATAGTGGTATAACAATCACAACTTGACTAGACACAGTGCCTAGTGCACGTAGAATCGCTGGGACCCCAAGGAACCACCCAAGGTGATGACACAGGAGACCCACGGAGGACGGCTGCAGTGAGGAAACACGACCGCGTGTTCCGTACAACTCTATGGGAAAGTCGCGGTTGCAAAGTTAAAGTTTAAGGACCCTTCTGGGAGGACTTCGAGACAACCCTTCGGAACTTAAGAGTTTAAAGAGCCACCCCACCCGTGGATACCATGGTATCAGAGTTACCTATCCCAGGGGAGCCGGGTGCATAGGTCAGAAGTGGCGTCGGAAACTCTCGTCGTTCTCTATGGAAGGAAAGAAAGAAGTACTGCCGCCGTGAAGGTGAAAAGGGTCCGGTGGAATCCAAGCCTGGATTCTGAATGGAAGGAACCTGAAAGCAGAGGGGACAGAGTCTGGGTCACTTCAGAGTGATCAGGGGCTCGGGAGACGAATGCCCACCGATGTCGGGTGCTTCAGTGCGAAGAAGGGATGCTTGACTCTGCAGCCACGAGGACCAGGAGACGTCGAGGACGACCAGGAGCTGGAGGTGAGCTGTCCCACGAAGGATGTCGAGTGCTGAGGGGTCGGTGTCCGGCGGGAGCACCAACAAGCCTTGGCAACAGCAACCCACGCAGGAAGGACAAGCAGGTTACGGTGTGGACCAGCAAGGTCCAGGGGACTCTCCAAGCAATGGAGAGTCAGGGCACGTCTGGAGCAACCAGGAAAGCCCAAGAACAATTACGATGACCCTCAGGGGGACCCACAGGGGGACCTCGAGCAAGATTCCAAGGCACCAGCCCACGGAGCACACGGTGCGAGGAGGCCGGAGTTCTTTGGTGCAAATACTGCTCAGGGTCAGGACTACACGGAGTCCAATGCACAAGCTCGGGAATCGCCAACAAGCATATGCACTTGCAAATGGACGCGGTGCACAGGGGTTCAGGTTACGCAGCCCCCACGAGGGATACTGGCCTCAAACTCGGTGAGAGGGCAGGTCGACCTCAAGGACCTTCAGGAATCCACCTCCTGTGTTGCTGAAATCTTCGGAGTCCGCAGGAGCTCAGGAGCAGCTACCGGTCAGTTGCGCATTAGGTGCCTGTGAAGCAGGGGAGTGACTCCTTCACTCCAAGGGAGATTCTTCTGTTGTCTTAAGTGCCCCACAGGTCCTGCATGGAGCCTGTATGGAGTCACGGCACAAACTAAGCTTTGGACGGAAAGGGGAACGAAGTCCAGCCCAGTCGAGGTCCAGCGAAGTCCAGGTGTCCAGACGGTCGAAGGTTAGTGGTTTCTTCTTTGTAGAATCTTGTCCACGTAAAATCCAATGTCCTGTAGCCAGGTAACCCATTTTATACCCACGAGAGAGGGTTGGACAGATTCAGGGGACCCTCCTAGGGGAGGGGCAGGACAGAGGGGTGGCTACACCCATGTCCTTTGTACAGTTTCGCGCCAGAGCAGGAGCCAACGGCTCCCAGAACTGGTTTGAGCTGGACTATGCACAGGGACACCAAATGTGCCCCCAGTGCAGACTTTCAGGCACTCTCAGAGTGCACCCACCCAGCCCCAATACACTAAACCCTGGCTGGGAGGTGGTCACACCTCCCTGTGACAGGATGCCTATTGTGCTGCCTTCCTCTGCTCGAGCTTGGCTCAGCAGCAGGAGGGCAGAAATGTGTCTCTGGCTGGCAGCATCCATTTTGTGCTGACCGGGTCGAGAAGGCTGGTACCGGGTAGACCGGTGACCCCACAAAGCTCGCTTCTGAAGGGTGGAATCATACCTCCACACCAGTTACTGGTGTGGAGGTATGATTCCAAGGTGTTTGATACCAAATACGATATGTTTCTATGCAGCCGTTTTCGAGATAGCATTTACCGCGAGGTTATAATGCACCTCTACCTATATGTCCGGCTGAGTCACAGACAACCCGGGAGAATGGTCTCCGAAGGCTGCAAAGGGGCTCTGCTCATGCAGGGGCACCCTCTCACTAAAAGCCCAGCACCCTGTCTTCAGGATTGATAAGGCCTGCTATAGGGGTGACTTATAAGTTTTAAGTGTAGTGACCTATGGATATAGTGAACCTATATCTAAAGTAAGTGGTGCAAGCACCATCTTACACAGGCTGCTGTAGATGACCTAGAGTTCCATTTTGCATGGCCTCTCATGGGTGGCATTATACATGCTTCAGCCCATGGGAGGCCTCTGGGGTACCTATGCCCTGGGTACATGGGTACCATATACTAGGGACTTATAAGGGTACCCCAGTATCCAATCTGGAGTGTACCAAACTACATGTATGCCAATTTAAGGGAGAAAGCAGATAGACTGGGGTCCTGATTAGCAGGATCCCAGTCAGACGAGTCAAAAACCAGCAAAACACCAGGCAAAAAGTGGAGGTAAACATGCAGTCAGATTCTACCTTCCTACAGCGCATTACAGCTGAGAGTTGTTCTGAGATACAGTGATGAAATGAGGCACTTAGCCGGGGTTAAGAGAAAGTGTCACTCATAGTGGTTGTCAGTCATAATTACACTGAAATTATAAAAATGTGACACCTAAGCAATCTGAAGCCTTGGCAGCTATGCCCATCTACTTGGCCCCAATACTCTTACCAGTAGCTGCATTGTAGTTCTGGAACACTCTCAGGCCTGGTCGGGTAAGACTCCCTCTTCTCAGGTGCTTATGTAAGCTTGCCCATATATCAGCAGCGCACTTACGGCTGTTTTGACCAACGGAGCGTGAAAAGCCTCTGCTGCAGTCAGTTCCGTTTCACCATCAGGCATTGAAATGCTTGAGCAGGTGCTGTGGTGTGGTCAGGCAGGTCAACCGGACAGTCACTCTGGCACTGCTTTTCAGTCGGTCTGATCCGTCGGTCTACACTCGGAAGCCTCAGTCCCAAGGTTCTGTATCTCTGCACACAAGCCAGACTCCTGCAAACCCTTTGGAGTTGGGCGTATCTCACAACGAACGCTTGTATTTACTTTTGACATCAATCAGTGCTCAAAGGAGGCCGCCGGGTCAGTGTGAGCAGGCCACGTAATAGTACTCGTGGCTCACCCTTCTGCATCATAACTTAGAAGGCCTTCAACTGGAAGGCTCCTCAGAGGGTGGCACTGTCTGACAGCTAAGTGAAAAGAGCAGAGCCACCCACCACAAGGCAGGGAAAAAGGGGATAACCCGCTTAGCTTCCTCTTCATCTGGTTTGCTTGCCCTTAGGGGTTGATAAGTAACCCTTAACAGTGCCCTCAGCAAAGCCTTGTCAGGCCAAAGAGATCACAGACAAGGGAACATCAGACAACTTAGCCTATTGAGAGATAAGCTGCTTTTTCTCACACCATGCCCAGTGGCCCGCATAAATGGACTTAGTGGAAAGGTGCTGGATTGCCCGAATGACTTCCACAACTTCTGACAGAAGTTGGTTTCCATTCAAGCTCTACGTATGGAAATGTAGATTGGAAGAGGTTCAATTTGGAGCACTCTGCTCTTCTGCTTGGGCAGCAGGTCCTCCCAAAGACAAATTGGAAGACAGATGCTCTGAGTCAACAGCTTTTAGTACCACACTCACCAAGGCCAATCTGGGCCAAACCAGCATTCAATCCTGCTTGTCTTTCTTTAGGACCCGTGGGATCAGAGGCAGAGGTGGGAACATGTTCAGGAGGTTGAAAGCAGAATGCATCTCCTCGAGATTGATGAGGAGGAATCTCTAAAGTGCAGAAGGCTGTACAGTGAGTGTTTTTGGAGGTGGTGAAAAATTCTACCAAGGAAACTCTCCACCAGGCAAAGAAATCCCAAAGATGCCTGCTGAGTTTTTCTGCCCTGATGTTGAGTAGTCCCACCGGGAGACAGACTGACAGGTAGATCCTATGATGGTCCAGCCAGCGGCATTGCCTCAAAGTCTCCAGTTAGAGGACAAGAGATCTCATTCTGTCCTGCTTTCTACAGTACGATATGGTGGTTATGAGGTTCATTAATACCTGGAACAACCTTCCCTTGGGGTAAGACAAAATGGCGTGTAACTCTAAAGAACAAGTTATTTACCTTCAGTAATGCTCTTTCTGGTGGATACTCTAACTGCATATTCCTCACTTTCAGAATATCCCCAGGTGCAGACTGGATCTGGAAATTTTCTCAGCAATGCTCCCACGCCACATAAAAGCGCCACCCATGTGCACCAGTTTCTTGCAGGATTCTTTAGGCGCCCTTGGACGGAGAGGACAAACCTATTGTCAGTGCCTGTGTGCTGATCTCTTACTAGCAACCTTTTTCGATGGTAAAAATATACCACAACACAACGGGGCGGTGGAATGGCAGTGAGGATTCTGCGGTTAGATAGACCATCAACCAGAAGGAACCTCACTAAAAGAAAGTAAGTTGTATTTTTGATGGATACTTGTAACCGCAGATTCCTCCTTTTAGATACCAAAGCGGTAAATCCCAAAGGTAAAGGATCTGTGGAGTGGGCACAGGCCAAGAAGGTTTGCAGGACCAAATAGGCAAAATGTTCTTCCCATCAAACCAGACTGTCAAAGCAGTAGTGCTTCTGGAACATGTGCATTCAGGCATGTACGTCTGACAGATGTCCCTTACCAACGCAGTGAGCAGCTTGAGCCGTAGTGAAATGGGCTCCCAGTTCCTCAGGAGGCTGTTTTTTGGCCGGTGCACAGCAGATCTTAATGCACCTAAGCAGAGTACTTTTCTTCACTGCTTTGCCTTTCTTTGCCCCAGAAAACCCCACAAAAAACCTGCTTAGCCGCACGTTGGACTTTAATGCTATCTGTGTAGAATCTAAAAACTCTTTTGGGCTCCGGCTGATGGAGTCTCTCCTCCTCTTTCAAGGGATGAGCAAGGGCAAAGAATGCTATGGAGAATAATGGATGATGGATTGCCTACCTGAAAAGGAGTCATAACAGAAGGCTGCCCAGGATCCCCAGCACCAGTTTGTCCGGGAAAAAGGTGGTGGAGGGTGATTGTACTAGAAGAGTTTGGAGTTCACTGATGCAATGAGCTGAAGTGATTGCAATAATGAAGACAGTTTGGGAGTCAGAAGACACAACGAGTAGCTGTGCATCAGCTTGAAGGGGGTGCACATGAAGAGTGTCACAACCAAGTTAAGTTCCCACTGTGGCATCATAAACGGTTTGGGAGGAAACGTGTGTCAAACCTGCAATAAACTTCATCGCAACGGGTGATTTAAACAAGGACAGTTGGTCAGGCAAACACATAACAGGCAAAAGGTCAGACAAATATTTAGTGCCCAAATGCAAGACATGCTGGGTTAAAGACAAAACAAACAATAAAACATCAGACAGGTTGGCCTGTAAGGAATCTTTATTGCGGACTCCACACCAGGCCACAAATTGGTCCCATTGCCTGGCATAAATGGACTTTGTAGAGGAACACCCGGCAGCAGGGATAACATCCATAACCTCAAACTGCCACTGCTCAATCTCCATTCAAGGAGGTGTAGATTGCGCAGGTTCGGGTGCAGAAGCCTGCCCTGCTGCGGTGATAGAAGATCCTCCTGAAGCGGGATCCTGATTGGACGACAGACGCTCAAGCGCAGAAGTTCTGGATACCACCCTCTCCTGGCAAAATCCAGAACCACTAGAAGGACTTGGACCTGGTCGTTCCTGATCTCCTTCAGAACTCGGTGCAGGAGAGGTAGAGGCAGAAAGGCATGTAGGTGTCCTGGGCACTACTCTACACAGAACGCTTCTTAGAAGGAGATTTCTTGGGAATTTCATAGCGCAACAGTTTTGACACTGCATGTTCTTGACCATGGCAAAAAGATCCAGCAAGGGTTCTTTCCACTGTTGTAAAATATCCTCAGTGGCGGCTCCTCCGCTAAGGCGGAGGAGCGTCGCCCCACTGCTCGTTTGAGCAGTGCAAAAGAAAATGATAATAACAAGCAGTTATTATCATTTTATTTTTCTTTAGACTCCAGCTAGGTCGGGCGGGGCTGGGCTCCCCGCATCAGAGGGAGCAGGAGTGGTTTGCCCACTCCTAAGTGCGCAATGACACTTTGACCGACCCTCTAGGGCCGGCCAAACCGTCATGCGCACTTGCCATGTTCTCCATTGGAGAACATGCCCAGCTCCCCCAGGCACTGCCTGAGCATCCAAACAGGATGCTCAGACCAATCACGACGCTGCTCCTGCAGCATCGTGATTGGCTGGCAGAATCCGGAAGCC
Organism: Calotriton arnoldi; assembly: GCA_963921515.1. Classification (NCBI taxonomy): domain Eukaryota; kingdom Metazoa; phylum Chordata; class Amphibia; order Caudata; family Salamandridae; genus Calotriton; species Calotriton arnoldi. Next base: position 924,604 of record CAWUFW010002539.1, read on the forward strand.
TTGATGCTTCCAGGGCTGCAGAAAAGCGAGGAGGAGGAGAGGCATGCTGCGGCGTCTGAGAAGGTACGTTTTTTTTCTTTGAATCCCCCACAACCACCCTCACCATCCCTGTTCAGAGGCAGCCGCTACTGGATATCCTGTTGCTACCTTGGGTGTGCAACCATCATTCATAATCCGCCAGGAGTCGCTGGTTGAGCTCATCCATTTGCTGTTTAAAGATCCCTGATGCTTCAGCTAACTCCAGAGGTGTAGAACCTCTTGGCACACGACCCAGGACCCCACTCCACCCTGCTGGTTGCACTACCACATGGAGTGGATGTTTTCCATGAAACCAGACTCCCCTTGGTAGATGGTAGGAAGACCTTCAACACCTAACAAATGACCCGCAACTTCAACATATTGATGTGGACACAGGTTTCCGATGGGGACCAGAGTCCTCTATTCCCCACCATTCCCAGAAGGCCTCCCCAACCCAGCAATGATGCATCTTTTACCACCCCCAAGGAGAGAAGGTGCAGTGCTGAATATAATTGTTTGAGGACATCTTTTAGCTATTAGTTGTTTGACTCAAGGCACTTTCCTGCTTATCAGTGTAAGTTAAGAATTACACTCTGCACTTTATATTCCATTTAGGCGTCTGGACTGACAGACTGCTCAGCAACCTATTCTGACATTTTTCCTCTTGTAAGGTGGGACACAGGGAGCAACCTTCTTCAGGAACGGTCTAGTGGTTAGAAGGAGGTGATGTGTAGGCAACTGAGGTAGGATATAAACGGCCCGCTGCATGTTTGTGCAGTAGGCACGCCAAAGACGACCCTGTCTGCACCTGTTGTGCACTGACCATTCACACCACCAGCTACACTGCCCGGTAACAAAGCGGTAGAACTATTGCACCAGGGGTAAGTTGTCCATCACACCAGCATTACTACCTGGAGAAATTAAATTAAATCAGACAAGAACTGGAAAAGGTAGGGGCACTTTTAAGCACTGGCTTACCTAGCATTATTGTTGTGGAGACGTTTACTCTCCCTGAGATATTGGTACACTCAGGCCAACCAGTCAACAATACTCAGAGAGAAAATACTCATGAAATAACTGTTGGCTTAAGTGCTGCCAATTGTTTGAAATATGCATTGATTAATGTGAGCTCCTTAGTCAAATATGCAGCTGAAGTCTCAAACTTAATTACTCAAAACAAGTTAGAAGTGTATTTTATTATGGAGGCTTGGACATCAGATTCTTCCACACCAAACCTAGTCGTAGCTTGTCCACCTAGTTTTAAAATCAGGCACCACCCTCACCCAAATGTGAAAGGCTGTGGCTTCACTATCATATTTGAACAATGGTTTTAATATTCCAATATCATCTATAATTGTTTCTCTTTCGACAACGATTGGGGGGTGTTCTGTGTTACTGACTCTTAGGTTCCTGCCATATGTTTGGCGATCTTTTAGCGGATTTCTTATCCTCATTAATCCTCAGTCATTCAAGATTTTTTTATATGGGGGATTTCAATATTTGGGCTGATGCACCCAATAACTGCCTCCATTTCTGACTCTTTTGAAGCGCTGAATATTTGTCAGCAAGTCAAGGAGTCCACATATCAAGCTGGGCACTGCTTCGGTCTCATTTTTGCATGTCCTAGATCTAATCAACTGTGTCCAAATATTGCCTTTGGTCTGCTCAGATCATCTTTTAATTCAATTTTATGTTGTTTTGTTCTACACCAATAATGGTGGCCCAGATAAAAGTCTTAAGCATCAGTGTGCAAAATGTCCTGCCACTAAATTCACTGTTTCAACATTAGATTCTATAGTTCATTCACAGTAGGTCTACAAGGATATCAGCAGTTATAGATCAGGGCTTTTCAAAGACATTCACTAATCAACATAGACGTCAACCTTCCATGCCCTGGTATAATTTTTTACTGAAAGAGGCTAAGCTCAACTGAAAAAACATATAGCATGCCAACTGTAAACTGAAGGACTAGATATCCCTTATGGATGCATTCTGATCCTATAAAAACTAGTCCTGGTGGTAAAGGCCGATTACTATGCAAAGAGAATCCTTAGCACACAAAATGCTTCCAAAGATGTTTTTCACATAGTAAACTTCCTAACATCTCCCTCCTGCCTTTCCCAGTTTATTGATCATTCACTACAGGTTGCCCAACTCGAGGCCCTTGCAGATACTTGGGGCCAAAAGGTATGCCAGAGTAGCCAGAAGCATGCCAACAAGACACAAAATAACCTCCCTAAAGGCCTCTATTTGCTGCAACGTTACAAGTGGACCAAGAAAGGTGGGGTACATGGACCAGACTAAGAATCGGGTCCTCATGAGATCGGGAGCGAGACCATGCAGCATGTTGATGCTATCAGCGCCTTCTCTGGAGATCAAGAGTAGCGGGAAGGAGCCAATTCCCACTTAGACTTTTTGTGCTTCTTCTTCGAGTTACCCAAAGACTTCAAGATGAAGCTCTACCATAAAAATGACTTCGGGAACAGGAATGGAACCTTGCTCTCGAATTTGACCGGAAATAGCGTGGAGTCTTGCAGTGTTTTGTTATGTACAGCTTTGTGATCTCGTATGGCCTTTAGGTTGATCTGCGCTCAGTAATCGCAGATTTGGAGTCGTGTTCTAACCCCACACAACAGAGGCACACCTTGTGGGGATTTGTCACAGACATCTGTTTGCAACAGTCCCTGCAAGGATTACACCCTTACACGCTTGAAAAAAATATAAGAAATTGTTTAGGAAAAAATCTCAGAGACAAAAGGAATAGAGCTCCGTATCAGCATCTGAAAGCGATGAAAGAAAAGGAACAATGTCTGCGTGCATGGGTGGCACTTATATGCAGCACGGAGTCGATGAGGAGCCGCACTGAACTACCTACTTACGTGCAGGACTACTGCTTTAGAATGTTTCTGCATCCAGTCTGACGCCTGGAGAATATTCACAAGGTGAGGAAACTACAGTTAAAAATGTTCATCAGAAAAAAGTTTTGGTAATTCGCCTAATGAAAAAGGCCACAGTCAACCCCAGCTGTTTAAGTAACTATCGTCCAATATCATCGCTGCCTTTTCAAGTGAAAATATTTAAAAAGTTGACCAACAAATGCCTCTTTCACTACCTGGAGGAACACAACACTTTGGCCATTGCCCAGTTTCGGTTTCAGGTCTTTTTTTGCACTGAAATTGCCCTGATCTCTATAGTTGGTGACCTGCAAGCTTAAGTGAACAAGAGTTTGTCCTCGGCCCTTGTGTTACTTGACTTGTCAGTCGCTTTTAATAGGGTCTCACATAAAAAACTATTTTTCAGTTTATCTGAGGCTAGAGTAAGAGGCCAGGCTTTAGAGTGGCTGGGATCATACCTGCAAAATCGTGCTCCCACAGTGTATCTGACCCGTTTCTGTACCGAATGTAAGCCTCTGAATGAGGAAGTCCCCAAGGGCTCATCTCTTGGCCCAACTCCTTTTAACATGTATGTCCACTTCCTGGCCATGCTGATCTGTCCCTTTGGATACAGATTTATGAGCTTTGTGGATGACATGCAAATCTTAATAACATCTGATGATTCTGTTTCTCAAACACTGACAAACTTTCATGAATGTAAGATGTCAGTTTCTAATCGGCTGGAGGTTAATTCACTGAAATTCAGCTAAGGCAAGACAGAAATATAATGTACCTGCTCGGCAGGCTTTAAACATTTTCTCCACTGATTTTTGACCACAACACCCTCTCCTTCTCCAGTGGAAAGGTTTCTCAATTTGGGACTCCAGACTGATGCTGATCTCTCTTTAAACAGTCAAACAAACCATCTATCATTGGTTTTTTCTAAACCAGATGAGGATTTTGTGTGAAATCCTGCAAGCTTTGCCACCCCAAAAACTGGTGGTGCAGGCCCTATTTCTGGGTCTACTGGATTACTGCAACTACCTCTTCCTGGGTGCAGGATTGGGTCTGTTGTCCCAATTACAATGTATCCAAAAAGCAGCAGCAAGGCTTGCCTTCGATGGCCACATAATTCTTTGTCAACAAAAGGAGGGACGCAAAGGGCTTGATAAAGGTCCAACGTATATGCCCTAAATTAAGCCAAGAGACAAAAAGGTACGGAGTTCCTCAGGTGGGTTATTGCTCACCTTGTGTGTACTCTAGGTAGTGAGGAGGTGGGGAATTCCTCCTGTCGGAACTAGGACCCTCACACACCCAGCAAGCTAGGTGTCATGCTTCATCATATGGGTCTGCTCCTCGTCGGGCCAGCGCTGCAATGCTCGACGGGCACCCATAAAGGGGCTCTTTATCGGAGTTCTTTTGTTCCTCGCTGTATTGATGCCATGGGTGTGAGGGGCCTAGGTACGTGTAGATGTGAAATGTGAATGTAAAACAGGTAAAGGATGCCTTTATGATAAATTTTATTCCGTTAGGGTCCCAACCTGATTAAAAGAGATGAAGGGAGGCGAATGTTTTGTTATAATGTGACAAACTTATCGCTCAAACCCTAGATGGTCAACATGTTTCTCGCCTCAATAAGTCACGGAAGTGATCAGCTGGCGATTCTTCAGGACCGAGTGAATAAAAAACTATCTACAGTGAGTGGTAAGGTGCAACGCTACCTACCAAATGCTCTACCCGTGGGTCATTACCCCGGGAAAAGGCAGTCAACCTCTTCCAGGTATCTAATTCTGCCTCGTCAGTTATCAGCGAAGTATGAGGACACTCAATGTAGTGTCTCTGTTCCCACTCGGAGCCACGTGGCTGACCTACCCGCTCCGCTGCATCCATATGATGAAGCATGACACCTAGCTTGCTGGGTGTGTGAGGGTCCTAGTTCCGACAGGAGGAATTCCCCACCTCCTCACTACCTAGAGTACACACAAGGTGAGCAATAACCCACCTGAGGAACTCCGTACCTTTTTGTCTCTTCACATAATTCTTTGGCCACGTCAGATTATCTGGCAATGCATTTGCTGCAGGTATCCAAACGGATTATGTTTAAAACGTTCTGCCATGTATTTCGAGCTTTACATCAATTCAGCCTGCTTTATTTGCCGTAACATTTTCCAAATATGTTCCCTAGCGGAAGCTCAAACCTCCTTCTGCCAATTTCATGACAGAGTCCGCTACTCTAGAATTGGCAGCCATACGTTCTCATTGAGGGCAGCGGCACTCTGGAACCAACTGCCCGACCATTTGAGATTATGCAACCAATTTTTGCTTTCCAGGAAAGGTTTGAAAACCTGACTTTATTGAAAGTAGAAAAATGTAGCTTTTACTGTGATTATAGAAGGTTCTCTTAGCGCCAGGACACCTTCGAAATAACAGAGCGCTTTATCAATGTATAAAAAAAAAAATGTAGGAAAGAAAATGAGTATAATGACCTAGGAAACAACCAGCATTCAAAGGCCAAAATGCCAGGCTAGTTGATGAAAAGACTGCTTTGTCCAAAACATCTATTCTTTTCGAGTCTTCATCTGCCGGGTAGTAGAGAAAGAGTTTGGATTTACTTTGTTCTTGGAAGCCTGAATAATAAGGTTTTCAGGAGTAGGATATTGAGCCAAGAATGTCAAATCACCTGGGCTGTAACGTCTCCAGAGTCGAAGGTTCAGGATGCACGATTTCGGCCAGGCGGTTAGTATTTATCTCCACCATGGGCAGTTGCACGTCTAGTACCTCTTCACCCCTAGAACCACCACCGCATAAGAAGCACTATCTTCTGTTAGTGAACCCAAGGGTGAATTCAGTTTTGTCTCTGGTGAGGCCACTGGGGCTTTAAAGATGAAGATTTAAGCCAGCATCAGAATAATGAAGAGGGAGCAAATGGTCTGCCTCCTCATTATTGTCTTCCTTATGGGGAACATGTGCAAGGCCTTGAAGAGCATCAGAATCTGATCCAGAAGAGGCTTTCATGTAAGGCGACAGAAGGAGTCTTTCTCAAATTGAGGTTGGGATATACTGACAATGTAGTACGGCTTCCCTAGCCAGAGCCAACTCAGTGTCCGAACACGGAGTCAATATGGGATCCGGTACTACACTTCTGAAGATCAGGCATACTCTTTCTAATGAGTCACAGTACAGCCCCAGAGGCAGAGCAGGCTGACTTTGTCCTGGATCAGAGGACGTCGGTGGAGAACACACCAGCACAATCCCAACTGGAGGTTCACTAAATGGATAGGAAACCACCTTAAAGAGCTGCAGCATGGACTTTTTAAAGGCTGTGATTTGCTATAGAGTTGATGATGGCCTGAGAAACTATATGCCTCACTCCGGCTCCAGAAGTGGCATGGGATCCAAGCCGGATGTCTAAGTGAGAGTCAGCCCTTTTCAGCAGTAACCATGAGACCTCTCCTTTCAACATTCTGAACTCAAAGAGCTTCACTAGAGACTTCTTGAGCTTTTTCTTGAACGTGTCCCTTGACTTGTTTGGACTTACATGAAGAGTGTGAACAGGACAGAGAGTGGCCGCAGCTCTTGTGCTCGATGACATTGTTTGATTTCCCACCTCCTGATGGCTTTTTTATACATCAGGGAACATTTGTCGCTGGAACTGGAGTTATATTTGGTGGTGAGGTACCAAAGACAGACGTAGTGCAGGTCTGTGACTTACTTCTGTTTGCAACATGTGTGGCTTGGTTTACACTCTGCCATTTTGGGGGGATGGGTTTACATCCTTGCACACTGCCCAAAAAACATTTTTGGGAACAAACTTTGATAAAATAACTGAAATCGTTAAGAGTGGAGCTCCTGATCCTTGTTTTCGGGTGTGGAAATAGAGAAACTGACTTCGGCGTGCAGTGCCGATGCTGGTATGCAGCTCCGTGTCGTCATGTCTGGAGGCGGGACTGAGTCACAAAGGTAGCTGAAGGTGCTACCTACCAATGCATATGAGGTATTGCAAGAGTTTCTGAATCCAGTCTGGAGCATGAGCAAATTCATAAACTGAAGGCGATGAAGTTAGAATTATCTATCTGAACTCCACCCATCTTTGGATCCAAAAGTAAAGGGCATAAAATTCCATGCCCCTTTCTACCTAAGGGACCCTTGCCAACAGGGTAAGGACCTCTGCCTTCAGAATCCAGTATGCCAGAGTGCACGCCCTGCCAGAAGGAGGGAGATTCAGACGTGGGGTAAGGTGGGGGGACAATTACGAAAGTTAAGCTGTAGCCCTCTTGTGAACAACTGGATAACGTAATGATCCGTGATGATCGTCTCCCAATTGGTGGAAAAGTGCCTTTCCCGTACCAGAAGATGGTGAGGTAATGGGGGAGGGAGGAGTCAAAGAGGTTTTGGGACCGCAGAGGACAAAAAATTTGATCTGCTGTTGCTGCTATTTATGGCAACCCTTAGATCTAACTATGTTCAAAAGGAGCGGTGCATTTGTTGAGGCATCTGGATCAGTTGAAAGGGTTGTCTTTGCCGGAACTGCTGACCTCTGGAAGAGCCCTGTAATTTTCAGTAATGCTGGCACAAATGCCTTGAAGTATTCCAAGAAGAATTCTACTTTCTAATGGGAATGCTGCTCATCGAACTGCATGTCCATCAGTGTGGCCTGGATATCTCTCGAAAAGTCAGTAAAATGCACCCAAGCATTCGGTATCAGCTTTGAGGATGAAGCCTGCATCACCAGACTCTCTGACAGGATTAGAGGCCAGAGATTTTGGATTAGTTTACTGGAATATCTGCACCTGAGCCAAGAGGCTCTCTTGCTGCAGGACCCATTGTTGACTGAGGCACCACTGGAGGGTCTTCACCCACCAGCTTGCATGCCAAACAAGCAGGATGCATGAGGCCAATCTGGCATAACATTTGTAGGACTAGGAGATCTGTCTGACTCAGAAACCTTGTAATCATCTCCCAAATGAAAAAGTAATTTACCGGCGGTAACAAGCTTTCTGGTGGGTACTCTATCTACCTGCAGATTCCTCAACTGTAGAATTGTCCCAGGCCTCAAACTGGATCAGTAAACTTCAAATTCTCAAGTCACCGGTAAGGACGCTGGCTCCGTATCGATGCCAGAAGTAACGCCAAATGATGTTGCCGAAGCCGTATGGTGCCTAACCCAGCGCAACAACTTAAGTTTCCTTTCATTTTTTCCAAGCCTTTGAGGCGAGCGGATGGACTGGCATCAACATTAATTAGTGAATTACCAAACTTGTATTGGGACCTTACTAACTTACCCTGTAATATATCCATTAAACAGGAAGGCGAGCGGGAACGATGAGAAATCTGCAGGTAGATAGAGCATCCACCAGAGAGACTGTTACAGCAGGTAAGTAACTTTTTCTTCTGATGGATACTTCTATCAGATTCTTCAACTGTAGAATAGGTTCCAAAGCATAACTCTTCCCAGTAAGAGGGTTGATAGATGGTTAAATGAAGACGTTCTGCAGAATCTATCTGAGTAAATGGCCATACCTAGGCACTTCAGAATCCAGGCAGTAATGCTTAGTGAAGGTGTGTAGGGATGCCCACTCAGTTGCCTTGCAGAGTTCTGCAACAGAAACACCTCTTGTGAGGGCAGAGGTTGGAATTTGGCCCTGGTGGAATGAGCCCTGATCCCTTCTGGTGGCTCTTTCCTAGCCAAAGCATAGCCGGTTTTGATGCAGAGGATCATCCATTGGAACAGCATCCACTTCTAAACTGCTTTGCCTTTCTTAGTACCGCAGTGCCCAATGAAGAGCTGGTCATCCAGACGTAGTTCGGTAAAGGTAGAAGTTGACCACCTGCCGATGGTCCAACCTATAAAGCTGCTCCTCTCCCTCGCTAGGGTGGGATGGGATAGAGGGTCGGTAGTATGATGGACTGCCCTAAGTGAAAGGGAGTCACCACTTTATGGAACAATACGGTTCATTAACCTGCAGAGTCAAAATACAAACTACAACCATTGGCCGGCAGCTACACAGTGATCAGTATAAACAGCATAGGCCTACAACACGGAGGCGGCAGCGTTGAGCAGGTAGATTTATCAAATATAACAAAACAGCATAGAAACCAAGACCCACCCCCTGATCCTCCGCACAAACTGGACCATAAAAAGCAAAGTAACAGGTTTTGTTGTTGTTTTTTTTAAAGAGTTTTATATAGCGCGAACTAGACCCAAGACATTGGGTATCAGAGTGCTTTACATGAGCACCAGTTTCGTTACAGAAGGACACATTCATTTTTTATTTTTTTTGTTAGGCACGGGGAGATTAAGTGATTTGCCCAGAATCACAGGATGTTGAGCGTCATTGCCGAGACTCGAACCCAGTTCCCCAGCTTCGAGGTCGACCACTTTAGCCGTAAGGCTACATCCTCTCCTCTACAGTTGAACCTGTATGGCAAGCGACAGTATAAATGCACCCAGTGGAGAAGTGTGGCTCAATGGTTAGAGCGGCAGACCCTGATGCAGAGATGTGGCCCGGGACCAGGGTTCAATTCCCGCCTCGGCGGGTCTTGGGCTCAATTTCCTCGGACCTGATAATTCTCGCCTCGGTGCCTATTCTAATCATGGGTCCCACTCTGCAACTCTGGGCAATAGCTTGCTTAATCTCCACAACGGCCCCAACAGCGCTGGGATGCCTGGCTTCACCCTGGGGGTGCCCAGGAGTGGACATTTCACAGGGAAAAGCCAGGAAGGGTTCCACAGCGGTATGCGTACAGCGCCAGGACACCCCTTTGGGGGTATAAGTGCGCTTTACAAGTACAAATTTCATTTCATTTCATTTTCATTTCATTTCACCAACTAAGGGTTAGTCGGGACTTGTTACCTCTGAGGGGATCAGTCTAAGCAACCTCAAGTAAGTCGGACATGTCAGGTCCTGAAACTCAGAGGAAGGATCGCAATTAAGGGGGCCCATCTATCCGGGAAAGATGCTACTTGGGGATCAGTGGGCATTGACAGCCTTTCCATACCTAGAATAAACCATAATTTATGTAACCAGGAAACGTGTTTTGGTACCCTATCAGTTCCCCATAATGACAGAATAGCCTGCCGTGCTGCTCCCAGCGCCAGAGCCATCTGCTGGCCACGAAGAGAAGGTTAAGGGGTTTGGGAGACCCAAAATGGTGTACGGGGGAAATCGGGGGATAGAGGTATTGAAAGCCTTATTAACGTCATTGAGCACCTGGTCCCAAAATCGGATGAGCTTTGGGCAGTGCCACAGGAGATGCAGCAGTGTTCCTGTGTGGCCACAGCCATGCCAACAGTCTTTAGAATGCTCCGGATTCCATGTGTCGAGACAGGCGGGTGTGAGGTACCAATAGGAGACGATCTTATAGATTATCTCTGCACTAGCCATGTTGCTGGCCGTGTGATGGGTCCTATATAAAAGGTCTGCCCATTCTTTGGAAGTGAAATCCCGCGCAAATCTGCCTCCCATTGAAGTTGCCCTTTTGACTTCCCCAGACTGGTTGCCTTTGTAAGAAGGGTAAAGTGTTCGGAGATAAGGTGGGAGTCGTCTAATTTGAGTTGCAGCCATTTTCAAACGGAGTCAAGGGACGTGAGGCACCAAGTCTGCAACCCAGCAAAGTCACATAATGTTGCAGCTGCATATAAGAAAGATAGTCTGTGGGAAGGAGGGCTTAGTCTGTCTTCAGTTACTCAAATGGGATGAACCCGTCGCGATCAAACAGAGAGCCCACATGTCTAAACCCCCCATCCAGCCTCTGCCTAAAAACTGTTGGGTCCAGCCCCAGGGGGGAAGTCTGGGTTGTTAGTGATTGGCGTCATGGGAGAGGGAAACATTGTTAATCCAAGTCTCACAGCCACCGAGTCCCAAACCTTCAGCGTTGAGCTTGTTACCGGTGATGAGTACAGACTCCAAGCTCTATGCTTGCACGGGAGCCAGGCTTGTCTCCAAATATTGGAGCTGCCACTGTCTGGTCCATAAAGGCGCATCCATTCGACTAAGAAGCGTAGTTGGGCGGCTTGATAATAGCGAAGCAAAGATGGAAGACCCAAGCCATAGCTGATTTTCGGGCGAAGAAGTAGTTTATGGGTAAGGAGAGGTTTCTTACCCTCCCATATAAAATTATTGATGGCTGTTTGCAATGAGTGAATCGCTTTAGGCGGAGGGGATAAAAGGGTGGCTTGGAAGATATAAAGTATCCGTGGAAGATTAGTCATTTTAACTGCTGCAATGCGGCCAAGCCAGGAGAGATGTAAACGGCTCCAAGAAGACAAGGCCCCTTTTGTTTGTGCTAGAAGCAAAGAATAATTTAACGATACCGTTTTAGAGGTGGTTTTAGCCAAATAGGAAACAGCCTCCCCAGCCCAGTCAAAGGGAAATTGAGAGCACAGTAGAGCTTACTGCAAGGGGGGTAGGGTGGGAGTGAGGGGATGGTGTCACCACTTTAAGAAGGAAAGCAGCCCTGGTTTGCAAAACACCAATTTGTTAGGGAGAAATTAGGTGATATTTGTTTTTTTTGTCCTCATATTACCATCGCTTCTGCAAACTCAGGCTATCTCATTGTAGTTGCCCGGCCTAAGCCAGGTGCATTTGCGTTGGCCCCACCGCACCGACCTGGGCAAAATGCCCGTTCCCCCATAGTGGTGCCTAGGTGTAATCATGGGACCACTCGTTCTATTGGTACCGACATACCACTCCACCTGAAAAAAATCGGCCCATATCAAGTTCGTACCTCAAGGCTTACTCTCAGTGTCCAACCTACAGGTCCAGTGCACCGCTAATAGCCAGTCCATTGTAAAGGGGGTTGCTGTGTCTGTTAAATGCTTACAGATCTCCCTTCTGGCAAGGAGTATGAGATAGAACAACAAGCCCCTCTGTGATCTACTCAGAGAGCTACGCAATGTCATGTTCACCCCCATCAAAACCAATGTGGAGCTCAGATTAATTCTGACACCCAGGATTCCCTCGATGAGATTATCCACATTCTCCCAAAGCCTGCTAATCATGGGGAAGGTGAAAAACAGATGCCCATCATTAGCTTCTAGGTGACCACATCGCCTACATCGGGGATTCAGATTTTGAACAAATCTTGCAATCTTTTGAGGGGTCCAGTATAGTCTGTTAAGGGTGAAAAAAATTATTTCGCTTTAAATTAGCTGGTTTGTCCACAGAATACAACATCTTCAGAGATGCATGCCACATAAGTTGCAACTCAGGCCCCAAGATAGTCCCCTCCCAACACCATCTGTGGCACCACTGTATTTCTATCCTCAGCATCTAAACGCTTCCAGTACTAGATAGCAACCTCTTCTTAGGCCTCATATCTTGCAATATCGACGAGTCCTCCCAGGTGCCCCCCATCTCCTGACTGACACTTGCAAACCAGGAGGAAAACTGCAGATATTTAAATCTCGATAGGGAGCCTACAATCCTGGCTTTTATCAATTCCCAGGGTAGTACCCCCTGTACTTTTGACAGCTCCCCCAAAGTAGCTATTCTGGCCTTCCTCAAGGGAAGGCTCAGCCTGTCCTGCAGACAATCTTGGGTGCCCAGGGAATCCCAGATAGGCGCAAAGTCTGAGAAGTAACCAATACCCAGGGTCTTGCTGACTCTAACCCATAAACTCAGCGCACCCTTTAAAAATTTTAATCGCACTTTCAAAAAAATAAATGGGGGCACCAAATTTATATAGAAACCGTGTGGATCCTAACTCCCTGGTCATGCCCGTTAAAATCACCCCCCCCCCCCCAAGTTGAACTATCCGGGGTCCCTAAGAGCAGCCTACAATTCTTTAGTTGAAAGACCGTACAATACAGATTCTGGTCCGGTAGAGCTAAGCCACCTCTCAACCGCCTTCGCCTCAATTCTTTTCATGCCAGCCTTGCCCTGCCCAAAGTTTGTGCGAAGCTTGTTATTTTCCCCTGAATCCTATCTATGGCCAATCTTGGAAATGTAAGCGGATACAATTAAAAAGATGCGTCAGCTTGGGGAGTATTGACATTTTAATCGGATTCACTTGCCCATAGATTGTCAATGGCAAATTCCTCCACCTGGCAAGTAACGAATCTACCTTCTTCGCCCTCCTCCCTAGATTATGCAAAGGGACTGCCTTCAGGGGGTGGACAATTACAATGCTCAGGTATCTGATCTGATCTCAACCCGTACCTTCCCAGCCCAGTCAGCAACATTACAACACATAACCTCTGACTTGGTGTTATTCACTAGATATCACACTCAGGGAATAGTCTGGATGGGGTACGATGTATAAACTATGAGATCGTCAGCATTCAACGCAATCTTATTTCTGTAATATGAGGAATAGAAGGGGATTACCTGCGCATCCCTTCTAAGTAACTGGGCAAACGGTTCGATGTAAATGTCAAAGTGGAGGGGGGACAGAGAACAGCCCTGCCTTGATCTCTACAAATTCCAAAACTCCTAGTCAATGAACCATTGAGGAGAATTTGGGCTGACAAATTCTCGCACAGCCTCTGAAGGGTCAGAATGAAGCAAGGACTGAAACCCAGTTCTGCCAAAACCTCCCATAAGTAAACCCAACATACTCGGTCAAATGCCTAAGCAGCATCTAATGTGACCACTGCCAAGGGGATCGAGCAGGAGGGGGCCAGATCAATGGAACTGATTCATTGCTGTGTAAGCTCATGTATCTGTCACTTTGGTACAAAGCCCTTCTAATCTGGATGAATTAACTGAGGGGCTAATTTGGTCAATCTTCCAGCCAAAATGCTTGGGAAAGCCTTATAATCGTCATTCAAAAAGAAATTGGCCGATAAGAATCGGCCTTGCGGGGATCTTTGGCAGGCTTTAAAATCAAGACAATCGTGGATTCCTTCCATGAGACGAGAATCTGAGCATTCCACAGACATAGTGCATTAAACAATGTCACCCACACTGGTACAATCTCTGCCTTTAAGAGCATGTAGAGCTCCGGGGGGATGGCATCAGGACCTGCTGCATTCCCATTCTTCATACGTGATAGATGTTCCCTGATTTCCTCCTTAGTAATCCATGCCTCCAGGCACTCTTTACCCGATGCCCTAAGCCCAGGGAGGTTCCTACCCCTCAACCATTCCCTGAGCCTAGCCAAATCCGGAAATACATTTTCCGTATACAGTGCAGAAAAAAGACAGACCATGTGCCCCTGCATTTCCTCAACATTGTTAGAAATATTCCTCTGAGAGTTAATGACCAGCTCCTTGATGGTATTCCTGGACCTCTCAGCTCTCGACTTCCATGCCAGTAATGCACCAGCTCGGTCATAATCCTCAAATTGTCTCGTGCACCTGGCCTGCCACCTTTCCCTACACTTCATATCAAGCTTGATTTTAAGTTTACCTGTGCCTCCTCCAGATGCTTCAATACTCTATCCCTATCCGACGGGGTATTTTGCATCTGTAGGGCAGCCTCCAATGTCCCAACTTCTTGCTTTAATCTGGCCAGTTCCTCCCTCTCTAACTTGTTTTTAAAATACGCCTAACTCCGCAATACCCCTCGTACAAAGGCTTTAAAAGTGTCCCAAATTATTTTGAGGGAAGCTGAGCCGGCATTATCAAGAAAGAAACAGCGCTGGCTTTTTTCAAGACAGATGTAACCCGAACATCCAGGAGGAGAACTCGATTTATCCTTCACCTTGAATTCTGCCTACTTCATGGGCATTGAAAAAGCATGGTAACAGCAGAGTGGTCCGGGATATGCTCTGGCAGATGATTAACCTCTTTTATCAGCTAGGGATCTATCAACAAAAAAGTAATCAAGCCTTGAATAGTGGCTGTATTTTTTGCTGTGATATGTATAGCCTCTCGTTGGGCCCTTTAGGTGGTGCCATATGTCAACCAACCCCCAACTCCTGTGACACATTTCTAAGAACCTGCCTGGTCCTAGGTGTTTGGATGCAATCTTTCCTGGTGGATCTATCTAGAGTGGTGTCCAATAAGGTGTTAAAGTCACCCCCAAGAATCAATGGGATTGATGAATCCATCATGTTCCACTCCAGATTCAATATATGTTGGGGATCATCCGTGTTCGGGCCATAGAATCCTGCACACATAAATTCAGATCCAGCGCATCTCACACCTTCCAGGGCCCACCTGCCTGAACTATCTGTTTTTGAAGATATGACCTCCACCCCGGCTCCCTTCCTTACCAAAATTGCAACCCCCTTGCAATACTCCGCTTGGTCAGAGACCACATACCTCTCCACCCATCTGATTTCAGAAAAGAGAGCTCAACTCTCAATTGCAGTCAGATGGGTTTCCTGTAGGATCATGACATGAGCATGGCTCTCCTCAAGGTACCACAGCACTAATCTCTGCCTCCCCTGAGACCTAAGGCCATTTACGGTCCAAGTTAGAAAACGTAACTCGCTACCAGCACCCATTATTTCCAGCGGAGTTCCACCTCCTCTTCCTATAGCATAGCAGGGGCTTAAACTCAAAAAGGACCCCTACTTGGTGTGACTGAGGACATTTTTTGTTCCCCACTCCTCCCCACTCAGTGCCCATCCACCCCGCCCCCCAAGCCCACCCTGAGGATCCCTCCCAACACCTGTAGGCATACTAAATGCCTAAGAGCATCCGCAAAAGGTGAAAAAAAAAGACACTCTAAATGTTTAACCGCAATTGCCCCCCGTCCGCTGCCACAAATCCATCATAAACCCAGACTTCAAGAATTTTAGGAATCAAGAATTTGCCCCCATTTTAATGAAGTCGATCAACTCATCCACATCCTCCAAAGCGCGATAATTAAACATCTGGTTGTTCCACATAATGCATAACATTGCCAGGATTTTTTGTAGCGCCTTAGCCCCCAGCTTATGGAGATCTTCCATTCTCCTACCGAGCTCCCACTGTTGTTGGTCTGTTGCCTTACACACATTAGACATGATGGTAAAGGAGAAACCTTTAATACTAAAGGACCCGCACTTCAGGGTGATGCCCAGAATAGCCTCCTTCACTGCGTATGAAAAATGTTTACCAAGATCTTCCTTGGCTTCGGACGTTGCGAGTTAAAGGGGTCCCTGTGTGCTCTCTGTATCTCTTGCTCAAAGTTAATGTCTGGCCTGTCCTTTAGAACTGTATCCTACAGTAGAGTAATAATATAGGACTTCAGATCGCCACCTTCCTCAGTCTCGGGGATATTTAAGAATTCAGATCGCCACCTTCCTCGCCCTCGGGGATATTTAAGAATCATAGGTTATTCCTCCGGAAATGGTTCTTGATCCTCTCAAGGTCCTCCCTTAGACCCTGATTTTGCCTAGTCAACAGACTTATCACAGTAGTGTTCTTCTTCATATTGTGTTTAATCAGGACAACCTCCTCCTCTTACACTGTAGTCCGAGCATCCATTTAATCCAGTTTCTGGGACAAGGTGGAGCAGGATACTTGAATCCACAGCTGATTAGTTTCAGAAATCTCAAACCTGCTTTTGATCTCCTCTTTTAAATCCAGGAGAATAACCGCTAGTGATTCCTTTGTCTGCACCCCAACTGCCTCGCCCCCATCCAAACCGCTATCTCCCCTGGACTGTGGAGCCTTCTCCTGCGATCACCCTGGCAGGGCTTGCCTACCTGGCTGGCCCCCTCCAACGAGGTTAGGACCTCAAACCTGTTGCTAGTATTTATTTGGGCAACGTTCTGAGTTTCTCCATTTACATCTAGGCTGCTTTCTGCAATAAATACGCTGCTTGAACCAGTAGGAGCACAGGAGCAAGGCCGTCTCCATATTCTGGTTCTGCCTACCCGTATCCCCCTCCAGGGCCCCCTCAGGACTCTGAAAGGCAGGTGAGGCCTGAACTTTAAAGTAGGAGTTGAGGGAGAGTGTTATCCTGATCTGGTGAGCCGGCGTTTTCCTTCCCCTATCCCCAGAGATTTTGTTGGGCAGCTTAACAGGCCTCCAAGGTTTAGTGCCTGAGGCTCCGAGGCCCGCCTTCACTGCGTCTCCAGGAGCAACAGAGGAAAATTCAAACTCAGGACTTACCCTGTTAACAGCTGAAGTGAGCATGCGTAGTGTATACCTCGAGGTCTTACTCGCACTCTGACATCTCTTATCCATAGGGGTAGGGCACTGAGCCCTCTTAGCATCCTCTGCGGCCTCCTGTCTCCTCTGCCCCCAGGGGGTGCGGGATGGTGCTGTGGCTCTTAAAAATATGCTTTGCATGGCATGGGGGAATGCTACTGGGTCTGAACCTGGCATCATGGAATCTGGGTTGTAAGACATTGAAGGCAGGAATGCTAGCTATGGCACCGGTGGAGCCGGTAGCACAAGAAGCAGTTCAGGTGAAGATCGAGGCAATGCCAGGTCCTGTGGAATCACGGGCATGGGGCTGCTTGGAGGAGGATCTGCCGCTCTACGACAACCAACTCCAGTTCCTAGGATGAAGGTCTTGTGGGTGTCAGAGAACATCTGGGAAACTTACCTCTGCCATGTTTCTTGTGATTTCTCAGCTTGCCTAAAGAATGCAATGAGAGTGACCTGGAGTGTGGCCTCGACCGATGAAAGGTGAGCTTGTTATTGTGGCCCAGACCATAAAGAACTACGGCTCACACTCCTTGATATCCTTCGGTTGCATGCAGAGGCAGGATTCACAGGAACTGGATTCATGGTCCAAGCCTAGGAAAAAAAAGCCTGATGGAATGGGGCTCAGCAATGAACATCTGTCCCTCACAGTATCTACAGGGCTTGAAGCCAGAGCGTTTCGTCTGAGACATTTGTCCTGTACTGAAAAGGATTTTCTGTGAGGAAAACGCACGACTCTTAGGCGAGAGTGAGCACCGGATCTGTGTCGAAGGTGCAGAAAAAAGGGAACTGACGATGTTGCACCAGAGAGGGCACTCACTATATGGGTTCGTAGACATCATCTGACATCACTTCTGGTGCCATTACAAAGCTAGTGCCCTCTTCCGGTTTTAGACCTGGCATCATGCGTGGTTTTCCCTAACTTTTTGCCTTCAACCCTCCTGTTTTGCTGACTTAGTCTTTGATGGCTTCAGGACTCTGTGCACTCTTTACCACTACTAACCAGTGCTAAAGTGTTTATGCTCTCTCCTTAAAACATGGTAAAATTGGCTTATACGTAGACAGGATCCTCGACGACACAGGACCTTGTATCTCAGCTTCACAGCTCCTCGGAACTGACGCATCGCCTCGGTTGCGCAAACCATCCTCGATGCGGGACTTCGCAACTCTCCGCAACCAGGATTTAAGGTACTCTTGTTCAGCGTGTCTAACTGGGTCTTTGTAGTTGGTCCGCACTCCGTCGCAACCGGCCTGAACTTGTGATTTTGTCCCGGTCCGGCACAACCAGATATCCACAGTTGCCGCTTTGTGCTTTTTGGCGCTATTTTCACTGAAATCTTTAAAATTGTATATCTCTGGTTCTACTGATTGGATTTTTGTCATATCGGTCTTGTTTTATGTATTAAAAATTACTCTATTTTTTTAATTGGTGTGGGATTTTTCTTGTGTTGTGTTTTCACTTTATTGACTGCTCTGTGCCAAGCTACCAGAGGGTTGAGCACAGATTAATTTAGGGTTTGCTTGTGCCTCACCCTGACAAGGATTGTGGTTACTGATTGAGCAGGGTTTCAACCCCCCTCAGCCAGTAAACCAATTTCTCGCAACTGGTGACTTGACAGCTTTGAAGTTTCTAGATCCAGTCTGATGCCTGGGATAATTCTGCAGGCGAGGAACCTACAGGTAGAAGTATCGATCAGCAGTCCATGATCCTTTGAGTATGAGGAAATACGAGTCATGTTCAGCACCACACCTGTGAAAGTCAATGCGTGCTTTGGAATGAGTTGGAACTTTAGGTGTTGCTGATAAAGCCTAAGTCAAGGAGAAAATTGTGCAAACATTTTCTTCTACCTGGGCCTCGGACACCTCCATCACCAATCAGTAGTCCAAGGATGAAAATACATGGAATTCCGACTGTCTCAGTAAAGCCGCTACGACTGACAGCATTCTCTTATAAAAATGAGGCATGGTTTTTAGCCCTAAGGGCAAGATCGTTATGGGACCTCACAGTGTACCTTACATAATACCTGTAAGCAGGAAGAATTTGAAGTCAATTAATCAATCAATCAGTGATTTGTGAGGCGCGCTGCTCACCCGTGAGGGTCTCAAGGTGCTGAAGTGTGAAGTAGGCTTCCTGGCGATCCAGGGATGCCAACCAATTTCTTGTATTAAAGGCCAGTAAGATTTGACTCAGAGTCAGCATCTTGAACATGTTCTGCCAAATAGAGGATTATGGATTGTCATCCTTGGAGTCATTATTCTTCATGCAGTCATAATCTCCATTAGGCATGGTTATGGCCTCGGAATTAGATACAAATAGCTATAATGCCAGGTGAATTTCTGTTTCTTAGGGAAAAACTGGTCATCGAAGCAAGCTTTGTCCTTTTCATGTGCCAACCACATCATTTCAGTCAACTTTGAGGGTTGTGACGGTAACAAGTCTTAGTGTGGCACTGTGACTAGCTCTGGTGGCAACGTTGTGGATGATGCCACATTCCATTACTTCTTTATAAGTGCTGAGGCCAGAGCCTCTAACCTGTGCTGGAATTGTTTCACGGTTCGCCCCTCTACAATCAGACATCACTATTGGGAGGGCTGTCTACTGGAAAATGGTCCACCCAGGA
This sequence comes from Calotriton arnoldi, assembly GCA_963921515.1. Classification (NCBI taxonomy): domain Eukaryota; kingdom Metazoa; phylum Chordata; class Amphibia; order Caudata; family Salamandridae; genus Calotriton; species Calotriton arnoldi. The sequence continues at coordinate 944,145 of CAWUFW010002539.1, forward strand.
AGCATTCTCACTGCAGCAAAGTACAAGGGAGTGAGGCTGCGAAATCTTTTTCTAAATTTTGGCATTTTTTTATATACATAAAATTATACTGGCAGAGGATCCTAACATCTTGTTTGTTTCTTAGGTTTGAAAACTATGGCATTAAATGAGTGTGGAGTTAAGTAAGCATTAGATAACGTATGGATCATGCCAGGCGTCCATATACAGGGATCAATAAAGATCCACCTCTCCTCTTTCCCAAATCCATTCATCCATTATTTTAGCTGCCTCAAGGGAAGAAATACTATATATTAATTATTCTGTTTATGCAACAGTCAGGTTTTGAGACAGAGACGCACCTCCCAAAGTTAAGGGGTGTGTTCATAAGAATTATTAATCGACTGCACATTGACTTGCTTCTTTTTCATAACCCTGATGCAATTGAGGAACACATGGCATAAGGGTTATGAAAAGGATTATACAGTGAACTTTGTGGCCCAAAACTGGATCTGCAGAGATTTCCTCCAGCATCACTACTTGTCTGGATTGAAACCTATTTTTTATTTACTTGGTATGAGAAAAATTGAAGCATTCCCACAACAAATGCTATAGATAGCAACAAGATAGCAGTGTCAGTTATACAAAATCAACAAATAGAGGAGGTAGCTGGTAAATGGTAACCAGAACAAGACAATACATACATATATTTTGTATTTTCGCTTTTACAGATATTACATATTTACAGTGCTCAATTTGCTGCTGGGGGTGGGAGCTAAAGCGTGAAAGGTGGACTGTGAATCACAGTTAATTTTACCTTCTTATAGAAAGGGGATGGTTTTGAGCGTATTCTTAACACATCGAACAAGCAGATGGCATAGAGGTCGGCATTTAGTGAAATTTAATGGTCAAATACCAGGTTGAAGGACTGGAATCTCAAGCTGCATGAAGAGGTTCGGGCAGGACAAGAAGGTTCTGATTGGCAAATCGTATGTTACATGTGGGGATATAGCAGGTAATGGTTTCAGAATTAGCTGGAGGAGGTGACATTGAAGGCTTTAAATACTACAATCAGTAGCTTTCATAAGGCTCTGTTTTTGGCAGACAGCCCAACCTAACAGTAACAGGATGAGGAACATGTTCTCAGGAATCGACGAAAGGCTCAGGGGTATCAAACAGCCACTCGCAATAAGAAATGTAAGGCTAGTGGAGGGTACTTAGTCAGGAAACATTCATTAATCATACATAGTAAGATCCATCTTTGGGCAAGGTCGGCTCTATGGCGGTGCAACCGGTGCCACCACACCGGGCGTTGACTTCAGGAGGCGCCTTGTTTTCAAGTACATTATATGATTTTAAAACCACCTTCTGCCGCGTTCCTCGCCTCCAGCAATTTCCAGGCAGCAATAAAAATGCCATGATAACTGGTGGAGAGAGATCAGATTTTTGTCTAGTGACAGTTTTGACCTATCTAAAGTAGAGCAGGTAGGGATAATATTTCTGCTGCAAAGCGCGTGTACCATGCAGTTCACAAAGTACCTAGTTCAGTGGGTTACTGCCTTTATCAGAGAGATCCTTTTGTTACTTGCAGTTTATAGGTTAAGATATATTAATTTAACTATTAACTGTCAAAGAGCTGCAACCACTGTGTTACGTTTTAAATTCTGAGTTTATGCTTCTCCAGACCAAGCACTCAAACTATACTGTCTACCAGTAAGGATGACATGCGACTCCTACACCATGTAGTCCTCTGTCTTATGTAACATTTCCAATAGACTGATGTACACACGTATGAATCATTGCCTCTGTATAATGTGTGTGTGATGTAAAGTGCTCTGACACCCTAAACTGGTATGAGTTGTGCTATAAACAAAAGAAATGTATGTGAGAGAGAGTGGTTATGGAGACTTAAGTGGCACTATTAAAGGGTGGTGGTGAGGGAATCCGCGGAGAAGGAGGTCAAAGGGGGACGCCAACAAACATTGTTGCACAGGGCACCACCAGCGCACAAGCCTGCCTTGTCTTTGGGGAAGACATACACAGGCCTGGAAACTTTGGAGAACTGGGAAATGGAGATTATGAAGTCCAGGAGTTGGGGTGAATCCACTACAGGCGATTGCCCAAGTTATTAATAAGATTAAGGACGAATGAAGCACTGCTAGTCAGGAGAGGGTATATTTATTAGCCTGGATTCAGAAAATGCTGCCAGGAACTTCCACATTCATTCAGAATAGTATTGCTAACACTGGTTTTCCCCCATTCTACAAGGCAGGAAATATTCCACCATTTGGTGGACGAGTGGTAGGGACAGGGATTGTCTTAATTGCTGTAACAGGGGGAATGGCCCCTGCTGAAAATATTCTGGTGATCCACACACCTTTTACGCATTTTTGGTTCAATGTAATTTACCTTTTTTAGCGCGTCCACAATTGTTCACCACAGATCAGGCCAAAGTCTCTTTTGTTTTGTCTGTTTGTTCAAAGACGCATTAGTATGGGCAACATTCTTAGTAGTAAACTCAACAACCATGCTTGCTGAATTATAACCCATTCTTAAAGGAGTTTTAACGCACAAGTTACTAACTTGTGTAACGATATATCTGTAAGAGACAGTAGTTAGTGATAGATTCCTTACCTTAGAATATCCCCAGGCGTCAGGCTGGATCCGGAAAGTTTTGCGTAGCAGTACCCTTGCGCGTCGGTAGGCGGCGTCGTGCGGCTCCGCGTCCGTCGTCGGCGTCGTGATCGCCGGGATGACGTCGCGGGCAGTACTTAGACGCCGCCCCTGCGCGCTGACGTCAGTTCTGTACACGACTTTCCGCGCCAGGAACGCAGAGCCATGCAAGAAGCTGACACAGGTGTCTGAAAAATACTAGGGCCCTGAAAGGGATGTCCTTAACCCTAGAAATCAGTTCGCAGAACGGGGAGGATGGGTGGGCGGTAAGGAATCTATCACTAACTACTGTCTCTTACAGATATATCGTTACACAAGTTAGTAACTTGTGCATCTGAAAGAGACACGTTAGTGATAGATTCCTTACCTTAGAATAGATACCCCAGCAATACCAACCCCGGTGGTGGGTCTGCGAACAAAGATCAGACAAGGAAGTCCTGGAGGACAGAACGGCCAAGAAGCCGTCCCTCCGGACCTGACTGTCAAGGCAGTAATGCTTAGTAAACGTGTGCAGCGAGGCCCACGTAGCTGCCTGACAGATAACCGGCAGCGGAACACCGCGGCCCAAGGCCGTGGTAGCAGCCGTTGCCCTGGTGGAATGGGCACGCAGCCCAACAGGAGGCTCCTTCTTAGCCAAAGAATAGCAGGTCTTGATGCACAAGGTAACCCAGCGGGAGATGGTCCTCTTGTGCACCGCCCGACCTTTTTGGCGCCCACGTAGCCAACAAAGAGCTGGTCATCCACCCGGAAGTGTTTCGTGCGGTCGATATAGAAGGAGAGCGCACGTTTTGGGTCCAGACGGTGGAGCCTCTTTTCCTCTCTGGAAGGATGCGGAGGCGGAAAGAAGGTGGGCAAAGTGATGGTCTGCCCAATGTGGAAAGCAGTAACCACCTTTGGCAAGAAGGACGGACGCGTCCGAAGAACAACCTTGTCTGGATGAACAGACAGAAAGGGAGGTTTGCAAGAAAGAGCCTGGAGCTCACTCACCCGCCGAGCGGAGGTGATGGCCACCAGAAAGGCTGCCTTTAGAGTCAGAAGACGAAGAGGACAGTTATGCAGAGGCTCAAAGGGAGCGCACATTAAAAGGTAAGAACCAAGTTCAAGTCCCACTGAGGCATTACAAACGGAACAGGAGGGAAGAGGTGAGTAATGCCTTTTAAGAACCTGTTAACAACAGGGGACTTGAAAAGGGAGGGCTGATCAGGGAGCCTGAGGAAGGCCGAGATAGCACAAAGATAACCCTTGATGGTACCCAGGGCAGAACCCTGTTGGGCCAGAGAGAGAAGGAACAGAAGGACCTCAGAAAGAGGGGCAGAAAGGGGATCCACAGCCTTTGCTGTGCACCATGCCACAAATTTGTTCCACCTGCAGGCGTATACCACCTTAGTGGAGGGACGCCTGGCTGCCAGAATCACATCACAAACTTCGGGAGGCAAGTCGAAAGGAATCAACTGCCGCCGCTCAATCTCCACGCAAGCAGGTGTAGACTGGACAGGTTCGGGTGGAGGACCGTCCCCTGGTGCTGCGACAGAAGATCCTCCCGAAGAGGCAGACGGATCGGGGGATCTATGCTCATATTGAGTAGCTCGGGATACCAAACTCTTCGAGCCCAGTCCGGAGCCACAAGAATGACTTGGGCCCGGTCGTGCCGAATCTTCTTCAACACTCTGGGTAGAAGTGGTATAGGCGGAAAGGCGTACAACAGACCGCAACTCCACTCGCGACGAAAAGCGTCGCCGAGCGAGTGCCGCCTTGGAAATTCCAACGCGCAGAACTGATGACATTGCGCGTTCTCTTCGGTGGCGAATAGATCTAACCAAGGCTCTCCCCACTGTAGAAAGAGTCCTTGCGCCACTTCCGAGTGAAGACGCCATTCGTGATCCATCATGCACCTGCGGCTGAGTTCGTCCGCCCTGGCGTTCAGAGAACCTGCCAGGTGTTGAACCATCAGGAACATGCCCTGATGTTCCAGCCATGTCCAGAGGCGCAGAGCCTCCTGACAAAGGGTCCAAGACCCCACCCCGCCCTGTTTGTTGCAGTACCACATGGCGGTGGTGTTGTCTGTGAACACCTGCACTACCTTCCCTTTGACAGAGGGAAGGAATGCCGTGAGTGCAAGCCGGATCGCCCGGAGCTCCAGAAGGTTGATATGGAGCCAGGACTCCGCCCGGAGACCAGAGGCCTCTGATCTCCGCCTCTCCCATGTGACCGCCCCATCCCAGAAGGGACGCGTCCGTCACAACTGTATGCTCTGGCTGGGGAAGGGAGAGGGATCTGCCCATGACCCATTGCCGGTTTGAGAGCCACCACTGCAACTGTTTTGCAGTCCCCTCCGAGATCTGGACGTGATCGGACAGGTTGCCCTGGTGCTGCGCCCACTGGAACTTCAGGTCCCACTGCAAAGCCCGCATATGCCATCTGGCATGATTGACCAGCAGGATGCAGGAGGCCATGAGGCCCAGCAGCCTCAGGGTCATCCGTACCGAAACCCAGGATAAAGGCCGAAAGATCGGAATCATAGCCTGAATATCCCGGACTCGCCGTTCGGGAGGATAAGCCCGAAACTGCGTCGTGTCCAGAACTGCTCCGATGAAAAGGAGCTGTGGAGAAGGAATCAGATGCGACTTCGGCACATTGATGGAGAACCCCAGCGAGTGCAGGAGTTCGGCCGTAGTCTGGAGGTGGGAGACGACTGCCTGGGACGAGCCCGCCTTCAGCAGCCAGTCGTCGAGGTAGGGGAAGACTGAAACCCCTGCCCGGCGCAGATGAGCTGCGACCACCGCCATCACTTTCGTGAACACCCGAGGGGCACTTGTAAGGCCAAAGGGGAGCACGGTGAACTGAAAATGCTCGGGGCCTACCGTGAACCGAAGGTAACGCCGGTGGGCCGGCAGGACGAGGATGTGGAAATACGCGTCCTGCAAGTCCAACGCTACCAACCAGTCTCCTGGGTCGAGGGCAGTCAAGACCTGAGCTAGGGTGAGCATCTTGAACTTCTCCTTCCGGAGGAAGCGATTGACGTTCCGGAGGTCCAAGATAGGACGCATGTCCTCCTTGTCCTTTTGGGCACCAGAAAGTAGTGGGAGTAGCAACCACACCCTACTTCTGGGGTCGGAACATGCTCGATGGCCCTCTTGGTCAAGAGGGCCGTGACTTCCTTCTGTAGAAGCACCAAGTGATCCCCTGACATGCGGTGGAATTGAGGTGGCATGGCTGGGGGGTGGTCTCGAAGGGGAGGGAGTAGCCCCTTCGGACAATGTCCAAGACCCACCTGTCCGAGGTGATGGTGCGCCAGTGGGGAAGGTGATGGCGGACCCTGCCCCTACTGGCGTGCCGTGCACCTGAAAGGAGGGACTAGGAGGGCTTGGAGGCCGCGGACGGGTTGGAGGTGGTGGCCTGACCCGCACGCTGGTTGCCCGATCCGCCACGGCGGAATCCACGTCCTCGGCCACGCGAAGATGCCTGCTGCGCGGGCCGGTGGCTGGGCTGCTGACGTGAAGGGGCGCCCCTACCGTGGCCACGATAGGGGCGAAAAGCAGAAGGCAGCGGAGGGCGTGTAGCAGAAAGGCCCAGGGACTTGGCAGTAGCCCGTGAGTCCTTAAAGCGCTCCAACGCATGGTCTGCTTTGGACCCAAAAGACCGACTCCATCAAAGGGCATGTCCATGAGAGTATTCTGGACATCCCCTGAAAAACCAGTGGTTCTCAGCCAGGCGTGGCGTCGGAGCGCCACCGTCGTTGCAATCGACCTGCCCAGCGAGTCGGCGGTGTCAAGGCCACAACGGATAGTGTATTTGGCCGCATCCCTTCCTTCCGCAATGGCGCGGGAAAGCAGTGCCTGGACCTCCTCAGGGCACTGGGGCAAAGCATCCGCCACCGAATCCCACAGAGAGTGGGTATATCGGCCCAAAAGACAAGCGGTGTTAACGGACCGCAAGCCAGCACTGGAGGAAGAAAAACCTTTCTTCCCAAACTGATCCAGGCGTTTGGATTCCCTATCCGGAGGAGCGGTAGGGAAGGCGGTTTGGGAAGCGGAGGCTTGGACAACCAAGCTCTCAGGAGTGGGGTGGACAGAAAGAAACAGGGGGTCGCCCGGAGCGGGGCGATGGCGTCGTGACACGTTCCGATCCACAGGAGCCCCTGTGTTGGGCTTGGACCAGGCGCCCAAAAGAACGTCCGTGAGGGCGTCGTTAAACGGCAGCACAGTCTCCGCAGAGGAGGCTGCCGGCTGAAGCACCTCTGTCAAGATGTTAGTCTTGACCGTCAAAGTAGGGAGCTGGAGACGTAAGGCCCCAGCAGCCCTACGCAACACCGTACCAAAATTGGCCCCCTCCTCCGTAGCCACGGGAGGAGACAGCATGCCAGTGTCAGGAGAAGTATCCAGACCACTGGCCTCCCCTAGACTCTCTGTCCAGTCCTCATCATACTGACAGTTGCGTGTCAGAGGGTCATCAGACCCCTCCCAGTCCTCCTGGTCCTCCTCTGGTTCAAAATAAGGAGGAGGAGGGACATTTGGGACCCAAGGTCCCATCGGCGCCGGAGCCGGCGTCGAGCGGCGTCGCTCCGGGTCCATGTCCGGAGCCGGAAGGAACTGGGGGACGACGCCGCCCGGAGCCCAGGGCGGCGTCGAGAACGGCACCGGAGACATCGGCGCCGGCGGAGGTGTCGTGAGGTCGACCGGCGTCGATGGGAGTTGTGGAGCCGGGATCGAGGCCGGGGCCGGAGCCGGAGCCGGGATCGAGGCTGGAGGCTCGGGCGACGCCGGGGCCGGAGCCGCCGGCGACGCCGGATCAACCCCATCAGGGCCCGCGGGGCCCGAAGGCGCACCGGAGGGGCCTGAAGGCCCGAAGAGGCGGGCCATGGCCGACAGGAACTCCTGTACCTTGGCCGGATCCGCCCCCGAACCCGGGAAGGGCGGGTATGACGGGGGCGACTCCACAGGCAAGTCCGGGGCCGCGGGGACGGTGCCGGGAGGGGCCTCAGCCGAGTCGCGAGACCGGCGAGGCGAAGTCCGAGAGCGACGATGCTTCTTGGACTTCTTGTGTCGAGACTTACCGGACGAAGAAGACTTCGACGCCGACGACCGGTGTGCACTCCGCGAGCGACCCCTGGACCTCTCACGCGACCGGGGCTTCCGCGGAGCCGAATGCCGGGCCTCGAGGAGCTTTCGAGACCGCTCTCGCAAAGCCTTCGGGTTGAGGGCCTGGCATTCGGGACAAGACTCGGTGTCGTGGCCTCGGCCGAGGCAGAAGAGACACTCCCAATGCGGGTCGGTGACGGACATCATCCGCGCACAGGCGCCGCATCGCTTGAAGCCGGGCATCCCTACGACACCTGAATGGTGGAAAAAGACAGTGAAAAAATCACCAAAAAGTATGGTCAAAAATTGACCAGGGCACTGCTCTTCCCGGATCTGCGCTTACTGGCGCGGAAAAAGAAGAACTGACGTCAGCGCGCAGGGGCGGCGTCTAAGTACTGCCCGCGACGTCATCCCGGCGATCACGACGCCGACGACGGACGCGGAGCCGCACGACGCCGCCTACCGACGCGCAAGGGTACTGCTACGCAAAACTTTCCGGATCCAGCCTGACGCCTGGGGATATTCTAAGGTAAGGAATCTATCACTAACGTGTCTCTTTCAGATACTGCAACCTATTCTTAAAGGAGTTTAAGTCTACATTCAATTAAAGACAAGCCAAACAGGAAGCCCATGTGGGGTTATAAACAATTGCCTCAAGATCAGGTTTTGTATGGCAATCTGTTTAAACAATTCTTGGCTGAGACTGTGAGGACAGATGAGAGCAGCTGCTGTCTTCTACACTACAATAGTTCCCATCTACAATTATTTATTTTCTATGTTTGCTTTGCTTTCAATCCTATTAGTATCCGCATTAAAAAGTGTGAGATTCCTTCTCATTGCGAACTGATGATAAAACATGCACTCCTTCAGTGTGATCATATATATATTGTTTCTAGATTTTATTTTCACAATGGAACTCTTCATTGTAGGCTGACATCGTATGCACATGTTTATGCACCTATCACCATGGCACGAGTATGCACGTGTTTACGCACCTGTCATCATGACAGCCCTCTATAGGTATTCAAGGTTAACATGGCTCTGTCCTTTAATGTAAATATGTGGAGTTAAGCTTACGTATATTAGAGTATGATAGTTTAGACGAAGGACATAACTGTTCAAACTCTGCTTTGTTTTGAAAATAGTAGTTCAAATCAGTAGGCAGATTTCTATAAAAGCCCGGGTTTTTGACCATTGATTAGGAGAGGTCTTTACCCAAGAGATTATTGCCAGAGGTCATCCCGATTCATGTTCCAGACTCCACTCCCAATCAGAGAGATACATCGGGAAAGCGAGCTGCAGGACCCGGAGCAGCCGTGTCGGGACTCCTGTCCTTGGCTAAAGCATGGGTCTGTTCCTCCATGGCAGAACTCTGATAACAAACAGCCAGATTTGCTGTTTCAAAAGATATGCAGTGTGATCCATTCCACATGCTCGACAGGCACGGATGTTTTAGCCTACTAAATTAGTGTAGGGTTTCGAAATAGCATTAGGGTCTCCGATGTTATCTAACTTGCAAACATGCTTGGAATGTTTCTATTGTTCTCATTAATAGTAACAATTTTAACTGCAATCTTATTCTCATTTGTCATTACCGTTAATTTCATTTGGACAAAACCCAGACTTTTTTTTTTTAATAACATCTTTTTATTGAGCATATAGCAAGCATTGAAAAAACAAATACACCACAGATAGTTATGCATATAGATAGAAAGCAGCGAAGATTAGTCATGTTGTCGATAATCACACTCCTCTCGTCCCAGTTCACCCTCTGTCCCTCAGGCCCCAGGTGTGACCCCTCAAGGAAGAACCGTTTCAGCAGAAACTGCAATGGGGGTGACACAAGGGCTGCCTCTGTAGACATTCCATTTTCCCCACACCCTCTCCGATTTTCTGGGGCAGCCACGGCTTTTTATAAACTACTTTCTCGGCCACCATGTACCAATCTATGTCCCTTTTCCTGTCCTTCAGAAGTGGTGCGGACATAGCCCCCCCATTCCAGAAGTTCTGAACCGCTGGACAACTCCAAATTATATGAAAAAGGACCCTTCCTGGGCACATTTCCTACGACAGCTAAAATCGTATATTCTGCCTATCTTGACCATCGTGTTACATGAGAGGTAAGATCTATGGAGTACTTTAAGCTGCACTAGCCGGAACCCCGCCCTGAAGGCCAGCTACCTAGGGGAGGCCAAGGCCTCCAGCCACTCATCATCTGCTAGGCCTCCCAGGTCATCATCCCAGGGTTCTCGCAAGCGGAGGACGGTGTCTGGTGAATTGTTGATCAGTTTCTTGTATGTAAGGGAGATAGCTTTATGGCACATGTGTTCGTCGAGCAATCTATACTCTGGGAGTGACGATTCAGGGAGGTGAGCCCCTCGGGGAATCACCGCCTGGAGAGCGTGACGTACCTGGAGATATCGAAAGGTTTCCAAGGTCGCCAGGTCGTAGTCCCTCTGAAGATCAGAGAAAGGGACCACTCCACCCTATGCCCAAAGATCCCCTACTTTAGAGAGACCTATCAGGACCTATTTATCGATACTGGATCCAGTTCCCAGAGTGCTGAACCTCTCGGTGTTCCACGATGGTGTGGCCTAGGTGATTTTGTCTCCCCCAACCCAGTGTTCTGAGTGTCGTGTGCCAGATCTGGACTGTAAGGGCAGTGGGCCCCTGGAGGGGCATGTGTCTCGGGTTAGTGTAGAGGGCTCGTAAATATCCCCTGGGTGTAGAGCAAGGACCACACAGAATGCTGGCTCGTCTTCAGGGTGGTGCACCCATTGGTTAATAACTGCCAGTTGTGCTGCCCAGTAGTATTTCTGGATGTCGTGTTGGGCTATACCCCCATCATACCAACCCCGTATTTATTTGGCTAGAGCTATTCGCACTGGCCCTCCATCCCAAAGCAGCGTTCTGACCTCACCCTCTATGGCCTTAAAGTATGCCGCAGGGACTATGTAAGGCGTATTCTGTAACACATACAGGAAACACGGGAAGGCCATCATTTTAAACAGTGTGCTCTACCGAGCAATGAGAGTGGCAATGATCGCCAGTGTTGTACGTCTCTTTTGAGTCTCATCAAAGGGGACTGGAGGTTTCTGGCGCAGAATATATCAGGGTCAGTGGTGATGTATATACCAAGATACCTGAACCCGTCCGTAGCTATTTGGGCCTTTCACTCTGCTGGAAGATCGGGCTTCTCTCCATGCAGGACATATACAATGGATTTGGACCAGTTGATTGTGTACCCCGAATATCTGCCAAAGTTCGTGAAGATGTTTAATAGTCTCGGAATGGAAAATTGAGAGTCTGCAATGTACAACAGAACATCGTCAGCATAAAGAGATATTCTATCTTCCCTCTGTGCCATCCAGCACAGGCCACAGATCAGGGGGTCAGTCTGAACCCAGGCCGCCAGAGGCTCAAGCACCAACGTGGAAATAAGTGGTGAAAGCGGACAACCTTGCCTGGTCCTATGCCGGAGGGGGAACACGCAGGATATTCTGCCATTGACCACCACCTGGGCTAGAGGATCAGCGTAGTGAAGCCGCAGCCAGGAAAAAACTTGGGGCCAAAGCCCATGCGCTCCAACACTGTAAAAAGATATGCCCATTCGACCATGTCAAAGGTCATTCAGGCATCTAGGGAGAGGACACGGCGTCCTCCCGGATTCTACCAACTGGAGCCAGCACCCCATTAAGACGCCGTAAGTTGAGGGCCGTATTGCGGCCAGGTGTAAAGCCCGATTGGTCGGGATGCACCGGTTTAGAGATAATTTGAATAAGGCGGGAAGCCAGAAGCTTAGCGAGAATCTTGACTCCGGCATTCAGGAGCAATATAGGCCTATGAGAGGCACAAATCTGGTGGTTTGACCTCCTTAAGGATGACCACTATTGAGGCCAGACATTGCTCTCTTTGTAGTGTGCCCGTTTGCCTGCTCTCCTTGTACATGTGTAACAAATATGGCGCTATTGTGGCCGCTGTAAGCTTGTAGAGCTCTATTAGAAGGCCGTTGGGGCTCATCGCTTTGCCTGAGAACAGGCTCCGTATCGTTTGGTTAATCTCCTCTTCGGTCGGGTCACTCGTCATAGGAGTTGTGTACTCACTTGAGAGGGCTGGGAGCCGTATTCCAGCTAATAATTTGTGAGTCTTCCACGGTAGCCATGCCAGAGGGGAATAGAGACGGGAGTGGTAGGCAGCAAAGGCATCAGATATGTCTTGTGTGTCTCTTAAGTGTACTCCGGCCTCTGAACATATGTTGGGCACCCATTGGTTCACCCTCTCTCGTCTGTTGAGCCATGCAATTAATTTCTCCGCTTTATCCCATCCTTCACAAATGTGATGTTGCGTCGCTCGATGTCTGGCCTTAGCCGACTCTGCCGCTGTGTACCTATACTCCTGCTGTTTAATGCTTAGTAAGTGCTTGGTCTCACCAGACTCATCATCTTTCAACTTAGCCTCAAGGTCTAGAATCTCACTCTCGAGCGCCTCCACAGCAGCCCTCTTTTCTTTCTTGTGTCCCATTATGAGGGAGAGCGCCTGTCCCTTAATACCAGCCTTGAAAGCCTCCTGAGGCCTCATTTTCTGCAAAGTAACGTTCCGTGGCCTTCACCAGACCCTCCCTCACACCTGGAATCTTAAGATAACAAGAGTTAAGTGTAATTGACCTCTGGTCTCGTAACTTGCCCAGACTGTAGACTGTCCATACCGGAGAAAGATCGGAAATGCCCCTCGCCAGATGGCGAACATCTCTGAAGTTAGGAATACGGCAAGTCACTGTGAGGATGCAATCTATACGAGATAGGCAGCAGTGTGCTCCAGAGTGATACGTGACATGTTGCGCCAATGAATTAACGGCCCGCTACACATCAACCTATCCTATAGCTAGAAGGAAGTCTGCTAGCAGGACACGGGCGGGTGTTAGGTGCAGACAATCCCCGTTATTGCAGAGCGCCAAGTTGAAGTCCTCCCCCCCCCTAAGAAGACCTCCGTTGGGCAGCCCCAATAGAAGATCACCCAAGTCAGGGAAGGTGGTGCACAAAACCCAGACTTTTAAAATAGTCTTTTAAAACTACAGGTCTTGATTTCTAGTGCAATGTGGGAGTGTGTTGTCTGCAAGACAAACAAATTGTTTTGATTACCACTGTGTCCCTGAACTCATTTAATGTGACTACTGATAAGTAACCTGAAATTCCTACCTGTGCAGACAGTCCCTGTTATCGCAGAGCGCCAAGTTGAAGCCCCCCCCATAAGAAGCCCTCCGTCAGGCAGCCCCAACAGGAGACCACCCAAGTAAGGGAAGGTGGTGCACAAAACACAGACTTTTAAAATAATCTTTTAAAACTACAAGCCTCGATTTCTAGTGCAATGTTGGAGTGTGTTGTTTGCAAGACAAAAAAATTGTTTTGATTACCACTGTGTTCCTGAACTCATTTAAAGAGACTACTGATAAGTAACTTAAAAATGCTACCTGCGCAAAGAGAAGCTTGATAGGCTTTTTATTAGGACTGCGGTCCATATGGCATCTGTAACTCAGTGTGTGCACTGAACTCAGTCTGAACTGAGTCTCTGCACCGTGGGTTTGAGATCCCACCCCTGAAGTCCCCAGAATTCATATCATTACCATGGGCTTAGAGAGTAGAGAAAGGATGCTCTTTGCCTTAGTGGTAGATCGCCTGAATTCCTTAAATTATCTGATTGATCAAGCACAACAAATAGAGTCTCAGGAGAAAAGAAAGGCACCATTTGGAAATGAAAAGCCACCATTTCACTACCTGAGCCTTCTACAGATGAATCAATGCAAATTGGTAATTTAAGAAATCCTTTTACTTCGGATGACCAAGAAGAGAGATGATAAGAAGAAGGCTTGTGTGTTTATTGTGATAAAATTGGGCACTTGTTACATAATTATCCGATGAGACCTGGAAACCTCTTGGCTCAACCTTAAATGCAAACCCAGGTTGAGCCATAATCTAGATAATGGGTTTTCCTCTTCCAAGACCCATTATTACCCACTCCAAGAGGTCTGTTAAAGATCTGGGCATTATTGACCGTGGAGCTTCGGACTGTTTCATGGACTTATTCATCCTTCAAAAGAAACAAATTCCTTGTTTTAAAAGACTTACAACAAGAAGTCAAATGGGTGGCTGGTGCTGCATTAACATCAGGCAAAATTGAGTGGGAAACAGTGACATTGGGCATAGCCACTAGGACAAGACAGATCGAAGCTTTGGTCACTGATGTAACTGATATGCATGCTTTACAGTAATTGTTGAAAGTGATTGGCTAGGTAATATGATCCTCGGATTGATTGGGTGGAAGCCGTATTCATTTCATCAATCCATTTTGTGAAAAACACTGTTTTTCTAGAAAAGATATTTCAAGAAAACTGCATCTATCCCATATGACGGTATTAGCAACCCACAACCACAGAAATAGAAGAGGTTCATAATGAGTTTGCAGATGTCTTCAAAAAGAAGGGAGCAGACACAATGCCTCCTCAAAGACCCTATGGTTGTTCAACTGACTTACACCAGACGCTAAGATACTGCATGAGCATATTTATCCTTCAAACCCACAAGAAGAACAAGTCCTTAAAAACGATGTAAAGGAGAACTTAAACAAGGTGTTCATTTGTCATTCTAAATTACCCATAGTTGCTCCCATCTTCTTTGTTGCAAAGCTGGAGAGTAGCACCCCTGTACTGATTACAGAGACCCGAATCAGATCACTATTCAAACCAGAACCCTTTGCCATTCATTTTAGTTCTATTAGATGAACTTCAACGTGCTCGGATTTTTACAAAGCTTGATTTAAGAGGAGCCTATAATCTTGTTCGTATCTAGGAGGGAGGCAAATGGAAGACACATTTAATACTCAATGTGGGCATTTTCAGTATCTAGTAATTACATTTGGCTTGTGCAATGCACTGGCTGCATTTCAGCATTTTATAAAATACATCTAAACTCCATTGTCATCATCTATCTGGAAGATATATTAAGCTTCTCTGCCTCCCTAGAAGTCCATCAGTGACATTTGAAAAGTGCCCAGGAACATTTAAGGGTGCATTCCCTACACCAGAGACATCATGTTTCTGTGGTTTCATATTTCAGAAAAAGTATTCATGTGGATGATGTCAAGGTTAAAGCAGTAACGGACTGGCTAACTTCCACTATTGTCAAGCAAATCCAGAGGTTCCTAGAATTTACTAACTTATACTGGCAATTTACTCAGGACTTTTCCACCATTGTTCTTACAATAACTAAGATTGCTAAGAAGGAAATTCCTTTTCACTGGAGCATGAAATAAGAGAATATCTTTGTCTATCTAACAGCCTTAACAACTGCTCCCATCATTCATCATTGAAACCATTCCCTTACCCTTTACTGTGATAACAAAATGCTTCCTCTTTCACTATTGGAGCCAAACTTTCATGGCATCCATAAATCAGGAACTGCATCCAGTGGCGTGTTTTCCATGCACTGTAACAGCAGCTGAACACAACTACACCATTTATGACCAAGCATTACTAGCTAGTCGTGAAACAATCTTCTGTTAGAGGCATTATTTGTAGGGGTATTTTTTCTAATCACTCTCTGGACGGATCATCAAAATTTGCAGGATCTAAAATCTGTGAGGTGCAAGAACCCTTGACATGCCACTTGGCCTTTAGGTTTCAATATAATATCTCATATAATCTTGGTAGCCGCCATAGGAAGGCTGATATCTTATCCAAAAACCCCAAAGAATCAATTTCAGAAGCTGAACCTCTTATGATTTTAATGTTACAAGGGACCCCACAGGATAAAGCTAATACTTTATTAAGAGAGACTCGAAGACAACAAGAATCTATTACAACAGTAGCATGGATTGAGGAACATCAGGAAAAGAGACATTACCAGCACAGATACTTAACACAGGATGATTAATATTTTATGCCCCACATTTCCTCATAACAGAAGATATTACGCTGGTGTCATGGCATTCCTATGTCAGGTCACCCAAGAGTCCATAAGACCCTAGAGCACGTCCAGCATCACTTTTGGTGGCCTAAGATGACACAACACATTAAGAACTATGTGGGAATTGTATTCAGGCCAAGAATCCGTACACCAAATTTGCAGGACTCCTAGAGACTTTGTCTAATCCCTGACAACCATTGTCACAAATTTCAATGGACTTTATTGTGGAACTAACTGGGTCTGATGAAAACAGTAATTTTAGTAGTTGTCGACTAGTTTACCTAGGCTGCTCATTTTATCCCTTTCCATAAGGTACCCCTGGCCCCTGAACTAGTACACTTTTTCCTCAAAGAGATTTTTAGGCTACATGGGTTACTTGAAATAATAGTGACAGATAAAAAGGCTCAATTTATTGCACATTTCTGGAAAGACTTTTTGCAAAGATTAGTAAGTAAGTATTTACTTACATTACGTATAACAATTCTCTGCATTCTGCTTTTGTGTATTCCCTGGTCTATTGTTCATAAGGTTATAATCCCCGAATCTGGCCTGAAGATTTTCCTATTTCAAATAACCCCACTGTGCAAGTATTTTTGCAGAATCTTCATGAGGCCCAAATATTATTCCTGCAACAACTTTAGAATGCAAAAACTGCTTATAAGAAACTTGCTGATAACCACAGCCCCATCCATTATATAATGTGAGTAATTACATATGGCTTTCTTCTAAGAATCTTCCAATTGTTGGGTATCACCCTATTTTAATCTTTGTTTTGTTGGCCTTTTAGGATTATGGGCTTAGTAGGCGTGAGAGCAATCAAATTAGCCATTCTCTCACACAGGCGTATTCACTCTGTGGTCCATGCTTGCTCATGCTGTAGCCATCCCCTCCAGTGATGACTGATGTGTCCCCAGAGTATGAAGTAAAGGAATTGATGGACTTTCGAAATGTTTGAGTTCAGTTGCAATACTTAATTACATGAAAGGGATATGATGACTCAGAATGATCTTTGAACTATACACTGTTTGCAAGAGCTCTGAAATCATTCAACAACAAAAAACACACTGCTCCCTAGTAGCAATACTTAATCGTAAAGGACCAAATGGCGAATAAATGTATCCAAAGGAGTTTATGAAAAACAATTTCAAGACAAATAGCGGTGCATTAAATATTGGTGCAAAACAAACGTGCTTGGTGCTTTCTTTTGAGGTGATGTACTCAAATAATAAATCATGATCAACAAGTTTATCAACAAACACAAGAACAGCGCAGCCAGTTACAGAAAGTTCTCAACAATCATATATGGTTCGTGTTTTTAAAATAGACAGTGTGTCGATCCTAATAAAAATGTCAGGATCATCATCAGGACACAGGGGGTGAGCAGGGGGGATACAACGAGCCAGAGAGAGAGGTTATGAAAAGTAATGCAGTTGCTAAAGGGGCATCCCTAGTTACAAGCCTCAAGAACAAGGTGGCCGGGAATGGCCTAAGCTGGAAATATGTTGGATGCCCATGAGGGCCTCCAATCAGCCCACAGTGGGAAGCGCACAAGATGTCTGGATCTCAAGGTTAGGTGTCATATTGATTCTTTCACAGGGTTTGAATCAACTAAAAAATGGAGATGCACTGGTAGTGCTGACTGGCAGAATGAAGTCCTTTCGCTTTTCCCTTTGACAACTCAACCTTGCACTCAATCTTGAGACTCACACTCTATGCGCACTTCCCACTGCAGGCTGATTGGAGCCTCCCATGGTATTCAGCATTTTCCTGCACTTTTGTTATTTCTTTACCCACCTCAGTTCCCCTAGAAATTAGGTCCTGTTAGGCAGGACTCAGGTTGTTTTCCTCTGCCTCTCTGTGTTGCTGCAGTTACCAACTGTTACCGCAGAGACATTCTTCTAATTCTACTTCCAAAAGCCCACTGTGTTCCCTGGCAATGTTTCAAATGTATCCAGCTAGACACATACAATCCCTTTTGGTTTTGCAGCAGAATTCTCGAAACCAGGGGACTAGTCACAACATATCCTGTCACCTATCTTCATAAGCCACACTCCTTGCACAGATTTTCTGTAATTATTGTATAATACTTTGGCTAACACATAATCTTTGGTTATATTCATTCATTCAACATTCAGAATCTGGGCACCCACTTTGTAGGTGAGATAGCAGGGTAATTCATCAGGGAGCGTGTTTCACGACGAAGGTTACTCTGGCTCTACCTACCATGTAGCCTTACCGTAATTTAGAATGGTGAAATTGACAGGAACCTGGTTTAGTATAATCACAAAATGTTTAATTTTTTTCTTTACTTTTTTGCATGCATCTCCACTTTTATACACCCATTAAATAGGAAGTCTGATGTAGGATGGGTGATTAAAGGGACTGTTTGGTCCTGACTAAAGCCACAGACCCCGGGACACGTAGGAGGTGGCTGAAACATGTTGACATTTGCAAGTCGTAGTACCTGTTCATAGGCTCTACATCGGGAGTCATTACAGTGTGTGTTACATCAAAAGTCTTTACATCGCAGTTAAGTTTTAAGTATTTTACTTCACAGATATATGTTTTTTATAGTTTTAAGTAACCTAACCTTAACAGTATATGTGTGTGCCTATACAAAGGAATTTTTAAGAGCATCATGTATTGTCTATGACCACAGCACTTGATATACCGGAGTTGTTTGCTGTTTATTACATTATTACACAGAAACCCCAAGATTCTAGAGCGAGCCATTGAAGTCATTGGGATTACTGGGAGTCAACAGCTCGTCAGAACACCACCCGTCCCCCCCCTCCCATTTCTCCCCTTGATAGCATAATCCTAGTCAACTGCAGACCATCTCCAATCCCGAGAAACTAAAACTCTCAAGTTCTGACACAAATCTGGTTAGAGTTTTTTAGTGGGAAGAGGGAATAAAGTGCTAGACCCCAGTGAACGGCATTGCAACAGTCAAGATTGCTGAGGGCCAGTGAAGTGATGAATGCCTTGCCTGTGTGGAAAGGGGTTGGGGATTTTTTCTGTAAATTGAAAACCTAATAACTGGCTGCTATGGCAGTAATGAAGAACTTTTGTTACAGTGGGGTTGAAAAGTATGTCAAGGTTTCTGACTGGGGTAGAAGGGTTCCGAATCTCAGGGGCAAAAGTAGATCAGGGTGGATAGAGAGGCAGGAAAATAAATATTTTCCCAAAATGAGTGCAAATTAATTGCAATATGGTAACACTTGTTAGTTACAGCTCATAGCCGTCAGAAGTGTTGTATCAAGTACTATATTAAAAAAGTTCTTGTTATTGTAAAATCTATAACGTGCTGACACTACAACCCTTATATTCTTAGTCGTGTCACTTTCAAGTGGATCTTAGATTAAGCTGGGCTTAGATTAAAATGATGGAGGCTCATCTTTATAGTTGGTGTGTACTATGTGAAGTAAGCACATAATGTAACTAACGATTGCCAGTTCATTCGGATGACCTTGCCCCCTTCTTTTTAGGTCTCGCCTGAGCCAGCGCGCATGCGCTGCTCTGGCGAGACTTTTAGTAAGCGGGTTTTGGAAGTGCAAACAGTGGCTTTTGCTGGGGACTAACCTGCGTTCACGCGAGCGTGCACGCGCGATCAGGCGCCATATGGCTTCCCTCGCCATCTGGACGCTCGCGTGAACGAAAGCTGGTCGCCAGCAAAAGCCACTGTTTGCACTTACAAAACCCGCGATTATTTTCACGGCCGCGCGGCCGTGTCAGTTTCGCGGCCGCGCGGCCAATGCTTGTTGCTCGCGCTTCTTGTTACCAATGCGAAATGGTACATGTAGCATTGTCCCAAGTGTTAGTGCGTGTTTGAGGCACCAGGATAGGGTAGTTGTGAACTGTTGCTTTATAAACATTAAATGCTGTGCATTTAAATTGTATGTTTGGACGGCTATAGAGAATGCAAACTGTTGCATTTTTCCCCCTTGTTAGTGCATGATTTAATATGTATGAGAGCCCTGGTAATAGCTAACGAACGACCTGTGTTGCTGCTGGGGCCTCACTCTTCAGTTCTGCCTCTTTTTTGCGAACGTTTGAGGAATGTGCTTTTTTGAGATAAGCACAAGTTTTATCGGGCTCCCTTTGCTCGACCAGAAGAATTCCTTGGGTTTGCTTTTGAAGTGGAGTGGGGGGCGGGTGTTTTATGACCTCTCCGTCTGTTTGCTTAGAAAGCTTTTGCAGACGTGAGCTGCATCTGGTGCCGCGTTAAAAGTGTTGAACCAAGATATTTACTGTTTGTGATCAAGAAAGGCTTGTATTTCTGGGAGTCCTAATAATATCTGATGGCTTATTGCCTGTTTCCTCCGTTGATGTGGGAAACATTTTTGGGAGTTAATCCTGACGTGAAAGCCTGGATATTGTTCAAAATATACTTTAAATCCTGTTTCAAGTAAAGAACAAGCATTGGCATAGCCAATAGGTCTCGCCTTTGGGACCTTATAAGTGTTTAGCCATGCAACAGTTGATGTTGTTGCACCAAGGTTATTGTGCTGCATAACTAAAGACTTATAAGGTCCCAAAAGCGAGACCTATTGGCTATGCCAATGCTTGTTAGTAGATGCCATCTTTCAACATTTAAAGACTGTACGCTCCAAAAAAGGATTGCTAACAAGTAGGACAACAATGGCAACAACTAACTCACAAGAAGCCACTGCTATTCATGGAGGTTCCACAGTCTAAATGGACAGCGCTGTCTATGTGAGTACTTCAGTCTAAAGGGTGCTAGCTACCTCTGCCGAGCTGCTGTCAAAGTGGAAGTGTTTGTAATAGAGGGCATGCTATATAAGGGATACATCTGTGCAGGAAGGATGGTATGCAGGGCAAGAGTTATGTATGAGGATAGTGCACATGATGTATGGGGATGAACTGTAGAGCAACTGCTATGTATGGAGGACAACTCGTATGGGGGCATGTATCTGGGATAATAAATAAGGGAGCATTTTCTGTGAGATACATGAAAGAATGGACTTGTGATAAAGATAAAACAGTATCTTTATCACAAGGCTTGGGTGCAAGAATGTGTAGGTTGCTGATAGGGCAGCGATCATATAATAATGTGATCTTCTTGAGAACCGCACAGTGTCTGGGGAGAGTTGGGGGAGGGGATTTCTGAAGTAGGGAGGGGAATCTGGAGTGGGGGAGGGGGGGGGCAAGGCCAGCTCCCACTAAACAGCTCAGAACCTGGAGGAGGCACAAGGCGCCCGAGACGCACCAGCACTTCATTAGGAAACAAAATATAAGCTTTCCACCCCATTAGGGATGACTTTGGGAGCGAAAGCACATAAGACAGACTCACCTCATCAACAATGCACTGCAAGAGCTGGAGCGGCTGCACGGACACATCACACGGGAGGCAGAGGGGGAAGGAAGCAAGGGAACAAGTATTAGCCCATATGCATTATTTTACAGTGGATGGGGAGCGACGAGAAAATCATTAGTGCAATAAAAAAACAGCAAGATTAATCAACGGAAGCAAACTCTTATAAAAACACCCAGGCCTCAATGTTCTATTATTTGTAATGGAACCTAATCTAATACAGGCTGTTAAAGGTTTGCCGTTTCTTCAAAATGCAATTTGCTAAGTTTAAAGCAAGTCAGCCAAGCATGCAGCAGTGAGCAGCCATCAGGACAGGGAAAAGTGAAATTCACCCCCCTCCAAAAAAAACTCATAAAGATTACCATTAGAGATCGCTGGTTTTTCTGAATCTGGGTTGGCGGGGAGAGGGAGGGAGAGAGAGAAAACATAGGCAATATGTAATTAGCATGTCATAATCAAAACGACTCACTTGGACACATTATGATCAGTGAGAGAAAATTACGGCATGGCTGGTGGCAATTTGTGGGCATGTGTTAACACAATTTACATAATGAAAATACACAAATGTTAATAGCTAACATCTCATTTATGGGCGAAAGTCAGCAGAATGTTAATTTTCGCGCAACACTTTTTACTGCCCTCCAGGTTGTATTAGAAGACGGCAAGCGTTGGGGGGCTGGGAGGGGGCTTGGAGACATAATCCATTTAAAAAAAGAGAGCTGTTTACGATCCCGATATAAATAATGTTTTATACGGCGTCGTTGTGAGCACTGAGCTTAATGTTGCAATCACGGCTAATGTTATGAAGTTCACTCTTTTTTTGAATTAAAAAGCGATTTATTTAAAATTGAAATTAAATCATAGTCAGAGATTAGAATATTTGGTGCGCCGCCAAACACCGCAATCATGGGCAGTCGCCTCGCTTTTGCAGTTTGTTTTTTCTGGTGGGTATTTTTGGTGGGGTGGAGGAGCGGTTAAAAGGAAACTTTAATTATGAGGTTGAAGCTATGTATTTCGCCTGCGGAATTACTTTCAACGCTCAGCTTTTTTTTTTTCCTTTTTCCCCATCGAAAAGAGTTTGGTGGCCCAGAGAGGTAGGTCGTTCGGAGGATGGATTTTAACGCCTGGCTGGATTGCAAGGGTACAAAATACACCATGAACAATTAAAGCACAGCAGCTTCATCTGTTGGGCACCAAGAAGGGTTTGCACTGGCAGAGTTAGCCACTGAATCTGAAGTCCACTTGCGGGAGTTAATTAAATGACACATTTTTGTAATTATCTAGGTTACACGGGTTTTCCACCATCGACGTGAAATCAGTGGATTTCAGCAAGTGGGGCCGGGCTGCATAAAAGACCTTCGCCTGTGGAGCTTGCGATAACGACATTCATTGGGGACCCTTGTAGAATTCTGATTTCTCTGAGTTAATGAACTCATCCTTGTTGGGTTTGATTTTAGACCAGACCTTTTGATTTTTAGAAAAATTATATATAGACTATACTTGCTTACAGGGGGTTTCATCTGCGCGCAAAGTAGTCCCTTCAGTTACAGGGACTATGGAAAATTATTTTTCTTTTTTCCATTTTATTTTTTAAACATTGCAGAGGGCTTGGCAGTTCTTGCAACGTTTTATAAAACCAGGGCAAAACAAACTATGACAAAGCCAAAAGGTTGGCCGCCCACACCCTACAGACTGGTTTCGTCAATGATTGTTAGTGTTGGCTGCTGGCAGTGCTAGCCACGTGATAGCCTTAATTAATGATTGAGGACTAATCTGCAAGTGGATGAGCACCACGAATGGTTAGGAGGCAATGGATGAGCAGGATAGGGGTACAGGAAGTGTGAAACGTTCCAGGATGACCCCACCACCTAACTCTGGGACCCGGCACATGATGAGCACCACTCTGTATGAGGAGCTGGGACCACAGAGTCATACACAGCCCTAGGGACAGTGTGCTTAAGGAACAGGCTTCTCAGAGTACACTATGCAATAGAGCAGGAGTCTCCAACCTTTTTTTGTAAGAAAAGCTACTTAATTTCAATGAAAATCATACCGAGCTACTAATATTTTCAGTATGGTAATAGTGACCACGTAATACAAGATCATATTAGTGGCAACACCATGCAAAATTGCCAGCAGTGATTCTCTCAGTGCATAAGGCACGATTGTCATCAGTAATGTGAAAATGCCTTTATCAGTTTGGAAGGGATCAGGATAATATGCAACAGCAATAGCTGCAATGCCCCTGGCATCAAGTTTATACTTTTGGAAATGTCTCATGGTTTATCACTTAAATATCAGCTCTAAATATATTTTGGAAATCAAGACATTTGTCTCCAAACATCAGCTAAGCATGTATGATTTTTGAAAATATACACATTTCTGTCTCAAATTCACGCTTTTCAATTTTGAGATACATATATTAATTCAACCAAGCAAAAGCTTCTACTTAAGTATTATGGGCGGCACACAAGCAAACTAAGAGGAGGCACCTGGAGAGCTACCAGTAGCTCACTAGCTACTCGTTCGAGAAGCCTGCAGTAGAGTAGCTTGTGTTTCCATTCAGAGGGAACATGGTCTAGCAGTTAGGGCTGAACTGTTTCTATTAGTGCAGGATAAATTCTAAATTTGCATGTGGTTGATCCTCTACTGCAAATGGCACAGCCAAGCAAAAACATAATGTTGTAGAATGTCCCCAAAGTAGCTAGCAGTGGTTCAGCTTAATGCACTTTTTTCTATTCATCACTTTGTCGCTATACAAGTTACCCTAACTGGAGCATATATCCCCAGGTTAAAAAAAAGTTACTTACCTCTGGTAACAATTTTGAGGTGGATACTCTATCTACCTGCAGATTCCTAACCTGTAGAACAACCCAGGTGAAAGACTGGATCCGGAAAACTTCAAAGCTCTTCTGTCATCGGTCGTGGGCACTGGCTTCATTGGGATGCCAGAAGTGGCTCAAGTGACATCACCGAAGCCATATATCGCCTACCCCGGTGCAATAATGTCTGTTTACATTAATTTTTTCCAAGCTTTCGAGGCAGGCTTATGGACTGACAGCGAGAGAGTATTGCACTACCAAAATATAAACTGGGATCTTATTAACTTTCCCAATAACACAGCCGTCAAACAGGGAGGCAGACGGGTCAGTGAGGAATCCGCAGTAGATGGACTATCCACCAGAAAGATAGTTAACCAAAGTAATTAACCTTTTCTTCTGATGGATACTTCTACCTGCAGTTTCCTCACCAGTAGAACAGATTCCAGAGCAATGCCCTGACCCTGGAGAAGGGAGGGTTGATGGATGGTTAAACAAGGAAATCCTGCAAAAGAGATCTAGCAATGTGGCCATCCCTACAAACCTTGGAATTCAAGCAATAACGCTTGACAATGGTGTGTAGGGAAGCGCACATTGCTGCCCTGCAGATTTCCGCAATGGGAGCACCTCTGGCTATGGCAGAAGTGGTGGCTTTAGCCCTAGTTGAATTGGATCTGATCCCTTCTGTAGAGTCCATCTTAGCCAAAGCACACCAGGTCTTGATGCAGAGGATGATCCATCTCGAAAGGGTTTGTTTTTGCAATGCTTTGCCTTTTTTGGCACCACAGTATCTGACAAAGAGTTGGTCATCCAGTCCTAGGTTCTTGGTGCACTCCGGATAGTAGTAGACTGCCCGGCTGGGATCCAACCTATGCAACTGCTCCTCCTCCTTAGTGGGATGGGGTGGGGGGCACAAAAAGTTGGGTGATGGACTGACCCAGATGGAAAGGGGTCACCACTTTTGATAAAAAAGCAGCCCTGGTTCGCAAAACCAATTAGTTTGGGTAAAAAGAGGTAAACGGGGGATGGGAACTAAGGGCCTGATTACAAGTTTGGCGTAGTGGCGCCGGCTCCGCTGCGCCAAACCCGCGCATGCACTGCTGGCCGTATTCCGAGTTGTAAAAGTACAACTCGTAATACGGTCGGCGGTCCTTTGGCCTTTCCCATGGCAGTGCCTTGAAAACAGGCACCGCCATGGGAACGCCCAAAATGTTCCAGCACAGCATGGGCGGTGACGTCTATGCCGTGCTGGAACTGGGGGCAATGAATGTATACCCATGGTGGGAGGGACATGGGAGCCCTGTAGGGCCCCCTTTGTTCCTGCACCGCTAGCTTTTTCATAACGGGGCTCTGCCATGAAAAGGCTGGTGGTCCAGGAACTAAAAATATTCTGAGTGGGACTGTGGCAGCCCCTGCTCAGCATAATGCGCTGTGGCGCTCCTGTGCCACTGCCAGGGAACGACTGTCCCCTGGCGCAGCCGGCGGTCCACTGCTGATACAATTTACAAAGTCGTAATCGGCAAAACGGTGGACCGCCACTGCGAGTCAGACTCATAATCAGACCCTAAGAACCTGCAACTCGTTCACCCATCTGGCTGAAGTGATAGCCACCAAAAATACAGTTTTGAGAGTCAACATCCTTAAGGGGCAACTATGCAGAGACTCAAATGGAGACCCCATAAGAAAAGTCCAAATCAAATTAATCTCCTAATGGGGCAGAACAAAAGCGGTTGGAGGGTACATGTTCGTCAACCCCTTCAGAAAATGCATGACAATGGGGGATATAAAAAGGGATGGCTGATCTGACAGACAGAGGAATGCTGACAACGCAGCTAATTACCTTTTAACAGTGCCTAATGCACAACCCCTCTGGGCAAGGGAAAATACATACTGCAGGACCTGTGACAGCCTGATCTGCAAGGAGTCTTAATTTTTGTCTGCACACCATGCAACAAAGTAGCTTCATCTGTGTGAGTAAGCAGATTTGGTGGAGGAGCGACACACTGACAAAATGACTTCTACCACCTCCGGTGGCAGCTGAAATGAATTTGGGTGTCCCCACTCAATCTACAGGCATGTAGGTGAAGGCCTCAGAGATTGGTGTGGATAACCATTACCACCAATTGGGAGAGAAGGCCCAGCCTGAATGAAAGTCTCAGTTGGGGACATGGGGAAAGGCAGACGGTCTGCATACCCACACCCTCCTTGGCCAATCCAGGGCAGTGAGAATAACTTGGGTCCGATCTTGGCAGATCTTCCTCAGAACTTGAGGAATTAAAAGTACGGGGGAAATGTGTAATTCAGCTGAAACTTCCACTTCAATTTAAATGCGTCTCCCAAGGCTACCCTCAAAGTATACAGGAGGGCACAGAACGACTGGCATTGTGCAGTTTCCGAGAAAGCGAACAAGTCCACCCAAGGAGTGGCCCACTGGGCAACGATGTAATGTTATGTTAGCAACACTTGTTATAGCTCAGCGAATCACAGCGGCGGTTTCTGCGTGAGGGCATCGGGGCTCCGCATCCTTTACTTTCACCCCCCCCAGGGTCGGCCATTGCAAAAGTAAACAAACTATTTTAATTGAACAAGTTACTTACCTTCGGTAACGATATATCTGTAAGAGACATAGATTAGTTATGGATTCCTCACCTTAGAATTACCCCCAGGCGTCAGACTGGATCCGGAGAATTTTTTCCTCAGCAGTACCTCTGCACGTCGATAGGTGGCGTCGGTCGACTCCGCGTTCGTTGTTGGAGTTGTAGTCGCCGGAATGACGTCGCGGTATCTACTTAGACGTCGCCCTCGCACGCTGATGTCAGTTCCTTACATGACATTCCACGCCAGAAGCGCAGAGCCGTGCAAGACACTGACCACTGGTGCACGAAAACTAGGGCCCTGAAAGGGAGTCCCTTACCCTAGAAGTCAGTCGCAGAACGGGGAGGATGAGTGGGGCGGTGAGAAATCCATAACTAATCTATGTCTCTTACAGATATATCGTTAATGAAGGTAAGTAACTTGTTCATCTGAAAGAGACAATTAGTTATGGATTCCTCACCTTAGAATAGATATCCCAGAAATACCAATCCCGGTGGTGGGTCTGTGAACCAAGTTCACACCAGAAAGTCCTGGAGAACCGAACGGCCGAAGTAGCCGTCTCTCCGGACTTGGCTGTCCAGGCAGTAGTGTTTGGTAAACGTGTGCAGTGAAGCCCACGTAGCTGCCTGGCAGATGTCATGAAGGGGGACTCCAAGTCCCAAAGCAGTAGTGGCTGCCGTCGCCCTGGTGGAATGGGCATGCAACCCCACTGGAGGTTCCTTTTTCGCCAAGGAATAGCGGATTTTTATACACAGAACGACCCATCGAGAGATGGTCAATTTTTGTACGGCCCGACCTTTCTTCGCGCCACCGTAGCCAACAAAGAGTTGGTCATCCACCCGGAATTGTCTTGTGCGATCCAGATAGAAGAAAAGCGCATGTTTTGGATCCAGACGATGGAGCCGCTCTTCCTCTTTAGAAGGATGCGGTGGCGGAAAGAAGGTGGGCAAAGTGATGGTCTGTCCTATGTGGAAAGAGGTAACCACTTTGGGAAGGAAAGAAGGCCTAGTGCGAAGGACAACCTTGTCCGGATGAAGAGCCAAGAAAGGAGGCTGAGAAGAAAGGGCTTGAAGCTCACTCACCCTGCGAGCAGAGGTGATGGCAACCAAGAAGGCAGTTTTCAAAGTTAAAAGTCTGAGAGGTTAATTATGTAGCGGCTCAAAGGGAGCGCACATAAGATAAGTCAGAACCAAGTTCAAGTCCCACTGAGGCATTACGAAAGGAATAGGAGGGAAGAGATGAGTAATGCCCTTAAGGAATCTATTTACAATCGGGGACTAGAAAAGAGAAGGTTGATCAGGAAGCCTAAGGAAGGCTGAAATGGCTGAGAGATAGCCCTTAAGAGTGCCCAGAGCAGAGCCCTGCTGGGCTAAAGAAAGGAGGAACAAGAGAACCTCAGAAAGAGGGGCAGAAAGGGGATCCACAGTCTTTGCTGTGCACCATGCCACAAATTTGTTCCATCTGCAGGCGTATACCGTTTTAGTGGAGGGACTCCTGGCTGCCAAGATAACGTTACAGACTTCGGGCGGAAGGTCGAAAGCCGTCAACTGCTGCCGCTCAATCTCCACGCAAGGAGGTGGAGACTGGATAGGTTCGGGTGGAGGGCCGTCTCCTGCTGCTGCGACAGAAAATCCTCCCGAAGAGGCAGTCTGATCGGAGGATCGATGGCCATGTGTAACAGATCGGGATACGAGACTCTTCATGCCCAATCCGGAGCGACAAGAATGACTTGGGCCCGGTCACGCTTGATCTTCTTCAGCACTCTGGGTAGAAGTGGTATAGGCGGAAAAGCATATAGAAGACCGCAACTCCACTCGCGACGAAAGTGCCGCCTTGGAAATTCCAACGCGCAGAACTGCTGACATTGCACGTTCTCTTTGGTGGCAAATAGATCTAACCAAGGCACTGCCCACTGCTGAAAGAGACCTTGCTCTACCTCCGAGTGAAGACGCCATTCATGATCCATCATGCACCTGCGGCTGAGTTCGTCCGCTCTGGCGTTCAGAGAACCTGCCAGGTGTTGAACCACCAGGGACATGCCCTGATGTTCCAGCCATGCCCAAAGGCAGAGAGCCTCTTGACATAGGGTCCCTGATCCCACCCCGCCCTTTTTGTTGCAGTACCACATGGCGGTGGTGTTGTCCGTGTACACCTGCACTACTCTTCCCCGGACAGAGGGAAGGAATGCCTTTAGTGCAAGACGAATCGCCAGAAGCTCCAGAAGGTTGATCCAGAGGCCTCTGATCGCCGCCTCTCCCATGTGTCCGCCCCACCCCAGAAGGGATGCATCTATCACCACTGTAAACTCTGGTTGGGGAAGGGAGAGGGATCTGCCATTGACCCAATCCTGGTTCGTGAGCCACCACTGTAATTGTCGAGCAGTGCCCTCCGAGATCTGGATGCAATCGGACAGATTCCCCTGATGCTGTGCCCACTGGAACTTCAGGTCCCACTGCAGAGCCCACATATGCCACCTGGCATGATCCACCAGCAGGATGCAGGAGGCCATGAGGCCCAGCAGTCTCAGGGTCATTCTGACCGAAACCCGGGACAGAGGCTGAAAGATCGGAATCGTAGCCTGAATATCCCGGACTCGCTGCTCGGGAGGATAAACCAAAAACTGCGTCATGTCCAGAACCACTCCGATGAAAAGGAGCTTCTGAGAGGGAGGCAGGTGTGACTTCGGCACGTTGATAGTGAACCCCAACTAATGCAGGAAGTCCGCCGTAGTCTGGAGGTGGGAGACGACTGCCTCGGGCGGGCCCGCCTTCAACAGTCAGTCGTCGAGATAGGGGAAGACTGGAACCCCTGATCTGCGCAGATGAGCTGCGACCACCGCCATCACTTTCGTGAACACCTGAGGGGCGCTGGTAAGGCCAAAGGGGAGCACAGTAAACTGATAGTGCTCGTGGCCTACTGTGAACCGGAGGTAACGCCTGTGGGCTGGCAGGACGGGGATGTGAAAATAAGCGTCCTGCAAGTCCAATGCTACCATCCAGTCTCCAGGGTCGAGGGCAGACAGGACCTGAGCCAGAGTCAACATCTTGAACTTCTCCTTCCAGAGGAAGCGGTTGACGTTCCTGAGATCTAAGATAGGACACAGGCCCTTGTCCTTCTTGGGCACCAGAAAGTAGTGGGAATAACAACCACAACCTACTTCTGGGACAGGAACGCGCTCGATGGCTCCCTTGGCCAAGAGAGCCGCAACTTCCTGTTGGAGAAGGGCCAGGTGATCCTCCGACATGCGATGGAATTGAGGTGGCATGGATGGAGGGGTAGTCTCGAAGGGGAGGGAGTAGCCCCTTTAAGACTATCTGCTAAACCCACCTGTCCGACGTGATGCTGAGCCAGTGGGGGAGGTAATGGCGAATCCTGCCGCCCACTGGCGAATGATGGACCTGAAAGGTCGGACTAGGAGGGTTTGGAGGCTGCTGCAGAGGGGGTGCTGGTGGACTGGCTCGCAAGCTGGCCCCTCGACCCACGGCGGTGGGATCTACGTCCTCGGCAGCGCAGAGGGTGGACAGCTTGCACAGGCCTGTGGCTCTGGGCGGAACATGGCGGGTCACCCCTTTCATAGCCGCGAAAGGGGCGAAAAGCAGACTGCACCGGGCAGTTGGTGGAAGTGAGGCCAAAGGATCTGGCCGTAGCCCTGGAATCCTTAAAGCGATCGAGAACGTTGTCTGCCTTGTCGCCAAACAGGCGACGGACATTAAAGGGCATGTCCAAAAGCGTTGGTTGGACATCTCCTGAAAAACCAGTGGACCTCAACCAGGCGTAGCGTCTCAGTGCTACTGACGTGGAAATCGTCCTGCCCAGTGAGTCGGCGGTGTCCAGCCCACAACAGATGGTGAACTTCGCTGCGTCTCTCCCTTCGGCAACAGCACAGGAGAGCACGGCCCGGGCCTTCTCCGGGCACTGTGGCAGCACCTGCGCAACCGTGTCCCACACCGAGTTGGAGTAACGGCCCAATAGGCATGCGGTGTTCACCGACCGCAGCCCCAAGCTGGAGGAAGAAAACATCTTCTTCCCAAGGTGGTCCAGCTTCTTGGATTCCCCATCAGGTGGTGCATTAGGGAATGCGCTTTTGGACGTGGAGGCTTGGACTATCAAGCTCTCAGGGGTAGGATGGGAAGAGAGGAAAATGGGGTCACCCGGGCCGGGCAGTGGCGTCGGGCAATAATCCTGTCCACCGGAGCCCCTGTGTTTGGCTTGGATCAAGTGCCCAAAAGGATGTCTGTAAGGGCCTCATTGAACGGCAGCAGGGGCTCCGAGGAGGCCGCTGCCGGTTGAAGCACCTCTGTCAGGAGGTTAGTCCTGACCGCCACCGTAGGAAGCTCGAGGTTTAGGGCCTCTGCTGCCCTACGCAACACCACTGCGTAAGATACACCCTCCTCCATAGCCACGGTAGGGGGAGATAGCCTGCCAAGGTCTGGGGAGGTGTCCATACCACTGGCCTCACCCAACTCCTCTCTCCAGTCCGGTTCCTCCAACTGGTCCGCAAGAGGGTCCACAGACCCCTCCCAGTCCTCCTCCCCTTCTCCTGTGAGCCACTCAGGCTGGTAGGAAACATCAGGAGAGAACAGGGGTACAAAAGTACCGGTCGGCGCCGGTCCCGATGTCGGGCGACGTGTCCTCATTGAGGGGGAGGCCGGGGTCGACGCTGGCTGGGGATACAAACGGCGTCGGAGGCGGTGGGGGTGTCATCACTGGATTCGGCGCCGGAGGAGGTGTCACGAGGTCGACCGGCGACGATCGGATCCAGGCCTAGATCCTTGGGGGCCCTGCGGCGCCGGGGCTGAAGCCGCCGACATCAAAGGCCTAGAGCCCCCAACTGAGTCCGCGGGGCCCGAGAAAGCGCCGGCGGAGTCGGGCTGCCCGAAGATAGAATGTAAGGCTTCGTAAAAGCTTCGAAGCTGGGCAGGGGTCGCTCCGGGTCCCGGAAAGGGAGGGAAGGCCGGAGTCGACCCAACAGGCTCTACGGGCGGAGCAGGAAGACTCCCTTCCGCGTTGCGTCGGCCGACAGATGGGTAGAACGCGAAGAGCGACGATGCTTCTTCGCCTTCTTCTTGTGCCTCGACTTACCCGAAGACTTCGATGACGAGTGGTGGTGGTGGCTCCGCGACCGGTCCCCCGACCTCCCTCTCGACCGGGACCTCGAACGGCGTGGAGCGGACTGCCGGGCTTTGAGAAGCTTTCGGGACCGCTCCCACAAAGACTTCGGATTCATGGCCCGGCAGTCGGAGCACGGCTTCGGGTCTTGGTCGCGCTCCAGGCACCAAAGGCACACGAGGTGCGGGTCCGTGACCGACATCAGTTTGTGACAGGAGTCACAAGCCTTGAAGCCGGTCCGACGTGACATCCCTCCATGCACCAGGAGTTGATAGACTCAAAAAAGGTGTCGACAAAAGTCGCAAAAATGGAGTCGAAAAATGACTCAAGGTACCACTCTCTCCGGATCTGCGCTGGCTGGCGCAGAAAAAGAAAGAACTGACGTCAGCGCGCGAGGGCGGCGTCTAAGTAGATACCGCAACGTCATCCCGGCGACCACGACGCCAACGATGAACGTGGAGTCGACCGACGCCACCTATCGATGCGCAGAGGTACTGCTGAGGAAAAAATTCTCTGGATCCAGTCTGACGCCTGGGGGTAATTCTAAGGTGAGGAATCCATAACTAATTGTCTCTTTCAGATATCTACTTTTAAAGAAAAGTACACAAACCTTTTGCTTGTGGCCGGGACTGCTGTGATCATGACTGATGAGTCACGTGACACCGCCAGCAACACCAATGCATTGCCCTGAGCCTACAGTATTTGCTGGGCTGACGAGCTCACAGCCCTGAGGCCTGTGAGGTCATCAGCTCAGCAAAGACATAGCCTCAAGGACCAGTCTCCACCCCCTAATGATGTGAGCGTAAAGTTTCAACCGGGTGCTTAAGACTGAAGCCCTATAGTGCCAGGGCTTCACGTCAGTCATGGAGTGGAAAGGAAAGTCACCCCACCCTTTTCCAACTCGTCACGGGGGGGTGGGTCCCTCCCTGGGTGGGTCCCTCCCTGTGACAAGTTTGTAAAGGGTGGGATAGAGGCTGCAGGCAAGCAGGAAGCTGAGACATGGAGTCTGCGCAGTTTGTCTTCAGGACTTTTGAAGACACACTGCACAGAATAGAGGTGTCTGCCTCCCGCGCTGCTATTTGCAGGATCGTGTGGAAGCCATCATTCATTTCCAGCTCGGGTGGCCTGATCTGAAGTTGACACTCCGGACGGACCGTCTCCTGCAGCCCCTATTGCCTTGAGTGGACCACGGTGACGGTGCCAATCGAAGCAAAGTAGGTAAGCATAAAAATCCTAGCAGCTGGCCTAGCAAAACGGAGAAGCTCTCTATTGTTAACCCCTAAGCCTCAGCAGCAAGTTACTTGGCTAAAAGGATCTCGTAATCCTTTTCTAAGGAGGTTTCTAAATTGTTTACCGGGTTTTACTGGGACACTCCCATCTTAAAATACCTATGTACAACTGTTTTGCTGACTTGTGTCACAATACATATACTATACATTATCTTTGGTTACGAGTTGACTATTTTGGTACATTTGTTGTGATGTTCTTTAAAAACATTACCTCAACTTCGATGCATATAAAAGCATACGTTCACTCCCTTTGCAACAAACAGAACGTTTGAACTTGCAGCGTAGGATTACAGTCTGCTGGAGAATTTGAATATATTCACTGCGTGTTTTGTGAACTTTTGTTTGATATGGTTACCCTGCATGGTGCACACTCAGCACAATTTGTTAAACGTGTGCCTAAACTGCCGATTTCTTGCAGGTGTGCGCTTCGTCACTTGTAAGGATAGTAATTACTACAAGTTGGCGTTAGGTTGCACTGACCAAGCTTTGTGGGGTTAACAGTACAAAAGAAGGATAAGAAAGGCTGGTGAGCAGGGTTGACAAACATTAACAGTTGCACGTGGGTCCTGCTACTGAAATAGGATAGGAAGCTGCAGGGCAGGTTTGAGGTACATTGACAGCTGTGCGTGGACCCTGATACTGGGAAAGTATAGGAAGCTTTATGGAAGGGTTGGGGTGCATTATCGGAGCTGCCTATTGGAATAGGATTTACTCTTTCTTTTATCTCAATTGCCAGTGCTCTTGATTCCCTTAAGTGACATCATTATCACATTCGTATTTAATCATGGACCAATGAGTGAGAGTATGGACATACTTTATCATTGGGCAGAGGGATTGTGAATGAAGTTGATGGCTCGCGTGCTCCACAAATTTCTACTTCCGTTCCTGAATGGCTTTGAAAAATGCAGCAGCTTTCATATGGAAGGATGATGGGCCCAGGGGACATGTGAGGGTTTCACATTTTAGATTTTCAATGCAGGTTTAGCCAAGTCAAGGACTGTTGACAGATAAAACCTGCAGTGGAAAAAAAACAATGCCTCAAGGAAGTCTGGGTCAGCACTGGTCTTCTTTAGTTATGTTCAGCCAGCTGGTAGAGCTACCCACCGACTTCAAAATTCCAAATTAGTTTACAAAAGCCTATAAAAGCTATTGCTTTTTGTTCTTGTTATTTTGAAACTTTTGCTGGAAAAGCATCACTTTACCCCATTGTTTTTTTAAAAAGATTTGCATGGGAAATTGCGACCGGCATCCCAAAAAATGCTGTGTCCTCTTAAAGTGAACCCCAACGCCGTCCCCCACATGCAGCCCAGCCCCACCACTCTCAAACTTCACCAGCCGCCACTGGAGAATCATCCGCGGAGGAATATCTTGGTGCTTAGCTGGATAAAGACAAGCAACACATAAATTAAGCTAAATCACCCTGCTAAAATAACCACTTTTTAGGAGTTTTTAAACTTTCCAAAATCCGTACATAAACGGAGTTGAAGAGGGAGTTTGTTCCAGTGGACGGGAGCTAAGTTATGAGAAAGACCTCTCGCCGAATCTAGCAGTATGAATCCGCAGAATTTGCAAAAAGGCTTTGTCTTTGCATCTTAGCAGTCTTGCTGGCTTATAGTGTCTGAGCCTATTTTGAAAATAGGAAGGAGCATTTCCATTTAGAGACTTATGGGTAAGGCAGCATAACTTGAAAATGACCCTTTTCCTAATGGGTAGCCAGTGCAGAGTTCAAGAATGGAGCAGACGCGCAACCAGATGGAAGATTGCAAACTAGTCTGGCTGGACTACAGAGGCTCCCCCCCCCCTCCTCCTCCCCAGGAGACTGGTGGTGAGCCAGATCCCTTGGCAGTGAGCCCAAGACCATAGTCTCAATGCTTTCAGGCAAAGGAGGTGAGACC
This sequence comes from Calotriton arnoldi, assembly GCA_963921515.1. Taxonomy (NCBI): domain Eukaryota; kingdom Metazoa; phylum Chordata; class Amphibia; order Caudata; family Salamandridae; genus Calotriton; species Calotriton arnoldi. Next base: position 978,872 of record CAWUFW010002539.1, read on the forward strand.
TTACTCCCCCTTGCTTGCTAACATACCATATCGCCAGCCCTGCCAAGTACTACGCATTAGGGGTTATTGTGACACATTTTAGAGCACATTACCGCACTAAAATGCAATTGTCACGCATATGTAGCTCCACTGAGCATTGCTCGAGGTGCTTTGTTGTCAGCTGGCTTGAGTGCAGCCAGCGCTCATTTGCTTTATCTCAAGGCAGTGTGAGCCGGGCTCTGAGAAGGGGTGACTATGGTTACCATGGAAACCTCCTCTAGACCCAGCTTGTTACAATTTATATACATTGTTTCTGGTGCACTCATCACGTCTGGAAACAATGATCAAATTGTCTCTGCAGAGACATACACACCGACTCTGCTGCATGCAACTCTTGAAAGCAAGTCTTCTGTGCTCCGCTTAGTGTCCTAATCCAGGGACGGACTTCCTTTAAGGCAATCTGTCAGGCCAGTCTGACAAAGTTAGTATGGACCAGTTCTTGGCTGTTTGTGGGCCTGTTTTACAGGTTGCTTGGAGCTTTTTTTTTTACTGTTGATTTTCTTTTTATTACAACAGTGCCTGAAGCAAGCACAAATACATGTAGACTTCCATAGCTTGCAAGAAACCTATACAGCTTGTCTTTACAAGTTTACAACTGCCATGATTTGTAACTGTGGGTCCCTTGTTTAGCTATCTAATTTGCTAATGGGTGCCACTCTTAGCCAAGGCCTATTCTCTGCCCTAGTTTAACCCTTCTTCAGTCTAGGACTCTGAAACACACAGACGCAGCCAGGCCGGCGCACCCAGACTGCAGTTTGCATTTTTAGCCACCAGCACAGCGGTCCTAGGTAGATTTTTCAATGTTTAAACCAGGAAATCCATGTGAGAGATGCAGTCCTATTTTACTTAATCTTGCATTCTGTATGAATATATACTTTAACCAGAAGTGTTTCTGTACTTTATTTTCGTTCATTGTGTGACTCTTGCAGACTTTTAGTGCATAAGAGGTGAATTGAGTTGTATTTATATGCCTGTGTACATTCATGTTACGGGTGGTGTGCATTATGGACCAGGACTGAAAGCTCTAGGATGAGGATGAAGGCAATGAGAGCTTCTCACAGTGCCTGCTGGTGCCTAATTGAGGTGTTCAAACCACATGTTTATCCAATCGTTGCCCTCTCTACAGAGTGCACAGAAAGACGGTAAACCCTTCACTTCCATTAATCCATGTCAGTGACACAGTCCGAGTTCATAGTTCACATTTTACTTGATATTTCATTCCTTAAGAGTACATCCATTTCTAGATCTTATGTTTCTGTTTTTTATGCACTGTCTGACTTACTTTAGTGCATACTGTGAATAGTGTTGCTTCTAGATAATTTGGTAAATTCATGCAAGGGTTGGTGTGCATGACAGTGCACAATTGATTACTCTGGAGTTAAGGACCAAAGCCAATGAAAGTTTTTCACAGGGCCTATTGAGGGATCATCAAGTTGTTTCTACTACATGACTATCTGATTTGTACCCTGCTACAAAGCGCACAGACTGATCGTCACACATGTGACAATTGTGATTACCATTTTGTGTGAAGGAGGTTTACAGTTGTTGAAATACTGCTGTATTTACAGGTGAGAGCGAGAAAGAGTGTGTGTGTGTGTGTGTGTGTGTGTGTGTGTCTGTGTGTGCTTGTTTGTGTGATCACAGTGAATGGTATTACAGTGATCTCCAACCTTTTCTGTAATAAGAGCTACTGATGTTCAATGAAACTTACTAAGAGGTACTAATATTATTAGTGTTGTAATAGTGACTACATCAGAAAAGATCACATTAGTGGCCACAATATGCAAGATTAAAACCAGCGATCATGTTCGTTTGCCAGCCATAACGCAAAAAAGGTTTGTCAATATGGAATGCTGCTTCATGGGTAATACCTAACAGCCACAGCAACAATACCTCTGGTACCAAGATTATAACATTTGTAAAAAGTCTACCAAATCTCACATGATTTATCACTCAAATATCAGCTTTAAATATGTTTTTGAAATTCAGCCATTTTGTCTCCAAATATCAGTTATGAGTTCTGAATACAAACATTTTTGTCTCAAATATACACTCTCAATTTAGTATACATTTATTAATTCAACCAAAGAAAAGGTTCTACATTTAGTAGGTTGGGCTGCACATAGGAGAGCTACTTACAGGTAGCTAGAGAGCTCCCAGTATCTCACTAGCTACTCGTTGGAGAAGCCTGGTGTAGCACAAAGAAGTAATGCAGAAATACAGAGTGAAAAGACAGTGAGAAGAGGAAGGAGATGACATATGAGATATGCAAATGGAGCATTTCTGAAAGATGTGAGGAAAAAGGGCATAGGTGGCTTATAGAGCAAGAAACTGCTCATTAAAGCGGCGTGAAGGAAAGAACAGGAGTGGCTGAGACACTCCGAGGACCAATATCCCATCCACAGCCCTAACAGTTTTCAATTCACAGTCTAATTCTCAGAATTCAAATATATTTTAATTCTAATTATTCATAGCTCAATTATTGCTTCTACTTATTGATCTGATACTGCTTACAAGCATTAGCAAAGTATTTTAGGTATATGTTCATTGCTGGGTGGTGTATGGATACAAGAGCAGAAAATTAACAGTCACTCAAATACTGGTTATTGCATTGACTTCCTCCAGAGAAAGTGCCACTCGAAGTGTCATACATTTGACATTAGAATATCACTCAAATCCACATTGAAACCATAGAAATGTCACACATCAGCAATCTGAAAACCTGGCAGGCATGCATTGCTGCCGTGTTGTCCGTCAAAATCTGGATGGACCGACCTTTGATGGAGAGGAGGAAGGCCTTCAGCTTCAGCTGACCAGCAGTTCCATTAAGTTGGTGAAAAGAGCCTGCTCTGCCAGAGACCAGAGGCCTCTGATCTCCAGATCCTGTAAGTGAGCTCCCCACCCTAAGGAGGAGGCATCCATCACTACTGTAGACACGGTTGAAGGCCATCTTACAATTCAGGTTCGCTTCATTCTCCCACCATACCACTTCTGCTGCAGCGCTGGGGTAGATTACAATGGAGTTTCACAGATCTCCCCCAAACTGTAGCCACTGTCTGTGGAGGCCCCACTGCATGGCCCTCATGTGCCAACATGCATGCGTGACTAGGAGAATGCTGGAAGCTAGCAGACACATAAATCTTAGAACCCTCAGGACTGGAACTCACTCCGCTTGTTGAAATGATGGGACCATTTCCTGGATGGAATAGGTCAATTTCCTGTATGTTGGTAATCCCGTGAGGTGGAGTGAGTGTGCAGAGAAGTGGGGTGTCCAATACCAACCCTATGAACTGGATTTGTTGGGAGGACTACAGGTGAAATTTAGGTTTGCTGACTGAAAAGCCCAGGTCGAACAGTAGGGATGCTGTTGACTGCAGATGGCACAACACCATCTCCTGTGAACCGGCTTTGATTGGCTGGTCATCCAGGAACCGGAAAATGGGGGTGCCCAACCTTCTGAGATAGGCCACAAACCACTGCCATCACTTTTGTGAAGACTGTAGGTGCCACTGTCAAACCGAAGAATAGTACTGCAAATTGGTCCTGCATAGAAGCCACCACAAATCGCAAATACTTCCTGTGTGACCGAAGGCTAGGCATGGGAAAATATGCATCCTGCATGTCGAGTGACACCATCCATACTCCAAGCTCCAACACCAGCAAAGCTTAAACTAGTGTAAGCATCTTAAACTTTTCCTTTTTGAGGACAAAGTTCAATTCCTTGATGTCCAGGATCGCAAGTAGACAGCCATCTTTTTTGGGCACCAAGTAGTAATGTGTGTAACATCCTTGACACTTTTCCTGCTCTGGTACTAACTCCATTGCTCCTTTACACAAGAGTGCGGCCACCTTCTGCAGTTTTATGGCCTGAAATGGTCTGGTTGAGTGGTGGTGGGGGGTGGATATGAGATGGGGAACAGAGCCGGAAGGAAGGGAAGAGGGTAACCCTTTTCTACAATCTGGAAGACTCACTGGTCCAAAGTAATGGGCTCCCAGGCCGGAAGAAAATGGGACATCTGCCCTCCTACAGACTCTGAATGGATTTGAGGGAGCAAAGGAGGCCTGCTTTCTTAGTGGAGCAGGGGAGAAGGGGGAGAAGGGATGATGGGCAGGATCACGCCTCTTTCTTCTGGCTCTGCCCCAAAACTGTCTCACCAAAGCTTTTGGTTGCTGCTGGCTCTGAGGCTGGTATTGTTGCCGCTGACGAAAGCAAGATCCTCTAGAAGCCGAAATTGGTGATGATCCCTGGGAAGTGGTGGCAGCTGTAGATCTAAAGAGTGGGGCTGTAGCCTTACTAACCTTGAACCTCCCCAACATCAAATCTGCTTTGTACCCAAACAAGCCGCTCCCATTGAATGGTAAGTCCATTAGATTCGCTTAGACATAAGGTGAAAAATTAGAGGTTCGGAGCCAGGCATGCCTCCCGATGAAGACTGAGGTACCCATGGCTCGGGCCACCGAGTCGGTAGTAATCAGTCCTGACTTGATAATATGACGTCAGCCATCTAGATCACCTTTCATGTCATCCCGCACATGGGGCAGCGCCATCTGAGCCATTTCCCAAATGGCGTAAATGTAGCGTGCGAAGATGCAATTGGCGTTGATTGACTTCAGATCATAGTGCCCGCCAAGAACAACATCTTCCCCCAGGCCTCCAGTCATTTTGATTCCCTATCTGAGGGAACTGTGGGTAATGTTCCAACCAAATGCCAGGACGAACAGGAGGCCTGAATGACTAGACTGTCAGGGGACGGATGAGCCGATAGATAGGGTGTGGCCCCAGGAGCTGGGCCATAACATTGTGCCACAAGTCTGTTGATTGCAGGGGAAGAAGATGGCTTTTCCTAGACTGCCATAACTGGATCCAAAAGGACATAATTGAAAGGCGGCAGGCTTTCCACAGTTGGTGCTAATGGTAACAAGACTTCAGTGTGGTGGTTCGCTTTGACGGCCACCGTTGGCAATTGGAGATCTTATACCTGTGCAGCTTTTTTCCTTATGATATCAAAGGACACTACCTCTGGAGTTGGTGGTCCAGAGAAAAACTCCATGTCTGTCTAGTTCTGGGGAAGTATCCAGGCCGCTAGCTGAAGAAAGACCTTGAAGTTCATGTCCTTGACCACCCCCATATGGGCAATAATCCAGTGGTTCCGAATCTGTTCCAAATGTATCCTATCGCTGTATTCCTCCACCTTCACTAGTTGTGTTGGATATCTCTGAACATACGGTTCTGTGGCGCAATTTCAGGGACCAGCACCAACGGCGAAGTTGACGGTGGAGGTGGTGCCGGTGCGAGTGTAGCCATCCAGGACATGGTCGATTGCGGAATTGTATAGCAGAGTGCCAGGTCAAATGGATGTGAGGCTGGTGTTAAGTCAGAAGGGGCGGTGATGTATGGCATTGGAGCCATAGACATGCACATCAGGAAGCCTTATGGAGTCTCCTGGGCACAAGGGTGTACCGAATGCTCTCACATAGATGCTGTACACCGCGTTCAAGAACACTGCAAGGTCTGAGCCTAGAGCCGAAAGTTCAAGGGAGGCTAGAGCCAGCGTTTGAGACTTGGGGTGCAATGGCCCTCACCACTGAAGGATCCAGGAAGGAAGATGGCAGAGCCGATAGAGGTTGAAGTGGATTTGGGGCCAGGTCCAGTGGGGTCACTGGAGTGGGGCGGCTCAGTGCGGGAAGTACTGGCTCTATTTAGTCCAACTCTGGCTCCGAGGATGAAGATCTTGTCTGAGTCAGAGGACGAGACTTACCTTTCAAATGTTTCATGTGTTTCTTTTATTTCCCCCCTAAACAATGTAAGGATGGCGACCTGGAACGAGGCCTGGAACGTTGCCTTTGCTTCTCCTACTTGGCCCAGGCCATGAAGATTTTTGCCTCCCTTTCTTTGATAACTTTGAGGAGCATACTCCGGTATGAATCACAGGCACAGGAGTCGTGGTCCAATCCGAGGCACCAAAGACAGATGGAATGGGGATCCATGATTGACATCTGTCCCTCACAGTTCCCACGTGGTTTAAACTCCGATTTCTTGGGAGGGGGAGACATGGAACTGCACCTATAAATTTGTTCTGCAAGGAAAACTTCTCAAAAATAGCGGGCTCTGGATCTGTGTTGAAAAAAGGAAACTCATGTTGATGCACTGGGGGAAGAGCTACCCACTCCCGGCATCCTAACAAAGCCAGCGCCGCCTACCGGCGATGAGAAAGCTTTGAAGTTTTCTGGATCCAGTCTGACGCCTGTGGTTGTTCTACAGGTGAGGAATCTGCAGGTAGAAGTATGCATCAGACCTTAACAAGGAAAAAGTATCCCTTAAAGATACTTTGTAGGTCTGGGAGTAAGGCGAAAAAAACAATCAGAAATGAGTAAACCTCCCACATGACCTGTATTTCTTCTTTGTGGGCCTGTTAGAGCTCCATGGGCTGCCCATAACTCAATTCATTAAATCATAGGCATGTACATACTACTGTTTATCTTTTTATTTAAGAAGATTTTTTTTGTTTATATGCTTTACCAACAATCTTTTTTCATTTCATTATACAAAAATACATAATTAAAAACATTATCAGACCACAAAAAGCCATAAAAACATACATGCAATTCTTTCACATAATGACACATAGGGTAACTGTCTTGTGCAGATAAAACAAATAACCAATTGTTCACATATGATGGAATATAGTCCAATTATTACATAGAAAATTACCACCTTTGGTCAACCACACCTGACCAATCTCACCTCAAACATACCAACACACTATCGTTCTCTCCTCTCATACTTAAACTGCCCAACCCATCACATACACTGCTGCAATTAACGGTAGAAATATATCAAAAATTGTTTTCCGATATAGTGTTGTAGGTAGGGGAATTACAACCAGGTCGACGCACGTTTTGGTGGATATTCTAATTTGTTACCACCTTCATCAGGACCACCCCTTTATTTGTTTAAAGGTGAGTGGAGGGGGTACGTCAACCTGGTTGTAATTCCCCAACCTGCAACATTATATCAGAAAACAATTTTTGATATATTTCTATCGTTAAAGTGGAATGTAAGAATGGTAAGAAGGCAGCTGAATTCCTCAGCACCAGTTTATTTAAAAAACATGGTGTAGGGCGGTTTCTTTGGCAGTGCCTTGAGTGCACTCATGCACTAGGGCATCAAAAACAGTTTGGGAGGAAACATGCATATCTGACCTTTAATAAAACAAGAACACTTTGGTCTGGCAAAATTAGAAAGGGCAAAATGGCCAACACCTAACCTTTTGCAGTGCCCACTGGAAAGCCTCACTAGGCTAAGGACAAAACATGTAAGTGGTCAAGGCCTGACAAATGGGCCTGTAGCTCCAGTATACTGATGTGGAGCTGACCCTCCATTGGAGAAGAGAGACCTCTGATCCCAATCTCCCCCAGGTAACCCCCCCAACACAGTATCGATGAGTCCGTCACCACTGTCATCTGTGGGTGGGGAGGAGAGCTTGCCTTCCACAGGACAAATTGTGATTGGTAAGCCACCACTGCAGATGTTGAGATGTCTCCTCCGATATCTTGATGGTGTCAGAGGGCAAAACTTTGATGCTGGGCCCACTGGGACTTCACGCTCCACTGCAGGGCTTGCATATGTCACCTGATGCTGTTGACACAAGGATGCACAAGGCTAAGAGACCGGAAGCCTGAGAGCCACCATCAACTGGATCCAGGATCAGATCCTGAAACATCAGCTTCACTCGAACAGGAATCAGGTGGGACTTTGGTTCGTTTACGGTTAAACCTAATGATGTTAAAGGTTTTGCCATAGTCCAGAGGTAGCCCACGAAGAGGAGCCTGTGGTAAGCTTGCCTACAGACAGCTGTCAAGGTATTTGATATTTATTAATTTATAAAGCGCCTGAATCACCCCACCAGGGGTATATCCGCGCTAAAGAGTTGCTACAGCCAGCCACAAAAGAGGGGCAGATTAGAACAAAGAGGTTTTTAAAAGCCTTCTGAAGTGTAAGTGATCTGGGCATTGTTGCAAGTGAATGGGAAGTTGATTCCAATAAGAAGGGGCTAGGTAAGAGAAAGCTTTACCACCAAGACGGGATTTTTTATTACGTGGAGTGAGAAGTAAAGATTTGGTCCCTGATAGCTGGGACCTTGGCCATTCAAAGATTTGTGGACAATGCAGCAGATCTTAAATCTGATCCGCTTCCGCACTGGAAGCCAATGCAATTGTTGCAGAAGAGGGATGGAGGCCGTTCGGGGGGGGGGGGAGGGCATTGGAGACCAAACGAGCCTCAGTGTTCTGGACTACTTGCAATCTATTTAAGGAGGCTTCATTAGCTGAAATCAGCAAAGCATTGCAGTAGTCCAGGCGGCTTAGCACCAATGCCTGGATAAGAGCTTTTCGGGTGGTTAAAGGTAAGAAAGGGAATACTCTTCGGAGAAGACTTAGCACATGGAAGCATACGCCAACAGTAGTAGTAGTGTGCTCCTTCATTATCAGTTTCTGATCCAGGCGGACTCCCAGATTTGTAACCACCAATTCCTCTGGCCACCATCTTGGGGACCACCTCACCGATGCATCTCCAAACAACATGATCTCAGTTTTTCCCGCGTTAAGCTGGAGGAAGTTATCCCTCATCCAGCCAGCGATGGCCGCCATACCCTCCGAAAAAGTAGACTGGACATTGGGATTGTTTTTATCAAAGGAAAGTAGGAGCTGAGTATGTCAGCATAAGATATTGGGACGAATCCTAAATTCCTCAGTAATCCCGCTAAGGGAGTAACATATATGTTAAATAAGGTGGGGCTCAGACAGGAGCCCTGAGGTACTCCCTTAGTCAGTTTTGTAGTCTTAGAGCGGAAAGGGCCTAAAATGATGGTCTGAGTTCTATCAGACAGAAAACTAGACATCCATTGTAGAGCATTCCCTTGGAGGCCAATTTCCCTGAGTCTCCTGAGCAAAGTCTGATGGGAAATTGTGTCGAAGGCTGCCGATAAATCAAGCAGCACAAGAAGCACTGCTTGTCCGTTGTCCAAGGACACTCTGATGTTATTGGTGACAGCAACCAAAGCTGACTCCGTGCTGTACCTTGGTCGAAAGCCCGACTGAGATGGATCAAGGCAGCTCAAAGCTTCGATAAAATCAGACAGATGTTTATTGATATGTTTTTCTAATATCTTGCTCAGGGGAGGTAACAGTGAAATGGGACGATAATTGGATAAATCCTCCATGGGGGCCTTCAGGTTTTTACGGATGGGAATTATTTACGCCGCCTTCCATTCAAGGGGGAGACGACCCTCTTTCATAGAGCAGATGAGGATTGAACAAATAGGAGCAGCAAGTTGTTTGGAGAGCAGTGAGGCGGTCTTGGCAGGAATATTGTCCAGTGGAGAGCCTGATTTTACTATATTTAGTAGCGACTCTACATCCTCGGGCTTAAGTGCAGGAAAGTTGTCTAACGTCCATGCATTGGATGTGGCCGTTGGATAATCTGCCATAGTGTCTATCTGGGTATTTCCAGCTGAGGTGATTTTATTGTAGATCAGTTCAATTTTCTGAGTGAAGTGAATTGCTAGCTTATCACATAGGGCTTGGGAAGGAGCTTCTTCATTGTCGCATGTCTTAGGATTAGTAAAAGCTTTTAAAATCTGATCGAGTTTTCTAGGGGCGTTCCCTGCTTGTTCAAGTTGTAGCGCTAAGTGGACTTTACGAGCAGTTTTTATGATATTGAACCAAGGCCAATTAATATCTTTCTTTATCCTGTATATCATGTGACCGGCGCCAGCGTCGTTCCAGTTTTTTGCAGCGACTCTTTTCTGTCCGAAGATTAGTGGAAAACCAAGCTGTCTGGGGGCGTCTGGTTGAGCTCGGGCACTGTTTCAGGGGGGCTAAATGATCAATGGTAGTTTTGATTATAGAGTTAAAACGGGCAAGGCACTCCTCAACACTATCTGAGTCGGAATTCTGGGATGTTGGAATTATGTCCTGGAAATGGTCGGGCGTAAGTTTGTGCCACTGTCTGCGCCATCTAGGAGAGTTTGTATGAGGGGCAACATGTGTCCCAGAACCACTGATTTGGAACTCTATTAATGAATGGTCTGTCCATGTCAATGGGCAGGTAGCTCCACAGCAAATATTAGGAGAGTTAGTAAAGATCAGATCGAACGTGTGACCAGCTAGGTGAGTGGGGCCATTGTTGTTCTTACTTAACTTGAGTGTGGCTAGATCTGCCAGAAGTGACAAGGCATCTTGATTTGCAGTATTTTCACTGTGTACATAAAGTCTCCTAGAAGCAGAAAGTTTCTAGTCGAGATAACATGCAGGGAAATAAGTTCCATGAGTTGAAGTGAGAAGTCGGAAAGGGGGCCCGGGGGCCGGTAGACGAGAACGCCTTTCCAACTATGTTGAGAGTGCAAGTCAATTCTGAAAATTAAGATTTCCAATGTGCCATTACTTAGTTGGACAAGTATAGAGACTTTAATAGAATCCTTATAGATAATGGCAATGTCCCCCCCTCCCCCACCTTGGTTGGTCTGTCCAGTTTTTGGATACAATAGCCTTCTGGAAGTGCCACAGCAATTGCAGGAGTAGAACTGGGTTTAATCCAGGTTTCTGTCAGAAATCCGATGTCGGGGCTTTTAGACGAAAGCAGATCCCAGATATCAACTGCGTGTTTAGGCAAAGATCTGGCATTGCTTAATAGGCAGTTCCAGCCCCGATTCTCTAAAGGAGTCTGGGGAGAAAGGTCTGTCTCGTCGTAACAACGGGGTTGGCTATTACCCAGATCCCATGTCATACTATTAGTTGAAAGCTGTTCCAGTTTCATACTCTGGAATCTGCAGGACCTGCATGTGAAGGGGCCTTCCAAAACCATAGGGTGTCTGCAATTGTTTGGACGACCTTGTCTGATCTTAAGGAGTTCTAGATTAGTGTATGTGCACAAGTCCCTTTTTCTGTTACCTGAGTCTGACGCAAAACCGGCAGGGGTCCTGGCTCCTGGTGACGTCCAGGCGTGGACGGGCGCAGACGGGCTTGCCTTTGGCGCGCCCGCTGCGCGCGTCCGCTGCACGTTGTGCCAGGCATCATCTTAAATAGTGAGGCTCGCAGCTAGACTGCTGCCCTCAGTTTCTGTCAAAAGCCACTTCCGTACAGGAATACAGGAAGTGCCGACTGCCGAAAATGAGCAGCTACCACCTCCATCACTTTCATAATACCCAATAGGTGCTGGTGAGGCTGAGGGGATCAAGGCAAACTGAAAATGCTCCTGGCCCTCCTTGAACTGTAGGTAACAACTGTGGGACTTCAGGACAGGTATAAGAAAATATGCGTCCTTTAAGTCCAAGGACACCATCCAGTTTCCTGGGACAACAGCAAACAGGATCTAAGCCAAGGTAAGCATTCTGAATTTGTCTTTCTGCTGTAAGGTGTTCAGGGGGTCGGAGATCCAAGACAGGCCGAGGCCTTCTTCCTTTTTTTAGTGTGAGTAAATAGCGACAATCACAATCCCCGCCTATCTCCATTTCTGGTGCCCTCTCTATGACAGGCTTGAAGAGCAACAGGCATACCTCCTGTAGCAGAATGAACAGATGTTCTGCTAAAAAGATTTCTAGTATGGGTGGGATATTGGGTGAGGAGGAGAGAAGAAGAAGGGCAGTAGCCTCTCTGAACAATTTGCAAGACCCACCTGTCAGATGCAATGGCTTGCCAGCCGGCAAGGAAATGCTTAATCCTTCATTCCACAGATTGGGCATGTGCCACTGAGGGCAAACTAAAGCAGTGTGTTGGATTTTGGAAAAGAGGAATAAGAGTTGGACTACTGGTGTCCCGGCTGGCATGAGCGTTGTCTGACAGATCTGTGTCCATGAACTCACAAGGACTGGGCTATTTGCTACATCACTGGCTGTAAAGGCTGTCCACGCTTGCATTCCAACCCTGTAGAATAAGCCCATAAACTTCCAGAACTGGTGCAGATATTATTTGGCAGGGGTCAACAGCCACAAAGAATGCACAGTAACTCTGCTATCTTTAAAGCATTCCAAAGCAGAGTCTGCCTCCTCTCCAAAGAGATGCGACCCATCAAAAGGCAAATCCATTAGTGAAGCTTGTACATCACCAGAGAATCCAGTGGACCTAATCCAAGCATGTCTTTAAAAGAAAACACTGGTACCAACTGCCTTGCCAATGTAATCAATGGTATCCAAACCTGTGCAGACAACGTACTTGGTCGTGTCCGGCCTGCCTTGTATCATCTCAGCCAGGGAAGCCATAAGGTCCTCCAGGACTGCCGGCAAAATCTCACTGGGCATATGTGTATGGGCTCAACAGACAGACTGTGTTTACGGACCGCAGTGCCAAGCTGGCAGAGGAAAGCATACGTTTACCAAAGGTATCAATCCTTTTGGATTGCCTGTGCAGAGGATTGGTTGGAAATGAGTTAGGGTTCGCCTCACTGGTCGAGACCTATATGATAAGGTTCATGTGCTTGGTGAGAAAATCCAGATCACTAGGTGCAGGGCTATGATGTCTGGCCACCTGCCTTCTAACAGTTAAGAAAATGGTTTAGACCAGGTAGCCATCAGAGGATCATTAAATGGTAGTAAGGGTTCAATGTTGCCAGCCAAGGCTGTAGAATTTCTGTCAAAGCAACAGAGAGAGCAATTCTAACATCTAGGCTGCCCTCTGACACACTATTGCAAATGATGTGCTTTTTTCTTCATTTCGTGGCCATTGTAGCGAGTCAAAGGGAGTTATGCCCACTGGCATTTTGTAACTCAAGTTATAAGGCATCATCAGAGTAATAGGGAGGACGGAGCAAGCCATCCTCCTCACCATCATCATCATCATCATTAATACCATGGGTGCACACTGCTCTGGCACAGGGTAGTAATCGGAGCCAAAAAGAGAATGAAGCCTCTGCTGACAACTGCCACGTGGTAGAGCCACAGGGTTTGAATCAGGGTACATGTAAACTCTTGCAAAACAAATATGATGGATGGAATGCTGAACCGTGTCAAACATTCACCCTCAGTCCAGTCTGGGACTAAATTCATCTTTTTTTTTGTTGCTCACCACACCATTCCAGTTTGGACCTAGCCATATGCAAATCAGACTTGACCCTGGCCTGGCAGTTCGGGCTGGACTGTTCCCATGGGGAGCAGGGTCAAGACTGATTTGCATATGGCTGGATCCAAACTGGAATGGCATGGTGGGCAAAAAAAAGATGGATTTAGGCCCAGATCTCTGTACTGGGGTGAAAGTCTGACATTGTTCAGCACTACGTCCATCAATTGTTCTTTTTGCACTTGTAATCTCCTAGCATGATATTGGTCAAACTTGATGTAAGGGCCAAGAGTAACAGTAGTCTTATATTCTGTTTAGTATAAAACAAGCTGTTACTCGTGCAATAATGCAGAAAATCAGAGAGAACTTCAGTCTGATGAGACAACACTGTGACTACAAACCGGCAATGTAACTTGTGTGCCTTCTCTCTTATCCCTATCACTTTACCCACTATTTGCTGTCACCACCAAGTGCAGTTTTGGATGTGTTTTGCACTGTCGATGGCTAAGCCGACCTGTGGGTTCAAAGTCGTTACAGCAGCAACATTCGGATCTACAGATTAATGGTGATTTAAGTCTGTTTGGCAAGGCTCAGTGACAAAACTGTCTTGGTTCTTAGAGGCGATGCTTACCTGAGTGATAGCTAACTCTTCAAGAACCAGCTACTCAAGTTTGGCAACAGCAGAATTCTGCCATTCTCCATGGATAAGTGGTTACCTCCTTGGGGAAATGTTTGTATCCCTCTGGAGGATGTTAAACATGTCCTATACTCATGCATCATGGAACCAGCGCATAGAATTTGTTATTGTTTTTTTGTGGTTGTTTTGCAGAAACTTAGGAATTTAAGACCTTAAGAATCAGAAATGAGTGAGGTTGGAGGGAAGGCATGCATGAACCTCCCTTCCACTCCAATATCAGGTAATTTTACAGGAATCCAAGACACTTGTACATCCAAGTAGCGAAAAGCTTGCACCATGAATTCAGAGAGGTATCTTATGTATCAGCACCCCAGGCCTCACAGATGACATAGTGGGCATCTTGATGAAGTACCCATTCATGAGAGGAGTGAAAATGCTTGCTGGGATTATCTACTCTCCAGTTATGAATTCCAGTTATGTGTAATGCCGGTAAGAATATGCCATGGGCAACTGCCCACTGCCACAAGCCACTATCAGATTTAAGAGCAGTGGGTGGCTTTGGGACCTCTTTCAGAAATCAGCGGGAATTCAGGGCTAATAAGCTAAGATTGCGTCAGTCAGAGCAATTTACCACTGATGGTGCTGAACCTTACTACTCTAACCAAAACTAAGCGCTGCACCAAGCACACTCCTTTAGCACCCTACCCTCAAAGATATGAAGCTAAGTAGTCAACTATTACTCAGGGAAGTGGGTGTAGAGCATGGGTACACACAAACATATTCCAAGGGGCCATAGGTTTGGTCTGTGATTTGACAGAGGGCCGCATTGATGCTTGCGGGGATTAGGTTGGGCGGGGGAGTTGGCGGTAAGATGAGTGTTGGGGAAGCTAAGCATAATTGCACAATGTGAAACCAGAAAACCAGAGATTAATCCCGGCTTCCCCCCTTTATTAAATTGTGTCACGCTAAGCAATTGTTATATTTCACTTTCCCACCTTTTTCTTCATTATCACAAAGAGAACCTCCAAATACATGACTTAAGGATGTGCGTTGAACAAAACCTTCTCCTGTGTTTGATTTAATAAACTACAATATTGTTCACTTATAATAGGAACCCAGGTCACCCAACAGCTGATTTGCCTGTTTAGTTCACCATTGGCATTATTGTCAGGGTGGAGGAAAGAATTCAAGTTTATAATCACGTTTGAAAACTATCGCTTTTAAAATAATACTTCTCAATGCACTGATATAATCTGAATAAACTAAGGTGAAAAGGTTCTGCAGGTTAATTAAATACATATTTTGAATTTTGAATAGACTATCATATTTTTACACTTTAGCTGCATAATGTCTTTAAAAACAAAGATGTTCTTAAAGTTGAGCAGTGCAGGACTCCCTAGTTACTTCCTTTCTTTAACACAAATTAACAATTAAATAAATGTTCGCCTGTTTATTTAGCATCTTTTTATTGTTCGTGCCGAGATGAGTAAACAGCAGCCCAGAGCTGCTGTTAACCAGGGGGCCACACGTAAAGGTCAGGAGGGCCGCATGCGGCCCCCAAGCCGTACTTTGAGTATCAGTTGTGTAGAGGTAGAGAATGAGGCTTACCTTTGAAAGGCACAAATGCAGTAGAATCCAACTGGTAATAACAAATATTCTACGCTCCCACATATCTTTAGATAAAAAATGATACCTTATTTGCGTGGGTAGGCCTAGGCCTAGGGCCTGTGACAGGAAAGATCCCATAATGCAACATAGATACATCACATTTTTCCACTCAAAACTGACCCGTTTTTTGCAAAGTGGGTAGCTGTGGATTCTGGGCTCTAACTCAGCCGGCACCCAGGGAAAGCTAGCAAACCTGTACATTTCTAGACACCTTGGGGAATCCAGGTTGGGGTGGCTTGCATGGCTCCCACCAGGTTGTTTCACCCAGAATCCCTTGCAAATGTCAAACTCTGACAAAAAAACATTTTCTCTCATTTCTGTGATGGAAAATTCTGGAATCTGTGGGAAGCCACAAACTTCCTTCCACCCAGCATTCCCCTAAGTCTTCCATTAAAAATGGTACCTCACTTGTGTGGGTAGGTCTAGTGCCCGCAACAGGGAACGGTCCAAAACCAACATGGATACATCACATTTTTCCACTCAAAACGGACCCGTTTTTTGCAAAGTGGGTAGCGTAGGGTGCAGAGTATTTTTGCACTTACTTGTGGAAATGCAATTCCTGTTCCATACTGACCATAAACCCTTTGGTTAAAATATTATCCCGAGGCGGTGCAGGTAAAGGTTCAGCAAGACTGGCCAGATTAGCAGCAAGATTACAGGTATATTGCTATATGTTGGAGCACATTAAAGGGTGGAGGAATTCTCAAGCTGACTGTCTTTTTTGGTTGCATGTGGATTGTAGATTAGTTGATGGACCAACTGTTATAGCTAAACAGAGTGAAAGTGCTGTGGAGTCCGTACAGCATGTAGTAACTTTGAGTGCCAGTACTTTTACCACTGAGAAATCAGTGCATGAAATGGACTCAGATGCTACGCTAATGGAGGTTAAGTATCTTCTCTTATTAGGTGGCAGGAGAGAGAGTGCAGTGTTGCCGTCTGTGAGACACTACATCAAAGTTTTAGATGAAATGACAATGTGATTTCAAAAGATGTTGTTAATGAGGGGAGAAAGATTTGTGCTGCCTTTGTTTTTGTGTCAAAGGTTAATTAACCTGGCTAATGAATGGCACTTAGGACAGACCCTTACGAAGGAGCAACTTAATTCAGAGTTATTGTGGCCAGGAATGGATGATCAGGTTATGACCATGGTGGAGAACTGCAGAGTGTGTAGGCAAAAAGAGATTTGAGAATGGAAGTGCAGTCTGACATGGGTCACATTGAAGATCCTGGCAAACCTTGGCATACTGTGTTCATAGAATTCGCTGGGCCAATGATTGAGCTTAAGAGTGACATAAGGTTTTCAATGGCTCTGGTAGAAGTCATTCTAAATGGCTGATTGTGAAATTCATGAGAGAAGTTACTACCAAAGCGACCATCCATAATTTAAAGGTGACCTTTTCTGAGGAAGGCCTTCCCTCTATAATTATCACAATTAATGGAACTCAGTTTACTTAAAATGAATTGTAGACTTTTTTGTCTTGTGGCATTAAGAACAACAAAACATCACTCTACAACCCACAAGCTAATGGAATCATTGAGCGGGCTAATAGATTGGTCATAGGTACTGTTCAAGACAGGGCGCAGCTGACCAGCTCCTCTCCGCCCTGTTTGTTACAGCAATCACCAGAAGACCACCAACAGTAATAACGACCCTGTGGCACCAAGTTTTGCTTGGAGTCGCTGCAATGGCTTGAGAGACTCAGATCGACCTAGGAGCACGGAATCTTCAGCCTCTGTAGACGGGCCAAGTCCATGGCCTGCGCCGAGGGAGCACCCGCAAACCTGACTCGCGCCTAGCCCCGGGGGCTGAGTGGAAGCAGGCGCATCAGCACTGAATGGGAAAGCAACTTCAGAAGCCCCAAGAGACTCGTGCAAAGAGGGGCCCCCAAGAAACCACAATCAAGCGTCCAAGTAATGCGCAGCCCAAGACACGTTGACAAGTGACTGGCAAACGCGGCCAAGAACACCACACACACAGCTGCAGTGGAGGCTGGTGGGGCTGCAAGGTGGCAGGCCCTGAATAGATGACGCTGACCATGCAGTAATATGCTGGGGACCAAAGGAGGTATGGTGGGGAGACAATGAGGTGATCCACCCAAGGAAGGAGACCCAAACAAGTGGGGCAATGCCTGGGTGATTGTAGTGACGGAGCCTGGGGTCTAAGACCAGGGTGGGGCAAGTGGACAGTGAGCGGGACTGAGAGTTGGGCTCCCAGGCTCTGCGCTATAGTAATAGCAGACTACCTTGAGGGGAATGGAGGGCAGTGGTCCCCATCTAGAAGATGGCGTGGGGAGGGGAGGTGGAGCAAGAGTTAAAAGGGCTACAAGGTGTGGTGCCCCTACATCGATCAAAATCGAGCGCAGTCTTGCACCCTCAAAGCTCAACAGCGAAACATAGAAGGGGCCCAGGGTGAAGTAAAGTGTCAGAAAGCAACGGTGACCCAGGTAAACTCATGGTCATGGGGGGCTCGTTCTCTTAACAAAGACAGCATGCTCGTACACCACTGTTGATGTACATTCCTGGGCAGACTGGGGGCCCTCAGCCTGGGGCCTACTGATTCCTGGCTTTCAACGACTCAGAAGGGTATTCTTAGATGTCGTCCACATACAGATGCCCATAAGAAAGGCCCAGTGCTGATGTTGGAAAAGTCACTTCAAAGATTATCAGCAAGCCAACAGAGATTCCTGCCTCAACACACAAATCACTGTACCTTCACATGCGTAAAGCTGCACCAAGAAGACCCGGAGAAGGGATTAAAACATTTCCAGGATGGTATACTCCCGCTCTTACATGGCATTAACAGCACAGAAAGCAGTGATCGACAAACCACACAAGAGTGAGTGGTGCTTGTCTCCACGCTATTCTATAAACAGGGAAACTCATCATCCTGGCCCTATACTGCCCCTCTGTACCTAACGAGATTGCTCAGTCATGGCATCAAACGGTGGTTTGCCAAGAAACTTCCATAAAAGACATGTTGACACAGAAGGGATCCTAATCACACAAGTCAGACAGGAACCCCCGGGCAACCAGCCTGACTGGCGGCAGCGGAATCAGGAGTGACCATCTCCGAAGAATTCCTACAGCACTTCCTGACAGAAATTAAAGAGGAGGTCGGAACAATGCACACAGACTTCAAAGACTATCTTACAATATGACTTGACCATGTTGGGGCCCAAGGTTGACGACCTACAACCACACGGTGGAGAAGCGTGGCGAGGAGCTTCAGGACGATGACTGGAAAATTCTTTCCTTCGAAGAATAATATGAAGACATTGCCCTTAAACAGGAAGATTTGGAGAATAGGTTTCGCCATAACAACATCAGGAACCGCGGCCGACTACAAAAAATGAAAGGGAAGGATATTCACGCATATGTTCAACACTCTCTGTTATGTCCGAAACCACCCAGAGGAGCCGCCGATATGCCTAGGCAGCACACATATAATGAACTGCGGGAGCTAGAGCAGAGAAGTCCCACAGGAGATTCTCACGAGGGTCCATTTCTTCGATGATAAGGTGGCAATAATTCTTGAGGGCGATTAATTTCACACGTGTTCTTTGAGGGCCACAAACTGTTCTTCTATAACGATATATCCGCAGCAGCACTACAACGAAGGAGAGCCCTGAGGACCATCAAAGAATACATCTGCACCCATGATGTTGCTCATCAGTGGGGGCATCAATTCCGTTTAATCTTTGTGTGTGAATGTCAACGGCATATGATTACATCTATCAATGAAGCCCATGTGATTCTAAACCTCCCTTCAGAAGACTCTCCTGCAAAAGGTAGTCCTCGTCTGAAAGCTCCAAGAATAGCAGCCTGCATGTGGAAAACGACCAAGAGACACTGCAATACATTGCTTCTGTCATATTGAAATACAGCAGGCAAAGCAGGCGGCCATAAGAGAGGCGAAGAAAATGGGCACCAGGGATGTTGACATGCTGCACCATGACGAATCCAGTGATACTCCCCAGTCGAGTCCCACTAACGACCCTGCTGCCAACAAGGGTCTACACTGAAACCCAAATCAAAAGGTGATAGTGCAGAGGACATATGGGGATGGAGGGAAAATTGAGGCCTAGAAATCTGATTGAGAATGACCACTGGTGAGGGAGACATATGGAAACCAAGTTGGATTGTTTCATGTTGTTGTTTGATGTGTTAAAATGTTTTGAGGGAGGGGAGGAAGCATGGGACTTTGTGGTCGTAACCTTGGTTATTGTCTATAGTATGAGGGTATAGAGGGGAAACATATCGCTTAGAGAGGTTCTGGGTTGCACTCACAGAGATAAACAAAGTTTTCACAAATGGTTCATAAACTTAAATGAGAGGTCTCATCACCCCTGCTAAGAGGGTAGTGATTCTTAATTAAATGAAACAATCAGGAGCAGACATCTGCCTCATGCAGGAAACGCAATTATTGTCAGTGGACACACAAACACTCCAATCTAACTACTTTCCCCAACAATCCTTTGCTCCCTCCAACACGGAGGGAGTGGCGATCCTTTGCAGTAGGTCCTTCTCTGGGGAGGTCCTTGAGGTAATACCTGATAAATATTGGTGGGCACTGTGAGCGGTGGCCCGTCTGGGATCCCACATCTGCACAATCTAAAATGTTTGTGTACCTTACACACAGCAAGAATCCTTTCTTGGAAATAAAACTCTCAGCAGTTCTACAATATATTCAGGATGACTTAATACTGGGTGAGGATTTAAATATAATTAGGGACAACACAGTCGATAGGAACTCCATCAGACATGCCCTCCCTGGACACAGCCTCTGCTCACTTCAGGGAATGGCTACAGGATGTGGGACTGACTGATTGGTGGGGAGAAATGCACAAGAGCCACAAGGAGTACACCTTCTACTCTGCAGCCCATAAATCCTACACCTAATTACACCATCGCCAACAGTCATCTTCAAATAAGAACTGGCACAAAATGGCCTCACCCGCAGCCCGACTTTGTGCACTTGATTGGGAAAAGGCAGATTTCGCCCTACTTCGCACCAAGTAAAAGTACTATTCCACCTCAAACAAAGAAGACAAATGGCTTGCAGCTCAGCTTTACAACAATACACAAAAGATAACCTCATGTGGGGGATCAGAAGTACGGGAGGATATAGTTATAGCTTAAGCCGCCAGGGAATTTTACCAACCGCTGTACTCTAAGCAATTAACAAGCCCTGACAGTACTGCACTCTACCCAGACAACCAACTCAAGGATACCATACCTATTCCATGGCAACATCCCTAGACTGACCAATAGAGGTAGAAGAGGTAATCTCAGCCATCAAAAAACTCAAATCCGGATGGGTACACAGAGATATTCTGCCCAAAACTAGCCCTACTCTTATGCATCAATTCAATGCAATAGGCAAAATGGGTCTCTTAGCTAACACCATGTACAAGGTTATAGTCACAGAAAAGCCGAGAAAAGACCCTGCACAATGCTCATCAAACAGGTCCATCTCACTTCTAAACCTGGACGTAAAACTGCTCACTAGAATCCTGGCAGCTAGACTAGGCCCTTTCCTCGTCACAATCATCATGCCGGACCAGGTAGGTTTTATTCTGGGCAGGCAGTGTGGGAATAATGCAAAACATATTGCACAACCTAGAGAATTCCCAGAGAAAACACAAAAATGTCTTCCTTCTTTTCCTCAATGCTGAAAAGGTGTTTGATAGAGTGGACTGGACCTACATGAGAGCTGCTCTACAAAAAAAGAAGGTCTAGGACCACACTTCCTGAGTTGGGCCATGGTGAACTATCAGACACCAAGTACAAGAACAAGAGTAAACAGAAGACTATCACTACCAATTTTAATAGAAAGAGGAACTAGGCTGGGATGTCCACTCTCCCCTATTATTTTTGCTCTAACTTGATCATAAGGGATGACAAATAAAGAGCATCACCATTGGCAAAGACACATTTAAACTCACCATGTTCGCAGACAATATTTTACTTTCGTTAACAAATCCCTGGCCTCACCGTCACAACTTTTAGATGAATTAACAGATTTACATCTCCAACTTTAAAATTAACCTAACCAAAACTGATGTGCTGCTCCTACACTTGAACACAGGACAAATAGACCAATTGCAGCAGCTAATCCCTATCTCCTGGTCCTATAACAAGATAATATATCTGGGGGATTCTGATTGGACGCACCACTTCCCAAGCAGTAGCCCTGAACTATGCCACACTGATTCAAGACCTTGAGGGAGATCTCCAGAAATAGTTTATTTCTTGGCTGGGAAGAAGAACGATGAGAAAGATGAGAGTTCTACCCTAGATACTTTACCTTTTCCAAACAATAGCATTGCTAACACCAGCCCCAGACTCTGATAAATTCCTATATCTGGTAAAACAAACCTCTTTGTATAGTAAGCAAGATACTCTATAGCCCAGTGGAGTAGGCAGGATCTCCCTGAATCTGAGAGATTCACCTATGCTTAAATCTGCCACTGGATATTACACTAGACATGAAGTAAGGAGCGACCAGACTGCTTACGGGAATAGAGCACTCGTTCAAAGATTAACCACATGGCGGAGTTTTGATTTCCACCCTCTACAAATTCCTCATCGATTCTGCCACTATCCCCAAAACACTAAGGCAAAAGCGATGGGAATGAGAGCTTGGGCAGGAAGGAACTCCAAAAGTGTGGAGTAAACTGTTCGACAGAGGACGAACAATTGCTTCTGAAAAGCAATATAAAATTTCGACATGCTGGACCGCCCCCCCAAAGATTGCTAAGTGGGATGAATTCACAAGTGATATATGATGTAAAGGGTGCAGCTCTACAGGTACTCTTCTCCACCTACTCAGGCACTGTCCCAAATTCGAGAGGTATTGGGAGTAAATTATCAGCAAACTGAACAGAGCGTTTGAAACCCTTATCCAGAGGGGCCCAAGTGTTATTCAACTGGGATATCCATATGATTCACAAAGATCTCCAAAACCCCTTAGACGCAAGCAATTAGCTGTAGCCATGGTGGCTGGAAATGAGTGCCTTATTGCACTCTGGGGTAAGGCCAATGCTACAATATTCTCTACGTGGATAGCCCGGATGTGGGATGTTCTAGCCATGCAATAAATTGCCCTAATATTAGAAAATAAGCTAAAGGCCTATGAAGTAGACAGGAAACCGTATATACAACTCTTAGCTCATGATTTTAGGGAGCTTACGTGTCCATGCTATCTCAGTGCAATACGACTCGTCCCTGAAGAAGTTTCTCAACTTCTACCCACAAAGACGTATCCCATGTAACACTCTTTCATTAGGAATTTCTAGACGTAACAATGATCATGTTAACTACATTTAATAAACCACAATGAGGAGTGGGAAGTTTGGGCAAAGGGGCTTATGTTGCACAGTTCGCCTTCACTTTATAAGATCCTTGCTGGCCAGATGGTTGTAGGCAATGGCATGTGTTTCCTAATCAAAAAATAAAATACAGTTAAACTTAAAGGTACTATTCAAATGGCGTACACTGATAACTAAGATGTTGAGAAGATAGTTTCAGCGATGGGTTGGGCATATCCCATTATAATGCATTATGTTACTAGGAGGTCTCCTTTTGAATTGATGCATGGAAGAATCCGTGGTACAAGGTTGGTTCTGACGTGATTGAAGGAGTGGTGTTAAAAGGTGGTGTGAGAGAAAGTATTTTGGTGGGAAGGGTGGCAAATTGAAAGTTAGGGTTTGGGTTAATGTTATGTCAGGTTGCATTAGAGGTGGTTTAACCAAATTCAGAGGTCCTTTTAAAATCCAATAGATTTATCGTTGAACAAGTTACTTGCCTTCGGTAACGTTCTTTCTGGTACAGACTATCTAGCCGCAGATTCCTCACCTTTTGAATATTTCCCATGTGTCAGATTGCATCTGGAAACTTTCCCATAGTACCTTTGTGCGCTGCGAGGTGGCGTCATGTGGCTCCCCACTGATGCAGTTGTGCTATGGTAATGACGTGCAAGACCTATATAGGCGCCACTCCTGGAGGATACGTTGGTTGCTTTTGCTAGCATCTACGCCTCCAGACGTGGAGCAGCAAAACAAATCGATAGACCAGTGTGCAGATTCCAAGACTTGGGATCTTATTAATGAGTAGAGTCCAAATGCAGAAAAGGGGGTAAGGGTGGGGGGAGGAATCTGCGGCTAGGTAGTCTCTCAGAAAGAGCGTTACCGAAGGTATGTTTCTACTTCTTTTTCATCTTTTTAATAGATACCAAAGCAGGGAAATGGGCTGTTGATGCACTCAAACCAGAAAGTCCTGCAGGACCAAGCGGGCAAAGTGCCCTTCTCAGTGGACCAAGCTGTCCAGACAATAATGCTTTGTGACTTTCTGGAGGGGCGCACACGTAGCAACAGATGTCTACGACAGGAACTCCATATGCTAACACAGTGGTAGATGCTTTGGCCCTAGTAGAATGGGCTTGCAGTCATTCTGGAGGCTGCTTTTTGGCCAATGCGTAGCAGATCTTAATGCAGAGCACGATCCAGTGCGAGATGGTATGGTTCTGCACAGCATTACTTTTTTTCACTCCGGCGAACCCACAAAGAGATGATCGTCCACCCAGTAGTCTTTGGTACGATCAATGTAGAAGTTCAGCTCTTGTTTGGGATCCAAGCGGTGGAGCATCCCCTCTTCCTTAGAGGGGTGAGGCGGAGCATTGAAAGCCAGCAAGGTGATCGTTTGAGCAACATCACAACTTTCGGTAGAAAGGATGCCCTAGTTTGCAGAACCAGCTTATCAGGGAAGAAGGTAGAGGACAGAGGATTAACACAAAGAGCAAGAAGCTCACTCAAATGCTGTGCTGAGGTAATGGCAATGAGGAACATAGACTTGATGGTAAGGAGTCAGAAGGAACAGCTGTGAGCAGCCTGAATAGAGCGCACATCAGATAAGTAAGGATGAGCTCGCAGTCCCACTGGGACATCACAAAATGAAAAGCAGGGAACATATTTAGCCCTTTCAAAAATTACATCACAAAGGGTAAAGGGAAATTTGATCAATGAGGGCTGATCAGGCAACCGTGAGAAGGCCGAAAGAGCCAAAAGATAACCTTTTACAGTGCCCTACAACAAGACGTTGCCTGGCAAGGGATAAAACAAATAGGACATCAGACAGTTTGGCCTGGAATGGATTAATCTGGCGAGTGCCGCACCAAACCACAAACTTTTTTTGGGTAAATCTTTGTATTGAACAGTTGCTCTGTGCACAGCAAGTACAATTGATGGATCAGTTTCACAATAGGCATCGCAAAGAAACAAGTCACAGTACAATCATGATAATTATCAAAAACAAGTGGAAAGTCTCCGGTGTACATGTGTAAAAATTACATTTGGACAAAACTGAATCAGTGGCCTGGGCCCGATCCCCAAAGTGTCATTCATCATGTCTTTCTAGTCACTATCTTCTATTGTTACGCCAATTGTCCCAGACCTTCTCCCATTTCCTGGGGCAGCCCCGACTCTGATATACCACATGTTCAGCATGTTGACACCAATCCAGGTCGGTTTCCCAGTGTACGATACGTGAGGTCCACCAGCCCCCGAGGCCTGTGCTATGTTTCGCTTAGCGACCCCCGCAGCCAAAGTTAACCACAGCTTCTGATATCTAGGCCACACCTCCTCGCCCGGTATTTTCAGAATATGCCATCTAGCCTTCAGCGGCACATTAAGTCCAGTAACTCTGGCCATAATTTTCACCACTCCCCTCCAGTAATGCTGGATTTCTGGGCAGTCCCACAATATGTGGAAGAAAGTGCCCACCAGACCACAAACCCCGGCACACAGGGCAGTATCGCACCTCCCCAGCTGGTGTACGAGCGTTCTAGAGTAGTACGATCTGTGGAGTATCCTTAGTTGGACTCAGCAGAAACGGGCATGTATGGCCACCTCCATGGGGCTCTGCACTGCCTCCACCCAGTCGTCATCCTCAATGAGTCCAATGTCCCCCTCCCATGTTTACCTCAACGCCTTCAGGAGAATTATTCATCAATTTCCTGTAGATCAGAGAATTGGGTTTGTCCATCATGGGATGTAAGAGGAGTCGGTCCTCCAATGGCGCTGCCTCTGGCAAGTGTTTTCCCTCCAGTAAGTGTTGCCTCAATGAGTGCCCCAATTGTAAATGTCTAAAGCGCTGTGACTCCGCCATCTCATATTCTTGTTTCGGAACCTCAAATGTTACCTGTGCTTGTCCTCTCCAGACATCCCCCAAGTATTTGATGCCAAGCAGCTCTCGTCTGGAAAACCCTTCTAGGCCCCCCAACTTCCCGCAGGAGGCCACCGTCCCATAGTGGGGTCCTGTCTGTCAACGTGTCCTCCCATCCCAGAAATCTAGTAGCTTCTTGCCATGACCCCACCGCAGTCTGAGTATGGGTCGGCAGGGCGCCCTCACGTCCTTTTCTATATAGCAGCAGTGGATAGGCCGGACTTCCCATAGCTGTCTGATCCATACAGTATGCCGGTTCAGTGCGATCTGCTAACACCCAGTCATTGACTTTTATCAACTGTGCCTCCCAGTATAACTTGCGTATGTCTGGGACCGCCAACCACCCCACCCCCCATATACACCTCTTTGGAGTTTGCAAAGCGCTATTCTTGAGCTACCCCATCCCACAGGAGCAGACACAACTCACAATAAACCTTGTTGAAAAAGTTGGGGGTATTTTGTGGGGGGTGTTCTGTAGAACATAGAGTAGGCATGGGAGGGTCAACTTCTTGAAGAGGACAGCCCTGCCCATTAGGGACACTGGGAGCGTCAGCCAATGGTCGATATCACATCAAACCAAAAACATGTTCCAACAACAGTCCTATATAGTTTTTGGCAAGGGGCGCCTGGTTGCCAAGGTGATATCAACCACTTCCGGAGCAAGATTGAAGGTGTTCAGCTATCGGCGCATAATCTCCAAGCATGAAGGTGGAGATTGTGAAGGCCCGGGTGCAGAACCCAACCCTGCTACTGCAAAAGCAGATCCTTCTGGAGGGGAAGCCTGATCAGAGAACAAATGCTCAAGCCCAGAAGTTTTGGATACCATACTCTCTGTGCCCAATCCAGAACCACAAGGATGATTTGGGCCTGATCTGCTCTGATCTTCTTGAGGAGCAGGAGTGGTATCGGCAGAAAGGCATACAAGAGTCTCAGCAGAATGGGAATATGAGAATAGGCGTTCTGCAGGTCCACGCCACTATCCAGTCTCCAGGGTAGAGAGCAGACAACACCTGGGCAAGTGTGAGCAGTTTGGATTTCTCTTTCCAGAGGAAAGCATTGAGGGGGTGCAGTTCTAGAATAGACCAAAGACTTCCATCCTGCTTGGGCACCAGAAAGTGGCAGAATAACAACCACATCCTACTTTTAGCACTAGCACCCTCTCAACAGGCCAGTTGGGCAAAAAAAGCTTGCACTTCCTGCTGCAAAATGGAGAGAAGGTCCTCTGTCAGTCGCTGGGTGGACGGTGAAAGGTGCTTCAGGAAAGAAAGGAAGGGTAAGGCATAACCTTTGCAGACAATCTGCTGGACCCACCTGTCCAGCGTGATCACTTGTCATTCCGGATAATATCAGTGGATTCTGCCCCACACCGGGAAGCTGTGACCCAGTAAGGGTACACTAAAGAGGTCTGGTAGGTGGACCTGTGTCCTAAGCAGCACACAGGACTTGGATGTGGGGATGGTGGGCACCTCGCCTCTCCCACGAAACTGTTGGGTTCTCTGCGGAGGCGGGTCAGGCTGGTGGCAAGGGACACCTCAGCCAAAGCCATGAAAGGAACAGTAGACTTGGTGTGACTGGGAAAGTTGGGCAAAGAGCAGTAGCCATACTCACCATCAAAATGTTCAAGGGCAGAGTCAGCTTTGTCCCCAAACAGGTGAGTCTCATCGAAGGGAATGTCCATCAGCGAGGACTGGACGTTGCTTGAGAACCCAGTTAATCAGAGCCATGCTGGTGCCTATAGTTCGCCCAACGGAGTCAGTGGAGTCCAAGCCACAACAACTTGGGAACTTTGTTGCATCACGACCATCTTGAATCATTTGTTAAAGGACAGGGTGAAGGTCTTCCAGTACACCAGGGAGGATTTGTGTCACTAAGTCCCAGAGGGCATGAGTGTAAAGGCCCAACAAACAGGGGGGTTGATCAATCGCGGGACCAAACTGGCTGAAGAGAAGATGCTTCCCAATTGTCTCCACTCGCTTTGATTCTTGCTTTGATTCCCTGTTTGGCGAAGTGGTGGAAAATTGTTGGGGTTAGTCCAACTGGTGGAGGCCTGCACCACCAGACTGTATGGAGATGGGTGTTGGAACAAAAAGGCTGGGTCACCTGCCATAGAGGAGATGGCACCTGGCAATTTGTCTGTTAACTGGGGGGTCAGTACAAGGCTTTGCCCAAGCCACTAGGAGAGTATCTACAAGGGCATCATTGAAAGGGAGGAGTGGTTCAGAAGAAATCTGTCCCAGGTGGTGGACCTCGGTTTGTATTTGCCTTCATGGTGGGGAGCTGGAGGTCAAGGACTTCAGTCACCCGATGCATAACAAAAGCAAGAAGGCAGACTCTTCTGTGGATGGGCCGGCAGGGGAGAAAAGGGCTGTCTCTGGGGAGGCGTCTAGCCCACTAGCCTCCTCCAAGTACTCATACCAATTGTCCTAGGCACTGGGCTGAGTGAACTCATCACCCTGGTCATAGTTGTTATGAGGTGCGGTCCCAAAAAGAATATACAGAGTATCCTGCCTGCCTTGTGGTAATGTAAGTACAGAAATGGGCGCCTCTGTCGGAATCAGGATGCGACACTGGTTTAAGGCGGACCTGCGTCAGGAAGGACAATTGGTCGGCATCGACGTACCTGGACCTGGCGTGGTTATAGGCATTGAAGGTAGCGTTGGAACTGGAGCCGAGGGCAGAAGTGGCTCGGACAGCCCAGCTGGCGCCAAGAGCAAATCTGCTGGTGGTAGCCGCCCCGATAGAAGGCCTCAAAGCTCCGTGGGGCCCAAAGGTTCGCCAGAGAGAGAGTCGGTAGAGATGGCCTGGGTCTGACCTGGGGTGGTGAAGGGAGCAAAAGAACGATGATGGATTCAACCCAGATCTAATAGTGACTGGGGGTGAGTGTCTGAAAAGTTTCAATGCTCCGTCCATCATCTTATTGTGTTTGCTATGTTTATAATGACCTCATCCCTATTACCATGCCGAATCCCCAGTCAGGCCGCTATTGTTTATTCCATTGTGATAGGTCTGTCGCTGAACGGCCAAAACAAACAACAACATATTGCGTTATGAACTTGTACAGAATGTTCAAGGAGTTTGATAGTTTGATAGTGTGCCTACGAACTGTATTTCGAAGAATATTATCTTGTATACGTACACGAATGTGTTAAATGTCATCGTGTTTTAGGGAGAGAAGGCAACATAAGAATGTGAGCATGTAATAATGGTGTTTCTATCCTGGCGTAATATAACCATGTGACAACTCTCCCAAGTGTTTCCCCATTTGTCCTTCAAAAGCAGTTTCTCCTTTGAAGCTCGCCATGTGGCTTCCTGCCAGGGAGAAGTAGCACCTCATCCCCCAAGCAGGCTTTTATTTGGCCTTTCCTGGGAGTCATTTGCACATCACCCCAGGAGGCCAGAAAGCGGTCTCAGGGACAGACCTCATGTGCAACCGTGAACTGGCAAAGGGGACTTTAGGAACCAACGTGGGGAACTTTGTGAAAGCTGCATCATCTTTTCCACTTGGAAAAGATGATGTGGTTGACATTTCGAGGCGGACTGCAATCTTGTGGTTGAGAATGTGATTCATATCCTGAATGTTCTGTCCGAAGTGGTGGATACAGTGATGGTTTACAGTATGGTGAATTTGATTAAATTGGTCATTTTAGCTTGCCAGATTCCTGTGAATGGGAACCTGGTAGGAACTCATCTTCTTGTATCCTGCTAGTTGTGTTACAGGTACTTAGTATAGTGCAAACGCACCACTGAATCAAGACAAGACGACCATATACCTGCCAACTCAAACGGTGCCACAGTGTGACACACGATATCGGCTCCCATCACACGGTCACCCGGTGAGGAGCCGATATCACACTGTGGCAGGGAAAACGAGCTGAAAACCCCTGTAAATAGTGGTTTTCCAGCTTGTTTTCGAGAAGCTTTGAACTGCCGATGTCAATTAAAGGGTGTGAAAACACCCAAGGCATCGGCACCAGCCTCAGCAAGCTTTTTTTAGGGGGGGGGGAGGTGAGGGATTGGGGGCGGGGTGGGGTTCAAAAGTGCCTCAGTCACTTCTAAGCATGAGGCCCCACCCCCTTTTCACACTGTGAGATCGTTCTACAAGTTGGCAGGTATGCGACCAATCAAAATAGCCAGGTCTTCAGAAGTTTTTTGAACCTACCAAAATCTGAACAGGTACGAATGTGGAGGGGGAGCTTGTTCCAGTAATGGAAGGAAAGGTAGGAAAAAGACCACCTGCCATATCTCGAAGAACGAATACAGTGGGAACATAACAGCAGTTTATCCTTGGATCGAAGAATTCTGCTAGGGCAGTACTGAGTAAGCTTCGCCCATAGGTAAGCCGGGCCCTTGCCAACCGAAGGTTTGTAGATGAGACAAAGAAGCTTGAAAAAAGACTGCTTTCTGACGGGTAGCCAAAGAAGAGCTTTTAGCGTGGGGGCCGACGGGGAGCCAAAAGGGATCGTACAGATCAGGCGCGCTGCTGTGTTTTGGACTACCAGCAGTTTGGACAGAAGAGATTCATTAGCTGCTAACAGCGGGGCATTCCCATAGCCAAGGTGACTCATAACAAGAGCTTGAATCTTCTCCTTGACCTCAAATGAAGCCACTGGAACACTTTTTTAAGCAGGCACATAATACGAAAACAGGTGCTACAGACAGACATAGCCTGTTGTTTCATGGAAAGATTCTCATTGACCACAAAGCCAAGATTTTTAACTGCCTTCCTAGGGCAAGGAGCTGAACCCAACTCGGAAGGACACCAATCGTCAGACCAGTAGGCATGTGCCTTGCCAAACAGCAGAATCTCAGTCTTGCCTCCAATAAGTTGTAAGCAGTTGAGAGTCATCAAGGTAGCAAGCTTCCTCATGCAGTCAATAAATCTGATTTTTGCGTTTTCCGGACCTTGCCCAAATGAGATAATTAATTAGGTATCGTCTCCATAGGATATTATGTCAAAACCACAGAATTTAACAATGTAAGCCAGAGATGTTATAAAAAGAGTAGCGCTCAGGGAGGAGCCATGAGGGACCCCCTTGTCAAGGAACATGGTGCGAGATTTATAAGGATCAAGTGACACCAGCTGAGTCCTATTTTTCAAAAAATCTTTAAGGCAGTCCAAGGCCTTACCATGAATACCTATCTTATAGAGTCTTCGAACCAGGATGGAATGGGAGACAGTATCAAAAGTTGCTGACAGGTGAAGTAGAACTAGCATGGCCGAAGTGCCAACATCTAACAAAAGTCTGATGGAACGACTACAGCCACCAATGCGGTTTCTGTGTTATGGAGAGCTCTAAAGCCAGATTGAGAGGGTAGAGTAAGTGGTGGTCCTCCAGGTAGGAAGAGAGTTGTTTAATCACGAAATCCTACAAAGCCTTACCTAGAAGGGGAAGGAGTGAAATGGGCAGATAACTGGTGAACTTGTTGGGGTCCGCATTGATTTTCTTTAAGATAGGTGTAACCCATGCAGATTTTCAGTCCAGTTGCAGTTTCGTGGAGTCCAACGATAGGTTAAAAAGAGATGTGCTGGAAGGCGTTAATAAAGTTGACAAAGTGGTGACTATATAAGGGGGGCAGGAGTCCCAGGGAGAGCCAGATTTTCCTTTTTCCAGCATATCCAGCATTTGCTCTTGTGAAATAGGCACAAACTTCTCTAGCAATGTGGGGGAATTGGGGTGGCGGAGAGCATTATAGTTAGGTGAATCAGCAAGTTCTGGTAACGTAATGAGAAGGTTCCGATATATTTTTGTGATTTTTCCCTCAAAGTGGTCAGTACGTGAGTCACACAATACTTGTGAAGCAGGAATAGCAGAAATGCAGGCATGAGGCTTGGGAAATTTATTAAGCACCCTAAATAATTCTTTGGCAGAATTGTCAGCCCGTTCAATCCTATTAATAGTATGAAGTCTATGCGCTTCTCTGATCTTTCTATGATAAACCACTAAAGCTAGTTTATATGCCTTTTTAGCTGAAGGGGATTTAGTGATACACCATCTCCTTTCCAGTCTTCTACAAGTTGTTTTCTCGAGTCCCAATTCTTCAGAGTACCAAGGGGAATGATATCCAATGAAACTGGAAAAGCCCTGTTTAAGGGGGCAACTACATCCAGGGCCTGTACGAAGGAATTGTGGTACTCTGTTAAGGCAGTGTTTATGTTCTTACTATTCTTTATCTCTGGAGCGTGAAAAGCAGTTTTAAAAAAGAGGGGGTTACTCGTTTCCAGGGCCGCACTGTACTTCTACCCATGCTCTAATGCTTACTGGACCCAACAGAGCTCGGAAATTGAAAGCTAACAGAATAGTGATCAGTGCAGACTAAAGGTTGGCTAGAATCAATGCTTAAGTGCTAAACGTAGGGGTACACTAAGTCCAAAGTGTGGCCGGCTATATGTGTGGGACCATCGTCCTTCTGGTGTAACCCTAGCATTCCACGATTGGGGAACAGTTGAGTTACATCAGTGTAAGAGGGATTTTCTGCATGATAATTAAAATCACCCACCAAAAGGAAGCTAACCGTGGCAAGCGCATGCAGCGCCAGACATTCTACCAGCTTATGGCTGAAATATTTCTTGGAAGCAGGAGGGCAATAGACTAAAGCGCCTTTCTCCAGAAATCTCCAGAGTCTCCCCATCTTAAAGACACCCATCTCCACCCTGTCAGAGAGAAAGGTGTCAATGATGCCAATCTTCAGAAGGTGATAGCCACTCAGCTCCCCATTTTAGATTCTCTGTCAAGTCTAACCATCCTATATTATTCAGGAAACGCAATAGGAATACAGGGAAGGGAAAAGGGGGTGAAGCCATGTTTCTATGATAAAACAGATGTCTGGTTGATAGGAGGATAGCAGATCCCAGACTTCAGTCGCATGTTTAGGAATGGACCTCGCATTACAATAGAGATCTTTTAGCATCAAAGATTCGCAGGAGAGTCCGAGATGAGGGTCTGTAGGGTCAGGAAGAATAATCTTTTCCCCTTGAGACCGCACAGAAGTAGAATTGTGTCCTACTCTCCCCCCTCCTCCCCCCTGACATCATCAACGGGGGACTTGTAATGCAAGAAAACCCACAATCAATACAGGAGGACAGGCCCTCCAACAACGGAGGGAATTGAGAGACACAAAGTATGTCCGCAGCCTCCTGAGTCTCCTAAGCAGTATCAGATTGTCTACACCTCTAAAATCTAAATATTCTAGCCTATAGGGTGTGTCAATAAGCTTTTTAATCCTTTAACATCCTGGATGAATAAGTGGGAGTTATCTCAAATAGAAATCTCAGCTGTACAAGCCACGTTACTTTGCCTAGTTTATTGAAGGTTATCAGATGTAATTGCATTGGTTTGAATGGTAGAATGTCCACTACAGAAGGTGTAAATTTTACTGTATTCAGAGAGACCAAATCTAGCACACGCTAAACTTCTTAATCTGTGTTTCCCAGGTAACACCAAATTGTATGTAATTTAGTGTTTGTGTGCCTACAATGCCGCCATGTCAGACATTAGACGACTTCTTTCAGAAAGTCTTTTATGCTGGTTTCTTCCTTTCGTACCTTAGCACAATGTGTTCAATGGGTAATTCAAGAAACAAGTCAGGAAATCTCTATGTTTGGGCTGCTCCCTGTGAGGAGTGTTTTGTCTTAGGAGGCTTTCTACAAAGGAGGTAAGATAAAGGATGTTAGGAAGGTGACAGATTGGCCATCAGATTCAACATATAAAAAGTTCTCATTTAAACAGATTGTTGATGTTTTTCCATTGGCTATCAGCACGCTTGAAACAGGCATAATCTTGTGTTCCATCCTGATATAAATTAACATGTGTTCTACCTATTGTGACGGAACGTTTAAGGTCTATTAAGTACATGGAGGCAAGGATTCCCTTTGCCTTCCACGAGGTAGAAAACGTTATAATAGAGTTGCCTGCTCGTGGTTTTATATATGCAGTTTTGTAGATGATTGGGGGCAAATAAAAAGTTGAAGATAAACAAATTGTTATTGAATTTTGTACTGAAATGTAGAAAGTATGTGTTATTGTGTTTGATGTCATAGGATGTCAGGTAGGTCTGGAGCAAAAACAGTGATGCTGGGTTGAAATTGGATTGCTACAGGATTTGCTGCAATGAAAAGGAGAAATACGGAGGCTCACAAGGGATGTTACGAACATTAGGGCTTTGAATTGGCCAAAGGTGGGGGGGTTGCGTGTTATGTTTTGCAGTCCACTGATTGCTGATGCCGAATGAGAAATATAGTGTACACCAAATTTGCGTTTTTTAAAATAGATTTAGGGTATTTTTGGGATATGGGGCAGCGCTACTAGGTGTACCCCAAACACTAAATACCCTCTTAGTGTGAGTATTTAAAATATGTTTTCACAAACTACAAGGCTGTGAGTCAAATGTGTGCTGTGATATATGGTATGATAGACAGATGACGGGCAAGACTCAGACTAGGAGGTGAATTTGATGATCGTATCATTCAGTAATTGACTGTATTTGAGTGAACAAAGATAATTTAAAAAATTGCCTCAAGTTATGTGTGAGAAAACAAAGTTACAAATCTGTGCATGCCACATTTTCTTTGATAACGTTATTGAGCTTCAAATACTTGATTGATTTGAAGGATATGGTAGAGTTACATTTGGAATGTATAAAGTAACTCCTTTCTGTTTTTGAAATGAGAAGTGGGCAACTCCTGTTATAGACTTAAAGCGAAGAATGACAACATTAAGCCATTAGAAAGCAGAGGCTCTGTGTAGATGTTGACTGACCCAACCTTGACAAGAGCTTTATATTAATGCTTATTGTGAATTTTAAACATCGGTAACAAACAAAAATTGTGATTATGTAGGTTGAATTTTAAGGTTTATTGACATGCTGCAGAGTTTCGAATAAAGAAAAGTTAAGCATAATCTCCTCCACAGACAGCTAGGAAAGTTTTGATTTATGGCACAGTAACTACGTGTTAGGTCCAGTTGAACAATGCATTAAAAAGATACCATTTTAGAAGAGTGACACTTTTGATGCTTTAACGTAAATAATGGAGTAATAGATGTGCCGTTCTATTTACCACCATATACTGTAAACATAAAAGTAGAAAAATGTTCGTTTTATGTTTTACAGAGCAAACAGATAATAGTGACAATACAAATGAAGAGCAAACATGGAAAATTACTGATGGACCCATTTAAATACCACAAACGAAATCTTCTTAATTATAAATTGGCACAAATTATTTCCAGTTTTTACAAATACTTTGCATGGTATAATTTGTAAGTGGGACTTGTACACACCCCTCTTTCTTGTCTCTTTAATTTCCAACCAATGTTCTTCACACCCTTGGTGCGAAAGGCTGTTTTTATTAGTTTCTCGCCTCGGCAAAGCCTGACCCGTATTTTATTCAAATAGTTCTTAAAAACAGCTTAAAAAGCCGTTTGGAAGAACATCTATCGCAGCCATCAATCACACCAAGGGGGAAATGGAAGAAGAGGAAGGGGAAAAAAACCCGCCAGCGGTTGTATAAACATCAGATCTAGCCGGATGTCTTCGCGGATTTCAGAGTGAACCATAAAAAACTCCATTAACTTCTGACAAAGAATGCAAATTAATCACAACATGGGGTGAGAGGAAATTAAGGGCTCTTTTCTAATCAATGACAAGGCAGGATGAAATATTCCGCCTCTCTCTTCTGCATTGTGGAATGTCAAACGCAGACCTTCTCCCGCCTCTCTCTCCCTCCCTCCCAAATGGAAGGTGTGAGTACAGATCCGTCCGCAGGAGCAGCCGAGCCCTGCCTGCTCTGGAGTCATCACGTGCACGCGGGTGGTATAAAACTGTGCTATACAGTGGTGGCCCTTTCGGCCAGCCGCGTTTTGCCGGACCATGGCTCGAGGCCTACACGGAAACGATACAGTTCCCGCTGAGGCATGGAAGGCGTCAAGGCCTCCCTCCCAAATACTGGAGACGAGTAAACCGAAAGGCAGGCAAACCCCACCCAGCCCCTGGTGGACACACACACTTCAACTTTTCAGGGACCCTCCCCCCTTGCAAAAGCACCCTGGGGCGATCTGCTTACAAGTCGCCTGGATAGACAAAACGCACTAATCATCCGCATCGGAGGTGCATCCAATTTGTTATTCGCCCCGGCAAAGAATAGGAGCGCGCGCGCGCCGGCAGATGCTCCGGGAACCTTAAGTGACAGCTCGGGCCTCCGGACGTGCGCTCGCTACAGCAAAAACCCAGTACAGCCTGCAGGTGAAATGTCTGCAGCTCCATATGGAGCGGAGAAAATTAACAGCGAGATGGAAATGGCTGAAGCAGCGGGGAGGCCGATCGCAATGAAAGGGGGGAAGGAAAAAATGAAATTTAAAGACGAAAGCAGAGAAGTAATAAATTAATGGGGCATGAAAACATTCACAGCTTTGCAATCCCACGGGCAACTATTTGCTCAGAATCTGTCTTTCTTTGTAACTTGGGGTCATTTCCATGTAATTTATTAGCTGAGATGAGAGTGATAACACAAAGAAGTTTAAAAAAAATATCGTCGCACAGGATGGCTCGAGCTCTGTACTTTAAATACATTTGAATGGGTGACGATTCTCTCTGTGCGTTCTGTTGCTGCCGATTGCACGGCCTCCGGGAGGGGGCGCTAGCGGCAGGCCGGAATCTTACACGATGCATCGGATTCTCTTTTCGAAATTAGGGCGACACGCTAGAGATGTTCATATCGTATGGGATGATGGTTGGATTTCTTCCTCGAGGTGCGCAGGGCAGCCCCTGCCTTACACCATCACTAGAGACCACGCACGGGGTCGTACGGCCCTGTCACCGTAAAACTACCTAAGAGGATCGTGGCGCTCTACTCCAGAGAGTTCGGCTAGGACTTTAGCGACTTAGTAGTGTCTTTATGACGACTGAACCATGAAGCCTGGCGTCTAGTCCCGATTGCTGCATTTGATCAAAATTAGGGAACGTCAGTAAACCACCGTACTTTATTATACCTCGGTTCCCTTGTCTGACAAAAATCTGCCGTAATGCCTTGGTTACAAGCCGGCCTATAATGTGAATTCTGACGAAACGGGGGTTTCGCCCGATTTGTTATCAATCATAAACAGGTATGGACTAGGGCAGGAAATTAAAAGTTGCACTTGCACCGGTCTGTAAATTGAGCAACTTCGGATTTTTTAGGACATGCTGTCTGGGCGGTCTCTGGGAGCTGGGGGAGGGCAGGTATTTGTGCTTGCTGCAGGCAATGTGTGAGGTAATGTTAGAGAAATAAGGCACCAGTGCTATCGGTCACCGTCTAACCATACTGCATGCAGTGACGGCATCCATAGCCTCCACAGCGCTCACTGCCGCCCAGCCTTTATTTAACAATTAAAACACCAGCCCACACAGCCACAAAGCAGCCCTGTGTGAGCCTGCCCTCACATCCCACACCCTCCAACCTTCTAATCCCAATATTCTAATTCCATTACATTGCATCATTACACCCTGCACACTGACCTGGAAGACAGGTCTATCTGGCAGCGCCAGATCGCTCTAAATATAGGTCATTCGAACCCTGGTCAGGAACACATTCTGCAGTGAACTAGGGTAAACGCACACTTATGAGGGACAGTGTGGAGTAGGACTAATTATAACCATTCCGACCTGAAGAACTCAAAGCGAAGAGGTAAAATCAATCATGCGGTGTCAGTGTTTCTCCAGGAGGTTATACTGCAGCCAAAAACTGCAACCCGCAGACCTAGGGCCTTAGAAGAGCACTACACTCTGATATTAACAATATGTCTCAATTACAAGGTCCCCGTTAAACTAGAAGAGGCAGATTACTCGGAATTATCAGAAAGCAACTAAAAATCTCTGGGTGAAATTCCTGTAAACCCAAATTTCTGAAGGAATCCTCAAAGACCCACTTGTTATGGCTGATAACTCCTGGGTCGCAGAGGTGCAGGCGGTTTACTGGATCAGTAGGAACGAGGTCTGCCTCTTGAAAAATCTAGTTTTGTACATAGTTGAGGGTTTAAGAGTGAAACAGACTTTCCTTTAGATTGTCCTTAAATTTTAGTAGCACGGGTACCTACCTGGGTAGACCTTCTCCAAATTAATGTATTTAGTTCTCAACGGATAGTCGAAAGATGCTGCATGCTTGAACACTAAGGGCACCGGTGCAAGGGCCAGTTTAATGTAAGAACAGTAAAAAGACCATCCCAAGGTGAAAGAACTAGGAAAAACAAGATGGTCCATGATCAACTCAAGCCTTGCGAAAGCCCCAGGCGAAAAGGGCGAAACATGTTGTTCGTCATCGTTGACTTCATTGTTACCTAGGCGGACTACTTATCAATGTGCAATTTGTGGAAACGGATTGCACTCTACCAATTATATATACTCTGTTAACCAACATCTACATTTCTGTACCACTTAAAGAATCCTCATCACAGCCAGAAGCCCTTGCTGCTATTAATGTTTCACTTGAATAAACGTCTATAAAAAAGGAACTTAGTAACCTGCAAAATGTTTTGGATCTGAAACCTATGACAATCTGAATACTGCAGGAAGAAACAATATAAAAGAAATAAGGCACTTATGGTCCCAAAACCAATATTTCATAATGTTGAAAAAACCTGGGTATATCGCTTGCATAACGATACAGCGAGGAAAGGGCCTATGCTGTAGGGCGATGGAAACTGGCACTGTCTCGGTCATTTCTAGCCCTCCTAAATCTACATCTGAAGAATGGGTTCATGTCCTTGCTCGTTTATCTGGTGGCCGAGCCGAAGCATAAACACTCTGAAATCCTGCACAGTCACCCTGTGTACATGGTGCTCACCGGCCTCCCATGCACAAGTATGCGGAGGTAGAGTGACAAGTCCACACATAAGGGACGTTTCAATCCACTTAGTCAAAAACAAAGTAGTTCATAGGACCATGTACTTAACTCCAAGCACGCGACTCGAGCAGTGGTAGAAAGGGGCTCGTGACAAAGCCCTGTGCCCTGGTCCTCACACTAGGCCTTCCTCTAAGGCAGAGGTCTTCAAACTTTTGGATGCCGAGACCCCCCGGTCAAAATTTTCAGGAGTAAGGACCCCCTCCTGGCAAAAATGTCTAAACCTATAGACAGGGCTACTGGCATTATGAGGACCTAATTATGCAGCAAGTTCGACTAAATTGTGTGGTAAGAAAATGTAAATAATGCTTTGTGATGCAGCATATTTTGGTATAGTATTGCTTCATTATTTTGACATTTTTTACACACAGTAACACTGAGGAAAGATTTCACCTCGTCAGTACCAGTTTATAACCAAAATACTGCAATAACAGAAAGATGTCTAGTAAACCTTTGTGAAGGGCCTTCACTCCTCAGGAATACATGTTGCCACATTAAAAGCTCACCTGGCCCTAGCCAGGAGCAGCAAGGGTCCCTTAAAACCCTGGCGGTCTTGTGCAGAGTTAAGCAGTTTACCCACGCCTCTTTCCTCCCACCCCCTTCCTTCCATCCCTCTCTCCTCTCCCAACCCCAGATCCCTCTCTCACTTTGCAGGCCATTTTCTTTCACCCCTGTTTACAACTTCTGAACTCTCCCTATTCAACCTCTCACTTCACGTTTAATCACCTCTTGCCATTCTGTCTTTTCACTGCCCTCATCTCCAACAGTCTCTTGCATTTATCTCATGGCCTCTCTGGCCCCGTCACCTCTCTGGCCCCTCAGCACTTCTCATTCACCTCAAGTCTCTCCCTTCAAATTTCTGTCTTTTTGTATCTTACACTGCTCCAGTCCCCCCATTCATCTTTCACATCTCCCCTTTGTTCTTTCACACCTTCTTGAAACAACGTCCCTCTCCCCTGTTACCTCAGCACCCAGCCCAGTACTCCCTCTGGGCCTATCGTTGTTGTCCCTCACCAATGTTGCATCAAATTCTCTTTTTAGGTCACAGATCATCTCTCAGCTATCTTCTCTCACAGTTTAACAGTAGCCCTCCTCTGTGCCCTCACCTTTTGCTCACACTCACTTCTACTCTTGCGTTTCTGCACACCCTTCGGCACTTCACACTTCTCCTCATCCCTGACCTCTTAAATTGAATTATCTCATTCCCTTGCTGTCCTCTATCATTCTGTCTCCTCTCACCCTCTCATCTCTCATCACCGAGCATACGGGTCGGTTTATACTATAAACCGACCCGTATGCTCCTCTCGGCCTGTGCCAATCTTCTTATTGTTCCCTAATCCAGGAAGGCACGAATTGTCAGTCTCGCTGTTTTGGTGCAGGCCGCACAGTTATGGAACTTGCACCCTCCTTTGCTTCGCTCCACCAAGAATCTATTTTCTTTTAGGAAGATATAAAAACCTGGCTCTATGCTCTGTAGGTTACCCCATTTGGCTGGTTCTCCTTCCCCTTCTGTGTGTTTCTCCTGTGCCATTTTAGGCAGCAGATGGTTATTAGCCCTAGGACACCGTTTGGTAACAGTAGCACACTACAAATGGAAATAATAATAGGCAGAAGTGTGACCGGGAATGTGCGACCCCCTTTCTATCACTCCACGACCCCCTGGGGGTCGCGCCCACAGTTTGAAGACCCCTGGTGTAGAGCCATTGCGAAGGTGGTCGCCCCTCGATTATTTGAAAAACACTGGTGAAATTTCTCTTAAAATAGGAATTGTGTAAGTGCCCCACACCCCGTGGGTCACACTGCAGCCAATTTGTGCACACAATATATAATCCCGATTGGTGCCTCGATTGTTAAGTACTGGGCACACGATTTTCTTACTGACATATATAACTTTTAGAAGACTGTGCTGAAAATACACTGTGTTGTCCTATTTTTTCCTACACTTCCTGGGAAGAGACCCTTTTTTCCCCATTAATGACTTTGAGAATGTCAGGCTTGCTCACTATGTTCGCTTGTAGCAATTTGTAGCTAGTATCGAAACCAACTGGGCTGTTTTGGGTTCCCTGTCCATCACTGAGTCCATTAGATCATACTGATGTACTAAATTACATTTAATAAATGTAATCGTTTTTAAACATGAACATTCATGAAGCCCATCATGCCTTCATGATGACGTCATTAGTTTAACAAGGAGACAAGTCAATTTGGCGTGCCCACATGACTAAATAAGCAGAATAATTTTAGTATACGGTAGTAATATTATTGTCTAATAAATCTGGTTAGTACTCGCCCTCAGCTGAATGACTTCAAACTGCTCTCAAATGTGATGGCAGCCTGGTAAAGTGATTTGCCCAAAATCACACAATCTGATCAAGCAAGGAAGCTGAGATTTCGATCCCAACTTCCCGACTCAAATATTGCACAAATCAGCCATTGTGTGGCTATCTGCTTCTCTAATATTAAACACCATAGACAAAGCTCGGAGTTTATATTTCTGCGATTAACTTTGCACAGTGTTGTCAGTAAATTGCATGTTGCATCAATATGACATAAACAATCTTTCCTACGAAAAGGACAAAGTTAAGGGTAATAGCAACCAAACAGAACTATTTGGGAAGTGTCAACACCTCACTGAAAGCAACTATATACATTAGCATAACAAGGACGTTTAAGAGATCCCACGGAGCTCTGACAAGCATTCACAGGGACAGGCGAATCACCGCCTGGCTGTACAAAAACTACCTCGGCTGCAGACAAACACGAAGGCACACTTTCTGCATTTAAACTCTCGGAGCAAGTAAAAGCAGTAAAGTACCCGTGGGGGCAGAGAGGAGTGTGGCACTTACTGCACAAGAACAGAACTGCAGGCGGTCAGCACTGCCTGACACTGGTTTCAATGTGGCCACTCACTGCCTGTTGCCTCGGACTTATGATGGACTTTCGGCCTGATTTCTATGGTCCTTGACTTGGAGACTTGAACTGGGGCCTCGCTTTCACCTACGCTATTTTCACGTATTTGACCCCTGTATTGACGCAGAAAGGAAGACACCTCCTGCATTTGGTAGGGGCGCACTTTCGAGCATGAAAAAAAATGCACTTAAGCAGAAAGGAAACAATATCTGTTGAGCCGAAAAAAAATGGAAAACTGCAGAATTAGGCACACCCTGAAAGTTTGTGTGCAATCTACACGTCTCGAGCATTACGTCATTCCCAATTTAATGAAACGTCATTCCCAATTTAATGAAACGTCCCATTTGGGTTACGGAAATGTTATTTAGGTACCAGATGACAATTTATTCGGCACTGTCACTTTTAGCAACAGTTGGCTGAAAACGTAGAGGGGCCTCTCCGCCACTCCCACGAACACCAGCTCAACCTACAACAACGACAAAAATTCCACCGCACACAAAAAACGTCTTATTGGTGTGATGGTCAAAAATATCAAAATCACAAACTTTTGTTTCTGGTCATTCCTCGCACGTCCACTGAAAGGAAACCTATCTCAACTACCAAAACGCTAAAAAAAAGCAGCTTAATTCAAACCTCAGAGTACAATAGTACACAGCAACACTGAATACACTGGGTGCTTCACTGAACACGACCACAGCAGCCTTGCGACACTTGACATTTTATTTTCTGCAAAATCCTTCAGTGTGACCGGGAATGTACGACCCCCTTTGTATCACTCCACGCCCCCCTGGGGTCGCGCCCCACAGTTTGAAGACCCCTGCTCTAAGGCCTGCGACTTCACCACCTCTCCAGGCCTTCGCTCCACCGTGTGGCCACAGGGTTTCAGTGCTTCACACAGATAGTCGGCACACAGTACTGCATTGGAACAGTCAGTGGGGAGGAGGGCGCCGAAATGTATCCTATTAAGCGCCTCGCTGTTTCTGGGTTCTCTTGGGGGATCGGTAAACAAAGTGGCTTTATCCACATATGATCCGGGGGAGGCAGTGCAGAAATGTATGTGTTAGTGGGGTGGAGGGGCTGCAGGATAAAAGGGGTTTCTTGAAAGATAACGATGGGGCTTAACGCACAGTTTGTGGGCGCCCCGGAAGGTGGGGGACACACCTCAATCCTGCTGTCTGTCTCACGTGTGGGGGTGCCGGAGGCACTTGTGACAGAAGCTCTGAAGTCTCTGCTCTGATTATTCCCGATCCATGTGTCAGACATCTGCAAGGGCCCATCCTGCATAAATTAAGACGTGCAATGCCATCGCTATTTGCATAATAATAGCAAGTTAATAGATGCCGAAAGAGCACAGACTAACATCACCTTTACATCAGACGAGGCCCGAGGCAAGGGAGCCTGTACAGGCCACGAGTCCATGTCCCAATCACTCATTCTTGTCCCTCGTGGCGCCTCTTCTTTATTTCCAATGAAGAGAAATAATTCCTAGGAAGCTTTTTGTTTTTTATTCATACTCACTCGCTAGCCTTACGTGCTCAGTGTCTGTCCGGAAAACGCGGCCCTGCAGCTGATGATACTATGGCACCAGCGCATTTAGATGAACGTGCACACTTACGTCATCTGGGTTAAATCTGTGCTAGCCTAGGATATGATCTGTACAGAAACCGTAAATCTTGAGATCGGTGTTGGTTTTGTACATTTAGGGAAGGTCAACTTCAGCACAGAATCTTCATCCGAGTGACATCTAAGCATTCAACAGCTGTGCTGAGAGCTGATAAGTGCACGCGCCACCTCTGTTGGTGGTTGGGCAATGTGAGCCACCTCTGCTGATGGACGTGCAGTGCATACACCGCCTCTGCTGGTGGCTGTTCAGTGCGCATGTCACCTCAACTGGAGTCAGTTCAGTGCATGAGAACCTCTGTTCAAGGCTGTTACAGGAATCTACCACTTCTGCTGGAAGTTGTTTTATGCATCTGTTACTTCTACTAGAAGCTGCTCGTGGATTCACTATACCCGCCAAGGCATGATCCATTCTTCCACCCTCTCTATTGGGGAACTATTTCATGCCTCCACAATCTTCACTACTGGTTACACTTTTCAGGCGTCAAGCGCCTCCACCAGAG
Source organism: Calotriton arnoldi (assembly GCA_963921515.1). NCBI lineage: Eukaryota > Metazoa > Chordata > Amphibia > Caudata > Salamandridae > Calotriton > Calotriton arnoldi. The sequence continues at coordinate 1,022,391 of CAWUFW010002539.1, forward strand.
GCTATAGTATTTCGTAAACCTACCACCTATGCTAAAAGCCACTTTTCATGAACCCACCGCCTCTGTTGAGGCCATTCCATACATCCCTTTTAGTGCATATGTAAGCAAATGGAATTCTTCAGAGAATCCTCTCTGAACCTTATATTGTCATAGCGACTTTTAGCTCCTTCAGATATCTGAATGCAACACCCATCTGCCGGACTTTCCGCTCTCAGGGGTACAGCGTAAACCATAATTTATGCTGCCAGGTTTTTGGATTCATCATGTACTGCCAATGAGCAGTAGTCCACAATTAGACACAGTGCTTGGTGTACAGAACAGTAATACAGCTCCTGGTCTAAGCTGGTGATACTCACTACAGTTCATGCTACAATAACGCTGGCTTGGGGCTGTTAGGTCTTTCCTCAATGTCCTTAGCCTGAGTGGGAGTTGAGGGAAAGTGTCTATAGCTGATAAGGTATTTTCTCATCACTGTCCTATGGATCAGGATACTTCCTTAGTAAACAAAGTAGACTCCACATACTATATCAATCAATCAATCAGACATTTGTAGAGCGCACTACATACCCGCGAGGGTCTCAAGGAGCTGGGAGGGGGGGGGGGCGCTACTGGTCAAACAGCCAGGTCTTGAGTAGCCTCCTGAAGGTCAGCAGGTCTTGGGTCTGTCGTAGGCTCAGTGGGAGGGTGTTCCAGGTCTTGGCGGCGAGGTGGGAGAAGGATCTCCCGCCGGTGGTTGTTCTTCGGATGCGAGGGACGGTGGCGAGTGCGAGGCCGGTGGAGCGGAGCTGGCGGTTGGGGATGTAGAAGGAAAGTCGTCTGTTGAGGTAGGCTGGGCCGGTCTTGTGGAGTGCCTTGTGTGCGTGGATGAGGAGCTTGAAGGATATCCTCTTGTTGACGGGGAGCCAGTGCAGGTTTCTCAGGTGGGGGGTGATGAGGCTGTGGCGTGGTACGTCGAGGATCAGTCGTGCAGAGGCGTTTTGGATGTGTTGCAGTCGTTTGATGAGCTTGGTCGGGGCTCCCGCGTAGAGGGCGTTTCCGTAGTCGAGTCTGCTGCTAACGAGGGCCTGGGTGACTGTTCTTCTTGTATCTGTGTATAAGTGTCTAGCCCTAAGTGTAGAGGAATTACTACCCCAAACGTGTTTCAATCGCTTACTGTGCGAATCACTCAGAAAACCATTATTAATGTTCAGCGCTGCCTGAAGCAGAGGTGGCTGAAAACATCAAAGGTTTTACTACGTTTTACTTTAAAGGGGCAGTCAGTGAAGGCAAACAGTACGTAGCAGGAATAGGTAACCCAGTCTAGCACAATAGTCTGGTGTCTAAAAGTTCAATGCAGATCACTGCACATAGCCTCTTGATGTTCAGCTTTGGGAAAGAAGTTTAGTTAGGAGGCTGAACTGGGAAAGTCACAAAGAATTGTAGTGGAGACTTTCTTCTTCCCTTGGAAGGGTGTGGCAAAGCACCACAGTCACGGGATCAGGCAGCAACCAAAATAAGAAAAAAGGAAAATGTTACTTACACTGTAAGCATCTCTTCATGGCATGTAGTGCTGTAGATCCACATGCTCTGCATACTCATGCCATTTTGTGTTGAACTCAGAGGTGTACAACTTGTTTTTCTTCGAAGAAGTCTTTTGAGTCCCAAGGTATAGTAAATTCTCCTATTACTGGTAAGGCGTTTGGGCATCAGCTCCATTGTTAGATTGTTTTTTCCACACAGCGGGTGAGGATGAAATGGAGCAAGAAGGAACAGAAGATGACGGCCATACAACGATTCAGAAAGAGAATGCATCTGCAACAACTAAGAGGCTTCTGGGGTGGAAGGGTGGGTGCATGTGAATCTACAGCACTACATGCCATGAACAAATGCTTACAGGGCAATTAAAATTTCCCGTTCATGGCATGTGTAGCTGTAGATACACATGCGCCGCATATACTGTAAAGCAGGTCTCCCCTGAGCGGTGGCTAGCAGGAAGATGTTGCAGAGGCCTGGAAAAGTGTATGTAGAACAGCCTGGCCAACGTTAGCTTGTTGGCGAGATAACACAGTATGTTTTGTGAAAGTTTGTGAGGTGGGCCAAGTAGCTGCTTTATATATGTCAGCTATAGGGATGTCACCTAGGAAAGCCATGGAGGCCCCCTTTTTGCAGGTAGCGTCAGTGCTTTAAATGGGCCTGTACTCACAGGTACTCAGTACCGGCACTTCTCATTTTTACCGAGCTGAGTACCAGCACTTCTTCACTGCCAAGGAGAGTCCCGGTACTCAAGAAATGTAAGCTCATTGCTAGTGCTGATGAGCTCGAGGCAGCCAGAGTGGAGCAGATCTGTAGGGCACTCTGACATCCAAAGCGCCTCTCTAGCCCTTAGCTGAGCCACCGCTGAACCATTTAGAAAGACGGGGCCGGCATCGGACACGCCACATGTATGGCGGTCGTGCCGGCCCCCGACGACCACACAGGGGCGGGCCTGTCGCGCGCAATGGTGAAGCGACAGGCTCCCGCTATCGAGTGCCTGGTTGGTCCGGTGCGCGCCCCGGAAGTGATTACAAGCACTTCCGGGGCATGCGTCGCGCGAACGCCGGGCCGGTTAGAACCGGCCTGGCCTGTATACCCGACAGGGTAATAAAAGGCTGGGAAGCGGCAGAGTCTGCCTCTCAGCTCGCCGCTCCCACAGCTTGCACGCCAGCCTCGCTAGGAGGCTGTATTTTAATTTCTTCTTGCTTTTTTGCAGGTTATCTCGCGATTGGTCCCTGGAGGATTTCCAGCCTCACGGAGAGGCTTTACAACTTTGTGCCTTTGTTTTACAGGTTTACTGCGTGTCGAGGAGCGGGCGGTTGCTTCGACAACAGAACAGAGCGCTGGGCTTCAATCAGAGGCTGAAGGAGCGCTTGATTCGGCGCTGTCGGGCAATCGGCGGAGCGGGGGCCGGAGCTGTTGCGAGGGACCGTGGCAGTGCTTCACTTGGCGCCCAAAGGTAGCGCTGTGAAATCGGCGGATCAAGAGACCGGAGCTTGGCGAGGAACAGAGCGGTGGTCAGGCGATCACGGGTCATTGGACGGTATTGCCGGTGCGGGGGGAGGGGAGCATCTGCCTCCTCAGTTACACAAAGCAGAGTTGAGGGTGCAGCGCGTGGGGAAGCGCGAGCGCTGGCTCTGAAGGAGGCTTGGTCCCGTCCTGGTTGGCTGCTTGAGGGGGCACGAATAGAGAAGAGCGCTAGCGGGTGCAGCGCGTACAGGCCAGAGCATCAGCTGGGCTGCGGGGGACAACAGTGCCAGATTAAAGGGTGCATGTGGTTTTGAGAAGAGGAAAGGCAGTTGATACAGTGTGGGCAGCGCGTTTACAGCGCGATTGTGTTTCTCTGAGTGGGGGTGATACCGGGAAGAGAGCAAGGGTGGGCAGTTGCCTCATTGCCTCCTCAGCCTCGCATAGAGGCCACACTTGATCTGTTTTTTGTGATCTTAGGCAACAAGTAGACAACGCCAGTCGTGGTTGCAGCAAAGGACAAGAGAACATCACCTGAATTACAACAGACCAATAGGACCTTAAGGGGACACGGACAGTCCTGCATTCCAGTGCTTCCGGGAGCCACGCGGGTTGGAGAATACTCACCTGACCCACCGGATTAGCTGGTGGGGCGTGGCTCTGGCTGCATGGGTGCTGGGGGCCTGTTGTGTACCTCCTGCATTGGTAAGGTAAGGGCCTGGACAAGTTCCAGGCCGTTGGGTGTGCAGTGGGGTGACCTAAGTTCAAGTACTCAAAGGGAGCCTGTTCAGCTTGTGGAGGGCATTGATTGTAATTGGGAGGAGTGCCTTTTTTACAACAAGTATTGCGTTTTAGTTGAGATAATGCCCGGAAAGGCAAAACGCGGTGAACAGGGTTCTCGCATGGAGAACTTGATGGAAGCTATGATGCGGAAAATGGTGGCTATGGAGGATAGACTGAAGAAGGTGGATGAGATGAGGCAGGCCCTGGCAGACCTCAGAGAAAAGGTAGATGGGCAGGATGGGGTAGAAGATAGACCCAGACGTACCCATGTGGCCCCCAAGGCGGCGTTCCCTCCCCTGCCCAAAAGGGGTAGGGCTAGGAAAGGGGGTGCTAATGAACCTGTTACACCAGTGACCCCGGTGCCAGTCCCCCAGCCCAGGGAGGAGGGGGTGGAACCAGGTCCATCTGGGGGAACTGGACAGGGTGGGGATGTCCCTCCAGCAGGAACAGATGGGCAGCCGGCACCAACTGGTATTCCCCCACAGGTCCCGGTTGCCCCTATGGGCGGGGCCCCCTCGGGTTGTAGTCCACAAGCCCCGCTAGCTCCTATGGAGGGGGCCCCAGTCCCTCAGGATTTGGTGTCCAGTTTAGCAGCGGTCCTTCCTTGGTTAGGAAAAGTGGGGAACTGGTCACCAGCAGTGGGGACGCCTGTTAGCGGGGAGGACTTACTCGCTAAAGCTAGGCGGATAGTGGCTCAGTTGGACGGGGCACATAGGGATAAGCCAGGGGATGGGCTGGGTGCACCAACCCCCGTCACTCCAATAGGTGGGGCTACCCCGGTTGAGGGCGTCAAGGAACTCCCAGCAAACAACCCACATGTGGACCTTGCGAAACAGAAGCCAACAGAGCCAGCGGGGACAGCTCCATCAGGTAAGCAACAGACGTTGCCCATATTGAGGGTGGGGGAAGCTCGCACTCCTAGGGAACACCTGGCTAGGCATGTGACTCAAGAAGTGAAGGAAAAAATCTGGAAAGGGAGCTATGTCAGTATGTTCTCTTTGTTGCTTGATGAAACTGAAAGAGAAGAGGCCAAGAAAAAGAAAGACTGGATGCTCCCGAGAGAATGGGCCAGCGAATTACAGAAGTATAGGATTGAGGAGACTTTGATTAACTGGGTCAGAGGCTTCTCAGTTTACATGGCAGTTATGGCTGAGCGTTTCCCAAATCTAGCGGGAGAAATGGCTTACTACCAGAGCAGGATCACTGGGGCGCATGACAAATATGGTGGGGTAGGATGGAAAGAGTATGATAAAAATTTCAGGAGAGCAAAGGCTTCTGACCCTGCCCTCGCTTGGGATCAAATAGATATGATTTCATGGTTGGATCAATTTGGGGGTGGGTTACAAGAGAGTGCCAAGGGCCAGTCCTTTCAGTCCTTTCGGCCACATCCCCCCGCTAGTTCCAGCAATGGAGGGGGGAGAAAGGGGACATGTTGGGATTTCAATAGGCGCAAATGCACCAGGCCTGCAGGCACGTGTAAGTTCAAACATGCATGCTCGATCTGTGCCAACACATCACACCCCGAGTCCAAGTGTTTTAAAAAATCAAAGGACAGAGGGAGAAAGAAACAGGAGTGAAGATATTTCCCCGCATACAGCATGTTCGCCCATTAGAACAACGGCATTGACTCCATGGTTAAACAGATATCCTTGTACTGCAACAGCCAGGTTGTTGCTAGACGGTTTCAGGTATGGTTTTAGGATTCCCGCGCCAGATTATGTAGGATACCCGAATGCAAGAACCAGCTCTCAGTAAGAGCCAATCCACGTGTGGTGGCAACCAAAATAGAAAAAGAGCTGCGCTTAGGCAGGGTAGCCGGGCCATTTGACGGCATTCCGGTAAAGAATTTTGTCTGTTCTCCTCTGGGGGTGGTCCCTAAAAAAGAAGCTGGGGAGTTCAGGTTGATTCATAATCTGTCTGCACCTAGGGGGAAATCCCTGATTGATGCCATTAGTGATGAATTGTGCAGCGTAAAGTATTCCTCTTTTGATCAGGCGGTTGAGATGCTTAGGAGTTTGGGCCCTGGCGCACTGCTGGCGAAGTCAGACATCGAGTCAGCTTTCCGCTTGTTGCCGGTCCATCCTTCAGACTTCCATCTTCTGGGCTTTCAGTTTCAAGGAAAATTTTACATGGATATGTGTATGCCTATGGGGTGCTCGGTCTCCTGCGCCTACTTTGAGAAATTCAGTTCATTTTTGGAATGGGTGTTCAGGCAAGTGACGGGGCACCAGTATGTCTTGCACTACCTCGATGACTTCCTTCTTTTGGGGGCGCCGGACTCCCGGGAGTGTGGGTGGGCGCTGCGTGAATTTTGCACGCTCATGCAGACTTTTGGGGTCCCGTTGGCACCAGGGAAGACGGTCGGGCCGTCCACAACGATTGAGTTCCTAGGGATAGAATTAGACTCGATTCAGGGTTGTTTTCGGTTGCCCGGGGGAAAAATCACGAAGTTCAGGACATGGTTACAACAATGCTTGGCTAAAGAAAAGGTTACTTTGCACCAGCTGCAGCAGACGGTAGGGCAGTTGAATTTTGCATTACGGGTTCCCTATGGCACGACCATTTTCACGATCCATCTCACAAGCCATGTCAGGTCTCAAGGAGAAACATCACCACACCAGGCTGTCAGATGAGGTTAGGCAGGATATGCGGATTTGGATGGCATTCCTGCGTGACTTCAATGGCATGGTAATATGGCCCGGTCCGCTCACTACATCCACTGAGTTGGGTTTAATGACTGACGCTGCGGGTAGTGAAGGATTTGGTGCCATACTTGGCACTGAGTGGGTGGCACAGCGGTGGCCGGCATGGTGGGAACAGAGCGGCTTGACAGCTAACATTGGTTTTTTGGAACTCTTCCCCATCTGGGTGGCATTGACAGTGTGGCCAGACCAATTGCGTAATCAATCTGTGGTGTTCTGGTCAGACAACATGACAGTAGTGGAATGCATTAATCAGCAAGCAGCACGGTGCAAGATGATTCTCCGTTTGTTGAAAGAAATTATTTTGTTATGCATGAGATTGAATATGCAGTTTAGAGCCAAGCACGTGCCAGGGGTATTGAATCATGCCGCTGATGCACTCTCTCGCTTCAAGATGCAGGTTTTCAGGGCACATCTCCCGGCTGCGGCAGAGAATCCCACACCCTTCCCAGAACAACTTTGGCAGATTGGTGCCCCCAACTACCGGACCACGTGGCAGCTAGCCTAGCACCAAGGACCAGGAAGGCGTATGAAGGGGCGTTCTGGGCATATTTTTCCTTTTTGGGCAGGGAGTGGGCAGAAAAATGGCATGCCACGGGGGCTGTTCTTGCTTACCTGGGGGCGTTGCAGGGGGAAGGGCGCTCAGCGGCAGCAGCTAGGCGGCATGTAGCAGCGATCTCTTTCTTCGCACAGGCAAAAGGTAGGGTGGACCCCCCACCAATAGCTTCACGATTAGGAAAGCTCTGAAGGGGTGGCAGCGCCTGCAAGGGTCAGAACCCGACACGAGGCGACCAATAGGTGTAGATCTCCTGGCATCTTTACTGGGGATTCTCGATCGTATTTGCAACACCAGAGAGGAAGCCATTTTGTTCAGCGCCGCTTTTTCCTTGGCGTTTTACGGGGCATTTAGAATTGGGGAGCTAGTGTCCAAAAACAAGCAGGATGAGCAGGGTGGTCTGCAGCTTAACCGCGTGAAAATCCAAGGTGATTCTTTGTTTATAACTATTCAGAGGTCCAAAACTGACCAGGAGGCCCGCAGGGAGGGGTTGGTACTGCACCAGGCACAGGGGAATCTTTGCTGCCCTATCACCAATCTAGAGGTATTTCTGAAGGGAAGGCCCAGGACCACGGGGGGCCATTGTTGATTCATGCTGATGGTACCCCACTCACGAAGTATCAATTTAAAAGAGTTCTGGATATGGCAGTGCAAAAGGCAGGGCTGGATCCCAGTTGCTTTGGTACACATTCATTCAGGATAGGGGCGGCCACCGAGGCGGCAGCTAGAGGTTTTCCCAGAAGCGATGTGCAGAGGATTGGCAGATGGTCCTCCAACTGCTATAAGCGCTATGTGCGGCTGCATATGCTATGAGTAAACCACAGACCATTTTCTGATCCTTGTTTTCTTCTCTGCTCCCTTTTCAGTTTCTCAAACCTGTCACGCAGGGGGGAAACTGGCGGCAACACACCAGCAACTCGGATCGGCACAAGGACGGGTGCACACCCGGAAGCAAGGACCACATGTTGTGTGGGTCATTGGTCACTCTTACGTCAGACGTCTCAGTAATTTTTTCCTTTCAGGCAATTATGAGTCCAGAGCAAGGCGGGCTGGCTTTAGGTTGTCATTTCATGGGCAGGGGGGTCTCCGCTTCAATAGATTCAGACCCTTGGTGTTAGACCTATTAGACAGGATGGGGGCTCCTCCCAGCATTATTATCCTACACCTGGGAGGGAACGATTTGGTACAACTGGGTAGAAGGGGGCTGGTGGAGACCCTACTCACCGAAGTAGATTGGTTAACACGGATATGCCCAGGGGGTACACTGGCTTGGTCACAAATGGTACCGAGATTCCAATGGCGGGGAGGAGAGTCTGTGAGGGCATTGAATCATTCGGTGAGAAGAATTAATACCAAGATGGAGAGACTGTTCAGGGCTCCGCATTTGCAGACGATCGCCCACGGGTGCATCAGGGGGGAGCCGTGCTTCTTAAAAGACGGCGTCCATCTGTCCAAATTAGGTAACGAAACCTTCATGGATAATTTGCTGGCTTGGTTAGTTGGGCTTAGAGATGGGGCATGACCTCCCTAGTGAGCATTGGGGGGGGGGAGGGGGAGGGGCAGATAGTCGGGCAACTATGCAGGTCTGTGGCGGTAAGGTCATGATTGGTGAGCATTAAATTTAAGATCCTTAGAGGGCGGCGCCATTCTTGAATGGGGTCGCCCAAGGGGGAGGGACAAGTGGTCTCTCATAGAACTCCAGGGGCAGTTACAGCTGGATGGGTGCGGGGGAGGGGGAGTTACGCTTTCCATTAGGCTGGTTGGCCACCCCGCACGTGCACAATGGCGCAAGTAAACGGCGCATAACTGCAAGGGCCCCTTATGGAGATAATCTACAGGGCGTACGGGGTGACCGGGGGGGGGGGAAGTACCCTCACGGTGAACGGGCCCTCTGCGCATGCGCACTCCGGTTGGAGGGCGGGCATAATTGATCAGGATCTGGCGCCAGTTATTGACCTTGCCGTAGGCTCAAATAGGGATACGCAGAAAATTAAACGTTATTATGATTATTGATTATGGTATGTTTAGATTCGGATAGGAATATCTTTGTATTAGAGATATGTTAAGGTTAGCAATATAACATATGTACCTATCAATGTCATGAAATGGTTTCTGCGTATTGTGTAAATAATGTACATAAAAGATTTTTGTTTTAATTTTTACTAAATACGGCCGGGGTTTTTTTACGACCCCCTAATCCAAAAATATTACTTGTGGTAAATGTGTTACTGCTATCTTAATATGGATATGGGAGGAGGGGGTTTAGGCCGTACCTGGCCATATCAGCAGCGGCTCATTTGCATTATGCACGGGATGTCCGGGTGTTGGGAATTTCACCGTCCTGCTGTGTCTGACAGAGTAGGTCCCATCCAGGCCCTGCTCTGTTAATCACATTTGCACTGTCGCTGGCGCTGCGAAGTAACTAAGGAATAATCCGAAGTGAGCCTTTTGTGTATTTGTCTGCTTATGTGTTCGTGTTTGCCTGATATTGTGTATGTTTGAGAGAGAAATGAGATCAGAGAGGAAGAGAATCGGGACACTCGGGGGATATTTGAAAAGAAATGCGTGGAATGGTCGTTTCTGTGTGTATGTGTGCGCACTCTACAAGATATAAGGATCAATCAATCAGGAGTTTGTTAAAGCGCGACTAATCACCCGTAAGGGTCTCAAGGCACTAGGGGTGAGGGGGGGTGCAGGTTCCATTCCATCAAGGAGGGGGTCTGTCGAAGAGCCAGGTTTTGAGGTTTCTTGCGAAGATGGGGAGCGATGTTGTCTGTCTGAGGTGGAGCGGAAGGGCGTTCCATGCTTTGGCCGCGAGGAAGGAGAAGGAGCGGCCTCCCGATCTGGTCTTTCTGGTGCGGGGGACCACGGCGTAGGAGAGCTGGGCTGATCGTAGGGTCCTTTGGGGTGCGTGGAATTTGAGTCGGCTGTTCAGGTATGCTGGTCCGGTGCCGTGGAGGGCCTTGTGTGCGTGGGTGAGCATCTTAAAGGTGATTCTCGCCTCGACGGGGAGCCAGTGGAGTGTGCGCAGGTGCTGGGAGATGTGGCAGTGTTTTGGCAGGTTGAGGACCAGTCTTGCGGCAGCGTTCTGGATGTTCTGTAGCTTGCGGATTAGGTTTTTGTTTATTCCGGCGTAGAGTACGTTGCCGTAGTCGAGTCTGCTGGTGACCAGGGCGTGGGTGACTGTCTTTCGGTGTTCGAGGGGGATCCATTTGAAGGTCTTACGAAGGAGGTGGAGGGTGTGGAAGCAGGAAGACGAGACAGAGTTGATCTGGCGGTCCATTTTGAGCTCGGAGTCCATGATGATTCCCAGGTTGCGTGCGTGGTCTGTGGGGGTTGGCGGGTTTCCGAGGGCGGGGGGCCACCAGGTGACGCTCCAGGTGTCGGGATTTGGGCCCATGATGAGTACTTCTGTTTTGTTGGTGTTTAGTTTTAGGCAGCTGTTTTTCATCCTTTTGTCGACGGCTTCCATGCCTTCTCGAAAGTTGTGTCTGGCGGTGTTGGGCTCGTTGGATAGGGAGAGGATGAGCTGGGTGTCGTCTGCGTATGACACGATGTTGAGTCCGTAGGTTCTGACGATGGGGGCAAGTGGAGCCATGTAGACGTTGAAGAGCGTCGGGCTGAGGGAGGAGCCCTGGGGGACGCCGCAGGTGGTAGGTGTGGGGTCCGGGAGGAAAGGGGGGAGTCTGACCCGCTGCGGAAGGAGCAGATCCAGTCGAGGGCCTTGTCCTGGATTCCTGCATTGTAGAGTCTGCGTATTAGGGTGCGGTGGGAGACTGTGCCGAACGCCGCTGATAGGTCGAGGAGGATGAGGGCTACTGTTTCTCCTTTGTCCAGTAGGGTGCGGATGTCGTCTGTTGCGGCGAGGAGGGCGGTTTCCGTACTGTGGTTTTTTCTGAAGCCGGATTGGGAGGAGTCGAGGATGTTGTGTTCTTCAATGAATGTGGCGAGTTGGCTGTTGATGGCTTTCTCGATGACTTTCACTGGGAACGGGAGCAGGGAGATGGGTCTGTAGTTTTTTAGGTCGGTGGGGTCCGCTGAGGGTTTCTTTAGGAGGGGGTTGACCTCAGCGTGTTTCCAGTCATCGGGGAACGAGGCGGTCGCCAGGGAGCGGTTGATGGTGTGGCGGAGCATGGGTGCGATGGTGTCTGCGGCTCTGTTGAAGATGTGGTGGGGGCAGGGGTCCGTGGGGGCCCCTGAGTGGATTGACTTCATTGTCTTCAGTGTGTCTTCGGTGGTGAGGGCTGTCCAGTCATCAATCGCTGGTTTCCGGGTGTCGGGGGTGGTTGGTGAGGGTTCAGTGTGTTGGTTGTCTTCGTCGAAGTTGTCGTAGATGCTCTTGATTTTGTGGTGGAAAAAGGATTGCACTTAAGGCAAGCAAGTAGGAAGAGTATGACATTAGAAAGCTGCAAATATTACAAAAACAAGGAAACATTAACATTTCGTGTTTGCCCTTCATTTCATGTAATGAGTTAACCCCTTTATTTATATTGATACATTTCTCACACGTTTTGGCATGTCCTGCAAGTGGTGTAGAACTCATTATTAATGATGCTATGCCAGCGTCTTGTTGGTCCTGGGACGCACTGATTATTAGCCTGAAAGTGCTAATAGTACTGTAGATGGATTGGCTGCACTCATAGTTTACAAACCCTCCCATTATGATTTAGGGCTTGTTCCTAACAAGTCTTCACAGCACACCAAAATGAATACTCAATAAAAGTGTCTTTGTATCATCATGTCTCGCTCAGCCTCTAACCCCGCCCACTAGCCACACCCCTAGCTCAATTTAATGAGTACCTGCACTTATATTTTCCCATTTATAGCACTGGGTAGCGTGGAGTCTGGGTTTGGGTGGGCAACTACCTCTAAGCTTTAGTATATCAGGTTTGAATGCATTTGACCAACAAGTGCTATGACCGATTTGGAGAGAGCATTCATGCCACTTGTGTGGTTTTGTGAATGAGAGAAACAGCTGACGAATTTTATGACAGTGTTTTGTTCTGTCAATGTAATACATGGGGGCGTCCTTAATGTCTAGTGTGTGAAGGGCCCTTTCTGCCATAGAGTCTGGGTGTGGGAAGAACACAGGGAGTTCAATGGTTTGTTCAGGTGGCAAGAAGATACCACAATAGGGGGAAATTTTGGATTTGTCCTAATGACGACCCTATCATTGTGGACCTAAAAGAAAGGTTCCTGGAGGGTAAGAGCTTGAAGCTCACTTACATGCCTTAGTGAGGTTATGGCTACTAGGAAAGCCACCTTCCAGGAGAGAAAGTTTGTAGGGCACGAATGGAGGGTTCCAAAGGGAGGGCTCATGAGTCCTCTGACAGCAATGTTGAGGCTCTAGACTGGTGCCCGGGGTACCCTGGGTGAGATGACCCATTCAAGTCCTTCCATGAAGGCCTTAATGTCAGGGATCCCAATAGTGAAGTCTGTTCCCCACTCTGAAGGTAGGTAGCAACTGAAGCGAAGTGCAGTCGGATAAACGTGTAAGTGAGAACTGACCCGAGTGAAGCAGACTATGTCTTAGATGGTCGACTTGAGAGGGTCGATGTGTTTGGGGAGAAAGTAATGGACAAATCATTTCCATTTGGCTGCAGAGCGAGCATGCATGGTGGGTCTGTGGGCCTCCATGAGGATAGTCATACACTCAAGAGGGAGATTGAGGTAGCCAAATTTTAGAACCTCAGGAGCCAAATTGCGAGACTAAGCTACCTGGGGTTCGGATGCCTGACTACCCTGGTTCCGGGTAAGGAGGTTTGGCTGGTTGCACGGCTTCTTGTGGGGCAGTAGGGATAGGTCAAGCAGGGTGGTGAACCAGGGTTGCCTGGCCCATGTGGGAGCCACCAGTGTGAGAGTGAGGGATGTCTGCCAAAGCCTACGAACTACGGATAAAAAGAGTAGGGGAAGCAGAAAAGCGTAGGCATTGCCCATGAACTGTGGGTGTAGGAACCTGGAGGCGAGGATTGGGCATTTGGTATTTTTGGCGGTGGCGAGGAGATCTACGTGGGTAAAACCCCAACAATGGAAGTACAGGAACAGGACTTTTTTGGGTGGAGTTCCCACATGTGGACTTGTTGCCGCATCCTGCTTAGCAGGTCTGGAAAAAAGTCAGCTCCCTCATGGTGAAGTGCCCACCGCCAAATGCCCTGAGCGAACGCTGACATCTGTGGTGAGTCTGTGCTGCCTTGTTTCTGGAGGTAAAACATTGCGGTCATGTTATCTGTGTGGACGAGGACCATTTTGTGTTGAATGTGGCTGAAGAAGATTTTGAGTGCTAACTGGATGGCCTGTAGCTCCAGGGAGTTGAAGAGGAAAACCAGTAGGTGGGGTGTGAACATGCCCTGAATGGTTAAGTCCTGTTAATGGGCCCCCTACCCAGTGAGGGAAGCATCCATCGTGATGGTCACTTGTGGTACTGGCTCAAGAAAGTGCTGGCCTTGCAACAGATTGTTGCTGTTCCACCATTGTAGAGAGTGAAGGATGCTGGCCCAAATCACCACTAGATCCGCCGGGTGACCCTCCGCTTGTGACCACTGGGCAGCTCGGCACTACTGCAACGGTCCCATGTGTAACCTGGTGTGGGGAACTATGGCAATACAGAAGGCCATCATGCTGAGAAAGTGCATGACCTTACAGTTACTCTGCAATATAGCTGAAAAAGAAGCAATAACGACTGGAAAAATTGAACCTTTGGCTGTCTGGGATGCGCTTTTCCAGTGACCAAGTTAAGAACTGCCCATTAGAAGGGACGGAAGGTGAGTCTTTACCATGTTGACGGTAAACCCAAGTTTGTGCAATAGGTCAATGGTGGTCTGTGTATCAGCAAAGCACTGTTGCTCATTTGCACTATTGATCAGCCAGTTGTTCAAGTAAGGGAACACACGAATGCCGGTCCTACTGAGATGGGAGACTATCAAGACAAGACACTTTGTGAACACTCTGGAGGCCATGGTGATCTTGAAGGGCAGCACTTTGAACGGAAGATGCTGGCCACTTACCATGAAGCGAAGGTATTGGCGATGCGAAGGGTAGATTGGGGTGTGAAAGTATACGCCCTTCAAGTTCAGTGCTGTCATGAAGTCGCCTTGCTGCAGTAGACGGATGACATCCTGGAGAGTGACCATGTGAAAGTGCTCTGAGAGGATGAATGCATTGAGGGGCCTGAGGTTGAGTATGGGCTGTAGTGACCCACCCTTCTTTGGGATAAGGAACTACAGGTATTTGTAACAGGATGGGGAGGAGAAGGATGCGGCCTAGGGAGGTAGAGGGCTGGTGCCCTAATCCTGGTGCCTCCTGGTGGGTGGGTGGTTCAGGCTGCAGGAAAGAACCTCCACAAAAGTCAATTTCCTTGTAAGACGAATAGGTGCTTGAGCCTTTGGTGGAGGCTGAGTGCGGATCCTTCGGGTCTGTGCATGGATGGTGAGCCTGATCTGGCTGGTGTCAAGCTAGTCTTGAAGGCACTGCAGGATGGGTTGCTCCTGGCCCTTTGATGCAGTGGAGGACAGGACTTTCAGCAACAGTTGTTTCAGCACCAAACCTAGTTTCAGGCTTGTTGGAGCGGAGGAAGGTTTGAGCATCGACTGAGTCTTCTGAGCTGAAGATGGCCTCTAAGGTGTCTTTGATGCTGGCGCTGAAGTTGTTGTTGGTGCTAGGAGCTGCGTCGTTTGCGGCTGTTTCGGCGCCGGAGGCTGGGTTGGCGTTGGATCCGTGGCATGCTTTTGGTACCGACCTTGGCCCTCGGGCAGTGGTGGACCAGAAGCTTGAAACTGGGCTTCAGGACTCTATGCTCGGCCTCAGCTCGGTGATGGGTAGGTACAGGAGGCAGAGATGCCTTGCTCAGAGTCAATGTCTTCAGCTGGACCTTGAGGAGCCTAGGGTGCCTCGGACTCTGAGTGGGAGCTGGGCTAGGGGCTGAAAAGCAGAGGCTGCTCGGTCGATGTGGTCTCTACTTGAAGTCTCAGTCCCCAAAGATGTCAGGGGTGTCACACCCCTCCCACTGTGCCATGGGTTGTCCAGCAAGGCATCAATCACAATAATAACTTACTGTCTTTGTCAAGCGGAAGGCGAGGCAGACGAAATAGGAGCCCAGGGACATTTTACTCAACATGGTGGGCAGGTCTGGAATGGAGTTCTTTCCATTACAGATTGAACAGTTACAGCCTTGGAGAAGAAGACTATGGAGTAGACCCCAAAAGGGGTAGAAGCCCTGGGTGGGGCATTATGTAGATCACTGTCGCGGAGCCTGATGAGGGTCGCAATGATACCACAACAGTACTAGTGCTAGATGCACAGATTGTTTACCCAACGAGTCTGGAGAATCTGTGCAGGCCCAAAGATAGTCACCGCAAGATGGCGGCATTGCCGAACCAGACGGCGGAGAAAAACAGCCTAACAATAGAGTTGATGCTCATCAGTACTATTACCAGTAATAGGAGGAATCACTATACTTTGTGACTCGAAAGACTTCTTCGAAGAAAAGTAAGCTGCACACATCCAATCCCAACAATAGATGGCAGGAGTATGCAGAGCATGTGTATCTACATCTACACATGCCACGAACTGTAAGTATATGGAAGAGAGCGCCACTATGTCTCTTTATGATTTTTTGCAGTATCCCAGGACAGAATGGACTCTAATGCACAGCCCAATGGGGAAAGCCACTGGGAAAGGCATGCTCGACGGGGATAGCAGCTCCCTTTGGGACAGCACAGGGAATCATGCTCTTTTGCTGCTGAATGGAACAGCAAGACCGCTAGGCGGTATTCTTGTTTATAGCGTTTTATCAGTACTTTCCCTTGCTTGATTACAACTACCAAGTTGAGTGCATGAGGTCCAGCAGGAGAAAATAAGTATACTAACTTTAGAAAATATTACGTTGACAGAAGTGCAAAATGATATGCTTGTGCATCGATCCACGCACTGGCGAAGCCTAGGACTGCTAGTTTAGCCCGAAATGCAGCCGCTACCAGCTTTCTCGCCACCTACAATAAGAATAAGAATAAGGTTTAGCGAATACGTGTGAGTTTGAGTTTCTCCAAGAGTCACTTATTAGAGATCAATTGGTCAGATGTACCAATAATCCGAAGATCCAGGAAAGACTACTGGTTGCAAATCCGGACCTTAGAGAAGCAATTGACATTGCGGTAGGAATTGAACACACAGCCGCTGCATTGTGGCAATGAAAGAGGGTGGAGACAAGCTATCTAATGTAAATGTCATCAACAAACAAGAGATAGGGAAGTAAAACAAAAATAAAATCAGTAGCACCTCCTCTCCGGCGGTCAAACCCAAGTGCTACAGGTGCGGCAGCCCAGCCCATTTGGCAAATAATGTAGCTTGCCCAGCAGTTGTGTGTACAAGTGCGGAAGAAGAGGCCACATATCAAGAGTCTGTAGAGAACAACGCAATAAACCGGTCTTAGCCATTGAACATGAATCTCCAGCTGAGACCAAATTTGTGTTCCAACTTCAAGATAGCACTGACACCACACGTTTTCCTTCATGCAATATCACACTTGATAAGAAACATGTGTCTGTATTTGCCGACTCTTGCTCCCCCTACACATTAGTTGATGTAAAACGCTTTTCTGAACTTTTTCCTGCATGGCAAGACATGTTGCAATCTCCTGATATACAACAAGGGGGCTACAATGGAGATCCCATACCTTTTCTGGGGATGACTACGAAGGAAATTGGATTCAAAGGCAGGAGAACAGTTGGCAAGATTTATGTTACACAGAAAGGTTCCAGCTTACTTGGGTGGAGGCACCAAAAGGAATTGGGTATCAAATTGGACCCTAACACCCCTGACTAAGTCCTTCTGGTGGACCCATCAGTGGGAGGGATGGAGGTCTGTAATGATTTCCCTAAGGTATTCAGTGAAGATTTGGGTCTGTTGAAAAACTATCAACATTCCATCAAACTGAAATCTAAGGCCAAGCCGGTTGCACATAAAGTCAGGCCCATTCCCCACCTGATGCAAATCCCCCAAAGATTCGAACTGGACTGCCTACAGGCCTTAGGTGTGATTGAACCCATTGGAAATTCCCAATGGTTGGCCCCCATAGTTCTCGCCACCAAAGCCTCTGGTAAAGACATTAGACTATGTGTGGATCTCAGGGACCTGAATGAAAACATCTGGGTAGACAGACACCCTCTGCCACGCATCCACGAGGTCCTCACATTGATCAAAGGAGCTAGTTGCTTCAGTGTCCTGGATCTGTCAGCGGCCTATCACCAGGTAGAGCTCCATCCGGATTCCCCCCACCTTACTTCTTTTATTACCCCGTTGGGTGCATTCCAGTTCCTGCGTATGCCGTTTGGATTGTCCTCGGCTGCGGCTGCTTTCCAACGCATTATGCAGCATGTGCAAATGGATCTTCCCGGAACATTATGCTTCCAAGATGACATCCTCATCTACGGAAAGGATGTGGGGGAGCATAATGTCAGGCTGAGAAGTGTGTTGTCCAATCTGGAAAAGGCTGGACTCACTTTAAAAAAGGAGAAGTGTTGAATAGGAGTGGTATCGGTGGAGTACCTGGGCCACACTATCTCACACGATGGCATCAGGCTTAAGTTAGATCTAGTGGAAGCTATTCAAAACACTGAAGCGCCGTCGTGTGTTGAGGACCTTAAGTCTTTTCTTGGCCTATTGGAGTATTACTCCAAATTTGTTCGTAACTATGCCAGCATCGTAGAACCCTTACAGAGCTTGCTCAAGTCTAAGGTCCCATATGTATATAGCAGTGAATGTAATGACGCTTTCAGGGCAGTGAAGGAAGGTATTTTGGCTGCACCATCTCTGGACAGATTTGACCCCACCAAGCCCACGATTCTATGTACTGACACCAGCAACTAAGGGTTGGGAGCAACCCTCAGCCTCACTCAATGTGTGGAGGGCAAGGAACAAGTGGTGGCATTTGCCTCTCGTGCACTCAAAGGTGCAGAGAAAAATTACTCGGTGGTAGAAAAGGAGGCGCTTGCCTGTTTTTGGGCCATCAGACATTTCAAGTTCTTCTTATGGGGAATACCATTTACAGCAAAAAAACAGATCACAAACCCCTTATGTTTGTTTTCACCACGAAAGGCTCGGACAGGACTACACCCAGGATTGCTAGATGGGTTTTGGGTTTGGAAGGTTATAACTTCAAGGTCATATATGTGCCTGGTGCGCAAAATATTGTGGCAGATTATTTATCCCGCACACCGATTGAAGTAGAGAAGGATTCTGACAATGGGAGTGTGGGGAAATTGTCTTACAGTTAACGAGTCTTAACAGAGAGGAATGGGAAGCCTGTGTGGGAGCAGATGAGGAAATTAAGTCCTTTAAAGTGTACATAAGGGAGGGCTGGCCGTCAACCAAAAGCGAGGTTCCGGCGTCACTATGCAAATATTGGGAGGTGAGACTAGAGCTCAACATACAAGAAGGGATGGTTTGTAGAGGTGAGAAGATCATCCCTCCTGAAAAGTTAAGGGGTAAAATTGTAGAATTAGCACACGTAGGCCACAAGGTACGCCTGGATTATTGATGGCCAGGCATGGACTCCATGACAGAGAGCATTGTAAAGGAATGTTTTGAGTGTGGGAAGAGTGACAAAATTCACCAGATATGAAAACTACCGCTTTCCCTTGTAGAGGTCCTCAATTGACCTTGGTCGAAATTGGCAATGGACATCATTGGTCTACTTAACCTCAAAATGCTCAGAGAGCACTTCATCTTGGTGTTGGTGGTTTACCACACTCAATGGGTAGTGTTCAAGTGTGTGCATCAAATAGACACAGAAGCTATCATAACGTTTTTTTAAAAGGGGCATTTTTTGAAGAAGTTATCCCTGATGTGTTGGTCATGGACAACGGAGTGCAATTCACGACTGAGAACATGAATGGATTTTTGAGTGACCTAGGCATTGTTCACCATAAAACAGCCTTGTATTGTCCCCACGCTAATGAGCTGGTAGAGGGGATGGACCGGATGTTTAAGGAGTGTTTACAAAGGGCAGAGTCCCTTGGCACATCTGCTTTAGCCGCTTTACAAGACACCATTTGGGCGTATCGCTCTACTCCCAATACCATCACAGGGTTATCCCCATTTATGTCCTTAAAAGGCAAGGCACTGAGAACAAGGTTATCCCCTCCTAACTCGAAGATGGAAAGTAAGTGTGTAGTGGACCGAAATGAAATTTCCATGAAAGTGGGTGAACACTAGGTCAAATATAAGGGCAGATATGACCATACAAAGCATGTCAAATATTGTTTGTTTCAGGAAGGAGATTTGGTTCGGGTGGACCTTCCTAAACCTTGCAGGAGGGGGGCCTCCAGATTTTCTGAACCCTTCAGAATTACCAAGGTGGGCAAGAATGTGGTGCAACTTGAGAACGGCCAAACCTAGAGTATGGACAGAATTGTTCCCCACAAGGGGAGGGGGGAGGGCCTGGCGCCAACCCGGATCAAATAGGTGCAATGACAGTTCTGATCAAGGCGGAGCTAATGGGAATATAGTACCTCAAGTTTCCAGAATTTCCCAGAGGAATAAGACTACTCCGGTGTGGGTCAAAGACTATAGCTTAACCTGAGTTTATGAATTTTCCAAGCTTTCCTTGCTCATGTAGAGTAATTGTTTAGTTGGTATCCATGCTAATGTATTTTTTATGCTCTGTTCCCGGTACTTCTTCCTGTTCTCCTTTTTCTCTCTCTCTCTCCTCTTCACCTTTCCTTTTCCTTTGTTCACCTTGCATTAGAGGTGTGTTATAATCTAGCAGTTGGTACATTCCGCCCCCCCCCTCCCTCCATCCCCTTGGTTCATGCTTACCTTGTTCTGAAGATTCCACAGCTGACTGGACTGTGGTGGTGTAACGGAATAAAGTCGTTCTCAACACTTACCTTAGTGTTGTCTTCAATTGTATCAATGATATAGTCCTCTTCTGGGCAGCACAACCTTTCTTTGCACCCAGGTATCCAATAAAAAGTTGGTAATCCACCCGGAACTCTTTGGTTCGGTCAAGGTAGAACGATATCGCTCTTTTTGGGTCCAGACGATGGAGACGTTCCTCTTCCTTGGAAGGATGCGGGGGTGCATAGAAGGTGGGAAGGGTAACCGACTGTCCTAGATGGAAGGGTGTTACCACCTTAGGCAGAAAGGATGCCCTAGTTCAGAGTACTACCTTGTCCGGAAAGATAGTCAGGTAAGGAGGCTGAGAGGACAGTGCCTGCAGTTCACTCACTCTCCTGGCAGAAGTTATAGCAACCAAAAAAAAGCTGTCTTGATGGTGAGCAACCTCAGAGGACAGTTATGCAGCGGCTCAAATGGTGCACACATCAGGAAAGTGAGCACCAAATTAATGTCCCACTGTGGCATGATGAAGGGTGAAGGAGGAAACAAATGGGTTAACCCCTTCAAAAACCTCTGCACAAGAGGAGATTTGAATAGAGAGGGCTAATCAGGCAGCCAAAGAAAAGAAGAAAGGGGCGAAAGGTAGCCCTTCAAAGTGCCCAGAGCAGAGCCCTGCTGGGCCAACGAAAGTATAAACAGAAGGACTTGAGATAATGGAGCACATAAAGGGTCGATAGACCTATCTGTACAATATTTACAAAATTTGTTACATCAGCAGCGTATACCGATTTTGTGGAGGGACGCCTGACTGCCAAGATAACCTCACAGACTTAGGGAGGGAGGTCAAAAGCTGTCAACTGTCACCGCTCAATCTCCACACAAGGAGGCGGAGAGTGGACATGTTTGGGTGGAGAACCCTCCCCTGCTGCTGCAACAGAAGATCCTCCCGAAGAGGCAGCCTGCCCGGAGGATCAATGCTCATGTCTGGAAGCTCGAAATACTAAACTCTCCGTGCCCAGTCCGGAGCCACAAGAATAACTTGTGCCCGGTCGCTCCTGATCTTCTTAAGCACTCTGGGCAGGAGTGGTATGGGCGGAAAGGTGTATTGGAGGCCTGATCTCCACTTGCGAAGAAATGCGTCGCTGAGCGAGTGCCCCCTTGGGAACTCCAAAGCGCGAAACAGCTGACATTGTGCGTTGTCGTCGGAGGCGAACAGATCTAACCAAGGCTCTCCCCACCACTGAAAGAGACCCTGTGCCACCTCCGGATGGAGACGCCATTCTTGATCCGTATGGCACCTTCGGCTGAGCTCGTCTGCCCTGTCGGTCAGAGAACCGGCCAGGTGTTGAACCACCAGGGAAATGCCCTGATGTTCCAGCCAAGTCCAGAGACGCAGGGCCTCTTGACAAAGGGTCGACAATCCTACTCCACTCTGTTTGTTGCAGTACCACATGGTGGTAGTGTTGTCCGTGAACACCTGTACAAGCCTTCCCTTTATTGATGGCAAAAAGGCTTTTAGTGCCAGCCGGATTGCTCGAAGCTCCAGGAGATTGATATGCAGCTTGGCTTCTGCCGGAGACCAGACTCCTCTGATCTCCACCTCCCCCATATGGCCAGCCCATCCCAAAAGGGACGCATCCCTCACTACTGTAGGATCTGGGTGGGGAAGGGATAGGGGTCTGCCCCAAACCAATCGCGGTCCGTTAGCCACTACTGCAGGTCTTTCGCAGTGCCCTCTGAAATCTGAACCAGGTTGGTGGGATTTCCTCGATACTGTGCCCATCAGAACTTCAGGTCCCACTGCAGAGCCCGCATGTGCCACTGTGCATGGGTCACTAGCAGGATGCAGGAGGCCATGAGGCCCAACAGTCTCAGAGTCATTCTCACCGAAATCCAAGATAGAGGCTGAAACATCGGTATCATAGCCTGAATATCTTGGACTCGCCGTTCGGGAGGATAGACCCGAAACTGCACCATGTCCAGAACTGCCCCAATGAAAAGGAGCATCTGAGAGGAAGTCAGATGCAACTTCGGCATGTTGATAGGGAACCCCAGTCGTCGAGATTGGGGAAGACTGGAACCCCTGATCTCCGCAGATGGGCGGCGACCACCGCCATCACTTTGTGAACACCCGAGGGGCGCTGGTGAGGCCAAAGGGGAGCACCACAAATTGAAAGAGCTTGTGATTGTAATCGGTGGTAAGACCAAAGGGCGGTCGGTCATCATACCGCCACCGACGGCCTGTCGGTGGCAGTCTGACGGACATCGTAATCAGACCCTATGTCTTGACCTACTGATGGGGCGTGAGCGGATTTTTGGTGGGTCACGAAAGTCCAAACAATAAATACAGATGCCTTTAAATTCTGTATTTATACTGTCATACTTGCTGCACTTCAAAGACAGGTCAAACGTCAAGCTATGTCTAAGTTAGGTAAGTTTGAGAAAATGTGTCATACTAAAAAGGGGGATCATGGTTCTATAAGGTTTAGGAAGCACTGCACTAGAGGAAAAGCTGGGCTGAGATTTGTATTTCCCTCCCCTGAACCCAGTCCAGTATTTCCTTATTGCATTTGTAGTCCATACGTTTGTCTTGTTCATGTCATTTCTGAGAGAGGAGCAAGCTGCCTAATTAATGGAAGAAGAGCCTTTATTATGCTAAACCTGCACAAGATTTATGCCGAAGCCAAGCTAGTCTTCGCCTATCTGCACACCTGCCTGGCCTAAGCCAGAACCCTGGGTCCCATGCAATCTGTCTTATTCACAGGAATACATTCTGAAATGTAACTCAGTACCTCTGCAGCTCAAACCTTTATGATCAAATTATTATTCTCTCCTATGGGTGTACATTCAAATGCTCACCGTTTAGTACTGAAAGAAGGGTTACCTTGCCTATTACTCATGCATGCTTGCTGCTATGCCATAAACATGAAATTCAAGATGTCATTTTAGAACAAGAACTTGATGGCATGTTTATTACAAAAACCTTGGGGCCTGACAATACCACGGTAGGTCCTTCTGGTTATAATATTCCCAGGTTAATTGCCTACACAGCACAGGTGAATGTATAGCTATTGTACAAAGATCCTTCTTTACTGTTTCGATGACACCCACTAAAAAGACTCGGCTGAATCCCTCTCCTTTTGTATATCTACCATGCCATCTGTTTCCTTTTCTGGGATTTTAATCTATAGTCCTGCTGGTCCAGTTTCTAATTTTATGGCTTGTTTATTTGGGCTACATGCCTAATTCATCACTAAAGTTTCCAACTTTTTAATTCTTGAGATTTTTAACCTGCGGATAGAGATGCCAACACATCATACTGTGGCCGCCTGTACAGGGTGCGTATGATCCTCTTGGCCACCATCGAAGAGTTTCCAAGACCATCTATTTGGGACACCTTTTGGCTTCAATGGCAGGAGACTAATCCATCATGGCATTCCTTTTTCTCTTGCTCTTTAATTGCTCCTCCTACATCGTCTTCCAGTATGAAAATTCATACATGGGGTAAGGTCGCTACTAGCATTTGTGAAAGTCTGTTGCAGTCCACCGACATTATAAAACGGGACATCATCTCTGATTTTTGACAAAAACTATAATAATTATATCTCATCTGCCTTGGATTCCATTGTAGCTCTAACTTAAATGCGGTGGACGAACCGTACACATCCACGGAAGAATATTCTTAGTGAAGAGGACGTGAACAGTTCAGCCACCACAGTGCACATGAAAATCCTTCTAGTGCAAGCACCAGAAGCATTTTTTTTTTTTTTTAGAACAAAGTTGAGACACAGGGGAAAAATGTCAGCAAATGGCCCATCAAGCCTAGTTCCACTGCAAAAGGGGCAATACAGTGTTTCTAGCACCCCTGGGGAGTAGATTGAGAAACTGTAGTGGGATCCAGGCATGTCACACAACCCCGGACTGCCCTGGGTGTATAGTTTTCGTAAATATCTGGGTTTAGTAGTTTTCCCTGGGTGGCAGCTGAGCCCACCACTGCTACCCAAATTGCAAAAATAGGTCAATTTTGATGGCAATAATTTGAGGTCCTCACACAAGTGCAAGAACACAGAATAGTAGAACATTTGATATTGTTAACTGAATTTCTCTTTTTTAGCTTCCAAATGGAAACCAGGGTACAAGAAAGAAGGCATTTTTCATAATGTCCTCTACATCACTTAATAGTATGGGTGACCCCCAAATTCAGAGCTGGAGAAATCACCACTATTCCTAAACTCAGTATCTTTTTTTTTACGGAGTTTTATATAGCGCGATCTTGACCTGAAGGTATCAGGTATCAGAGCGCTTTACATAGCACCAGTTGCGTTACATGAGGACACATTCATTTTTGTTAGGCACGGGGAGATTAAGTGATTTGCCCAGAATCACAGGATGTTCAGTGTCATTGCCAAGACTCGAACCCGGTTCCCCAGATTCGAGGTCGACCGCCCTAGCCGGTACATTTGAAAAATGCAGAGGCTTCCTTCCTACTCATTTTAATTAATTTGATTTTACCATAGTAACTGAAGCATAGCTAGTACATAAAGAAAAATCATTATAAGCTGGTGCTCAGTTGTTAGCTTAGGGAATTGCGTGTTTTTGGACAATCAACAAACACTATATATTCCTGTGACTAAAAGTAGCGTAAAAGTTTGTTACTTTCGGAAATCGGACATTGGGGGAAAATTACAGATGAAAACATTGTCAACTGTTTTAATTTTTCCTACTATTTTACATTATTTTTTATCTCAACAAATAGCTTTGTTGGCTAAACCATGGGCGATCTACACAACCCCTTGATGAATTCAGACATTTGTCTAGATTTCAGATTTTTATAACTTTCCAGGCTCACCATGGGTTTCACACGTGGTTCACCACAAACAGCACATAGGCTGAAACCATAAAAAATAAGAAGAATGGACTACTCCTAAAAGTACAAAAACAACTCTGTTTATTCCTGAAAACTGGGAAGATGATGATCTTAGCACAGCAAACCTTGTGTGGATGCCCTTTTTAGTATACAAAAACGCTTTCTTACACATCACTTTTTGCCCATTTAAAAAAGAAAATGCTGTATTTTCATTATTTTCTTTGTTTCCTCTATTTGAACCCACAAACCCTGAGTACAAAGCCTTTGTCTTAGTCTCAATGGAAGGCAGCTGTAGTTCTAGTACTTACGCTGCCTTCCGAACCGCCACTATGAATGAGGCACACTCTTCAGTTGGTGGCCCATGTGGCGAGTGAAGCTCTGTCTCACCGGGAGGTAACAAAAGCACTTGCATTTTGTGAATTAATGTATAGGGCATCATCAGCCTAATGAAGGGGGTGTACCCTGCTCTGGCACAGGGTCAGAATGAGCAAAAGAAGAGAACAAAGCCTCTGCTGATAGCTGCAGTGTGGTGGAGAAATCCTTTGGAGTAACCACGCACATGATAAATGTACATCATCATCAACCACAATGGTGCAAAGACACCATTCCCCATGCGCTGGTGATTATTACACTGGTGATTCTCAGGCCTAGAGGAATTCCTCCCCATCTTGTACTGCTTCCATAATTAATCTCCAGCAGTAGAATGACGAGGCCTGCCTCTTTGTACACACATTCACCCACCACATGTGCAGCTTGGACGGTAAACAAATACTAGGTGAGGAGATTCTGCTTTCAGCTCCCTACCATGTTTTTCTTCGGCTGTTTTGTTTCTTTGAATGTTGCAGTTTTTAATATACGTATAGACTGATGAGGAACCCACCCTCACGGTGTACAGTCAGACCCTTGATCCACCAAGTGGTAATGTGCTCCTGGAAGCAGGCAGACTCTCCAGCCACTCCCCCTTCGAGTGCTGCTGGCTATGTCTATGCATTGGGTGGAAATTCACAACACTTACTATACCACTGCTCCTGATTCTCCTCCCAGAATCAGCATTTCTGTGAATACCTTCCTGCAGCATCATTTGAGGGATTGCCCTGGGGCTGGGGGGGCAGCGTTACTTGGCAGCACAGAAAAGTGCAGCACCGTACAATTTGCACTGCAAGATAGGTAACATGGGGCCCCGACCTGTGACAGTAGTTGGGATGAGAAACTGAAGGTGGCAAAAATGGAGTCACTCGCAAATAATTAAGTGAGCAAAAGAAAAGTAGGTGGGAGAATAAAGATACATGTTTCAGCAGTAAAGATTTTTTAAACTACTATCTTAGGCTGCTGGGTCATCTCACTGTAATGGTTGTTTAACTCAAATCTATATTATGGGACATCAATGAATCGTGCTTTACAAACATAGTTTTTCCAGTACATATTTTGTAAATAAATACGTGCCAGGGCACTCGTCAGAAGGCCACTGCAGATTGCATCACCGATTGGCCCTGCCAGAGCGGCCAATGACAGTACCAACACAACTTCTAACCATCATACACCTACAAGTGTGACAATTTAGTCTGTTTCAATCCCCCAAAGCTATACGAATGGAGTGGGACCAGTATTAGTTATTTTTAATGTATATTAAATTAATAAACAATTGTTGTGCTGATCTCTAAATTAGACAAACAGTGCCACCATGTGACAGACTGTCACAGGTGTATGTGTTGACAATTTAAAGCCGGTACTGAGCACCGGAAACCACTGCTTCAAATTAACCACTGACTTTTTCATATGTCCGTAAGAGCTTAAAACACTAGGTAACTTCAAACCGTATTCGCTGTGTAGTTAAAAAGACAGATGTGTTTTTTTTTTAATCTCTTGCAGCTTGTGATTGATAAACCAGAATATGCTTTACAATTAAAAAAAACTTTTATAAAGTATCTGTCGATAAAAGGGACAGATCAACATTCTTCAGAGCAAACTAGGCATAAATATATTAACAATCACTCCAATTCTAAACTGTATCTTTGGTGCATACATAAGTCATTTATGAGAGCAAAATTCCAATCTTGATTCACAGAAATAAGAACGGTGAGAATCAAGACTCGCCAACACGGTTTGGTGATGAAATAACTTCACTAATGCTGTGGAATTTAAGTGCGAGAACATTTTCTCCCAGGTGTGTGGGTTTGTAGGCGTTTCTAGGTGGATCCACTGCCAGATGATGTACTCCTGTCATAAATACATTAACTGGGCACTGGACCTACCTTTTTGCCCTGCTTATAAAATATGGTCTTGACAAGCGCATAATATGCACGAATAAATTACTTTACACCACGTCGACGGCACATGTTGGGAAGGGGAGGTTAGCAATAGCTATTCAGAGGGGCACTAGGCAAGGCTGCCCCTATCCCCTCTCCTTTTTGCCTTGGCAGTGGTGCCAATTGCCATTAGCTTGCGGTGGGGGCCCAATGGGGTATCTTGATCATAGAACTCACTCTGTTTCCCTCTACGCTGATGACATGTTGCTGTATATCAGGGACACAACGGCAGGTCAGTCCAAAAATGGCATCAATCCTCAGTGCCTTTGACAAGGCGTCAGGCCTTTGGGTAAATAGGCAAAAATCATGTTTGTTCCCTCTCTTCCCTGGCACTTCGGCAACCAGAATAGACATGGGGCTGGGGGGGGGAGAGGGGTGCACTTAGCTGACAGGCCCAAACGTTCAGGTGTCTACAGTTTTAGATTTATCACAATGCAACATTTCTTCTGGATGGCAATAATACCAGAACGGTATCAGCGATCTGGAGCCAAGTTGCATTCAGGAGAAGCCTTACGCTCTTGGTGATGGTCAGAATCGTCCTACCCAAAATGATTGTGCTACTGTGTCCCTTGTACTACTTCACTAATGTCCCACCCCATTTACTGGTGAACTTTTTTCACCTGCAGATGAAGCTTAGACTGCTCACGGACAGGGGAGGTTTGACGGTATCCAAACTTCGAGCATTACTACGTGATGGTGCAGTTGTAATAAGTGAGTCGCTGGCTGGCCGAACACCTCCTAGACGACACTGCCATGGCGCTCACCCCCAAATCCTCCTCACCCCCATCTGATCTGTAGAGCGCTCTTCTGCTTCTAAAGAGGTTTACAGATTTCAGCCCTGACCACTTCTTACACAACTGCCACCCCTTGCTGGGCTGAACCAGGGGGACTCAAGGGTAACATCCTCGGATCTGCAGCACTGGCACTCTGAGGGCATAACTATGGGCAACCTCTAGAAAAATGGCAATCTGATACCCTTTGATGTTTTAACAGGGCAATTCAATATTCACAGGGAGCAATTCCTAACACATCAAACTCTGGTCCACATATTGCGTACTGGTTGCAAAATTGTGAAGGCGGAGCCACACACCCACGCCGGTATTTATTTTATTTATAAAGTTTTATATAGCGCAAACGTGACCCAAGCAGGTATCAGAGCGCTTCACATAATGACGGGAACAACAATCCGACAGGGCAGGGTAAACAAGAGTACTGCAGTAACAGAACAACACAAGAATGCAGTAAATACAGTAAAGGAGCAGACGTGTGAGGAGGGGGTCTCAGCGCATTGTTTCTGGGGGGAGTAGTTACAATACAGGTTCAGAACGTATGCATAAGAAGTGCTTTGGCTTCTTTTTTGAAAGAGGACGTTGAGGGATTCAGTGTGATTTCCGGAGGTAGGGCGTTCCATATTCTCGGGGCGATACCGTAGAAGGCTCGGTTATAGGTTTTCTTTCTTTGAAATTTTTGTGGTTTCAGCAGTAAAGTGTTTGAGCTCCTCAAAGATCTGCACTCACCCGAGAGTTCCAGTTTCTGGGCGAGGTACAGAGGAGTGTTAAGGTGAAGGGCTTTGTGCGCCATGCAAGCAATTTTAAGATGAATCCTAGCCTCAATAGGAAGCCAGTTTAGAGATTTCAAATCCGGCGTGATGTGGTTATTTCTTTTGGATCCTGTGATGAGCCTAGCCGCCGAGTTCAGAGAGGCCCTCAGCGGGGCCAACTTGTAGCTCGGAAGCCCACAGAGAGTTGAGCTCCCATACTCCCATCTGGAGATGACTAGTGCTTGAACAGCAGACTTCAAGTCTTCCGGAGGAAGGAAGGATTTTAGCTTTCTTAGTATGCTCATTTGGAAGTTCGCTCCTTTGGTGGCGGCGCTGATATGTTCCTGCATGCTCAGGGCCTTATCAAGTATTATTCCGAGAGATTTGGTAGAGTCAATGATGTGCGGAACACAGTTGAGAGCCGTAAGCTGCTTCAGTGATAGTAGAGGTCTGTTTGGGAGGGGAGATAAGGAGGAATTCCGTTTTGATGGAGTTTAAATTTAGATGATTGGAAGTCAACCAGTGTTGGGTTTTGAGTAGGGTCGAATTGAGTGAATTGATGTCTTCGGGGGAGGAGATTTTCAGGTACAATTGGGTATCGTCCGCGTACATGTGATACAGTATATTGGATGATTTGAGCATTTGCATTAAGGGCTCCATGAACAAGTTGAAGAGTGTTGGTGAGAGCGAGGACCCTTGAGGGACCCCCAGAGTGATCGGAGAAGAGTTGGAGAGGGAGTGATTGACTTTAATTCTTTGCGATCTGTTATGAAGAAATGAGGCAAACCAGTTCAGAACTGATCCTGAGAGACCCATCCTCCGTTCTAGCATATCCAAAAGGTTGTCATGTTTGACCGTATCAAAAGCTGATGAGAGGTCAAGGAGGATTAGAAGGCAAGCTTCCTTCCGATCCAGCATTTTTAGAGCGTCATCCATGATGTGGGTAATGGCCGTTTCGGTGCTATGACCCTGGCGAAAGCCCGATTGGAATTGATCAAGAAGCTGGAATTGATTAATGTGGCTACAAAGTTGGACATGGACACATTTCTCTAGCAGCTTCGATAGCGTAGGAATGGTAGTGATTGGGCGGAAGTTATTAAGGTCGTCTTGCTCAGCAGAGGGTTTTTTAAGAATGGGCGTAACCTGGCCAGCCTTTAGACAGTCAGGAATCCCACCTTGCTGTAAGGAGGCATTCACAATCTTGGTCCAGATTGGAACTAGGGACCTCTTCATTTCATTGAAGAAACTGGGTGGTAGCGGGTCATTGAAGTGGTTGGAGGGTTTAAGTGTAGTAAGTATGTTAAGTATAAAGATTTCGTCAAATGGTGTGAAAAGGCTCCAGGAGGCGCTATTTTTGGGAGTGTACCCTAGAACAGGGGGTGACTGGGGGGAGGGAGGGGAAGGGTCTGTCAGCTGGTTCATCGATGTTTGGAGATCAGTTTTAATCTTATCCATCTTTCCAAGGAAGAAGTCAGAGAAATCATCACAGTTTGGCTGTGTAACGGAGGCTGTTGGCGAAAGAATGGAAAGATTGTTGGATTGTAGTTTAATTAATTCAAAAGCTTTTTCAAGTTGATTTCTGAAGAAGATCGTTTTAGCGCTCTTAATGTG
The DNA here is from genome assembly GCA_963921515.1 of Calotriton arnoldi. Classification (NCBI taxonomy): domain Eukaryota; kingdom Metazoa; phylum Chordata; class Amphibia; order Caudata; family Salamandridae; genus Calotriton; species Calotriton arnoldi. Next base: position 1,052,569 of record CAWUFW010002539.1, read on the forward strand.
TTTATTGTACGTGCTCCTCCTAGCTCTCAGGAGCACAAGGTGTTCAAGAGACGGCGAGCCTCTCCAGGATCGTTCGGCTAGTCTTAGATTGCGTCTGTCTGTATTTAACCCCTCGTTGAACCAAGGTTTGAAGTCTTTGGTGGACTTTCTTTTTAGTTGCAAGGGGGCGATAGCGTCCAGAATGCTCGATATGGAGTTGTTGGTATACAGTACCTTCACACTATGGGAAATGGGCGAAGGCTTAGTAGCTAGCTAGCCAAGGCCATTGGTGAGCACTCCCATATTTCCTTCACTAAATTCCAAGATAAGTGGTAAACAGAAATTGAGGAGGCATTTCAAGACAAGGTATGGAAGAGGATGCTGGCTTTCTCGACCACCGTCTCTAGAAAAGTAAGGTTCAAACTCATCCCATTTTATATACTGCTTAGGGCATACCCCCTCCTGCGAAGATAAATGAGGTTTTCCCTAGGGCAGAAGCCTGCTGTTCTCGCTGTCATTTACTAGATGCTGATTTGCTCCATATGCAATGTTGATGCCAGTTCTTGTCTCAGTATTGATCAACTGCTACCCCACAACTCGCTCGGGCAACAGAGTTTAACACTTTACATAGTTGGGAGGCCTGTGCCCTAGGCTCCTATATGGGCACTAAGAAGAAGAATATAATAGCCTTGTTATTAGACCTAGCCTTGCTCCTTGTTAAGCACAGCATCACATGCCATTGGAAAGCTCACCACCCTCCCCCATGATTGTGTGCACCAATCATTGACGTCCTGACTATGGCAGGGAGCGCAACTCTAAGTGGCCGATTACGATCTCGTTAGGAAGGGCTCTAAATGGGTTTCGGAAAAGGCAAATCCGATTCGGAGCCTATGTTTCCGACCGAATCGTCCCCCTTTCCTAACGACCAGGTACGATGCGAGGAAGTTGTCCACGATGACCGAATCGGTTCCAAACGCGATTCAGTCAATCCAAGTCGTTCGGAGCCAATTCGTGCAGCTCATTGGGGACGGTTTCCGAACGAGCGAGTATGATGACCGATTCTGACAGCCGTACCGACTCGGTTATGCCGAGACGAAACGGCTGTGAGAATCGGACTTTGGTGGCCCGTGGCAGGACCCCCTTTATCCGTGGCCCTCCGATTCGGTCACGGGGGGTACCCATGGGTCTCCCCTTTCCATGCATGCAGAGTGTGGCGGGCACCATGAAGTGCCCGCCACAGGGTGCACGCTTTTCCCCACCCACCCCTTTTTTCAATGGGAGCCTGTGTTCACGTTGGGTACACAGGCTCTGATCGAATTCAATGGGAGTCCGACCGAACCGAGTCCGTACACATACAGACACATCGTACTCGCTCGGTGGGACTCCCGGAGTGGGAGTCGTTCGGAAAGCATTCCGGAACTGATTCGGTAGGAATGCTTTCCTAACAAGATCGTAATCGGCCCCTAAGAGCGGAAGAAATCAGGGGCCACCGTAAATTTCTCATTTGTTAGGGATGGGACGAGCTGTTACTGCGCTTCCAGACAGCGATCAAAGAAGATTCCCTCTCCCCTAGCTACAACTGCTCACGTGACATACTCCAACATCATTGGATGATACTTTCCGTAATATAATTTTATTGGCACAACCAAACTCCATTTGCAATTTTGTGGTTTGAACGCCCTGTTAATAAAAAATTTGAATAAAGAAATGTAAAAAGAAATTTGAATACTTAGCTAGGCAAGCCAAGAGCCTCATTCACACTAACCAACAAATACCGATTTACGTGCAAACTCCCATTTGCGCCCAAATCAGGAATATGAATTTTGCAATAATCACTACGTGAATATTTCCTTTTCACCTTGCACCAAGAAAAACTGGTATGATGAGAAAGAGAAAAACTGCTGGAAAAGAGGCAAAACACGCACAAATTGGATATGCACACTATGTACGTTCATTTCATGCCCCACTGCGTAGGAAAACTTGTAATGGCGTGGTAATTGCTCACTTGCCAAATACCTCACACTGTAGGTATTTAGCTGGTGCACAATTACCATTCAAGAATGGAGGGCACTTGTGTTGAGATCTGTAATATAGTGGAAACCAAGATTTGAGTGTACTGTGAGTTGTACAACCATCTCACACATTTTAAACATTGAATGGTCACTTGACCTTGCATCTATTGAGCTAGGGCTTTTTCCGCCTGAAATCACTGACTCTCTAGGAAAAGAGGAGCTCCTCCTTTTAGACCTTCTCGTAACAATTGACCTTAAATCCATACTTTCGGAGTGGAAAGGCCTCAATCAGCTATCCGTTCACTCATAGGGGGCTTGGACACAGTTCATTAGCGTTGCCAACAACTCGTTAAACATCATCCTGAAAATTGAGGTCAGGAAAAATATAAAATATGGGAGAGACTCGACAATTATATATCCACCCTAAATACTCTACAAATCTGACTATTCCTACCATTTCTCCATCAAGATACCCTCTCTTCCACCACTCCTTTAACCACTTTGTATTAGAAAGTGTTCACCAATCGGATACCCCTAGGAACTACTTTAGATGCCCCCTCCTCCTCTCTCCCCACTCCAATTTTTCCTATACTCTCCTCTACCTTCTCCCCCTCCCTCCGAACTTTACTTTCTCTTCTCTTTTTTTCTTTTATTGATCCTCGTATAATTTTAAAACTGGGGTTTCCTTTAGAGTATATTATGCAAAGTACTACTGTATATTTATGCTCAGCCGATATTCGTTCATATACATACATGCTACTTTTTTTCTGTCGACCCCGTGTCAGTTTACATAATTCTGTTATACACAAAATTCTAATAAAAATTGTCTGAAATTAAAAAAAGAAAACGAAGATTTTAACAAGGAATCGGGAATTCGTCTTCCAACAGAAGTCAGAATTTAGAGCCAAATGTATGAAGAAAGTCGATATGCTGGTAAAAATACGTGCTTGAATGACCGACAAAAAGGAAACAAACCATGGTATGGGCATAGTGGTTGTTACTTGCAGAACTCTTGACTGACCTGTATTGGGGGAGGAGGAAGTAACTGTGACGGAGAAGGAAAACGCCTTTCTTTCGAAATGTGCCCTGAAACTCTGCAGCCAGAGCAGATGGACAGGCTAAGAAGCCAAGTAACAGGTAAAGAAATGATGGGTACTGACAGTCCTGATCCCTGGAAGAGGTATCGGGATAATCATCTGGAGTGGCTTTTCTTGCAGGCTCTGCTGTACTTTATATATTTGTGGAAGTTTTAAACTTTTTTTTATTTTTACAAATTGTACACAGATTTAGGACTGTTGTGAATTGCTTTAATCAGCTGTTAGCTTTTTTTTCGTTGAGGTTTTGTTTAATTTGGTTGCTGAGCTTGAGTTTTTATGTGAAATTGTTTGTATATTTGCTGGTCTGTGTCTTGACGCTAGTATGTTCAAGAAGTTCTGTGTCACATAAATTATGATGAACAAACAAATCCAATACTGCCTCCAGAGTGTATCTTTACAGCGTCACTGCCAGCGCTTCACTACTTCTAGCCATGAACACACAACTGAACTTGAGCATCACATGCTGCACTGACGAAGCAACGACCACAGATAGTTGCTTTTCCAAGATTGTGGAATGGGTGCTTTCCGCTGGTTATAACTATATTACAAAAACTGAAATTATGTCAACGAGCCAGTCCCCTTGCTTCATCAACAGCAACTATAACGGCCATCATCACGGTGCCGAAGGAGGTGTTCCGCGTAGCCGCCTGACCGCCATTCCCCGGTTCTCCATTCCACACAGGAGACGGGATTGAGCTTGCACTCGGGACGGGGAATCGAGTATCCCGAACCGAGCCCCAGGGAGCGGACGCGCTAGACAAGATGGCGCCTCGGGGCTCCGGTGACCTCCTTCGAGACAACGGTGAGTGGGGATTCCGTGTAATTACCCAATCGGCCCATAACTATCTCTGGAGGTGGACTGGACTTGCCCCTGTTACCATAGGGCTTTCTCCTTTCTCGAAACAATTACTGATTCCCGGCCGCGCCTGACCCCAACATGGCGCCCAGGCTGCTTTTGCTTAGGGCAGGACCTTTCGGCTCTCTCCAACTGGTGACCTTCGCCCTGGATCATCTTGTAGTCTCCTGGTCGACCATAATCTCTATCCAGGGAACTGGCCTGTCTTTTAACAACAAGGGACTCGAACAACACTCAGCGCCTGACCCTAAAATGGCTGCCACTGATCTCACATGGACAAGCCTCGTGGCTGAAAACCCCCAGCCTCAGAGCCACAGTGATCAACAACCTCGACCTACCCCTGTTCATCACCCTATGCCGGCGGAGTCCGAACCGCATGGCCGATCCCCGGTGGAGCTGCTCCGACAGCTATGGGGGAGACTGGCTCTGGCACACCGCTGTGGCCGTCACCTACCCAGCCGGTCTTCGGACATTTGTCTCGTCTTCTCCTCTGCTGCTGTCTCCTTCCTTTGGACTCCCAACTCTCCCTGATCTGTTTGGATCCTGCTTCTCGTTTTCGCTAATAACTCCTGTACTGAATAAAAAAAATTTAAAAAGCTAGGAGACCTAGCTTTTTGACCGATGCCCGGTGGAGCTACTTGATAGCTAAAGAGAAGATGGGCTGTGGACTACCCCATCAGCCGTCACCTACCCAGCCGGTCTTTGGACAGAACTGACTTCGTCTCTCCGTTGTATTCTCCCTCCTACCCCTTTACTCCACCCACTTTCTCCTTTATGCTCCATTTATCCCTCCTCCTTGCTCTTTAACTGTTTTCCCGTCGAGACCTAGCTGTTTGGCTGATGCCCGGTGGAGCCACCCGATAGCTAAAGAGGAGATGGGCTGTAGACTTCCTCCTCGGCCGTCACCTACCCAGCCGGACTTTGGGCAGACTCTCCTTCGTCTCTCCATCCTATCTACCTCCTACCCCTTTACCCCACCCCCTTACCCTTCTAAGCTCCATTTATTTCGTCTTCTACTCTCTTGAAATGTTTTTCTAGTAACTGATGTAACGTGTAACTGATGTAATTTTGTAATTTCTGTGGAACCTTATGTAAAGCGCTCTGATACCTCCGGGTCTAGCCAGCGCTATATAAAACTCTCAAAATAAAATAAATAAATAAATAAAAATCCTCTTTTCTAAACTCTTCTACTACATCTGTAGCACATGTTAAGGGGCTAGGCGTCATCACTCAGGTCTACGCTTTTACACTACTGTTGAAACCTGCAGACTTTACATCGCACCACTCCATTTGTTTCCAAGTTGCAGAGCAATTGTAGGTCTAGTTTAATTAAGCTATGCTAATTCTCTGTAAGAAGGCCTTGTGGATTAATATCTGGGAAAGCAGTAGAAGGGTTAGAAGCTTTCTACAGGAATTTCAATAGGTGTAAAAATCAAAACCATGTTTCTGGATGCTGCTCCTCGTGCATTCAATAAATCAAATACAGAATAAATTTCAGAGTTGTAACTATTTTTTTTATTTTTATTTTTTATACTCATATGACCTCCGTAGCTTAAGCAACCTCTCGATCTGATCCACCCCTGCTGCTCGTTGCTTGGGGGTACAGTCTCAGCTGATGTTCTTGCGAGAACCACCCGCACAACACACCATGAGCTGACCAAGCGGTATAATCATTGGACACTATATAGCAATCTAATCAGAATCTAAAGTGTCTAACAGGTTCCAAAATAACCCAAGTTCAGTTCTTTCTCTATAAACATTAACCTTCTGGTCTAAGTCCCTAAAGTATCTCACAGAGTTCCACCAGGCTCTCCAAGTGGGGGGTGCCGCCTGACGCCATAACTTGCAGATCTCCCTCCTTGCCAGAAGAATCAAATAAAACACTAATTTATTCTGTATCCCCGAAAGGCCTGACTCCCCATCGGGCCTTGATATAGTGCCAAACATAATAACAGAAGGGCTTACCTCCATCTCAATGCCCAGGGCATCCAACAGAGTCTTACCCATATTGCCCCAGAACTCCTGGATCAAATGGCAGGAAATGAACACATGGATATCATCCGCCTTCTGGGCACCACATCTCATACATTTTGCTTCTCCATTGCCCTTAATTTTGGAGAGTTTGAGTGGGGACCAGTATAACCTGTGAAGCATAAAAAAGTGGTTTCTCCTTAATGCAGCAGATTTAATCAGCGGATAAAGTGTATCTAAAGATACTTGCCATAGATTTTTCAGCTCCTCGCTCGGCAAGCACTTCTCCCAGATCAGATATGGATGTTCCAGCTTCCTATCGGCTGCAGCAAGGAGATGATTATACCACTGTGCTACTTCCTTCTTTTTCGGACTCGAATCTTGTAGCTCGTCTTCCATGGAATTGTCCTCGAGAGGAAGCCAGTCTCTTACACCATGACGAGATTTGATAGTACTTAAACCTAGAGAGTGCACCGCTAGTAAGATTCCTCCAATAATCCCAGGAAAAACATTTGCTGCCATCCACAATGTCCTTCCAGTGCGCAACACCAGCGTCTTTCAGCGGCTGAACTAAAGCGTCTGATAGGCACTCTGGTGTTCCTGGAGAGTCCCACACTGGTGCCCATTCACTGTAATAGGACAATCCCAGACAGACCCGGCAATCCGACCACAACTTAGCCGCCGCATAGAGAATCTTGAGCCGGACCTTTTTTAAAAATTTAGGAGCACCAAACTTATACATAAAGCCTTCCTCAGCCAGGTCTAGCAGCATAGCTTTAAACATACTGCCAATAAGCGAGCTATCTGGCCTAAGAAGTAGCATCCTACAATTCTTTACTTGATACGCCCAGCAGTACAGCTGAAGATCTGGTAAGCTCATACCACCGTGCGAAAGTTTTCGCCTTAGTTTCTTCCAGGACAACCTGATGCCTTTGCCTGCCCAGATAAAAGAAGACATTCTGCTCTGTATTTTAAGTAATCCACCCTTATCAAATTCCAAAGGGATGTTATTAAAGAGGTAGGCATACTTAGGTAAAACACACATTTTGATCAGGTTGACCCGCCCAAAATGGGATAGCGGGATGTTCTGCCACCTTTTCAATAATACGTCCACCTCCTTTGAGACTCTCTCTAAATTTATTTTGGGGATGTCTCTGAGATCCTGAGTTAATGTTACTCCAAGGTATCTTAACTCCTTGGAGAGCCTCACCCCTTGAGCTGCAATGTTCCAGGCCATGATTTCTGTCTTGTCATTGTTAACCTCATAGCCTGATAAATTAACAAAAGCCTGAACTTCAGTAAGCAGCTCAGATAAAGTGGTGTTAACGTTGGATGACAACAAAATCAAGTCGTCTGCATACAGGGCTAGCTTCCTCATGAACCCATTTGCTACAACAGGACAGGAGACAACAGGCACCCCTGCCTTGTACCACGCTCTATTGTGACCGCTGCGGAAAGGCTACCATTGACCAGAATCTGGGCCCGGGGAGCTTTATATATTTTCTTAAGGACCTCCCTACAAATATCTCCAAAGCCAAAAGCCTTCAAAGCCCTGTTCAGATAGTGCCAGTTGACTCGGTCAAAGGCTTTTGCTGCATCAATGGTAATAATTGAGAGAGGGACACCCTGTGCTGTTGCGAGATCGATCGAGCCAATTAAGGTATAAACCAAATCCAACATCTGCCTCCCCGAAAGGAACCCCTTTTGATCTTCATAAATTATCGGCCCCACGATCTTGCAAAGCCGGGCATTCAGTATCCCTGAAGTCTTATAATCACAGTTCAATAATGATATTGGCTGGTAAGACTGGCACTGAATCGGGTCCTTCCCGGGCTTCAGAATCAGTGAGATGACAGCGTCCCTCCACGAGTCGGGTAAAGGAGGGGTCCCCCTTAGAATTTCGTTAAATAATTTCACCCTGATCAGAATAATTTCATCGGTTAGTAGAGTATAAATTTCAATTGGAATCGCGTCCGGTCCTGCAGCTTTCCCTTTCTTAGCTTTACTGAAGACAGCAAGTATTTCATTGCCTGTTATGTCTTCGATAAGTGTTCTTTGGCTATCCAAATTCAACTTTTGGAGCTGTTTCTCAGCAAGCCAATGGTCTATAACGTCTTCCTCAACCGCTAAATCCTCCCGATATAAATCTTGAAAGAATTCGATAAAAACCTGCTCGATTTCCCCTTTATCTTTCACAACTTGGCTACCCTTTTTGATCTTACTGATGTAATTACTCGATCTATCTACTCTACTCTTCATGGCAAGGAGTTTGCCACAATTCTCTCCCTGGTCGAAGTCCCACATTTTGCTTACTTCCCACTTCTGAAGCATGATCTCTTCCGTTTTAAGTCTAAACTTGAGTTGGAGATTTTCAACCTTTCCTAGTAGGCTAACTTTCTCAGCGCCAGACGCCCTCCCAGCCTTTAAGGCTGCCTCAGCCACTACTATCTGCTCCTCCAGGTCCGCCATCTCCCTTTTTTCAGATCTAGCCCAGCCTGCAGCGGCACTCTTTAAGATCCCTTTCAACCAAGCCTTAAAAGCATCCCAAACTATATGCAGGGGGGGTCGAATCCAGATTATGCTGGAAGAAGATAGCTGTTTCCCTCCTTATCATATCCAGGATAGATGGTTGTAAAAGAAGTCTCCTATTCAGAGTCCATCTCCTCACAGTACGCTCTGGGGGCAGATCTATGTTCAGGGCCCCATGATCAGAGAGATGGATAGGTAAATATTCTATTCCCCTTACTTTTCCTAGTTCCGGAAGCTCTATAAAGATGTAGTCAATCCTTGAGTAGTGACACTGTAAAAGGAGTATTCCCTGGCATCTCCCTTTTTCTTCCGCCAAACATCACACAGGTTAAGATTTTTTAACATTGTGGAAAGATGGGCTTTAACCCGTGGTGCCGCAATCTGAGTTCTAGGGGAGGATCTGTCTAGTTTATTATTTAGAAGGACATTGAAGTCTCCACCAAGTATCAAAGGAGCTTCAAAATCTGCCAGAGAAAGACACAGATTATTTAGAGGGTTGGTATCATCTTCATTAGGGCCATAATAATTAGCCAGCATATAGGGGGCACCTTGCGTCCTCACCTCAGCTATTACCCATCGTCCTCTCTCGTCGACCTTAGTCTTAATTAGCTCTACCCCTGAATTTATTTTAAAGATTATGACCACCCCCTTCGAGCAGCATTGTTGATCTGAGGCTACAATCTTATCGACCCATCTTTGTTTGTCAAACAGAGCCTTACATTCTGAACTCAACAAGGAGCATAAGAATCCTGGCTGGGCTATCCTTAAGATATTGGAAGACAAGGCGCTGTCTTCTTTTAACTCTAAAATTTCCAGACTACCACCCCCCCAGGATCAGTTCTACCCCCGTCATCTTCTTGTTTCCACCCCAGGCTACATCTACAGGCAGTTGTTAAGTCACATGAGGTCCATATTATGGATTTTTTTTTATTTTCTCCCAATGCTCCCCACCCGCACACGTGCCGTGCCCCCCTCAACTCCCTCCCCACCCATGGGAACCCTCCCTCACTACTTATGGCAATTGACAATTGCCACTTCGAGCCGCAACCCACTAACCCCCTAAATAAAAGAAAAAGAAAAGAAGATCGAAACTGTCTTCACCAAGAAAACTGAACTCCCTTCAAAACCTTAAATACAAACCTCATTTAGCTGAGGGTTTATTATGTATCAAAAAACTATCCACTTCCTCAGGGCATCGAAAATTGTACATCTTGTTAGCCCACATCACTTTCAAGACTGCCGGAAATCTTAACTGTACCTGAGCGCCTAGTTCTCTCAGACTATCCATCCGCCTTCCCAGCTCCCACCTTCTATCCTCCGTTACACGAGAGATATCTGACCTTATTCTAAAGGTTGCCTCTTGTACCTGAATGCTTTTATGTTTAAGAGCTGCCCCCAGTAATTGTTCCTTAAGGAGGAATTATTGAATGTATACCAATATTTTCCTGGGCCTCTTCCGTCCGGGGTTCAGTTTAAATGGGTCTCTATGTACCTGTTAGATCTCAGCTTCCCATACAGACGCAGAGGCAACATGTGGGAAAGCTTTTGTCAGAATCTCTATAACAAAGGTTTTAATATTATCTCCTTCCAATCCTTCTTTCAGGTCGAGGATCCTGATGTTGTTTCTTCTAGAGTCGTTCTCAAGTCTTTCTAGTCTTTCCGACAGATCCCTTTCCCTTTACTTCAACCTGGCCACTTCCTGCATGTTGTCCTTCACGTCTGACCTCAGCTCCCCCATTTTACTCTCCAATTCCTCCATGCGATGCGCTAGCACTGACACATTTTGCTCTAGGCTAGTGCATGTGTCTTGAATCTTCTTTTGATTAAATTCTGAAGTTGAGAAGCGTTCCTTAATCTCCAAAGACAACTGGCTCAACTGGGTCAACATCCCTTGTACTGAGTCCAAGCCCAGAGCAACAACAGGGGCTGCCTCTAGAGACGCATTTCCTGTCAGAACACCTTCCCTCTGTCGTCCTCCCTCTGGCCCCGAAGCTAAATCACTTAAAGCTGAGAATCTATTTGACGTGGGGACGGCAGAATTTAATGTCAAATGGTCCCCTGACACCAAAGCTCCTTGCTTTATTGTTTCCATGGCACCCTGCGAATTAAGTTTGAAAAAAGATCTGAGCGAGGGGGTCACCCTTGCAGGTACTGGGGGAGTTTTTTTTCTTTCTCCCCTTTACGGGGGTAGCTTTCCCTGTCTTAGCTGACAGCTTCCTCAGTTTGTTCTTTACCAATGAGACCCCTGATGGTTGAGTGGGCTGACTATCACGCAGGGGGGGAGGTTCTCTCCCAAGGAAGGTACTGGATCTTAATTTATATATTTTCCCTAGTGTTATTTCACTGTCAGGGTTGAGACTAGTAGGGAGAGAAGATGGCGTTTTATATTGTGTTAGGCGATTACTCTTAGCAATCTGCTTTTTTTCCCCACAATGCTGCAATTCTACCTCCATAGATCTGGAAACCGTGTCATGCCTTATATTATCCCCCTTGACCTGCTTCAAAATCTTGACAGGACAGATTTTTAATAAACAGCCCTCTAGAACCCCCAATGGTGAAATACACAGCTCTGCTAAAGAACTGCCAGCACCCTGGGCTCTCTCCGGAGAGCAGCGTATACGGCAAGTACTGGCTCTACCTGAACCGACCCAGTAACAAGGGGACAGCACCAGAGAACGAGTCGGGGCTCGGCGGGACTCACCTAGCGCTCGAGCAGCCCTGAGGAGCGCGAAAGTGGGATCACCGCACATCCAGATAGAAGGAAGCAGAGACAGCAGCCGCCAGAAAAATCCAGGCTCCCAAGCGCCCAATCACAGAGTTGTGACTATTGTCCTCATTAAGGAGTGTCCCAATTACTTGGGGGCATACGGGGAAGAGTAACAACTTACATGTCAAGAAGAAATGGCTGATAAGCTAACTACTAACAATTCCCAAAATTCAATTTTACATCGCACAGACACTTCTGTGATTGAGTCCTAGGCTCTTGGATTTATTACCAATTCAGATAAAGAGGTTGCTGAACCTCAGTCTCTTTCAAGAAACTCTGAAGCAGCAACTATCCTATGCGGCAAAGTAAAGGTTCGGTTTACAAGGCTCCATCACATAATGGATCAATTCAGGGTACTAGGATTGTTAAATGGAAGTAAGGTCAAGGGACCGAGATTACTCGAGCTTGAAGCAAATTCTGGATAATAATCCTAAAGGAATTCTGGTTTCACCCCACATGCAACAGAAATGCTACCATCATGCCCATTGCCTGCCTCGCTGGGCTCTGGATCACTGCCATCAAGTGGGCAAGGCACCTGGACTGGACAAGGCAGATTTATGCCAGATGGCATTGGCAGTCCACCCGGCAATCTTAGCAAATGTCTGTCCTGGGGTCTGAGTACACTGGGATCACTGTGCCTTGAATGTCAAAGATCCACACTACCAGACACCCCCTCCTCCAAAACATTCCCCCCATGGGTGTTCAGCATAGGGCAAAGAAAATCTTATTTTGAAAAAGAGGGAGGAAATTACATTGCAAAGACATTTTCTTTTGAAAGAAGAGGCATGTTCCCTTACATTCTAAATCTGCCTATTTTGAAGCCATTTTCCCTCCTCCTTAACCAATTAAGTTGCAGTTTCACATGCCTGTTCTCATTTTAACCATACAAAAGTATAAAGCACTAATTACCCACTTCTGTTTGTCAGTTCAGACTTTCTCTTCCATCCGCACCTCAGTGTACCTTTCTTTCCTCCAATGTCGACTTACCTGCCTTAAATTCAACTTAGGGTGAAGCCAGTGTGATACTAATAGCCAACTGTGTGCTACATAAATGCCAATTAATAATACTAATACAAGTAACTAGCATAAGATAATGGCACGGGATAAAATGCCCGAATAGTGATAAATGATTTGGAAGAAGAGCAGTAAGTGCAAATGAGGGTATTCTTAGTGGGGACCCACCTTAGAGGTGCAAACCGGGGACACAAACGTTAATGTGATATACAGCAGGATCTCCCTACAGATACAACCATCCGCCTCAGTGGAATGTCCACAAGAAAAAAACTACTTCTATCCACAAAAGGAGACACCTGCAAGATTAGCTCACCAAACCATCAGATAGTTGGTCTGGTAGCCTATATAAAGTGCGGAAATAGTGGTGAGTAGGCAACCCCTATAACACAGTAGAAACATATTCTAAGGCATGCAAACAGCCACCAGCTCCTACCAGGGCCGGACTGGGAACACAAACCGAACCTCGCAATTAAGTCTGAACGGCCACGGGGGGGATGCTGATGGAAAACACTGCTGCTGCTTTTAGTACAGGGGGCTGCTGCAAAACCGGCCCGCTGTACCAAACACGGCCCCCCACCCTTCCAGCCCACCGGGAAAACGCCCAGTGCCCGCTACGGCCAGTGCGGTCCTGGTTCCTACATGCAGATTAAACAGTCAGCGGTGGACAGGGGCAAACACTATACCCATGAGCAGATTCCGAGTTGGGCAGGAAACCGGTATATGCATAGGAAGAAGCGCCACGGGTAGAGAAGCAACCTACATATACAGCAGGAGCAATCAGAAGTAAGAAAGCAGCCTTCATATACGAGCAGACATAGGCAATCAAAAAAATATTTATTGAAAAGAATATTCATTACAAACATAAAGAGCAGTGCAGGAGAAGTAAAGTCCAGGATGAATGGACAAACACTCTGGGGTATATTCACAAACTGCATTTTGTAGTACGTAAAGTAGTGCTACAGTAGTATTACTCACAAAATTCAAAACACTATTCACAAACTTATAGATGGAGACTTCTATCTCTGCTGTGTTTTCTGTGTGGAGATCTCTGCACATGAGGGTATCAGTTTTCTTAGTATGCGTGGGAGAGGTAAAGGGGAGAAGCTGGAAATGGGGAACACTTACTATAAAATGAGAGGATTTAAGGACATTTAAGAATTGGTTTAGGGAGAGGTATGTTAATACAAACACACACCCACAAAAGAGTAAGAGCATTGATAGTCACAAACTACATTTATAAAGTTACTACAGTCCTAAAGGTGTCACAACAGATGCAAGTATACTCCAGCACCATAAAAGGCCCCTCACAGGTACATTGCAACATGCTTTCTAATTAATTAGAATATATATATATATATATAGACCAAACTTCGACGCCTCGAAACTAGATACATCATCGACCTCGATACAAAAAATCCAAATGGACATAACTCGAGCGAGGATTTTTATACATGGTTATAATCTATCTGGGATCTGATTGAACCATGGATTTTCCCGACTGAAGAATAATGTAAATAATGATAACAACAGTTTACCCATTTCTATAAAATTTGTTTTCGATTGTTTTCTCCTTGGACTATTCTACTCAGCACTCTGCGTCTGGCATTATGCTTTTAGTAGAACATTTTAATTCACTAACATATTTTTATCTATTTATTGGGTATTTAGATGAAGGATTTTTAGGAGGTCTCTTATATACAATGCATAATTTTTAGATTTTATATGTATTAGCACTTTGTCTGGCACTTTGCACTTTATATATAGGCACTTTAAATAGGATTTGCAGCATTAGTAGTAATGTGGATTTGTTTGGCAATATATTATTCAACAGCAATGATCAACAAATATACATCTCAGCAGGACATCCTGGACATTTAGGGTCTAGCTGTATGGATTCAACCATGTATAATCTTTATTGCACTCTGTCGATTCAATCATGATATCACAGAAGTTAGCAGATGGTGTCATTGAGAAAGAATATATCTTATTGAATACTATGCTGTGGCAGAAATATTTTTACAATAACAACTTCCATGTATTTTACATTTATTGTTGTCTTTGCGTTGATACAATTGTATATTTATATATTTTACTATTTATTGCTGACATATTGCACAAACAAACTGTATACAAACCATCTGGTAAAGTATTTCGTTTATGCCCATTACCATGCTGCACCACGTGTACTGGGTACTACCACTTTAAATATTTCACTTTGGCTCTGAATGCGCGTCATGTGATCAAGGCAGAGTTTGGCCGAAACGCGTCATGGCAGCAATGGTGGCTCACTGAGAATAAACACCTGAAATTGCACTAAAACTGGGTTCGTCGTCCGTTTTTTCCCCAAGGAAAAGCACAGCGGAGTGTGGCGATATATATATATATATACACACACATATATACATATACTTTTTTGGATATATATTTGGCACCGCTTATTTTGTTTAGAGGGGTTTCTGTCCCACCACTGCATATGATCTTCAGTTTAATGTGGCCTATCTACAAAGGTAAAAGTATATTTAGCCACTGGTATATTTACTATTACACCTTGGTGGGGCTCTACATTTTTTAGCTATTCACTAACTTCAAGTATAGATTGACATCTAGGCCAGATCAGGGGGTGGGCCCTTCTACAACAGGATTTATTAGTATAACGTTTCTGCTTGTAACTTTGCACACGTAGGTGGAAACCACGACCACCGTGGTGAAGATCTCCCTATGGGAAAATATAGGGAAAAATATTGAAGTTTTTATTTCTGTAAAAATATTTTAATGCAAACTAAAAATTTGTATTTTTAACTATTTCGTTTGAACTTTTAACTAATAAAATAAAATAATACAGCACATGAATTAGATGTGCATCGCATATTTTAATTAAATACATTATTTACATTTAGAAGTAATAATTTTTAAACCATTAACTAAAAACATTACTAACATTTTTATTTAATATGCAGTCATTTGAAATTGTGTTTAAAGTAAATTATTTTTAATAACATTTTTATTTATTTTTTAAATTACGTTTATTAGCTTTTAAAAAATAAAAAATAATTATTAAATGAAAACACCTACACAACTGATTTAACCTAGGTGTCAATCAACACTCAGAAATGGTGAATAGCAAAAAGTGTAGTGTAGAGCCACACCAAGGTGTAATAGTAATTATACAAGTGAGTAAATATACTTTTCCATTTGTGGATAGGTCCCATTAAACTGAATATCATATGCAGTGGTGTGACAGAATCTACTCTAAACACAAAAAGCGGTGTCAAACATGAACAGTCATCCTTTGATTACACACAGGTGCAGTGACAGGCAGATACATTTTCAGAGGCGGGCAAGAACCCGCTAGTAACAGAAGAAGCAGTGCCAGCGATGGGCAGGCAGCCTACAGAAATAACAGTAGTTGTCAGTGGTGGGAAGGCATTGGAAGGCGAAGGCCCCAGGTGGGGGGAAAAGGTTTCTCAGTGTGTGCTGCCGAGGCTCCCAGTGACTCCCTGCACTTCATACATAGCAATGAGTGTCATGGCGACGCGAGGCAGTAATGGAAAATCTTACCTGAGGATATGGAAATCTCCCGAGAGCAAGCTGTGGAAGGAAAGCAGATTTGACGAGTTTAAAGATTTGCATGTGAGGGCATCACTTCCACTAGACAAGTCCTGATTAAAATGAGAGAGAGAGAAAGGGAGATCATACAGGTGTGGCAAGCAGTGGGCCGTGAGCTACACCTCAAATCATCACCGGTTACGACAAGGCTGCAAAACCCCCTGGGCATTAATGTTTGTCAGTAATGGCCTCTATCCTTCCACGGGGAGTAGCCCGGGCAGAAGGCATACGTAATAGTTCTCATCCTCAATCCCTGAATAATGCTCTCTCGCTCTCTCTTAAAGACATACACAGAAACGTATGCGATGCGTCGTGAGGCCGTGTTCTATAGCATGCATCGTCACTTTAAAGCAAGGAAGCTGCGCATCCCTTTAGCACAGGTTCAATTGAATAATTAAGTCACTCCCGTTCGTTCATCTGGGAGAATGCTGTAAGAAAATCAACCTCAGCACATTCTATGACCAGATTATCTCATACAAAACCAATAAACATACAGTTTATAAAGTTACATTTAATCGTACCAAAAGATTACGAAAGAATTAAGAGAAAAAACACAAGAGATAGACAGATAAATATAATGCCACTGGAAAGGCTAGGTTGACAGAGTTTCCAGTCAGAGACCCGTAGTCTTCGAATACTGGCAGAGTAGATGCACTATTTCAACCTTCTGAAGTCAACATGAACCTTATTAGATCGGGTAATACGCCAAAACCGAGAAATAAATCAGTTTGAAATAAATCACTTTCTGGCGAGATACATCAATAATCATTAATAAGAAGTAAAGATAGACGGGGGGAGAGAGAGAAAAATACATAGATAAAGAACTAAAGAATAATAGAGAGAGACAAAGATTCTTAAAAAACAAGTCACTTACCTTCTGTAATTCTCTGGTAGCTAGAGAATCTACTGCAGATTCCTCATCTTGTGAATATCTCCATGTGCCAGACAGGAAACGGAAACTCAAAAAAGCAGCGCTCCTGAGCACCAGTAGGTGGCGCTGTGCAATTTCACGCAGACTTCGTTCCACTCTGGAAGTGACAAGCAGAGCCAGGTACAAGTGCCACCCATGCACGGTGACATCAGTTTCTTTTAGAAGTCCGTTGGTCCCCTCATACACGAAGCCCATCAGTAGATTGAAAGAGCCAGTAAGCAGATTCCTAAATTGGGACCTTTTTAGATGGAAAGCAGATTCAACAGAATGGGTATGTGGGAGAGCACTGAGGAATCTGCGGTTAGATAGAGAATCCACCAGAAAGAGTGTTACCAAAGGTAAGTACCTTGTTTTTCTGATGTATACTCCTAACCGCAGATTCCTCAACTTTGTAAAAGATACCAAAGCAGTACCTCCCTAGGTAGTGGGTCTGTGGATTGGCTCATATCAAAATGTCCTGCGCGATCGAACAGACAAAGTGCCAATCCTGACAGACCTGACTGGCAAGGCACTAGTGCTTTGTGAACATGGGCACTGATGCCCACGTAGCAGCTTTACAGATACCCAGGACAGGCACTGTGTGTGCCAACGCCAAGGAAGCTGCACCAGGAGGACCTGAAGCTCACTCATTCAACATGCTGGTGTTACTGCAACCAGAAAGACAGTTTTTTACGGTCAGGAGGTGCAATGGACAACTGTGCATTTACTTGAAAGGAGTACACTTATGGAAGTGAGAATCACAAAGGGCTTTAGAGGAAATATGTGGCAAACATTTAAGAAAATACATCATAGGTGATTTGAACAAGGACGGCTGGTCCAGCAAATGTAAAAGGAACAGAGGGCCGACATGTAACATTTCACAGTGTCCACTCAAAGTTCGTGCTGCGCTAACAAGACATCCAACAGTTTAACTTAGAACAGGTCTTTCTGGCGGCTGCCACACCAAGCCACAAACTTATCCCAGCGCCCAGAATATATTGATTTCGTGGAAGGGCGCCTGGCTGCCAGGGTTACATCAACTACTTTGGAAGGGAGATCAAAAGAGATCAACTGCTGTCTCTCAATCTCCACACATGGAGGTGCATGTTGCACAGTCCCTACTGTGCTACTGTGATAGAAGATCCTCCATAAGTGGCAACCTGATCAGAGCTGCTCAGGCCCAGAAGTTCCAGGTAATACACTCTCCTGGCCCAATCTGGAGCCACTAGGATGACTTGGGCCTGGTCATTCCTGATCTCTTTTAGACCTCAAGGCAGGAGAGGTAGCAACGGGAAGGCATACAGGAGTCCTGTGCTCCACTCTAGGCAGATTACGTCAACGAGAGAGAGCCTTCTTGGGCACTCCAACGAGCATAAGTGTTGAAACCGCACATTCTCGGTGCGGTGAAGAGATTGAATCAGGGTTCTCCCCATTGATGGAAGATGCCCTGCACCACCTCTAAGTTTGGCCGCCATTCCTGACCTGGTAGGCGTCGCCAGGAGAGTTCATCCACCCTGATGTTTAAAGATACTGCCAGGTGATGCACGATCAGGGACATGCCCAGACGATTCAGCCAGGTCTAGAGTTACAAGGCCTCGTAGCACAGAACCAGGACACCACAATGCCCTGCTTGTTGCAGTACCACATTGCTGTGGTATTGTCTATAAGAACCTGCACCAGCCTCCCTTTGATGTTGGCAGGAAGGCCTTCAACAACAAATGAATTGCCTGCAACTCCACCAGGTTGATGTGGAGGTGGGCCTTCTCTGGAGACCAGAGACCCTTGATCTCCACCTCTCCCAGATTTCCTCCCCAACCCTTAATGAGCATCTCTCACAGTCATAAACTCTGAATAGAGTTATTTTGTTGTATTCTCTGAAAGCTAGATAGAATCCCAACATGTTTCCCTGGTGCTGAGCCCACTGGGACTTCAAATCTCACCACAGAGCTCGCATGTGCCATCTGGCATGGTCGCTGAGCACGAAACAGAAGGCCAGTAGACCAAGAAGCTTCAGAGCCATCCTCACTGAGACACACAATACAGGCTGAAACAACGGATTTTTATAGCATGCATGTCTGGGCTTCCTGATCTGGAGGGAAGGCCCAAAAGCTCATTGCATCCAAGATGACTTTGATGAAAGGGAGCCTCTGCGAAGGAGTCAAGTGTGACTTCAGCAGGTTGAATGAGAACCCCAACGTTGTCAAGAGGTTCGCCATCGTCTTGAGGTGGTACATGACTGACTGTGGCAAACCCGCCTTTAACAGTCAGTCGTCGAGGTAGGGGAAGGCTGGTATCCCTGACTTCCGAAGATGGGAAGTGACCACTACCAACACCTTTCTGAACACCCAAGGGGCACTGGTGAGGCTAAAAGGAAGTACAGCAAACTTAAAGTGCTCATGGCCCACCTTGAAATGCAGTTAACGCCTGTGGGCCTGCAGGACAGGGATATGAAAATAGGCCTACTGCAGATCCAACACCAACATCCAGCTGCCAGGATATAGGGCAGATAGAACCTGGGCCAGCTGAGCACTTTGAATTTCTCCTTTCACAGGAAGACGTTGAGAGGCCGATGATCCGAAATAGGAAGAAGGCCTCCGTCCTTCTTTGGCACAAGGAATAATACCCAGTCCTCACTTCTGAGGATAGTACCCTCTCAACGGCTCCTTTGGACTAAAGAGCCTGCGTCTCCTGGCGCCAAATAGACTGCTGGTTCTCTGAAAGCTGCTGTGATGTAGGTGGTAGGTGCGGCAATTCGAAAAAGAGTGGTGGGCACAGCCTTATTGGGCAATTTGAAGGAGCCACTTGTCGGATGGAAGCTGCGTCATCAGTGAAGGAAGGGCGTGATCCTGCCACCTACAGGATGGTTGTGTGCCGCTAGGGGCACACTATAGGTGTTCTGAAGTTGTTACCAGGGAGGCAGAGGATTTGGACATACCCTGGCACTGATGGCCTAGTCGTTGTCTGTTGGAAACTGCCAGGAGGCATCTTGTGTGGACATCGGAGCCGGACACTGCTGATACGTGACATCGCAGGCATATCCCTGAAAAAGGCGAAACTGTTAGGGGAATTGCAAAACTAGGGCTGAAAGACCCAAAGAGAGTACCATGTCTCAGCTTGCTTTAAAGCATTCCGAGGCAGAGTCCACTTATTCACTGAACAGGCAGGAACCATGAAAGTGCATGTCCCTTAGGGATGCTTGGATGTTCTCGGAGAATCCTGTAGCCCTTATCTATGCATAGCACCAAAGCATAACACTCATCCCAAGAGTGCATCATAGACAATCAGTGGTATCTAGGCCTGATCAATGACAAACTTGGCCGCATCACAATCATCCTGAGTGGTTTGGGTCAAAGTAGCCTGTAAGTCTTCTGGAACCGCTGGTAAGATCTTATCTACCATGTCCCAGAGTGCATGGGTGTACTAGCGACCCAAAAGGCAGCTGGGATTTACCGACCAAGGCTGGCTGACAAAAAAATCCTCTTACCAAACAATTCCATACACTTGAATTCTCTGACCAGAGGAGAAGCAGGAAAAGCTTTAGGGTTCACTTTACTGGTAGACGCCGGCATCACCAAACTATCAGGTGAGTTATAAAATCAGGGTCAATTGGTGTTGGTCTGTGGCGATTGATCGGAGGGCCAGAACATGGTTTAGTGCAAGTGCCCAAGAGAGTATCAATGAGGCCCTCATTGAAGGACAGAAGAAGTTCGGTTGGTGCCTGGCCAGGGTGAAGAACCTCAGTAAGGTTATTAGTTTTTACATCCATATTGGGGAGGTGGAGATCAAGGACTTTGGCAGCTCTCCTAACTGTAGCACAGGAAGTATTTTCTTCAGTTGCTTGTCCAGGAGGAGAAACCAACCAAGTACTCAGTGCACAACTGAGTAAAATGGTATTGAGTTGAAGTCACAGGGCTTGAATATTTTTTAAACATTCTTTATTTGTTGCTGTCAGTATTACAAAGAAAAGAACCAACAGTAAACAGTTGCCATGAAAAACCCAGTCACAGGGAGGTACTGTACAAAATCCACAATACAACCTGTGAGGGTTCACTATACATAGGGTAATACCCAACATCATGTACCCATGCACAAGCAGTACATAGTATAGTGGTATCGTGGATTCATGGGGGGGCATAAGGATCTAAACAGTAGTCAATACAGAGGAATCATCACTCTCATTCACGAAGGCCTGCTGTGAACCAAAGGGTCTAGGAAAGCAGCCAAGAGTACATCCCAGACATCTAGGTTCTCACTCAGTTTGTCACTCTGTTTGCACTTTTTCATTTTTATCTTCTCAGCTACAGCATATTTGGCCATGTCGCCCTCCCAGCGCCTCCAGTCAGGGCCTGTTGTGCCCAACCAGGTGATCTGGAAGCCTCGTTTGGCAAGAATGAGGAGTAAGTGTAGGAATTTAAAAGACATTTCTGACCCTTTTTAAGACGAATGTTCACCAAAATGCAATTTATATGGACTGCCGGACAGGGGATTTGTCACTACTGACGTTACCCACTCGACCACCCTCATCCAGAAGGCATAAACAATTGGGCAGTACCGGTGCGCGGTGTAAGAAAGAGGCCATAGGAGGGTGACAGCGAGGGAAGTACTGTGGTTTGGAAGGGTCTATTCTGTGTAGCATGAACAGTGTTATGTAGATACGATGCAGAAAGTGAAAATGTGTGAGCTTGAATCTAGCATTGCTCGACACGGACTGTACCAGGCCACACTTCCTTGCCCACTGCGCGTCCTCAGTTTATAGCCCAAGCTCTCCATCCCAAGACGCTCTAGACAGGGGCAAAACAGGCTGTCAGTCCACAGACAAGCCACATACAAGTAAGTGACCAGGGGTTGCCCTCGCCCCAGCACCAGCAGAGTCTAAAAAGTGTGTGAAGTAGTCGGGCTGCTGGGAATGAGGTTTACTCAGGCTTCCTCCAAAGAGGGAGGTCTTGAATATTGGTTGCACCATATTGGGATCAGGGCGTGGCCATGACATATTTGGCTCAGAGTCGGATACCACAAAAGGTTGTGGATCCTCCTCCGGCACCAGCAGTGTTGACATCAAAATGACCGCACAGATTTTGGCGCTGGACTCAAAATCTATACCGGCGCCACTGCAGTGCCTAAAGTGGGTTTGAGGAGCATAAATGGCACCGACGGTGTATCCGCCAGCAGTAACCCGACTGAATCCTTGATGCTCGAAGGCGCACCAGAGTGAGTCGCAAGTGTAGGAAGATGAGCAGTATTACCTCTCTAAAGGCTTCGATTTGCTGCCACGTGCGAGACAGACCCAGAAACTTGGGGTACATCGGGACCAAGGTTGGAATGGGCTCCTCGGTGGAACAAGAGTGAGAGCTGGAGACACGATGATGCCCTCTCACCTCCTCTGGAGATCGAGAGTCACTGGAAATGACAGAGTCCCATTTGGACTTCTTGTGTTTTTTTATGGACTTTAGGAGTGGCAGTGGACTTGCTGCTCTCTCAACTTCAACCAGGTTTGGGACCTACGTGGAGTCTTGCTGTTTTGCCACACAGAACTTCACCTCACGTTCTCAGATGGCTTTTAGATTCATCTGGGCACAGTTGTCATAGGTCTTGGAGTCATTCAGAGAACCCAACCACCAGAGGCACATCTTGTGAGGATCTGTCACAGACCTCTTTTTGTGCCAGTCCTTGCAAGGATTAAAACCTGTAGTCGTAGGGGTGTGACATGTTCCCTTGCGCACTGGAAGAATTCAAGAGAGAAAATCATTGCGAAATCATCCATTCACGGTATGAAGAAAAGAAGCTCCGGATCCTCGTCTGAAGGCCAGAAAAGAAAGGAACTGACATCAGCATGCATGGGTGGCACTTATATGTAGCTCCGCTCATTACTTCTGGAGTGGAACAAAGTCAACACACAGTCGCACGGCACCACCTACCGGCATGCAGGAGCACTACTCTTTGAGTACAGTCAGATGAGTGGGGATAGTCACAAGGTGAGGAATCTGGGTTAGAAGTATCCATCAGAAACTATATACACACACGCTGATATATAAAGAGATTGGTCCATTAAAAAAAACCTATTTCAGGCATATGAGTGAGTATAAAATTGACAAAAAAAGAGGTGAAAATGTATATGGACAGGAGAACTGGTAGATAAGATAGAAAGAGTTCAGTATAAAGATATATAGTGAGGCAGACATTCAAGAGAGGCCATTTAAGTCAGTCAAGAGTTTATTTCAAGTCCCACCCACCAAATCTTTATAAGGCAAATAGTGAAATAACTTAACAAGGCGAAAAAAATATTATACATATCAAACAATCTTTAAACACTATGGCGTAGTAACAAAAAAATTTGATTAGCCAAAGGGCAAATAATCTTGATTAAAAGCTCCAATTATTTAAAAAATGTTGTCAATGAGATTATAAAAAGATATATAACAACAACTTCTTAAATGTGTGAAACAATAGGCTTGTGTTTCATAAAACGGTTAAACCACACCTCTGCATTACCAATGGGCATCAGAACCCTATAACCATGTGTGAACCATGGGAGTTTGCTTCATTGTTTTGTCTGTCGATATTTCAATCATTGCATTCCTCAGGAAGATTAGTTCAGGTGAGGACCTAATCCAAAACAAGTAAGGTCGCAATGCAGCCTTTTCTCTAATTTTGTCATGGTGGAATTAAATCTAATGGCAACATGTGTGCACCATTGAGCAGCCTCAATACACATCGAAAAAAATCATTTCAACTGAAGATAATCCTGGGCTATATATATCACCCTAGAATTGTGAGCTATATGCTGCATCTGCTAAGGCGTTAGGAAAATAAATCATAAGGGAATAATCGAACCCCCAAACCTATGAGAGAAAAACGCTTGACAGCTCCTACTCTACGGGTCAATGCTGAAACATCCTTGCCAATTTGCTTTTGCCACCTTATATCATCACCAAGGTCTACCACAAGATAATCAAAGTCCTGCATCCTTTCCAAAACAGTAGAATACATTGTAATAAAAGATGTGAAAAAAATGTGGGGACTGAAAGCCATTTCATTTGTTTCTGCTTTGCTGACGATCAACTCCTTTTCAGTTTAGAACCTTTCTAATAATTTGCCAGGTTTCTATAGGGTATTTCTGGCAATACGGCCACCTCATATGAGAAAAGAAAAGTTGCTAGGGGCATCTCAGAGGGTCCAGATGACAGATGTGTCTCAAGATATTTTGTATATAGTGAAAATAAATCAGGGGCTAACACACAATCCCAGCTGATGTGGCTGAACTCTGTACATTTTTTGGTCTGGTCTCCATTTCTACCCATCATATTTGTGCCTTTTTCCCCAGTAAACAGCATCTCAATTTCAGTCAATAGATCCTGAGGGGTCTTCATCTCTTTCAAACCCAGGCCGAAATACAGATATTAGAACACTAGAAAATGCACTTTTAAAATCAAAATAAGCTACATAAAACACATATGTTAATTCACCCTTTTGTGATCAATAGATGTAATGAATAACTGGAGTGGAGGTTGCTATTTTCACCTGGAGTTATGGTTTAAGATCAGGGACTTTTTTCAAATGTAATTTTCACTTCAGTATCCACTGAATCTCTATTGTTTCAACTTGCACAATATACACATATATTAATACTGTGTTCTATATAGTGCAGTTTGCTTGATTTATAGAGGCTAACACAAACTTATTGAAAAAAACACAATCCAGAGATGTTGGGTCATCCCTCCAGACAGCAATCCCTGAGATCATGGTTAGCCTGACACTGCATGTTTCTGCCTTCTACATTTCCTAGTTTGTTTCTGCCTCCTTCTCGTGCTTGCTGTTTAGCCTGTGTTTTTTCGCTGTTACCTGTGATAGCTGAGCACAACCTGTTTCCTGCAGCAGACGGGCAATACCTGTTTTTTCTGGTTCGGTTGTTATCTGGATATTGCCAGTTTCTCCCACTTTACTTTCATAATTAGGAACTACCTATTTCCATCTATTTCTTCTGCCCACAGGGTACTGGCTGGTTCTAGTGATTTCGGGGTTTCCCAGATTGCACCTTGCAGCATTTTCTTTGCTAACTAACATCAGGTTGTGGATCAGCTGTGATTTGTAAATTCACTTGGCCGGAATCCGCCCATCATTGTCCTCCTTTAATGTGTTTGTTAATGTGCATCACTAAAGTGCCCTCTGCTTGTTCCCTATGATATGACACTTGAAGTGCTGGATTTCCTACTGTGGCATTCTTACCAACACTTACAATCAGTCCTGTTGTCTATCTGGCGACCCCTTTATTGGTTCTCTACATACTATACGCCGTCTTAATGTAACATGTAATTGCGATTACAGAATAGGAAAATCTTTCACTATTTTACATAAGTTATCTAGGTGGCATCTTTAGTCTTTTACATTGGATAGGAAGCCTTCGACGTGCTCTAGTTTCCCTTCTCATTGCCAGAGTCTCTCACTGTGGATCGCTAGCATTTTCTAGCGCTGCATGCACTGGGTTTGTTTGTTCTCTAGCACAGATGTTTACATCTCCTCAGCTTGCACAATACTAGCTCATTACTACTACTACTCTTCGTCAATTTGTTTCAGTCTGGAGTTTGTATGTTTTAGCCCCCCATGCTTACCCGTCAGTTCCCCCTACTGAACTAGTAATCCCTATTCAGTTTTGTAGTTTCATATATAGTCCTGGGCATGATCCTAACAATAGTATGCTCACTGCCAATATTAACCTTGGGATAAAGTCCCCCAATTGCCATACATTATAAGGATTTTACTAGTCACCGAGGAATTCCCTGACCATATAGATGAATGAGGCCAAAGGCAGGCTTCCTGTATAAGGTCATGGAACTCCCGAGGTGACTTGCTGGCTCGCTACAATGTACTGGAGAGAATATTTTGCTCCTTACAATACCTGGTCACACCACCACCCTATCCACACACTGCTAAAATCCATGTTGTCTTACTGTTTCATATGAAAGAAATAGGATGTTTGTGGACATGCAAAAAAAAAAATAGAATCTATAGTGCAAACATAAACACACCAAAAAAAGATATCAGAATCAGTTTAATACAAGTTAGATTTTTTTTTAAATTTGTACCTCAGAATATTTAGAAGCATGCAGAGAGATTCTATCTTTCCTATAACTAGCTAAAGTGTAAAAAAAAATAGACACGGTGCCATTAATATTGGCTATCTGCTTATCACTGTTCATCTAGAAAAACAGACTAGAAGAAAAAGCCAGGTTCTGTTTTCACTGTTCATACAGCAGCTTTAATTATGTTGTCCGAACTCAACTGTATAAGTTATTACAGTTGAGTCTAATAAGGAAATTAGAAACGGGCCGTTACACAGGGATTACATGCTTCATTGTATTATTTGAGGAACAGTATTATTGTGGGTAGAAAAAGGTTATTTTTTTCCTGTTTTTGCAGGTTTTATTTCTTGCCTAAGTTGTGAGTATTAGAGAACATTTTCAAGTAGAATTGTGAGGATGTTGTTCATATGTTTGGTAGGCAGTAGTGTGGCAAAGGAGGTCTTGTACCACCAAGCTAGTAGGTCAAAATAAACTGTACATGTTGTGGTAAATAAATGCAGTATAATAACATTGGATGATATTTTATCATTGACAAAGACCACTTAACATTGCTACAGTAAGTGGAGACCAATATGCAAGGAA
Source organism: Calotriton arnoldi (assembly GCA_963921515.1). Taxonomy (NCBI): domain Eukaryota; kingdom Metazoa; phylum Chordata; class Amphibia; order Caudata; family Salamandridae; genus Calotriton; species Calotriton arnoldi. The sequence goes on from CAWUFW010002539.1 coordinate 1,078,969, forward strand.
AGCCTGTAGATTGCATCAATACAACCATCTTAAGAGCACTCTGTGAAGATTTGTTCACCACCACAAGAATATTTATGCTATTAAAAATATTAGGCAGTATAAAAACATAACAAAAAGTATTACACAAGTTGAGTTTAAAATCTGAAGAAGTTTGGAGGGGTTCAATATGATGAACATTCAAAAAAGAGGAGTGAAGGAGAAATTATAGCTCTGTGTAAGTACTGAAGAGACAGTAGTACGTGAAGACCTTACTTTAAATGATAAACACTAATACAAAAGAAAACAAATTAAAAATAGGAAAAAAATCAAGTGGAGCCTGAGGTTTTTCTAATTTTCAGGGCACTTCACTACTGAATAAACTCCCATGTTGGGTGGCTGATGAATCAGAGCAAGGTTTTAAACACCATTTCGGTGAAGTATAGTAATATCCATAAGTACATTGGACCTATGTAATAATCAAGGTTGCCTAAATGAAGAAACCAATGTATGAAGACGTGATTATGAATAAATCACAATAAAGGAAAACCTGTTTTATCCTGCAATGAAAATTATAAATAAAACACTATAGTTAATAACAGAATGGGGTCGTTCTGCCCCAAAAGCCTTAACACTAACTCTGATTCGTACCCAAACCACAACCCTCAATCAAACGCTCACCACAAACACCGAACCCGAAGTCCCACCCAACCCTAAATTTGAACAGAATCCTAAACCTAATCCCAACCACAACTGTTCACCAAAACTACAATGCTTAAATCGGTGATAAAAATATGGTTCTAACGGATAGATTTTCATTATTGCTGTAAACGTAAATTGCCCAACCACTTTACTTCAATAACTTCTCATTATTCTAGTTTACTATCTTCATTTTATTTTATTCTATTGTATGTAAAGTCTAGTGTATCAATAGTTCTTATGTGTGAGTTGCCAAACGTGATAATCCCGGCAATGATTGAGGAGGAACCAACAAACTTTTACTGATAGGGTTCCTCTACCACAGAAGTAGCTGGATAGAATACAGGGGGCTCTCCCAAACATACAATTCTAATTTAGACATAAGCATAAATAATGGCACAGGTATGGTTGAAATATAGCACGAGTGAAATTCTATTTTCAGGGTCTTATAACTATCATAAATTATGTACTCTAAATAGAGTTTTGCACACTAGAATCCTTTAGTCAGCCCCTGTATGCCTATCAAACAATGTGCAGTTTGTTTTCAGGTGATACAAATAAGAGTCAGATCACATAGTTCTCATTCGTAGCACACACATGCTACACCAGACCACATCCATTTTACAAGGCCAGCACACAAACAATTTATGCAGTCTTTTTGATGGAGAAACTGAAAAGTGTGTATACCTTTGTGTGATGACTATGTTGCCACAAATGGTGTAAGGAGCACACATACAGCTTCCAATGCCATCACATCAGAGGTTAGATTACTTTTATTGTAAATAAAATGTATATTTGCATCATGTCTTTGCATTTTGTAGGTTCCCGCAACACGCATCTGTGGTCCAACAAAATTATGCAGGTGCTTTTCATTCTTTTTATTTACCGATCTGAGTTGGATCGGTGAATAAAAAAGAAAATAGAGAAAAGGCTTTTATTTTTTTCCAAAGCAGGTGAGGGGAAACACTACAGAAGTTGCAGTTGGGGGGAAACATCACAGAGGGTGGGATGGGGCTGAATCAACATGAAAGGTATGGATGGCAGAAACAACCTGGAGGCAGAAGCAACATGGAGGGCAGAAGCATCATGGAGGGCAGAAACAGAAGTACACAACACAGGTGAAAGAGAGCAACGTAGGGCATGAGGGAAGAGGGATAAGGAGAAGCACACAAGGATGAGAGCAACAAGGGGCCAGGGGAGATGCACACATGCGAAATAGAGCAACATGGAGTGAGGAGAGGGGGAGAAAAGTACACAAGGGAGACAACTGGAAAACCCATTCACCCTTATGGAGTTCTTAACCTAAAAGAAAAATGGCAACGATTCACCACTGAAAAGCAAGGAATTTCGAAAGGCACATGAAGGAACGAATGAAAAGCAGTGGGCGTGCTGAAAGCCCACAGAATAGATACAGCATGTCTCAAAGAGACAGCGCATGCGTTGCCTAGGCGAGACCTAAAAAAGTAAGGCCTGAAAAGTAAGCAGCAGCAGGACACTAGTAATAAGACCATGCTCTGGGGAGGAATCAATAGAAGAATAAAAGTCCACACAGGATAACAAATAAAAAGTAAACAAAGTGACAATAAAGCCAACCGATAGTAAGCAATGGGCAGGCTTCAAGCCCACCATAAGCTGACTATTGGTCATTTCATAAACAGGCAGCTTGTGCTGGCTAGTAGGCAAGACCTTAAAATAGTCCTTTTGACTTCTAGCACTTTACAATTCATTTTTTTTTCATTGCAAGCTGGGCAGAGGGGCAAATAACATTTTTTGTTTGTGCAATTTCTTATGCTGAAGCAAATTACTTCTTAATGTAAAGTAAATAATTGAATGGTGCCACTATCTGGGAATTTAATTTAGTGAGCGAGGGACATTATGGGCCATCTGGGAACTGGACTCATATGATTTTCAAACATGTAGAGGGGAGATCGGAAAGGGGAAGCTTTGAGTGGACAAAAGAGATGCAGCTTGGACCAGACAGGGACAGTCTTCTAATCTAGGAACCTACTGTTATCAAAGGTGAAAGAAACTAAATGTTGGAGATACATCAAAATACTCATTGTTAAGGTAATTTTACTATAGACTGCTATTTATTTTGGGGATGGCATGCAAGAGAGGTTGTCACAGAGGGCGAATTAAATATATATATGGTAATTAAAATAACTTTAGGTAAAGTAACATTAAGGATAGAAGCCACCAAAAATATGTTAACAATCTCCAAATATTACAGCGCAAGTTGATCACATAACTTAATTCACTGCTTTTAGCAATGGCATTACAAAACAGTAATGTACATCTCTAAAGGACTCCTTATGTACAGCAGAATGTACACTGGAAATGCAGCCAGATGTTCTGTGCATATTTTGTGAACCAGTAAGTAATACGTCACACAGCCCTGCACGTGGTGTGGCACGACACAGGATAAGGTAACAGATCTGATATTCCTAGAACTATATAGTGTACACATCATTTATGGTTAGTGTTGTACACTTACTGGGTGGTGTGGCACAGAATAAGGTATAGAGAAGGCATCCGCCTAACTATAAAAGGTACACATGTTTCAAGAGTTGAGCTGTACTGTCTTCTTGAGTATAATGTGTGTAGGTTGTTGGAATGTGAGAAAGGCGACACATTACACATTCCCATGAATATACTGGGTGGGGGCTGGCAGGGCACTGATACGGTTCTCCCCATCTGTATACCGTGTCCACATGATTCAAGATGTGTGGTGCTCAGTGACTTCAGGATGTGTGGCACAACAGAGGATAATGTAACTCATCTGACATTCCCATAACCATACCGGGTACACATCATATAAGGCGCGTGTTGCATACTTGCTGGGTGGTGTGGCACAGCACAGAGAAACGTATACATAAGTCACTTAACTATATAAGGTGCACATGATTTAAGAATTGAGCTGTATCGTCCTCTTCAGTGTAATGTGTGTAGGTTATGTGGCATGGCACAGGGTAAGGTTACACATTACACATTCTCATAAATATACTGGATATGTGCTGGTAGAGCACCGGTAAGATTTTCCATATCAATATATGGAGTGCACATGATTCAAGCTGTCTGTTGTACACTGGCTATTAATGTGGCATAGCACGTGGAAAGACCATCATTAGACACCCACATAAATATATTGGGTGAGGCAGGGCACAGGGTAAAGAAAATACTTTTTACACCCCTTGCATATCTTAAGTACACAGTATTTTTGAGTACAAGAAGATGTAGCAAATTCACTCACGATTAAAAGTTAAAGAAGAAACTGTCAAACATTGTAAGGGTCATTTTTATAGCAAGTTAGATTGTGAAGAGGGAGGTTTGTAACATCACTAGAGTGTATAGGATGGGCCTCTGAAAAGGGTGAAGCACCCTAAGGTGCTCGATACACACTAAGACATGTTTTGCTTGAATATTGAAATTGACTAAATAAAAAAAACTTTAAAAAAAAGAAAGAGATGATCGAAGGAGATTGGTGGAGGTGGCGAGGGAGAAACCAAGTCAAGTGACAAAGGAGAATTTAAAAGGATTCAGTGAGTGATGGGTAGGAGAGAGCTGATGAGGGAATATCTCACCTGCCCTGCCTTTAACAATCGTAGTCCCCATTTTTCGCGGCCGCTTTCCTCCCTTCTCAGGGTATTTGAGATGAAGAAATTCACAAATGAGCCAGTAATCTTCCCCGAAACAGCCTGCAGATATTTCACTGTACTAAATGTGCTCCAGACTTAATGAGCCTTTAATGTCCTTTTTAATTTTGCCTGTTTCTCTATCACCAGGGGTCGGCAGAGGCAATCAGCGCTCGGAGGGCGCTGAGCTCTAGAACTGGGGAAAACCTCATTTGCTTTGAGTTGCACTGTATTTTCTTAATTAAATTTGGTGAGTAAAATGCTTTAAGTTCAGCCAACCAGTGACCCACTGCCTGCAGATTTAGATTTATAAATAGGTTAACGGTTAAATTAACAAAAATATATAAAATAAACAGATTAGGTTTTTGCACTAATAGGAATTCGACATCCCTTTTATCATGTTTACAGAAGTCATTTAGAAGAAGGAAAGCAGGCCAAGCCTCGTAAAAACGTCTTAATAACTATTCAGCACAAAACAGAGGATAAAGTAGCTGTCAGCAGCCCTCTGTGGCTGCTCTGTACACATCCGAGGGTGGAAAGTTGTACACTTAAGCTAGACATGACGCCAGGTTTTATCTTCTAATTAAAAAGCACAGCGCAAAAGGAATATTTATTGGAAATAAAAACAAAAATCAAATTCTAGGTCAAAAACTCAAGGCCGCCTCTGTAGAACATGGGTACTTGCAAAGATCTTCCCAGTGGGCAAAAGCTATGGTCTGTGATTTAGCCTTGATGCCAGTAGGGTGGGAGTGGTGCTTTGGGGGATGCGGGGATGTGGTGTAAGGTGGGCGTCGGGGATGCGAAGCATGTACATGGTGTAGACAGTGAGTCATGGCATTATTTTGAGGGTTTCATCCACACTGCCCTCTAAAACAAGTCCCCAGTCTATAGAAGAGTCATGGATTAGACAATACTATGTTATGCTGCATCTGACTCACTATCGCTCTATCGGATCTTGAAGTAAGTAAGGCTTCTCTGCTTGCTATAGCTACTTTGCAGAGTCAAGTGTAAAAAAAAAATCAACTTGATTATTGAATCAGAATGATATAGAATTGCACAAAGTGAAAACAGAAAACCGGGGATCAATTTCAGCTTGACCAAATTGTGTGGCCCTAGGCAATTGTTTTATTTCCCTATGCCTCCTCTTTCTTCATTATCACATTTGAGAGCACCTTGAAATACATGAGTTCAGGATGATCGCTGAGCAAAAACCTTCTCTTGGGTTTGATATATTAAACTATAGCATTGTACATGTGCAACAACAACCCAGGCCATCCATAAAGGTCCACATGGCAAATGAATTACATTTTAGTTCACTTTTGCCATTGTTGTCACGGTGGGAGGAGACATGAATGTTTCTACATTCATTTTTTTTTTTAAACGATCTCTTTTAAGACACTTCACAAATGCAGGGATATAATCTGATGTACTAAGGTGAAATGCTTCTGCATGTTAATGAAATACACTTTTTGGAATTTTGAAGCGACTTTATCATATTTTTACACGTTTGTTGCAATATGTCTTTAAAAATGAATGTGTTCCTAAAGTTAACTGGTGCTGGACACCTTATCTGCTTCTTTTCTTTTACTTCAGTTAGCATGTAAACAAATGCTAGCCCGTTTAATTAACATCTTACTCAGGGCACGAGTCGGGGGTACACGCGGGTACACGGCGTCCACCCACTCTTTTCACAGGGTGGACGCCGTCCCCCCTGCCAAGAAGTTGAGCCCCACAGAAATATGCTGAACTTGTCCCGGTGTAATTTTCAGACACCAGGACACGTTCAGCAGCGCCTGACGTTGTCAGCTTTCGATTCCCAGCAGCAACGTGCAGGCAGCTAGGGAGCTTTTTTATTCACCTCCAGATGGGCCGAAGTTAAAGGGCCATCAGGCCTCCTTTTATTTGAATATCCGGACTGGAGGCGGCCTGGAAGCGCACACTTAAATGTAAATGCCATGGAGAGGAAATAAAAGCGCACATCTTGTTATCTCTTCACATGGGCTTAAGAGATGCATGCTTTTTACTTTCTTTAGTCTCTGTATATAAGTGCATGCACTGTAAGAATGTCAGGTGTATTGGTCTGTCCCAGTATTTACACAAATAACAATTTTAATAGCACTATTTTATTTCTTCTATAGCGCTATGCAACCCAATGCAGGGTGTCAGAGCTCTTTACCTAACATACACATTACACATTGAAAAAAATAATCATGCATATGTGTTAATCAATGTATAAGATGAGTTAGATGAGACAGTGAGGGTTACAAGGTGTAGGAGTCACATGTCCTTCATACCTCACTGTGGTCTTTTAGAAGGATTATAATTTATGAACTCCAGGTAACAAAGGGTTCTCTGTATTAAAAGCAGTAACCCACTTTAATATCTACATAAAATAAAAATCTGTCTCTGCGTGTTAGATGATGTGCTTTGCAGGAGACACATTTACCTTCTCTACTACTTTGATTCAAATCTGTGACTTTACAAAACACAGATCTCTCCAGCAAGTGCATTAACCACCAGAGTTATCTCACCATTATTACTATTCCCTGAGATTTACTGGGTACCTTCACTGCAGATGCCTTAACGCAATCAAATATTATAAAATGTAGACTTTGCAACCAATTAAGCATTACGGTTCTACTACCATGCTTCTCCTTGTTGCCACTTTCTTTGTGGCAGGGCTTAAAAAATATATATGTATTAGTTGACGCCCAGCTTTGCGTCGGGATTGCGCCACTTTTTTGGCACACCCCGACGCCAAATCTAATTTGTTAAATCTCACAATGTGCTTAAATGTACTCATCATATACCTGATAAACGTGTATGAGGGCTTAATATCTGATGTTACTTCCTGTGACCTCACGTGCAATGTCACACGTCGTGAAATCATGCGCTGTGATGTCAAGCTCATGATTTCACTTGCATACTGCCTAACCTGGTTAGTCCCCCCACTTCTTTTTTTAGGAGTTGTGCCCTGATCTTACTGCATAATAGCGCTCTCTCAAGTGAACAGCAGCCTAGTGCTGGTGTTCACCAGGGCGCCAATTGTGAAGGTTAGGGGGGCCACAAGCAGCCCACGAGCTGTAATTTGAGAAGCACTGCCGTAGAAGGGCAAATCGGAGGTATGGGGGGGAGGTTCGAGTGCTATGGCCTCTTCTCCACAGACAGGTTTGCTGGTGGTAGGATATCACTTCTCAATATACTGGTGTTTATTCTGCAACAGATTCTTCGACAATTGCTGATACTTCTTTTTTTGCAATGATTTTCAGCAAAGACAAATAACATCACCAGTTGTTTAAATGTGCTTCATTTATGAAAATATGTTAAAAACATTGTTGAGGTGTAGTGGCCCCCCTTTACCTCAAGGGTCCAGAGTTATGTTATGTTCGGTGGATTTGTAAAGCGTGCTAATCACTCAAGGGGTATCCACATGCCTGGACCCTGGTGCCACTGCACCCCGCTGCCCTACTGTATCATTGTGAGTGTTACATTTAAACTGAGGATTTTATTACTGTGACTCTGGGAGATATTGGCAATCAATGTCTCGATGTTTTCCGTCACTTTGTCACCCATCACACGTAGTGGCTGGGAAGTTTAACAAGAGTCAAGTATAGAGCAGACATGCACACAGAAGCTAATGCGAGTATCTCATTCAATCTTGTCCTAGAGTTCCACATTGGGAAGTAAAGGGCTGCTCCTAACATTGCTGAAGTGGTTTGGGATGGGGCCTGAAAGGGTAGGGGTGACAGTGTGGAGGGCAGAGGAGACAATATACTACTCACCAACCTGAGGGTTTGATCAGGGGTCTCCCACTTCCGAGCTTTACTTTAAATAGAGAATTGCACCAGTGGACTTCTGTGGGACAGCCAAAGGATGTCCCAATACCCAAGATCTCAGCCAGGAGTGAACTGCATGGTCGGAGGCCACCAGGCAACCTCTTCTAGCAGAGTCCAGATGTACGTCTCTCTGCACTGCTCTGTCTACTCACAAGCAGCTAGTGAGGCAGCCATCTACCCTGCCACTCATGCAGCTTGCAAAGTTTAACTGTGGCCAGTGGTGGTCTTTTTGGGTTGGGATCTTTCTTTCTGAACTATGATGCCCCCCCCTCTCCTCACAGCATACATCAGGCATCTCGTATATGGCCACTGGAGTCCTCTCAGAACCAGTGATTTTGCAGGAGCACTAATTTGGAACTTATTTGCTGTCTTATGTGATTGAGTACTTTTCCCAAGAATTTGACCAAGCCCTGTTGTTCACAGGGTCAGGTCATGCCTTGTCCCTAGTCCCCAGTGGGCATATGGGTGTTGGGGGGGGAAAAAGTTAAGTGTACTATTAGAAAACACTTAAAATTCACGGAAAAAGCTTTTGTTTACTGGTGTTATGATTGTCTACTAAGAGATAAGTCACTAACCAAATTTTTTTTTTTTTAAACACAACTGTATGGGACCAGCGATGACAGGTGCACAATAGACATGGGGAGTTTTGATGACTGAGTGGAAAGAAGCCATGTGGGCACTTAGAACGGTTGCGATACAGCAAGATTTTCACCTAGTCCAGCTAAGAACTCCTACAAAAAATATGCTACACATGTATGCAGCTGAAAGCCTGTGGCCTCACTAAATCCGGTTTATGCCTCAGAAGGTGTCGGGATGGGGAATTTCCTGCCTATATAAGGGGGAATGCTAGCAGGTAAATATGTGCGGGGAGAAGGAACTACCTAGTGAGTGCGACTGAAAGAGAGATAAACACAGAAGCCTAAATAATGCTACTAGGTACTTGGGGACATCACACCATACCCAAATATGTAAAGATGTTGTGTAATACCGGTATGGCAATGGCTAGAAGTGATATAGCCGTTGGATGGGGTTGTGTGCAACAGCCTGGTTTTAAAGACTGATGCTGTCACATGGACTAATGAGTGGCAGTAAAAACAGACAATATAGTAGAGCTGAGGTTGTAGAAGAAGTGCAAAGAAATGGAGGAAATGGTCTATCACGACCCAGCATACAAAGATGGAAGCCCCTGCTGGAGGAAATAATAGGGGGTTATCTAATGAACTAGTAAAGTGCTAATTAGTGAATGACAGCACATACAAATATAATGAAAATATCCATATGTCTTATCTGTAGGGTATGCTTTCTTTTCCTTGAAACTCAATAAAAAGTACAATGAACATTATAAAAATACATTAAAATTGCTGAAAGGACAGTAGGTTTATGACCCAAAATGTAAAAAACACTGAAATTCTCCACATTGGCTCAGCTCTCGACACTTTAATCAGAACTGTATTTTTTGATCGGCAATGCCTCTGACAATGTTATAGAGTACTACTATTGATTGATATTGCCTAACAATTGTTGTAAAGTGCTCTGATACGCTTAGGTCTAGCCAGCACAATAGAAAACTCTTAAAATAAATAAAATTGCTTGTGAGTGTTACTAAAGCAGCCTTTATTATTAGTATAATTTTGTTGAAGACAACTAAATGTTGACAGAAGTTAGGCAGTGTCAAAAGCTGTCACAATAGACGCTTTTTGTGGTTTAATGTAAATTCGTCCAGTAGTTTTTTAAAATATATTGCATCCAGTCGCAGCTGCTCCCAGGAAGCAGGATTAGGGCAGGGGGGGTAAAAATTTGTAATTCACTTACCTGCGGGCCGGTTGCCGCCTCTCCTCCATCCTCTTCCTGGCTTCTTCTGTGCAAATAGGAAGCAGGAAGCACCCGGGCTCCCAGGCTTCCCATATGCAGCGTTGTGACTGGTCTGAGCGCTGTAGTTCAGCGCTCAGCCAGGGAATGGGAGCCTGGGCATTTTCTCCACCCAGGCTCTAATGCAGCCTGGGTGGAGAACATGGAAAGTACGCATGACTGTTTGGCCAGCCTGAGAGGGTCAGCCAGTCAGTCATTGTGCACTCACAGAGTGCCGACCACTCCTCCCTCCTGCTCTGAGAGCAGAACAAGTCCGCCCCGCCCCTACAAGACAGCGCAGCAGGAACGAATAAAATTATAATAACCTCAAGTTATTATCTTTTTATTTTTCCTTTTTTTACACTGCAAAAAGCAGTGGGGCGACGCTCGTCCACCTTAGTGAAGGAGGCACCACTGATTGCGTCACTTCAGATGGTTAAACTTATAGATAACTTGGTAGCTGAAAATATATTTTTTTTAATTTGCTTATAAATTTATGGCTTTTGACAAATCAGGACAAGATATAGCAGACATCTAGCTTGCTTAGCTTGATGAAGGTATGTCAAGTTTCTTGCAGATCTGTCAAAGACGTGCAAAGTAAAGAGTGGATCAAAAAAAGTGTTCATTTGATAATAACATTGGAGCTATTTATACAACCTGCATGACGTTTCGCTGACATTTACCACGCTAATTCCAGTGCAGACATCTGAACTTTCCAGTGATTTGAAGAACTCAGTCCATGACTTGGTCATATCCAGAAACGAATGCATACTAGTCCTCTCTAGATTGGACTATGGGAACGCCATCCTAGCAGGGACGCCAAAAACCCACCTAGCCCCACTAAGGTCAGTCCTCAACATGGCAGCCCGGCTCATAACTGATGTTAAACGGTTTGAACACATCTCCCCAACCTTTAAATCCCTCAACTGGCTTCCTATTGAAGGTAGATGTATTTACAAGTCTGCATGCATCACACACAAAAACCTTCACACACATCCCCACAACTACCTAAACAGCAAACTCGTGAAAGCAGTTACAGACAGAACTCTGAGAAGTTCTAACTCACTTCTCTTCATCTCTCCAAAATTGAAAAAGAAAACCACCCAGTTCCGATCTTTTTCGGGTAATGTACCCAGTTTATGGAACGCACTCCCTATTAAACTCAGATGCAACCCTTCCTTCTCCTGCTTCAAAAGGGACTTGAAATTCCATCTCCTCGACAAATACTTTACCGACAAATCTGTTATATCCTGACTTCATGGTTATGCATGCCCTGCCTGTAGAATCCTACAGTGATGACATGGTTTGGAATGTTGTCAGTCAAATGAGTCACAGTTGACTGGGCTGAGCTGCCTGCTGGCTGCTCCTGGTGGGCTCTTGTTCTAGTCTTGATCTGGTCTACTTATGGTCTCCGTGTGATCTTGTACCATCTTGTAATAAACCTCTTTGAATCACCTGAACTGAGTGGACTTGATCACTACAGAATTTTGGCGACGATCTTCAAAAGAACCTACATTTATCACCTCTTCAAACTTCAAGCAACTTCAAGTACATACTCTACACTAACTCAAGCTAAGCATCTACCTTCAACTGGCATCCTTGACCCCACCAGTGACCTCCCATCGGTCGCCCACAGCAGTCTGCCAGTTGTTCCTGTGCGTCTGGGGGAGTGCTGCTTCTGGAGCTGCCCATTCAAGCTTGGGCGTCTACTCCCCATCATTTTTACACGTCTCTGCTGTGCCTTCAGTGAGGGTAAGCCTGCCTTTTAACGATGTCTGCGTCCTGTGCTGTGCCTTCAGTGAGGGTAAGCCTTCCATTCACCCTTATGTGAATCTAAGCCTTCTCTGCATCTTCTGGGACAAGTGTTTTTCCTGTCTCAATTCTACAGCCTCTGCTTCAGCTGCCAACATGCTGCATCGCAACTTGCTTGTCCTCCCACTACTGAGCGTGCACTTCCTATAGCGTGGACAGTGTCACGGTGAACAAGTATAGTTTGCCGGTCTCTGTGTGGCGTGTAGTCCTGGGAGTAGTGGGACTGCAGGTTACTTTGCCCATTTCCCCAATGTGACTGTCACAGAGACTTGTTGTGTCGTGTGCGGCAATTTGTGAGCTGATGAATTTGTTTGGTGCCAAGCCAGCATTGACATTTAATCCACAACAGAGACTAACAATGTTTATACTGCAGCGGGCACCAACTGTATCTGTATTTGAGGTTGTGCTTTAATGGACCCAGTGACACCATCAAACGGCACTATTAACTTAATTTTGTGCACTGAAGGCTGTTTGGGGCCCCTTTTGTTCGCATCGGTGAGTGCTTCACACGTTGGTCCTGCGCAAAAGAGGACTGCCTGCTGTGGACGATGGAAAGCTTTTCGCCTTTCAGAGAATCTACTTTCTATTGTGCGTTTTCCTGGCTGTGGCTAGCTGTGTTGTACTTGGTTAAGGTACTAGGGGAAGTCAGGTGAGACATGTTTTTTTTTATTTCCACGTTTGGTCTACGCTGAGACCTGTTGCCAACCGCCACTTTCAAATTTAAAAAAGACATGGCACGAGCCCCCAGCACGCACCTACCTTTAACACGAGGGACGCGATGATGGCTCGTGGCTTCCTTAGTGACGTTGTTGGCACTGCTGAAAGGACGTCTCGCTGCACTGGCATGCAGTGAACCACCCGGCACGGCGTCAAGAAGCGTGCCGCCATCTTGGGTTTGGACTGAGCCATGCGATCCTCTTCTGTTTCTCCACGGTTTTCGCCAACCACGTTTTTTTTTTTTGTTGTTGCCGCTGATGCTCAGACTGTCCCTGCTGGTTAGTTTTGTCCTATGATCACCGTCGTGGGATCTGCTTTGAGTTTCTGCGGTGAGTGACAGATTACTCTTCTGGAGTCATAATTGACTTTTACACTGTGCAACTATTGACTAAGGATTTTCATTGCTTCACGTCTCCTCAAGCTGGAAGACCCAGACTGAGCGTGTCATCACACCAACTACTCTGCGGTGACACGCACACCTGATGTATTTATTGGAAGTTTACTCCGCTCGTCATTACAAATTTTATAGGGTGCCTGGTTCTTAATTTTACCTATTTTCGCATATTATTCAATTTCGCTGCTAGTTTGCCGAATTCCTTGATTTAGGTAACCTGTCACAGTCTTGGCAATACGTGTAATTGTCTCTCTTGTGTAGCACATTTTTATGCATACATTCTCATGTATAGTGGCATGTTTTCCCCTATTTGTATCTTTACAGTTACGCATTTTCTTGATCTGCTTCCCTTACGCAAGGGCGTTTCTTTTCTAGCACAACTCGGGTGAGAAATCGCTCACCGGGGGGTAGTCTGGTTTATAGTTGCAATTTATTCACGGAAATATGTTGTTTACTTTGTGAATATGTTATTGTGCAGTGATGCCACATCTTTTGTTCTCTTTCATTAGGGACGCCTTAGTTTTCCAATAGGTGGCATTCAAGCTCTTCTCCCGCATTACTTGACCCTTTGGGTGTTGGTCCTAAGGGTGCTGTTTCTTTGCACACAGTCTTATTTCCATTTTTTACGCATCTCTATTTCAAAAGATTAGTCATGTGTTCCTACCCATGTATTCTGGTTCCTACCCAAATATTCCTTTCACTGTTTGGAATATGTTATGAGTTCCTACTCATATATGTTTTAAGTTAACACTTACATTACTCCAGTTCTACCCTTTCACAGGGGATCTTTGCAGCGGTTTTAGTCCGTTCTGCATTCATGCAAGGGTTACAGTCCTGTTGCATTTATGTCTTTCTCTATAATCTAGAGACTGCTTACGGGTTCTTATGCACACATGTCTTGTTGCTGGGTTTATACCCTTATACTTTTTCACATGTGCACAATTTTTTTTTAGTCTTTCTATGCGAGGGTGTCAGTCCCTTTCCATCTGTTACGCATCTCCATCCCAAGAGGTTCGTCATGGGTTCCCACCCATGCATTCGAGTTTACATATTTAGCTTACGTTTTTACCCTATTTGAGTGCATTTCATGCTTTCATTGCTAAGTATGTTCCGTTTATATTGTATTTTATATTGCTATATTTGCACTGTTATCTTTCAATTACATTTTTGTCATTGTGTAACGATAATGGTGTTTAGATGAAGAATCACCCTTATTTTTCTTCATCTTCCTTGTTTCTTTTTTTCTGTTTTCCATCTGAGGTTTTCTTCTTGTGTCTCTTGTGGATTCTGGGCTTTTCTCTGCTTTTCTGTCGTGTTTCCTTCCTCTGCGTTCGTCGCAGCCTATAGCCCTGTGTTCTGTTAGTTTTCCTTTTTCAGCCTCCATTCATTCCTGTTCTGGCCAGTGGGTGTGCTTTGGGGCAGTCTTTTGTGCTTTCTTTTATCCTTTCCTCTGACGTTGTTGTTTTTTTCCTTCTTTTCTGTTGTGTAAGAAGGGAGGATGGTTTCTATGTTTGTTTTCCTTTCTTCTCTGTTACTTGATGTTGCTCTTCTTTAGATTGTTTTGCGGTTCTGTTTCCTCTTTGTTTTTTCTTTCTTGTTTCTTCTCTTTTTTTCTCTCATTGTTGTTCTTTTGTTCATTTGGGAGAAAGGGGGATATGTTATATCCTGACTTCATGGTTATACATGCCCTGCCTGTAGAATCCTACAGTGATGACATGGTTTGGAATGTTGTCAGTCAAATGAGTCACAGTTGACTGGGCTGAGCTGCCTGCTGGCTGCTCCTGATGGGGTCTTGTTCTAGTCTTGATCTGGTCTACTTATGGTCTCCCTGTGATCTTGTACCATCTTGTAATAAACCTCTTTGAATCACCTGAACTGAGTGAACTTGATCACTACAAAATCCAACTGATCCAGACTCTGATAACCCAGTTGACTCTCATTACTATCTAGACCATCAAGGATTGGTGGTCATTAGACTGTTTCACCTACCTAAGTTATCACTCACCCCTCTAATGTATTCTGTCTTAAAATGTTTATTGTTATGGCTATCTCTTTATGTATCCTTATACCATGTTTCTCACCAGTCTGTTCCATTCATGTTGTAAAGCGCTCTGATGCCCACGGGCCTAGCTAGTGCTATATAAAACTTATAAATAAATAATAACAATGCTTTGTTCACTGCTCCTCCGAAATCCACCTTGCAAGCAATTTTACTGTTCTGCGTGAGAATTTTACCCCAGTACCACGGAATTATGAGTAAACCTTCATGGAATGAGGAATTAACATGCTGGACCAATTTTCCCAGTTGTAAAACCACATGGAATCCCCAATTTAATGTGATTTTACCACATATATTTATTTATAACCTGCTCTGAGCAGGTAGTAAATGTATGTGCAGGCCTTTTATTGGAGTGAGAGATGGAGTGGGATGAGGGGTGAGGGACAGTGGCACAACGAGACTTGAGTGGGTCCCCCTGCAAAGTACATGGAGGGCCCCCCCACGCTGGGGACCCAGTCAGGAGCCTTCAGGCCAGGGGCCCGCTGCCCGTGCACCGTGCCGTATGGGGGGGGCGCACTGCAGGGGCTGTGGGGGCTAATGTCATGCAAATGGTGAGGGAGGGATGTGGACGAAGAGCGAAGAGGAAGTTTATTTCTAACCTTTTCTACCCTTGCTAGGAAAAAAAAGTTGAATGAGGCTTTGCAGTTGCTGCAGCCAAAGTTCATGCGATTTTTCAGGCCGGAAATACCATCTGGAAAAATCAGGTATGATTCTCCACACCTGGTAATACTGAGTGTAGAAACACCTATCAACTGTGAATCAAGCAGAGCGAAATTCCATGCACTAATTTTGCTCCATCTATCTCAGAATCAGGACCCTTGTGTTTGAGGTGTTCCAACTGCAATACATTTGTAAAAGGGTCCCCCTATTACTTTGATCTTGCTTGAGGCTAAATTAAACATCAAAACAAATATAATCAAATTAGAAGGAATAACCGTTTGGCCTTTGCTTAGCAGCCCCTAAAGTGATTATGATTGTCTACAGGTATTCTTATGTTCTGCTATTACAGCAGCAGGCACTACAGTATTTTACTTGCACGTCTTTCACATTAATACACACTTACATATATGTATTTTAACTCTTTGGTTTAAGAACGCCAACAAGCTCTCGCTCAAACCCTTTAGAGCTCAGCCAGCTTGAGGTAAAGCTGTTTTTCTCAGGGTTCCCATTAGTGTAAATTGCAAAGTGCCTGGGCGCAGTGCTGTTTTCCCTCCATCGAGCAATGACAACTGCCTTTTTGTTCCCATTCAACGCTCAAGATGATCTAGTTTTGCTACAAAATTTGGGGCAGTTGAATTGTGCGTACTTTTCCCCCCGATGTTTTCATTTTCTGCGGACTTCCCCACCGCCCCTAGAGTGCTGACGGATATTAATGAACTTCCTTTGAAGGAGAAATTACTCAACCCTAATCATAGTTTTCCTATTATGGGCATTTTACTAAGTGCAGGTGAAAAGCATTCACCTTTCTGGTCAAGAGAATATGTAATGAAACAGTGGCAGGGGTATTTAGCCTCGTGCTTGTTAAAATCAACCGACGCTAATGAGCGCTGCGGCCTTCGCCGTTGGAGAGCAGTCTGATGCCCTAAACTGACAGGATATCCAACATTTCACTCCCATCCGTCCAATAGAACACGGAAGTTGGACAAAACCTGGACATTTTCTTTGTGAGACAAACACACGATGGGCCAGTGCGTACCAGGTGAGGAGAATCTCGGGCTGACCCAGAGTCTAAATTAAAGAATGAATGAATAGATGGATACATTATCTATTCAATCGTAGTACGCCTGTCCTCCACAGCATCGGAGTAGGCTGGGAAGCTGCGCGAAGGCAAAGCGAAGTCAGTCACTTTTTTGTATAGTTTTCCTGAATTCCCGGTGATCAGCAGACAGGCATGTAAAGCAGAAGCAATTTAGATCATTACTAGGGCAGGTACAGTCTCTCTTCTCTCAGTAGGGGAGTCTAATGATGGGGGGGGCCTGAGGAGAAGTCGCAAAGCTCTCCACCACTAGAGCTACAAAGTGAACACTGCATTTCCAAGGCTGCGCGAGAAGGATGAGAGATGGGGGGTCGGAGAGCAGTGGGGTGAGGGCTCTCAGCTCAGTGACAATGCTACATACCATAGTCTAGTGGGAGCCAGGAGTCCTACAAATCCTTGGAATATGGGTGGTGTGAGTTCGTAGGCATGCTTAGCTCACAGACAAAGCCACACGGGATGCGTTTGATAGGATCCAGGCACTATGAGGAACTCTTAGCTAAGTTACCACCCCTGGGGGAGCAAGGTGGCTTGAGGTTCAGTCAATGATGATTGCTTGGCTCAAAATAAACATAACCTGCTCAAGGGACTATCTAAGAGGAAGGAGGGGCAGGGAAGTTGGAGGGAAAACTTCTCATATAGTGCAAGTCTTCGGGTCTGCGCGTTAATTCATCCGTCCTGTAGGTCGGATCTTCTGCTTGGATAGACACAATCCTCACAGAGTAGTGTGACGCCTCAGTAGCATCAGGGAAGTGAAATATTTATGTCTGAGAAACGGCTGTCTCAAGTATGGTAGGGGAAACCCTGAGGTACAGCAGGATGAACCTTCTTACAGTTAGGTGAGGCAGTCACAAAAGATTGGTGAAATACTTGAGTTAGACAGGTGAAAGCATCTGGCATAGGACGAAACATTCTCAGCTAAAGGAACTGTAAAATCTTAAGTGCAAGAGATAACATCCTCAGATAGAAAAAGCAATCTGCCAGGACATTGCCCTGGGAATGGAAGGTGAATGCTTCAGGAATGGAAGTCGAATGCTTCAGGAATGGAAGGTGAATGTTTCAGGAATGGAAGGTGAATGTTTCAGGAATGGAAGGTGAATGTTTCAGGAATGGAAGGTGAATGTTTCAGGAATGGAAGGTGAATGTTTAGGAATGGAAGTCGAATGCTTCAGGAATGGAAGGTGAATGTTTCAGGAATGGAAGGTGAATGTTTCAGGAATGGAAGGTGAATGTTTAGGAATGGAAGGTGAATGTTTCAGGAATGGAAGGTGAATGATTCAGGAATGGAAGGTAAATGTTTCAGGAATGGAAGGTGAATGTTTAGGAATGGAAACTGAATGCCTCAGGAATAGAAGGTGAATGCCTCAGGAATAGAAGGTGAATGCCTCAAGAATGGAAGGTGAATGCCTCAGGAATGGAAGGTGAATGCCTCAGGAAAGGAAGGTGAATGCCTCAGGAAAGGAAGGTGAATGCCTCAGGAATGGATGGTGAATGTCTCAGGAATGGAAGGTGAATACCTCAGGAATAGAAGGTGAATGCCTCAGGAATGGAAGGTGAATGCCTCAAGAATGGAAGGTGAATGCCTCATGAATGGAAGGTGAATGCCTCAAGAATGGAAGGTGAATGCCTCATGAATGGAAGGTGAATGCCTCATGAATGGAAGGTGAATGCCTCATGAATGGAAGGTGAATGATTCAGGAATGGAAGGTGAATGTTTCAGGAATGGAAGGTGAATGTTTAGGAATGGAAACTGAATGCCTCAGGAATAGAAGGTGAATGCCTCAGGAATAGAAGGTGAATGCCTCAAGAATGGAAGGTGAATGCCTCAGGAATGGAAGGTGAATGCCTCAGGAAAGGAAGGTGAATGCCTCAGGAAAGGAAAGTGAATGCCTCAGGAAAGGAAAGTGAATGCCTCAGGAAAGGAAGGTGAATGCCTCAGGAAAGGAAGGTGAATGCCTCAGGAATGGATGGTGAATGTCTCAGGAATGGAAGGTGAATACCTCAGGAATAGAAGGTGAATGCCTCAGGAATAGAAGGTGAATGCCTCAGGAATGGAAGGTGAATGCCTCAAGAATGGAAGGTGAATGCCTCATGAATGGAAGGTGAATGCCTCAGGAATGGAAGGTGAATGCTTCAGGAATGGAAGTTAAATTTTTATGGAATGGAAGGTGAATGTCCCAGGAATTGAAGATCAATGCCTCAGGAATAGAAGGTGAATGCCTCAAGAATGGAAGGTGAACGCCTCAGGAATGGAAGGTGAATGCCTCAGGAATGGAAGGTAAATGCCTCAGGAATGGAATGTAAATGCAACAGGAATGGAAGGCAAATGTTTCAAGAATGGAAGTGAATGCATCAGGAATAGAAGGTGAATGCCTCAGGAATGGAAGGTGAATGCCTCAGGAATGGAAGGTGAATGCCTCAGGAATGGAAGGTGAATGCCTCAGGAATGGAAGGTGAATGCCTCAGGAATGGAAGGTGAATGCCCTAGGAATGAAAGTTGAATGCCCTAGGAATGAAAGTTGAATGCCTCCGGAATGGAAGGCAAATGTTTCAGGAATGAAAGTGAATGCATCAGGAATAGGAGGTGAATGCCTCAGGAATTGAAGGTGAATGCCTCAGGAATGGAAGGTGAATGCCCTAGGAATGAAAGTTGAATGCCTCTGGAATGGAAGGCGAATGTTTCAGGAATAGAAGTGAATTCATCAGGAATAGAAGGTGAATGCCTCAGGAATGGAAGGTGAATGCCGTAGGAATGAAAGTTGAATGCCGTAGGAATGGAAGGCGAATGTTTCAGGAATGGAAGTGAATGCATCAGGAATAGCAGGTGAATGCCTCAGGAATTGATGGTGAATGCCTCAGGAATGGAAGGTGAATGCCTCAGGAATGGAAGGTGAATGTCTCATGGAAGGTGAGTTTTTCAGGAATGGAAAGTGAATGCCTCAGGAATGGGAGGTGAATGCCTCAGGAATGGAAGGTGAGTGTTTCAGGAATGGAAGTGAATACATCAGGAAGGGAAGGTGAATGCCTCAGGAATGAAAGGTGAATGTCTCATGGAAGGTGAGTTTTTCAGGAATGGAAAGTGAATGCCTCAGGAATGGGAGGTGAATGCCTCAGGAATGGAAGGGGAGTGTTTCAGGAATGGGAGATGAATACCTAAGGAATGGAAAGTGAATGCCTCAGGGTGAAAGTTGAATGTTTCTGGAATGGAAGGTGAATGCATCAGGAATGGAAGTTTAATTTTTCTGGAATGGAAGGTGAATGTCCCAGGAAATGAAGGTGAATGCGTCGGGAATGGAAGGAGAATGCATCAGGAATGGAAAGTGAATGCACTAGTAATGAAAGTTGAATGCTTCAGGAATGGACGGTGAATGCTTCAGGAATGGACGGTGAATGCCTTAGGAATGGATGGTGAATGCCTCAGGAATGCACAGTGAATGCATCAGGAATGGAAGGCGAATGTCTAGGAATGGGAGGTGAATGTTTCTGGAATAGAAGGTGAATGTATCAGGAATTGAATGGTCAATACCCTAGGGATGGAAGGTGAACGCCTTAGGAATACGAAGCGAACGCATCAGAGATGGATTTGAAATCAGTTGGTGAACAACTACAGTATTGGTTTGTGAAATTCTCAGGTTTTGAAGCTAAGGCTGTGTTAGATGCACTGAGGGTAGCCCTTAGACAAAGTAGGTGAAATGCTCACACACAGCCGGTGAAATCGTAACCTGTTATAAGCGACATTGTCGAAAACCAGTTACCTGGAAAAACGGCGAGCTACAGAAAAACATGACGGTATTCAGGGAAGAGGCACCAGATTGATCTTAAACTCCTCGAAAGCTCTACTAAGACCTTGACGTTTGCTTTTCCGAAATCAATTACATTCCCGTGTTATTGCAGCACATGAAGCAATGCACGAGGACAGAAGCGCCGGGTGGCCAAGCAGAGGCTCATCCGAGGTTAAACCAACAACAAAGTACATCTCCGGCCTGAGCCTCTTGAAGTCGGGTTTCAATTAGATGTGCAGCACTTTGTAATGGAAGGACAAAAAAGAATTACAGATGTTTGCAATCTTGCAGGAGAGTTCGCAGCTGCACTCCAAGTGTCGGCGGCTTAAGAACAAAGCCCAGTCAGGCCTCTGAGCCGGAGGAGCTTGGCCGCCATTAGCTGATGACTTGTGGAATGGCGACCCCGCGGAGGGCAGGTGAGGGGGTAAGAGAGACTGATGAGATGACAGACAGACTGGTGTCTGCAGACAGGAGGCGGGGCGGTGTTACAGTGGGCTCTAGGGGTACCTGCCACAAACGGGCTTCTCTGGCCCAGCCAGAGCGCCTGGAAGCGCAGTGCAGCCACCGTGATTGCATTATCGAGCCCGGAGTCTTTTTATCCGGGTGACGAGACGTGCCCATCGCAGGCCGAGGCAGTGCGTGCCAATATATGCAGCGTGTTGGCGCTATTCCCATCGTCTCCCACAGCCGTATACGTGCTTGAAGGTGAACATGGAAAGGCCATGGAAGAAAGTTCACATAAAAGGTGCCGTCAAGGGCTGGAGACTAATGCCACATCAGCACAGGGTCAGAGGAGAGTTGCAAAAGAGGAGGGAATCAGGTCCAGCGTGAGAAAGGGGGACGAGAAATAGGGGGTTACATGAAGGGAAACACAAGTGAAGACAAGAATTACTAAAGGATTAATCAGATTATCAGAGGACTAGTTGGGAGTTAGTATCGTGGGCATGTGAGACGGAGAAGGGTGCTGAGTTACTAAGAAACTGTCCAAAGGGGCACGGTTGAGGAACTACTCTAGACAGTCCTGGGGGGTGAGGGGGTTTCTCAAACCTGCTTATAAAAATGAGCAGGGAGAGGTGTCACTGCTAGGGTCCTACATTTCTAAGGTGGTTACCTAGAATCTCAAAGTGGCAGGGAAGCAAGTAAGTGACATGTGAAAGTAGTTTGGGGCACTTTTCACGTATCTAGGCCGCAGGCTGGCAGTGGCCCCAGTTCATGCCACATCAGGTGGAGGTAAACTAGTAATGTGGTGGTGAAAGTGGAAGTCCCCTCTTTAAAAAATGGTCACTAGGTGAAAACTCACCAGGCAAGACCAGTGGCTCACAGACACTTTTTCTGATAAAATATCTGCTAACACACCCCGGGTTCCTTCTAGGAGATCAGCATTGTGAGGGGTGCAACTACGAAACCACAGAACTGTGTGAAAGTGTAATAGTAACCAGTGAGGAGCAAGAATAGATGCATATTGGTCTGGCTAGCAGGAGTCTACTAATTCATCACTTCTGGGATGCTCGTTTTGCTTTGCTCCACCTTTATACCGCCCACCTGATGCCCAAGATAAAAAAAATGAGCTCTGAGGAGTCTGATGCTTAGTAGCCTTGATGATGAGTTGAGGTTCTTGTATTGCCCACAAGAATCTTTATTGATCAGCAAAGTGATCATCCAAAAAAATCACTGCAGTGCCATCTAGGTAAGTGAACCAAATGCATCAACTCGATTGAGGATATGATGCACTAAGCTCTAAGAGGTAGCTCCAGTGTTTCATTGGTGCTGGTACTTGTACGGGATGAGCACTGGCAATCATTTTTGGGGACAAGGATTTAGTTTTCATCATCAGACTTTGACGCAGAGCAAAAGAGAGAAAGGTAGGATTTGGAGAAAAGAGAAAGAAACAAAAGATAGTTCAACTTTAACAAAGAAAAAAAAACAGGAATCAAAAAGAACCTTAATGAGTGATGGTGGCGGAATCAAAACATAACAAGCCTTGGTATTTAAGAACCCCATCATTCAGCAGTATCATCAACGGGCTGCCGGCAAAAACTTTGGGCTTCTGTGTTTAATGTTTTTCTTTTTTTTCCCATCAAATTAAGCACTCGGTGGTTGGTGTGATTTTTTAACCTCAAAGAACAAGTTACTTACCTTCGGTAACGATATATCTGTAAGAGACATATATTAGTTATAGATTCCTTACCTTAGAATAGATACCCCAGCAATACCAACCCCGGAGGTGGGTCTGCGAACTAAGTTCACACCAGAAAGTCCTGGAGAACTGAACGGCCAAAGAAGCCGTCTCTCTGGACTTGGCTGTCCAGGCAGTAGTGTTTCGTGAACGTGTGCAGGGATGCCCACTTGGCTGCCTGACAGATGTCATTGAGGGGGACTCCACGTCCCAAAGCAGTAGTGGCTGCCGTCGCCCTGGCGGAATGGGCACGCAACCCTACCGGAGGTTCCTTCTTTGCCAAGGAATAACAAATTTTGAAGCAAAGAACGACCCACCGAGAGATAGTCCGTTTGTGCACGGCCCGACCTTTCTTGGCGCCCACATAGCCAACAAAGAGCTGGTCATCCACCCGGAATTGTTTTGTACGATCCAGATAGAAAGATAGCGCACGTTTTGGATCCAGACGGTGGAGCCTCTCCTCCTCCTTTGAAGGATGCGGGGGCGGGAAGAAGGTGGGCAAAGTGATGGTCTGTCCAATGTGGAAAAAAGTAACCACTTTGGGAAGGAAAGAAGGTCAAGTTCTAAGGACAACCTTGTCCGGATGAACAGCAAGGAAAGGAGGCTTAGAAGACAGAAGCTCACTCACCCTGCGAGCAGATGTGATGGCAATCAGAAAAGCAGTTTTTAAAGTTAAGAGTCTAAGAGGACAATTATGTAGCGGCTCGAAAGGAGCGCACATAAGGTAAGACAAAGCCAGATTCAAGTCCAACTGTGGCATTACGAAAGGAATAGGAGGAAAGAGATGAGTAATGCCCTCAAGGAATCTATTTACAATAGGGGACTTGAAAAGAGAAGGCTGATCAGGAAGCCGAAGAAAGGCTGAAATAGCCGAGAGATAGCCCTTAAGAGTGCCCAGAGCAGAACCCTGCTCGGCCAAGGAAAGGAGGAACAAAAGAACCTCAGAAAGAGGAGCAGAAAGGGGATCCACAGCCTTTGCTGTGCACCATGCCACAAATTTGTTTAATCTACAGGCGTATATCGTTTTAGTGAGGGACGCCTGGCTGCCAAGATAACATTACTGACTTCGGGAGGAATGTCGAAAGGTGTCAACTGTCGCCGCTCAATCTCCACGCAAGGAGGTGGAGGCTGGACAGGTTCGGGTGGAGGACCGTCCCCTGCTGCTGCGACAGAAGATCCTCCCGAAGAGGCAGTCTGATCGGAGGATCGATGGCCATGTGTAAGAGCTTGGGATACCAGACTCTTCGTGCCCAATCCGGAGCCACAAGGATGACTTGGGCCCAGTTGCGCTTGATCTTCTTCAGCACTCTGGGCAGAAGTGGTATAGGCGGAAAGGCGTATAGAAGACGTAACTCCCCTTGTGATGAAAAGCGTCGCTGAGCGAGTGGCGCCTTGGAAATTCCAACGCGCAGAACTGCTGACATTGCGCGTTCTCTTCGGTGGCGAATAGATCTAACCAAGGCTCTCCCCACTGCTGAAAGAGACCTTGCACCACCTCCGAGTGAAGACACCATTCGTGATCCATCATGCACCTGCGGCTGAGTTCATCCGCCCTGGCGTTCAGAGAACCTGCCAGGTGTTGAACCACCAGAGATATGCCCTGATGTTCCAGCCATGTCCAAAGGCGGAGAGCCTCTTGACATAGGGTCCACGACCCCACCCAGCCCTGTTTGCTGCAGTACCACATGGCGGTGGTGTTGTCCGTGAACACCTGCACTACTCTTCCCCGGACAGAGGGAAGGAATGCCTTCAGTGCAAGACGAATCGCCCGGAGCTCCAGAAGGTTGATGTGGAGCCCGGACTCCGCTGGAGACCAGAGGCCTCTGATCTCCGCCTCTCCCATGTGGCCGCCCCATCCCAGAAGTGACGTGTCCGTCACAACTGTGAACTCTGATTGAGGAAGGGAGAGGGATCTGCCGCTGTCCCAATCCTGGTTCGTTAGCCACCAATGCAGTTGGTGTGCAGTGTCCTCCGAGATCTGGAAGCAATCAGAAAGATTCCCCTTATGCTGTGCCCACTGGAACTTCAGGTCCCACTGCAGAGCCCGCATACGTCACCTGGCATGATCCACCAGCAGGATGCAGGAGGCCATGAGGCCCAGCAGCCTCAGGGTCATTCTGACTGAAACCCGGGCTAGAGGCTGAAACATCGGTATCATAGCCCGAAACTCCAGGACCCGCTGCTCGAGAGGATAGGCCCGAAACTGCGCTATGTCCAGGCCTGCCCCGATGAAAAGGAGCTTCTGAGAGGGAATCAGGTGTGACTTCGGCACATTGACCCCAAGCGAATGCAGGAGGTCCGCCGTAGTCTGGAGGTGGGAAACGACAGCCTGGGGCTAGCCCGCCTTCAACAGCCAGTTGTCGAGATAGGGGAAGACTGGAACCCCTGATCTGCGCAGATGAGCTGCGACCACTGCCATCACTTTCGTGAACACCCGAGGGGCGCTGGTAAGGCCAAAGGGGAGCACAGCAAACTGAAAGTGCTCGTGGCCTACCGTGAACCGTAGGTAACGCCTGTGGGCCGTCAGGACGGGGATGTGGAAATAGGCGTCCTGCAAGTCCAACGTCACCACCCAGTCTCCAGGGTCGAGGGCAGACAGGACCTGTGCCAATGTCAACATTTTGAACTTCTCCTTCCGGAGGAAGCGGTTGACGTTCCTGAGATCCAAGATAGAACGCAGGCCTTTGTCCTTCTTGGGCACCAGAAAGTAGTGGGAATAACAGCCACGACCTACTTCTGGGGCAGGAACTCCCTCGATAGCCCCCTTGGCCAAGAGAGCCATAACTTCCTGATGTAGAAGGGCCAAGTGATCCTCCGACATGCGATGGAATTGTGGTGGCATGGGTGGAGGGGTAGCCTCGAAGGGGAGGGATTAGCCCCTTCGGACTATCTGCAAAAACCACGTGTCCGATGTGATGGTCTGCCAGTGGGGGAGGTGATGGCGGATCCTGCCGCCCACTGGCAACTGGTGGCCCTGAAAGGACAGACTAGGAGGGTTTGGAGGCTGCTGCAGAGGGGGTGCTGGTGGACTGGCCCGCCTGCTGGCCCCCTGAACCACGACGCTGGGTCCCATGTCCCTGGCCGCGCAGAGGCTGAACAGTTTGCGCAGGCCTGTGGCTCTGGGCGGAACGTGGAAGGCACCCCTTCCGTATCCACGAAAGGGGCGAAAAGCAGACTGCGTGGGGCGAGAGGTGATAGCGAGGCCCAGGGATCTGGCCGTAGCCCTGGAATCCTTAAAGCGCTCGAGCGCGTTGTCAGGTTTGTCGCCAAACAAGCCACGACCATCAAAAGGTATGTCCAAAAGGGTCGATTGGACATCACCCGAAAAGCCAGTGGACCTCAGCCAGGCGTAGCATCGCAGGGCTACTGACGTTGAATTTGTTCTGCCTAGCGAGTCGGCGGTATCCAGCCCACATCTACTGGCGAACTTCGCTGCATCTCTGCCCTCAGCGACTGCACGGGAGAGAATGACCCGGGCCTCCTCCGGAAACTGTGGCAGCACCTGCGCAACCGTATCCCACACAGAGTGGGAATAACAGCCCAAAAGACATGCAGTGTTCACCGACCGCAGTCCCAAGCTGGCGGAAGAAAACATCTTCTTCCCAAGATGGTCCAGCTTCTTGGATTCCCTATCTGGGGGAGCAGTAGGGAATGCGCCCTAAGAGGTAGAGGCTTGGACCACCAAGCTCTCAGGGGTAGGGTGTTGGGAGAGGAAAAGTGGGTCGCCCGGGGCTGGGCGGTGGCGTCGGTCAATCATCCTATCCACAGGAGCCTCTGTGCTGGGCTTGGACCAGGTGCCTAAAAGGATGTCAGTAAAGGCCTCATTGAACGGCAGTAGGGGCTCCGACGAGGCCGCTGCCGGTTGAAGCACCTCGGTCAGGAGGTTGGACCTAACCGCCACTGTAGGAAGCTCAAGGTTCAAGGCCTCAGCCGCCCTACGCAACACCACTGCGTATGAAGCTCCCTCCTCCGTAGCCACGGTAGGGGGAGAAAGCATACCAGGGTCTGGTGAGGTAACCAGACGACTGGCATCACCCAACTCCTCTCTCCAGTCCGGTTCACTCAACTGGTCAGCTAAAGGGTCACCAGACCCCTCCCAGTCCTCCTCGTCCTCCTCTGGCTGCCACTCAGGGCGATAGGGAACGCCAGGATAGACCAATGGTACAAAAGTACCGTCCGGCGCCGGATCCGGCGTCAGTCGACGCCGGTCCGGCTCTGTGTCCAGGTAAGGGTGGAGGCCGGGGTCGACGCCGGCTGGGGACACAACCGACGTCGGAAAGGGCGGAGGTGTCGTCAGTGGATTCGACTCCGGAGGAGGTGTCGTAAGGTAGACCGACGCTGATCCGGATACAGGCCTGTATCCCTGGGGGCCCTGCGCCGCCGGGCCCGAAGCCGCCGGGGCCGAAGCCACCGGGGCCGAAGGCCTAGAACCGAAGGCGCGCCAGCGGAGTTGGGCTATCCAAAGATCGAGTGGAGGGCTTCGTAAAAACTATGAAGTTGGGCAGGGGTCGCCCCGGCTCCCGGGAAGGGAGGGAGACTCTGGGTCGACCCAACAGGCGGAGCCGGACGACTACCTTCCGCAACCCGTGTCGCGTCGGCCGACGGACAGGCTGAACGCGAAGTGCGACGATGCTTCTTCGCCTTTTTTTTGTGCTTTGACTTACCCGAAAACGAAGACTTCGACGATGAGTGGTGGTGATGACTCTGCGACCGGTCCCGCGACCTCCCTCTCAACCAGGACCTCGAGCAGCGCAGAGCGGACTGCCGGGCCTCGAGAAGCTTTCGGGACTGCTCCCGCAAAGACTTCGGGTTCATGGCCCTGCAGTCAGAGCACGACTTCGGATCGTGGTCGCGCTCCAAACACCAAAGGCACACGAGGTGCGGGTCCGTAACCGACATCAATTTGCGACAGGAGTCGCAAGGCTTGAAGCCAGTTCGAGGATGGGACATCCCTATGTGCACCAGGAGTCGAACAACTCGAAAAGAAGTCGACAAAAGTCAAAAAAGAGTAGTCAAAAAGTGACTAGAGGTACCGCTATCTCCGGATCTGCGCTGGCTAGCGCGGAAAAAGAACTGACGTCAGCGCGCGAGAGCGGCGTCTAGATACCGCGATGTCATCCCGGTGACCACGATGCTGCCGACAAACGCGGAGTCGACTGACGCCACCTACCGCTGCGCAGGGGTACTGCTACGAAAAAATGTCTCCGGATCCAGTCTGACGCCTGGGGGTAATTCTAAGGTAAGGAATCTATAACTAATTGTTTCTTTCAGATAGTATTCCCAGTAACAGGAATAAGCATTCTGGGGAGAAGAACAAAGTTTCTCCTTTGGACTGGGCATACGATCAGTCTGCGAGCAACCATTTGTCAGATCAAAGTTGGTGACAAAGTGGGTAGCAACAACTTGTCGATGGACTTCTCAGCACTGGGGAAAGGAAGCACTTTGGGCTTGGTGCAAACAGTGAGTCCTTTGTAATCAGCATTAAAGCAGCGGTGAGTTTATTTAAACATTAATACTAGCGCTGTTAAATGGTTCATGAACCTCCCGATCCATTATCTTTGTGATCTCCAACTTAATGCACCCTTGGACCCCGCATGACATCCAGTCATAGACTAGGATAGGTCAATCTTAGACTACACTGGCAGATCTGAATATTTATTCAGCGTCAACTTCTGAATCAAAGATACAGCTTGGAGCATTGCTTCAAGCATGCGCAACACTATGCTATTTGACTCTCAAAGGGGAGATTCACTTAACTGAGCAGATCTTTTCACCTCATTTTAAGTAGGTTTGGGAAGGAGTAACTTTACTCCTCATACTTGTCTCAAGCTGCTAGGAGTGTGAACAGATCATGAGGCGACTGATATGCCATATGCCAATTTAAGTGAAAACCTGTAATGGGGTTAGCAGAATCTCTTGTAGCAATTAAATAATCAATATCAATGAGTATCAGAATAAAGTGGGGATCCATCCACTTGTCTTACAAAGCATGAGGCTTGGTCGACTTCTGGATGAGCACTTCCTGTCAATCCTGGTTTTGACTCTTCTTTTTTGCCCACTCCTACCTCTCACCCGACATGCATAATCTCGGTCATCTCTAAACCCACTACTATAGGAATCGCCTCCCTCCTCCATGCCATTCACTCACTAACATCCTCTCTATCACCTCACATTTCCATCTCACACTCCTCTGACCCTCCACTTCTACCCCCCCTCCTCGCACCCTTAGTCTTTTTCTTAACTCACCTACATGCTGCACCACCCAACAGCTCTTCTTCCATCACTTTTTATGTTGCATGAATGCCAGAGGCCTTCAAGCTTTTTCCTTTTAAAACTCATTTATACAAACGTAAATGCCCTTCAGCAGCAGGATCCAGACTTCCTTGGTCTCTTTTCAGAATCCCCGCCCCCCATTAATTTTCTTTCTATGTCACAGCTGCATCATGGTATTTCGCATTCAATAACACTAGATTGCAGCTCTGCACATCTTCCCCTTTATAACAACGTATAACAAATATTACAGTTTTATATATTCAACAAACAATTAAAATAAAACGTATATGAATCAAAACATGTTTGTTAATAAGGTATGCAAGTTAATAACATCAATTACACTGTGCAAATTAAAACGTGTTTAGCATGGCTGTAGGTCCATATCACCCCAGACCCAATACTTTCCACACAGTACCCATTGTCCACATTCTTCCATCTTCTAGAGTCACTACATTATTCCTCACTCCCCCAATCTTCTGTGGTCTTGACAATTTGCTCTCTTCTTTTCTCATCAAAGCACCTCTCTTCACAACTACCAGAATTTTTCATTTCCAACTGAATAGCTTTCATTAATTTCCTAATATTATAATTTTGCTCATTCTTCCTTTGCTTGTCCGCTACAACCTTCTTCACTTTCTTTCTATCCACCAACACTTGTTTCTTCTGGCACAAGTACATGGGAGATTCCTTCACAGCTGATTCCCTTCCCTTAAGCAAAATAAAATGTGAAATTCCAGTCACAGAATGGGGAGTTACACTGTACCTCCAAATTAGTATATTCTATTCTCTTTTCTATGAAAGACCATATGCCAAAGACTACTGAATGTCCTCCTTAAATACCCTTCTCACCCTTTCAACAAGCCCATTGCCTTGAGGTCAAAACAATGCCAACTTCACACAGAAATTCAGTCATCTCTTTCGAAATCAATATTACACTTCTTCTAGAAATGCCTTTTTCAGGAACTTTATGACATAGGCAGTATTCACCTGAGCCATAGTCTCCACCAAGATCCATTTGGTATGGTAGCCTACTAAAAGCAAAATGAATTTATCTCTAGCGTCCAATGTCTGTACCGGTCCCAGGAAATCAATTGCCAGGGTTTGCTGGGTAAGCCCACACATCAGAGGGGTGGATCTTTAACACTTTTGGTCTTATGACTGTTTTCACTGCCATGACAGTTCCGCTCAACAGTCCCTACATCCGTGTTGATATAGGACCACTAGAAATATTGCCTCAATCTCCTTTTAGTAAATGTGCTCCAATGGGTGAATTTAATTATCCGGTTTTGTGGAATTCACTTCAACACAATCTGACTTTGTCTCAACAACGTATGTCCACATATGCACAACTCATCCTTTGCATTGAAGTACATCTGCACCTCCTTCTCCATATGCTCTATTTTTCACCACCCTTTCTTCACATGTTATCTTATCTTCTTTTGCACTATGTCCTCTTCTAACACCTCTTTCCATTCTCCCTCACAGAGTGCCAGCGCATCTTCAATTGGCATTACCAACCGTTCACTTAGCCATTGTATGGCCTCAATATCCTCCACCAGCAATCTTGCCAGTTGACTGTTACATTTTTCACTCTCTTCACATACTCCACTTCTAAGTTATAAGCCAGAACGGTTAATAACCACCTTGAAATCTTGGGGTGGTCATACTTCCCTCCAAACCCCTACCACATTTGGATTGATGCAACAATGGCAGATGATCCATTTTAACAACGAAAGGTAAACCCCACAGAAAGTATTACAAATGATTAACCCCCTAAGAACATGCAAGGACCTCCCTCTCTATTACTAAATATGAGGTTTCCACCCCCTGCAATCACCTTGATGAAAAATCATTTATCTTTTCCTTGTCCTCCATTTTTTTTGTCAACACTGCTCCTAAGCCATGTTGCTTGCATTAGTAATCACGTCTTTCTTTGCACTCCACAGTGCCCTAGCACAGGTGCCTTCGTTATGCATTCCTTAACTTTAACAAATGTCTCTTGACAGTCATTCACCATTTAAACATGGCACTTCTCTTCTTCAGTTCTCTCATGGGCTCTATAACCTCAGCAACGTTGCTAACAAATTTTGCACAATACTCTGCTAATTCTAGGAAGGATTTTAGCTGGTATTTGTTTGCAGGCAGTGGCACAACTTCCCCCTGCCTTCACAATACTCCTCTTTGATTTAATGCCTTCGTTTGTTATCTCAGGACCTCAGTACATAACCATTCTTCTCCTCAAATGACACTTTTCAATTTTTCGCGGCAAGCTGAGCTTTTCCAACTTCGACATGACTTCCCACAACAGTACATCATGTGCCCCGGTGTTTCTCCACAATCGACATATCTTTGTAGCACAGTACTTGGCACATTCCATCAAAGATCGTTTTCATTATCATTTGGAAGACATCAGATGCTATAGTCCAAATGGAGGTTGATGCAAAGACATAGCTTTCCTATATCTTTGGGTGCCACCACTATAGGCAGAAACCCTTCTGATGATTTGACTGGTTATATAATTCCTTCTAATAACAGTTTATCTAACTCCTTTTGGGCTGGATCCCTCATCAGGTGTGGTATTGGTCTCACTTTATGTAGTATAGGCACTGCATTGTTCTTTAAACTAATTTTATGTAAGCATCCAACCAAAAAACCTAATCTTTCTGAAAAAACTTTGGGAAACATTGATTAACTACTCTTCTGATGTCTCACATATTCCCACCACTGCATTAATACTCACTGGTTCCACTACCATCACAGGCTTGGGGGTACTGTGGCTGAGCATACAATTGAACTCCTTTTGAGGGTG
This sequence comes from Calotriton arnoldi, assembly GCA_963921515.1. NCBI lineage: Eukaryota > Metazoa > Chordata > Amphibia > Caudata > Salamandridae > Calotriton > Calotriton arnoldi. The sequence goes on from CAWUFW010002539.1 coordinate 1,110,735, forward strand.
CCAATCTAACAAGTTTGATCCATCCCCCTCTCTGTTTGTATACAATCTTCATCCACTTGATTCCCATAATATCAATCCTCTCTTTCTGACATAATATAGAGAAGTCATGTCAGATTGGCTCGGTTCACTTAATTTCCCTACAAGTTTTAATTAAAGCATATTCTTTGCTAATACGATGCATAAACTTCCAGAATTTCCAGCATTTATACAGCTACATCCTGTATTTTTATGATACATTGCACTTTTTCCAATTTGCAGGCACTTTCCATCGTTACCTCTACAATTTCGTTAGTTTCCTTACTCACCCTGCTCCTTCTATACTCCTCTATGGAAAGTACAACTTTTTGTATACCTTCACACACATCCTCCACTTTTTTGACTCTTGCACCTTTCCTTTTACCATACGCACTTTCATGAAGTGGCCCCTTTCACAACAACTTCTACAAATTACATTACTTGCGCCACACACTGCACTAGAACGTATATGTCCAGCAGCACAGTAACTTTAACATTTTATTACTCTTTGTTCATTTCCTTTGCTACTAACGAGTCTCTCTGGTTTTGAATCTCTTAGTTCTTTACTTCTCTTATTGCCACATCCTTTGCCTTTACTACCTCTACTCCATTTGAAGAATCAATTTTGTTGTGACAAACAGTAGTATTCTCCTCCATTCCACTTACAATTTGAGTTGCCTCTTGCAAATGTGGATCCTAAATTACAAATTTCTCTTTTGTTATCTTACTTTTTGTGATATACATGAAAATTGTACATCTCTCAAATACGGTGGTGGTTCTATATTTATAAATGAATACAGTGGTGGTTTTATATTAAGTAATAAATACGATTTTATATATATATATATATATATATATATACACATACACAAGCATGCACACTTTTAATAAATAATTATGCAACAAAACAGATTAAAATAACCAGCTACCATAACAAACTAAAATTACTGCATACTGTTAGTGTAGAATCTTTCCTGTTCTTACTTTAGTTGTCCCCACCTGTGTTTATTTGAGCCCTTGCTTTACCTTAACCAGATTTGCAGGGGTGCAGTCTCTCAAGGTGAGGCTGGTGCAGGTAATGCCGAATGAGTACTGGTAAGTGTTGTTTTCTCAGGTGTACAATATTTATGTTTTCGCTCCTTTGTAAAGTGCCCTAAAATTGAAGGTGGGGCTAAGAAATTTACTTTTCCTGCAGTAAAGATTGTGCTCCTAAAGAGTATGGTTGTGCTTATGAATTTCCAATGTAATTAGATATTGGTGTTTCAGAATCCAGTTACCAGGTTTCTTTTGAGACTTCAGCATTATGATGTCCACCGCTTGTTCGGTGATATTGAAGAGTTAAAATTTTGAGATGAAAGCAGAGCGCGCTTTGGTCTTGAAGTGTCAGTTTTCTCGCGTACACAGCAAGGTGTGCACTACTCGTTCTTCCCTACCTGGGTACACTGAGCCTTTATCTTGTGGTGCTCTAGGTGCCTCACTAGTAGGAAAAAGGTATGGAGTGCTTTCCTGTTTGTGTCCTGTGTAGGTGATGGAGCAAGGTTTTGCGTAAATAAAACCTGCTTGGATTAAACCCTCAGTAACACATATTAACAGTGTGCGGTGAAGATTTTTTATTAATAAATGATAAAACATGGGGAAATGCTTATGCGTATGCATAAACTAATGCGTGTATTAATGCATGAAACGAAGCCGCAAACTGCTTGATAAAAACGAATGCTGCTTTTGTGCACGTTAATAATATTTTGCTAGGAATAACATAACATGGGCTGTGCATGGGTTAGTGCAAATACTGGGATGGTGCGCAAAATTGAAATTACATTTCTTGAAAATAATAAATGTTTTGTGTTCTGTTCTTGCAGAAAAAGTAAGCATGGGCCTACACTTCTGCATGCCAGTTTTGGGTTAACTTTCTTCTTGAAAAGAAAAATACGAAATAAATGAGCTTTGAATGAGGAGAGAATGCAGAGGCAATAGAAATGTCCTTCGTGTTATGCTGACTGTCTGCCAAGGTTACGGAAGAAGGAGGATAAGATTACAAATGGAAGCGATGCAACTTCCTCACGAGATGGCAGAGGCAAACAAAAGAGGCGTAGAGATTTGCAACATTCAAGGAACTGCAGGAAATGTTTACTATGATTGTGTTCAAAGTTGTTTCTTGGATGATTCTGATGTAATGCTTAATGTTAGAACAAAAGGGTGTCTAATAAAATGGACATGACGAGAGTGGTGTGACGGAACACCCCATTATTAGCCAATGAGAGACAGACTTTGGCTGTTAATTGAAACAAAAGTGGGTTGGACATTTAGGTTTTAGGGTATAATTGAAGGTCCCCGGTGGGTGTGGTTTTAGGGTTGGCTGGTGTTTAGCTAGCGGGAGATCGTCGCTGTCGTCGGTTTGCTATTTCCAGATAGAGGCCTACCTGATTCCTGTCTCCGGACCTAATCTTTGTCACTCGACTCTACTTGAGTGGCCTTCCTGCCCTAACTGGCCAGTGGGGTAGTTTCCCTGAATCTTACTTGGGTTAGTATAGATAATCTTCTTAATTTGCATATTCATTTGCAAATGTGTTTTGTCTCTGAAACATTTCTCTCTTCGCCTATCCACTCGTTCATTGCATTGTTTATTGATATGAGTTTGAATTTATACATTGCCAATGTTTTCTCTCTGTGATAATTCATGATTTGCATTTCGTGTAACTGTACTTGATGAGCATTTATTCTTACATTATTTACGATAAACAACATAAACTATACACTGAGTCTGTTTTTATTTTATTTAGTATAGATGTTTAGATAAGTACTAATTATTGTTATCAACTAACCAACTCTAGATCCGATCGCCACAATTAGTTTGTTAGGAGAAATGCAGGTTCTGAAGTGTATTTAGTGTGTTAGGAATAAACTTGCATCACACTGAACCCCAGCGTGAAGGGATTATGTTAGGGTAGTGTATATGGGCCTGTGTGTGAAAATTATCGATCGCTGGATCAGTTTTGGTAGCAGAGGATGGTTAATTATTGATTAGTTTGGCAATAATTATTGATTATTAACATGAAAAGTTAGTGTCTTTGTTTTATGTTGTTTGGAAGTACGGGTACTAAGTTACCTAAGATCCTAGGATCCTGTTACTTTAGCCTAAGTGGCAGAAGAATAGTGTGAGAAGGGTATCACACTGCAGAAGTACTTTGTCTGTTGTTGTAATATCGAACAGTGAAAGGCTGACGATGTTATTTTAGGGACATATTCGGTTGAAAGAAGGTTGCATGAAATAGTGAAAGGTCCGCTTTCGAAACTCTGGCCTTACATCCCCAAAGGAGTACCAAGACCTCTTTCTGAAAGGAAAGTCCTCTTCCGAAACTTTGGCTAGTATCCCCAGAGGAGTACCAAGACCTCCTATAACTTGATTGAGAGTAGAGTTGCGCTGGTCGTTATTTTACTAGAAGTAAAAGAAAACTCTTCTAGTGAATCGAACTATCTCTTTTATTAGTGGAGCAGACAAAGTAGCATTGTTTTGTGTTGTTTTTAACAAGAAATAGTTGAGAAAAACGTAGAAAATACATTGCCGTATTATTTTGTAATGGGAGGGTCAGTAGCAGGAGTAATACTGATGTCACAAAAAGCTGCGCTGACATTGGTCAGACAGCGGGCGTATAGTGAGCCGTGATTGGTTGGTGTCTGTGAGCCGCGCTAGCATTGGTCGAAATAGCGAATACGTAGTGAGCCGTGATTGGTTAGTTATTGTGAGCCGCGCTAGTATTGGTTGTGATTTAACGAATAGAGTGAGAGGATTTACGGAAGTTTTCTCTTGTTTGTTTGGGTTTAATTAGCGAGAAAAAGAGTGTTTAAAAATGAAGATGGTAAAAAGAATAAAAGATTTATTTAAAAAAAGACAAGCCGATAGTTACTAGAGAGGGACTTCCTATAACCCCTCTGAGAACGCCTGCTTCTTTTATGATGTTGGAACGTGGGTATCATACGTGTACATGGTTAGAGAATTGGATGAAATATACGGAGGATGATGGAGTTTTAGCTTTTCCAGAGAATGGTACATTTAATGTAAGGATTTTGGAGAACTTGAGGGAACGAATGAATTCATTAAAACCAAGTCCTAGACCTACGCAGTATGAAGCGCTTGAGGAATGGGATTATGAGGCATATGAACGAGAGAGAGACAGGAATGGAATTAAATATAGGAATATAATAACGAGATATTCTGAAGCTAGATGGGATGATCAAAAGAAAAGATGGAGGAGAAATGTAAGTGCAGATGGATTATATCTAGTAATAGTTGCTGAAGATCAGACTGGAGGCAAAAGTAAAAAGAAAAAGAATAATTTAGAGACTTCAGAACAAGATAATGACTCGGATGAGATTGATGATGAGTTGTTGGATGAAATATTATTAAAGAGACCTCCACCATATCAAGAAAGTTCAGGGGAAACAGTTCCAAATGCACCACTAATTGAAATAAAGGTTCCACAAGCTTTACAATCTCCACAAGTTTCACAGGTTACACAAGTTCCGGTAGCTTCCCATACTCGAGTAGTGTTGCAGGAAAATGAGATTGACATGTTGAATAAGGCAAGAGAGGAGTTAAATCAAAGAATTAGTCAGATGAGTCTGAATGCAGAAGCATTATCGGTACCAGTAATGATTGGTCCTATAGTTCCATTATATGGTGAGAGTCAGAATATATCGAGAGTACATGCATTGACAATTCTCATGAATAATGCTAGGAATGTTAGCGGATCAGAACATGTTGAGACGAGTACTTCATTGATTGATCTTCCAGTGAGTGAAAATGTAATTGAAACACCAAAGAGAAGTGTACAGATGGATCCTAGAAAAATAGTGCAGAATGAAAGTGGAATAACTCCAGTATCAGGGAGTTCGGTGGATCCTTCGCCAGAGGAGTTAGATGACTGGATAAGAGGAATGGAAAAGAATAAGTCACAATCGAGTATAGATGTAGCTAGATTGAGAGTGGATCTGGAAGAAATGATTATTGGTACAATAAGCCCTGAAAGATTGAGTAAGTACCGAGATGAAGAGTTGTTATTTTTGTGTAAGAATATTACATGGAAAGCACGGAATTTACATGAGAGGTTAGCAGAAGCTCCACAAGAATATGGAGTAGACATAGAGAAGTCTAAAGTTTTGCAGAAAACGTATAGATTGGATTTTACTGATAAGGATTTGGAGAGTTTGAATACGTCTGGTAAACGATTGCAAATAACAGAATTGATGAATACCTTGAAGAAAAGGGTGATTTAGACCGGTGGAAAGGTAGATGGGCGAAAAAGAAGGAAAAAATGCTTGCAAGTAAAAATGCGTATTTATTTCCATTAAGAAAAACAGGACAGGCTGAAATGGTATGCCCAATGAGAGAAGTTCCAGGTGGTGGATATGTTCATGTTCCCTGGTCAAGACAGGATATATTATCTTTTACGAATGATTTCCCTAAGTTGAGAGAGAAACCTGTCGAATGGTACAAACAGGTAGAGAGGTTTGTAAAGGTTTCAAAAGTTTTGTTAAAGGATTTAGATGGTTTGTTTGAGATTGTAGTTCCAGCTGATTTATGGCCTGAGTGTAAGATTACTGTTGACTGGCCAAAAGAAGAATATCCTAGAGATGTGAAAACAGGAGCACCTTCAGATGAAGTGATGAATAAATATAGTCAAGTAATTACTTTTCTGAAAAGTAAAATTTCTCCAAAAGAAACAGATTGGGTTAAAATTGACAGGACAACCCAAGAACCCAAAGAATCGGTACATGCCTATTATGAAAGGTTATTACAGGTGTTCAAACAGTATAGTGGTTTTGAAAGTATAGGTGACAAAGATATGGGACACTTTGTGTATAGGTTTGTTTTTGGATTAAAACCTGAAATTAGTAACATGATTCAGCAACATTTGATTTGTTGGCAGAGTAAAACAGTTGATGAGATTCTGAGATATGCTAAATAGTGTAGTGATGATATTGAGTCAAGGCATAAGAAGTTAAAAGAGAAAATGATGTGGGCACAGGTGAAAGTGGCAGAACAGAGAGATGGAAACAATGGTTCTCAAACAGATTTTCAGATGAAAGGACAAAATCAAAATGGCAGGTACCAAATGGAGGTAGAGGTAGAAGTAAGATGAGTAGGGAAGAACTGAAAAAGAAATTTCCTTGTCATGCGTGCGGAAAGTTTGGACATTGGAGGAATGAGTGTAGGTCTTTACTGAAGAATAATGGAATGAATCAAAAGTTCAATCCGCAGATGCAGAATGAAGTGGTTGTGAATCAACAACAACAGCAGCAGCAGGTAGTTATACCACAGACACAACAAGTACAGGTGCCTCAAGCGCCTATGCCAAATAATGTGAATGCTCAAGTACAGAGATACAGTGCGAATTCTGGATTTCACGCAGGTGAACAAGTTGGTAAGAATCAAAATGTGCAAATGGTTTCACAGTATTTATTGCAATGTTCAGAGAGTGACTCAGACTCATCTCAATGACGGTGCCTGAGGGGGAGGCAGAGTGCGTGCTTGGCGCATCTCTAGAGGTAGATCAATCAGGTCCTTTTATTGATGGAAAAGTGGAAGGTAATGATATTACATTCCTTGTGGACACTGGTGCTACCCGTTCTACTGTAAGAGCAGCAGAAATCCCAAACCTACCCCTCTCGGGAGAAACTATCCAAGTTGTGGGAGTTTCAAATAAATATATTAATACTCCAATAACAAGACCAATAGAAGTTCATATTGGAAGATTCAGAGACATGCATCGGTTTGTGGTATGTGATACGAGTTCGGTGAACCTTTTAGGAAGGGACTTGCTCTGTAAGATGAACTGCACCATCTAATGTACGCCAGATGGTATTGCTCTTCAAACAGCAGATGAGGATGTTGCTTTTAAAATGATGTTAGCGAAACAAAGGACAGAAGTGAATAATTTATATTCATTGCTTACAGAAGAAGATTTACCTGCAGAGTTGAGAAATGCAGTGAGACCTGATGTGTGGGATTTTACAGGAAAAGATATTGGATTGATGAAAGGTGTGTATCCTATCGGGGTTACAGTTAAACCAGGTGCAATATATCCAAACACTCCTCAGTACAAGATGAGTCCTGAAATTACACCAGGAGTAATTCCTGTAATTGATCAAATGATTGAGCAATGTATTCTAAAAGAAATACTGAGTAGTCCTTGTAACTCACCTATTATGGGGATTAAGAAACCAAGCGGAAAATATAGAATAGTGCAAGATTTGAGAAAGATTAATAAGATCGTAGTACCTTGCTGTCCAATAGTACCAAATCCAGCAGTGATTCTTTACCAAATTCCTTGGGATGCAGAATGGTACACAGTAATTGATCTGTGTCAAGCATTTTTCTCGATACCTTTGCATCCAGATAGCCAATATTTGTTTGCATTCCTGTTCGGAAACCGTGATTTGGCATGGTGCCGAGTTCCTCAAGGGTATACAGAGAGTCCTTCGATTTTTAATCAGATTTTGAAAAAGTGTTTGGAGTCATTGATTATGCCAGAAAATTCAGTGTTAGTTCAGTACATTGATGACCTACTTGTGGCATCAAAAACACGAGAAGCCTGTGTGACAGATACAATTGCCTGACTGAATTATTTGGCAATAGGTGGGCATAAAGTGTCACCAGCAAAATTACAGTTTTGTCAAAAAGAAGTTCAGTATTTGGGACACAAAATTGAAAAAGAAGTTAGAGAAGTAACACCAGAAAGAATCAACGTGATTTTGCAGATGGGTCCTCCTAAAACTCAAAAGGAAGTTCAAATGTTTTTGGGAATGGTTGGATACTGCAGACAGTGGATCAGTGGGTTTTCGCTGATTGCAAAACCTCTACAGAGGTTGACTCACAAAGATGTGGTTGATCCGATTGAATTGGATGAAGAATGTATGAAAGCTTTTATTGAATTGAGAGAGAGTCTTTGTCGAGCACCTGCATTGGGAATGCCAGATTACACAAAAGATTTTGCATTGTTCTGTTGTGAGAGAGATGGGTGTGCATTATCAGTCTTAACACAAAAACATGGAATGGCACGTCGTCCAGTGGCATATTTTTCTGCTACTTTGGATTCAGTAGCTGCCGCATTACCAGGTTGTTTAAAAGCAGTGGCTGCTACTTGTGTGAGTCTTGAGCAGAGCGAGACAATTGTTATGGGACATCCAGTGAAAGTATATGTGCCACACTCTGTTGAGATCCTACTAACAAGGACTCGGACTCAGCATATGACCTATAGTCGGCTGACTAGGGATGAAAGAGGGATTTTGGGTGCTGAAAATGTGACAGTGACAAGATGTACAATATCGAACCCTGCAACCTTGTTGCCAAGTTTAAGTTGTGAAGAAGTGAAAGATGAAGCAGATCATGATTGTTTGGATGTGACAGAATTGTGCACAAAACCAAGACCTGACATAAAGGATACACCACTAGAAGAATCAGATAGTGTGATGTTCGTGGATGGATCTTGTCTGAGAGATGAAAAAGGTGCATTGAGTGCTGCTTATGCAGTATGTACAGTGTCTATGGTTCTTGAAGCATCCTGTCTAAAGGGGATAAATTCTGCTCAAATTTCTGAGCTAATTGCTCTGACTACAGCATGTATAATTGGCAAAAATCTGAGAATAACCATATTCACTGATAGTCAATATGATTTTGGGGTGGTGCATGATTTTGGTCAGTTGTGGATGCAAAGAGGATTTCTGACTTCTTCAGGATCACCGATCCGGAACAGTAAAAATGTGAAGGATCTATTGCATGCATTACAAATGCCCAAAAAGATTGCAGTGGTAAAATGTTCAGCACATAAGTCAGGAGATGACTATGTGACAAAAGGAAACAGATACGCAGACCAAGTGGCGCGTTTCTGTGCACAAAATTCAACTTCAATCAACAGAGGGGTGGAGAAAAAACATACAAATTGCCACTTGATCTTTTCTTCTTTGGAAATATGGGAAGAAATTAGACAGTTACAGGAAGAAGCAAATAAGGAAGAAAAACAAATTCGGATAAAATCAGGTTGTGAAAAGAGAGCAGAAGATGAAGTGTGGGTGTATGTTGATGGAAGACCAGTAATGCCAGATAGTTTACTGTCTCAGATGGCAAGGATGTACCATGGAATTGCACATGGTGGAAGAGATGCTATGATCAGGCTCTTCAAGCAGTCATGATTCAATCCAAGGTTTAGAGTCATTGCAGAGAGTCTTTGCCAGAGATGCGTAGTGTGCCAGCACCAAAATCCAGGTAGAAAAACAGTTGTTAGTTGGGGTCGAATTGGAAAAGCAGCAGGACCATTTACCCGATTACAGCTTGACTTCATTGAACTTCCTCCTTGTAATGGACTGAAATATGTGTTGGTTGTTGTTTGTTTTCTCGCTGGGTAGAAGCTTATCCAACAAGAAGGAATGACAGTCTAACAGTTGCTAAACTACTTTTAAGAGAGATTATCCCAAGATTTGGATTTCCAGTCTCTTTAGAAACAGATAGAGGAACTCATTTTAATAATGAGATAATTTGAATGATTTGTGCAGCATTACAAATTGAACAAAAGCTGCATTGTGCCTACCGACCAGAAGCATCTGGAGTGGTCAAACAAATTAATGGCACTATTAAATCCAGACTGTCAAAAGTGTGTGCGTCTACAACACTGAAATGGCCAGACGCTTTACCCCTGGTATTGATGAGTCTTAGAAGCATTCCTGATAAAAGGACTGGATTGAGTCCTCATGAGATTCTAATGGGAAGAGCCATGAGACAAGCAATTGTACCAGCAAACAAACTAATGAATATTACTGATGATCTAGTGCTTGATTATTGCAAAGGATTGGCTGATCTGGTGCGTTCTGTGTCTCATCAGGTTGGAGAAATTGCAACCACAACACAGTCGGATCAAGCACATGATTTGAATCCAGGAGAGTGGGTTCTTGTCAAGAAACACGTGAGGAAGTCGTGTTTAGAACCCAGTTGGAACGGACTATATCAGATCATTTTGATGACAATGACAGCAGTGAAGTGTGGTGGCTTGCTAATCTGGATTCATGCAAGTCATACAAGAAGAGTCCCAAGTCCACTTGAAAGACAAGAAGAAGAGCAGCAACTGGTAAAGCAGAGAAAAGAACCAGAAGTTGAAGAACATGAAGCAAGAGAATCTAGTGTTACAGATTCTGAAAAGGCTGAACAAGAGGAAGAACCAAGTACAAGTCGAATAAAGTGGGCACCAGCTACTGGGTCTCAAGAGACTGTTGTTGAGAAAGAAAAAGAGAAAGTGACTCATGAAAATCAAGAGCAAGTACAACAGAGAAAAGAACTGAATAAAAGAACTTGCGAGCTTGTTAACGAAGGTGAAGAAGAAGTTCAAATTAAGAGAGCAAGAAAAGGTGACGAGTGGCCAAAAGAAGTGAAAAAACTGAAATACACTCTAGAAAAGAAACGGCCAGATCAAATAAATGAAATATCAAGTCAAACTGGACAAAGTGATTCAGAAGAAGAACCAGTACGAAAAACAAGGAGAATAAGAATTCCAAATAAGAAATGCACAGCTCCAGAATGGACATATGTGGTGTTAGAAGAAATTGAGAACACAGATCAGAAAGAAAAAGGAGCTGATACTGATCGAAGTGATCAAAACAAACTGAAACCACCTTAAAAGAGAACTGTGAAAATAAAGGTGCAACAAATTTCAATGAAGAATATTCTGAAAGTTCCAAAAGATTTGAAGAGGAAGATATAAAAATTTTTAAAAAAAAGCGGGTAATGAAGAGAGGCCTAAGTGTAAGGATACACTACTCTACATGGTTTTTGGATAAGTTTTTTCAAAAGTTTTTAAAAGATTTTTAGGTTTTTTCTTAGATTTTTAATTTTTTTATATAGTGTTTAAAATGGCAAAGTTAACAGAGACTGGATATCAAAATCATAGTTTTAAACGTAAATGTATTAATGCTTGCTTATGTAGTGTCTTACTACTAACATTGGTATGGTTAACACGAATTGTTATTGTCCCTGTTATGATGGAGACTAATTACAAAAATAATACTAATAACGTGGGAAATGAGAGGATAGATACTGTTACTAAAGAAAGTATAAATACTAATATAGAAAAAATAGAAGATGATAGTATTTATCATCATGATAAATCAATTAATGATTTTTCGTTAAATGTTTTTACTAAATTGTTATATGAGTATGTTAATACAATGAATGCGAGAGATTGTTATATGTGCATGCAATTACCGTTGTCTGTCTCAGAGGGGGTGACTTACCATCACCTACCTTTAACATAGGGTGTGTCTTGTAGTGCCTTAACTAGTCTGTTTTACGAGAGGGAAGGACTAGAGTATTATTATTATAATTTTGACCTAATATTTCCAGAAATAGTATTAGGAGAGATTTAAAAATTGTTTATGGACCTGTTTATGCAGCTTACATGGGAGATTTTTTCATTAGTAACAAACCGATAGATACAATAGATGCATATAGAAATAACTTAGCTAGTAAACTACAGCATGAAGAAATTGAGTTTAGGAACTTGGTAGAAGATAGAAGACGAGATTTCAAAAAGAAAGTTGCTGAGCAAAAGTCTCATGTACCTCCATGGGCTTTCAGAGAGGGTGATTACAAAAAGGGTGAGACTTACGCTGCCATGACTCTAGATTTTCAAGATAGAGGAAAGCTTTGTGTGTTTAGAGAAAAGACTGAACTTAATAGCTACTACATTGGTTCTAGTGAATGTGAGCATACTTTCTTGATAAAAGGAAATTGGGGATTGAAAGGAGGGACTGATCCTTTATTCCCGGGAATTTATTATGTGTGTGGAAAGAATGCTTATTATAGATTACCTACAGGTTGGTATGGATGTTGCTATTTAGGTATAGTATTCCCGAAAGTTTATCACGTAGATAAGAATAATAGAAATAAATTAAATGAAACAAGGGCTAACACGTAATAAGAGAGGAGCGAGTTATTCAGAAATAATTGGGGATATTTTTGGAGCACTGATACCTTCAGTTGGAGTTATTCTGAATTCACATAAAATTAGAAAATTGTCTACAGTGGTTGATCGTTTATCAACGGATACTGCTGGTGGGTTCTTGATGATTGATACTGAAATGATTGCGATTAGATCAATGGTTTTGCAAAATCGACTTACCCTTGACATATTATTGGCAAAAGAGGGTGGAGTCTGTAGCATGTTGAAAATACAACAATGCTGTACTTATATTCCTGACAAAAGTAAAAATCTTGAGGGGTATATCAAAAATATTACAGAACTTCATGAAGATTTAACTGAACTGAAAGTTGACGGTGCTTGGGAGAAACTTGGTAAGAGTTTTTCCTCAGTGGGAAATTGGTTTTCTACTTTAGGGAGTAGTTTGTTAGGAAAAATATTAATACCTGTTACTTCAGTAGTTGCAGTGATAAAAATAGTTATCATGATTTATAAATGTTGCAAATGCAAGTGTAGAAAGAAAGAGACATCAGATCTTAAACGTAGAGCTAGAAAAAGAAAGAGAGAAGAGATAGAATTAGAAGATATGTGAGGAAATTACTATGAGATCATGAAAGACTTAGGGGCCGATTCCGATTCAGGCCGGAAATCTCCCCGACCGAGCCGGACCCGGGAGATTTCCAACCGAATCGGACCCTAGCAGTCCGACCGAACGAGTACGCATGCAATCGGACTCGATTCGGTCGGACTCCCATTGAAGTCAATGGGAGCAGGTCGTACAACGCGTACGCGGGCTCCCATTGACTCAATGGGTGCGAGGCGAACAAGGGCGCCCCCTACAGCGGGTACGCGTCGAAGTGACTCCGCCGTACAAGCATAGGTAGGGGGGACCCATGGGTCCCCCCTGTGTGCGACTCGCGCGGCTACGCGTACAGGGGGGTCCAACACGGACCCCCAAAGTGCGGCTCCGACTGCTCTTTGGAGCCGGACTGCGCGAGTCGGTCGGACTGCTCGAGGCGCGCATCGTACTTACCCGGCCGGGGAACGTCTCCATTGCGCGGAGCGAGTCGTGTCCGTGCGAGTCGGTCGGTGCGGTTGGGTCCCGCGAACGAGTCGGTCGGCGATTTCGCGAGCGCTCGCATCGTACTCGCTCGCCCGGACGCACGTCCGATTCGGTCGAGAAAGAGGGCTCCGAATCGGATCCGGTTAAGCCGAATCCGATTCGGAGCCCTACCGGCCGAGATCGGAATCGGCCCCTTAGATGGAAGAATAAAACGAGAAAGAAGTACAGTATTTTAAATAAGTGGCAACTTGTTGGTGATGGGTATTTTGATGATGGCTCAAAACGCCATCAAAGGGGGGATTGATGGAACAAGGTTTTGCGTAAACAAAACCTGAGCAGATTAAACCCTCAGTAACACCTATTAACAGTGTGCGGTGAAGATTTTTTATTAATAAATGATAAAACATGGGGAAATGCTTATGCGCATGCGTAAACTAATGTGTGTATTAATGCATGAAACGAGGCCGCAAACTGCTTCATAAAAACTAATGCTGCTTTTGTGCACGTTAATAATATTTCGCTAGGAATAACATAACATGGGCTGTGCATGGGTTAGTGCAAATACTGGGAGGGTGCGCAAAATTGAAATTACATTTCTTGAAAATAATAAATGTTTTGTGTTCTGTTCTTGCAGAAAAAAGTAAGCATGGGCCTACACTTCTGCATGCCAGTTTTGGGTTAACTTTTTCTTGAAAAGAAAAATACGAAATAAATGAGCTTTGAATGAGGAGAGAATGCAGAGGCAATAGAAATGTCCTTCGTGTTATGCTGACTGTCTGCCAAGGTTACGGAAGAAGGAGGATAAGATTACAAATGGAAGCGATGCAACTTCCTCACGAGATGGCAGAGGTAAACAAAAGAGGCATAGAGATTTGCAACATTCAAGGAACTGCAGGAAATGTTTACTATGATTGTGTTCAAACTTGTTTCTTGGATGATTCTGATGTAATGCTTAATGTTTGAACAAAAGGGTGTCTAATAAAATGGACATGACGAGAGTGGTGTGACAGACCACCCCCATTATTAGCCAATGAGAGACAGACTTTGGTTGTTAATTGAAACAAATGTGGGTTGGACATTTAGGTTTTAGGGTATAATTGAAGGTCCCCGGTGGGTGTGGTTTTAGGGTTGGCTGGTGTTTAGCTAGCGGGAGATCGTCGCTTTGCTGTTTCCAGATAGAGGCCTACCTGATTCCTGTCTCCTGACCTAATCTTTGTCACTCGACTCTACTTGAGTGGCCTTCCTGCCCTAACTGGCCAGTGGGTTAGTTTCCCTGAATCTTACTTGGGTTAGTATAGATAATCTTCTTAATTTGCATATGTGTTTTGTCTCTGAAACTTTTCTCTCTTCGCCTATCCACTCCTTCATTGCATTGTTTATTGATATGAGTTTGAATTTATACATTGCCAATGTTTTCTCTCTGTGATAATTCATGATTTGCATTTCGTGTAACTGTACTTGATGAGCATTTATTTTTACATTATTTACGATAAACAACATAAACTATACACTGAGTCTGTTTTTATTTTATTTAGTATAGATGTTTAGATAAGTACTAATTATTGTTATCAACTAACCAACTCTAGATCCGATCGCCACAATTAGTTTGTTAGGAGAAATGCAGGTTCTGAAGTGTATTTAGTGTGTTAGGAATAAACTTGCAGCACACTGAACCCCAGCGTGAAGGGATTATGTTAGGGTAGTGTATATGGGCCTGTGTGTGAAAATTATCGATCCCTGATAGCTGGATCATAGGCGTTGCTCATCCACCTCAGTAGCCTGAAATAATCACACATATGAGCAGTTGAGGTTAATCTTCTTTTATTCCAGGTATGCAGGATACACAAGGTGCATGCAGCACTAACACAGGGCGACCTCAGAGTGAGTCAATACATTCCACTAGCCCTACAATGATACATTCTAAATGACATACCCAAATTCCACATTCCAAACCACCAACCACAATACAGGAAACCATGTTACTACACATCCCCCTTCTTTAAAAATAAAAAAAACAAAAACAACAAGGCGTCAACAAGAAAAGAAGAACTTCTAATTGCAAACAAACTCCTCAAGGGTCTTAGGAGTTTTGATACGTCTACCAAATTTATTGTATCTCTCAGATAGACTGGTTTCCACACATGAACCAAAATCACGTCCAAGAGGTGCAGCACCATCAAGCTCAGTCCCAGGTTCAGGTACACCCGAAACGTTGCATGGTACAGTCTCAGTCAAAGGAGAAAGTAGATCCTTTTCCAAGTCTTTCTTCCCTTCAACAATTGGTAAAGCATCCATCCACCAATAACTGGCTCGTCCCTTCATCTTCACACATTTTTCATTCACAGGAACAGGACTCCGTGAAATAGAAATACGACTCATGTGGTGAACACTGTCATCCTCCAGTTCAACAGTGTTACGCATGACTTTAGTCACTTTCTTAGGTTCCGAAAACTGAGAGTGTAATTTGCCAACCTTTTTACCACACTTAACCCTAACAAGTTGTCCAACATCTATGCACACTTCTTTGGAACCATGTTTGGCATCAAAATAAGTTTTATTCTTGCTCTGAGAGTTGGCAATACACTCCCTCACCTGGTCGCAGTCCTATTCATACCTTTTACTTCTACCCATCCATCCTGGGTTAATTTTGCAGTAGGGAAATCTACCACGCATCAATCCAAAAGGACTTTCACCAACAGTGTCACGGACAGTCACTCTATAGGACCAAATCAATGTATCCAGTTCATCGTTCCAATTTTTATTTCCCTTGCTAGCCAATTGTAAAACACCTTTTAGTACTCTATTAACTCTCTACACAATAGAGTTATCTCTGGGATGATACAAGGCTGTAAATCTTTGCTCAATGCCAGTAGTTTCCATACATTTTTTCATCAAGTCAGACTTAAATTGTACACCATTGTCCGTAAGAATGGACGCTGGAAAACCCTCTCTTATGAAGCATTTCTCAAGAAACTTGATAACAGAGTCAGTGTCAACTTTCTTGACCACCTCCACTTCAATCCATCTAGAAAATAGGTCGACCAAGACCAAAACGTACATAGTAGCACCATCTTGCCACAACATAGGTCCCATAATACCTAATGCACCATCTTCCCAAAGCAGTTTAGGACAACCAAGAGAAGACATGGGAGGATTAAGGGTTTTTTGAGTTTTCTCAGAACATTCACAATTAATACAAGAACGCACAAACCTTTCGATTTCGAAGTCCACTCTAGGCCACCAGTACAACGCCTTAATGTTCCTTTTGGTGCGAGACACACCAGGATGTCCTTCATGACCAAGAGACACAATCCTTTGCCGCATTCCTTTGGGAGGGACAATTTTTTCACCTCTACAGACAAACTCTCCGTCAACACTTAATTCATCCCTTACTTCCCAGAAAGCTCTCAACTCCGGATTACACTTGCAATCACTAGACCAACCATATGTAATCTTATCTTTCACACTAAGTAAAAATTCATCTTTTTTGTATTCATCTTCCCACTCACTCTTGCGCAAACCAGACGTGTCAGAGAACACACTGGCCACACAAAAATCACTCCAGGGATCTTGGTCAATTTCCTTTAGAGGTAAAGAAAGTCTACTGAGGAAATCAGCAATTACATTCTTAACCCCCGGAACATATTGTACCTCATAAACAAAGTCTTGGAGTCTCATTGACAATCTAGCAATTCTTGCTGAAGCTCTTAAAAGACCCTCTGTAGTAAGTAACTTGGTCAAAGGTTTATGATCAGAGCACAAAATACATTTCTTTCCCCAAATAAATTTCCTGAAATGCTACATGGCCCATACACATGCTAACGTTTCACGCTCTATAACAGAGTACTTTTCCTCCGTAGGAGGCAATGAGCGGGATGCAAAGACCACGACAACTTCATTACCATGCTCAGACATCTGGGACAATACACCACCCAATCCAGTACCACTGGCATCAGTGGTGACAAAGGTGTTAGCAAAAGGATCAAATCCTTGTAGCGTGGGAGCATTAGCAATGGCCATTTTGATACCCATGAATGACCTTTGACATCACTCCATGAAAAAATAGCTTTGTTATTCATCAACAAGCGCATCTCAAACGTTTTCTGTGAAAAATGATTTACAAATTTCGAATAAAATTCGACTAAGCCGAGGAAAGATCTAAGTTCATCTTCTGACTTGGGTGCCGGAGCATTGATGATGGCATCAACCAGTTTATTCTTAGGTTTAATACCACTGTCACAGATTTCATGCCCAAGATATGTAACAGACTTTTCAGCAAACCTACATTTACTACCCTCAGCTGCCAAACCATTGTCCCTGAGAATAGTAAGCACTTCCCTGAGAATGGTATCATGATGGGATTTGTTCTTTCCCATAACTAAGATGTCGTCCTGAAAGAACACCACCTCAGGAATATGACCAAATAATTTCGACATCAACCTCTGAAACACTGCAGCGGCTGATGCCAACCCAAAAGGCATGCGTTTAAATCTATAGCACCCAAACGGTGTACAAAAGGTAGTAAAATGTCTGCTTTCAGTATCCAACACAACCTGGTGGTATGCAGCAGAAAGGTCCAAAGTGGAAAACCACTTGGCATTTCGTGTTAGAGATAACATTTCATCAATTCTTGGAAGTGGAAACTGATCCAAAAGAATATTATTGTTCAGATACCTTAAGTCCACACACAAACGAGCCTTTCCATTGGATTGTCGGGCAACGACCAATGGAGAAACCCATTCGGATGCTTCAACAGGTTCAATAACATTAGCTTTTAATAATTTCTCTAACTCAGACTTGACCTCGTCTCTAACAATAAAAGGAATATTCCGAGCCTTGTGTACCTTCGGAACAGCACCCTCTTTCAATCGAATTTGGTGAGTGAAACCTTTGAGTTTACCCATACCACCTGCGAAAACTGCAGGGAATTGTTGTAAAACCCACTTCCTGGTGGCCTCCCCATCACAAGAAATCAAAACTTGCTCCTTACTGTTTGGGTCAAGAATTATGTTCAAACTCTTCTGGTCCTTCCATCCCAAAACTGATGGCCCCTCTTTAGCAATATACAATTTCCCTGTGGCATGTCTTTCTTTGAAACGAAAAACCAACACTCTGTATCCCAAGACATACATTTTTTCTCCAGTATAACTCTCAGGAGAAATATCATTGGGTTCTAACCATTCACCAATACTGTTAGTGAAATGCTTTTTCCAAAGATCTTGGGCAATAATGGTGAACGGGGTCCCTGAGTCCGCCGCAAGTTGAATAGTAATACCACCAAGAGAAACTAGGCATAAAGGTTTAGAGGACGAACCATCAGTAATGTTAAGTACCACTTTTTTCTTTTGAACGTATTTGATTTGTACATCTTCCTCACTTGAGCATGAATAACTATCCTCCTCCCCTTCTTGTACACAAGCATCTTTACCTTTAGATTTTTTCTTCGATTTTCTTTTGCAAACCCTGGCAAAATGCCCATTGATATCACATTCCAGGGACTTTGCAGCTTTTGCAGGACATTTCTCAAATCTAGCAGAGTGTGAGAAACTACCACCGAGGAGGAGGAGGAGTCGGCGGCCGCAATGGCCGCTCGGAGCTGTAGCTCCGTGAAGACGCCGAGCACTGCAGCACTAAACGGTATTTCTTCTAAACAAACCCCATTTAAAAACGAATATTCAGCGACCTGAAGACCAGCGGCAGTGATGGAGCTGAAAACCGCTGTGTAAATTGGACGATTTCACCAGATATCGGCCCCTGTAAACTCCGGGACCTGATGTGCAAAATGGCGCCAGCAGACAATTAGCTCGATTCCAGCCGGGCCGAGAGCGAATACAATCCTCGCTGGATTTGCCCTGCAACTTGATATGGCCCCTTAAACTACCGGACAGTGCAATCCCCACTGAGCTCCAGGGGCGGCCTGCACCCGGCTGCGCTTGCCGAAGCCTGAGAATTCCTCGTGGCTCCGGTTCTGGCTGCGTCAGATACACCCCGAGCGATATCGAAACTGACACGTCAAAACCGGACATCGAAACCGGACACGTTTTGCTCCCAGGGAGATTGCACTGGGTTTTGTGGTCACCGCAGGAGCCTTGGACGTGGTGATTGCCCCGCCGGGATTACCGCCACAGTGATAAACCCAGCCCCGGCGCTGCCGGCAGGATCGGGAGGTGAGCGTGGCTCCGGAGCTCCTCTGTACGGAGCAGTGGGGGCATTACAGGGCATCCCCCCTGACTTAGGGAGCTGGCCCGGGGAATTTGTTTGAGGCCGTATTTTTCACTGAGGAGCCTTTTCAGGGCAGTGCCTGACCTCAAGATGGCGGCTGGGGCCAGTCTTGATTACCACCGCAGGGGACTCCTGAGGCTTCGGGGCATTCCCAAACTTAGCGGTAGGGGCTTTCCAGCTGACCCCCCCCCCTTGCGATGGCGCTCTATTCTGGGTGCATTTCGAGACCGGGGTGTCCACTGTAAGGACGTGCCTGGACAACGCCTGACCTTAAGATGGTGCCCGCCCCATTTGACTCCGTACTGCCCGCAGTCTTTTCCGGCTCTCTGGCGGCTACCACTCCCGGACGTCGAGCCTCCTGCTGACTGCGCCTGGATAACATCAAAAATTAACCCCCACTCACACTTGGGCTTAGATCAGACTGCGGTTCTCATCTCTCCTACTCCCTCGTATGAACTCGACTTCTTCAGATTAACCCTGATCAATATCCTGACAGCAGAGTCCGAGCAACTTGGCTGATGCCCGGTGGAGCTGCCTAGACAGCTACAGAGGAGATCAGCCCTGGTTCACCCCCTCGGCCGTCACCTACCCAGCCGGACATTGGGCACAGTTTCTTTCTATCTCTCTGCCTTGTCTCCTCCTCCCCCCCCCTCCGACGAATTACCGTACCACTGCTTTTGTTTTTGTCTTATGTTTAACCCTGATCATTATCCTGACAGCGGAGTCCGAGCAATATGGCTGATGCCCGGTGGAGCT
The DNA here is from genome assembly GCA_963921515.1 of Calotriton arnoldi. Taxonomy (NCBI): domain Eukaryota; kingdom Metazoa; phylum Chordata; class Amphibia; order Caudata; family Salamandridae; genus Calotriton; species Calotriton arnoldi. The sequence continues at coordinate 1,130,754 of CAWUFW010002539.1, forward strand.
GCCTAGATAGCTATAGAGGAGATCGGCCCTGGTTCACCCCCTCGACCGTTACCTACCCAGCCAGACATTGGGCACAATTTCTCCCCGTCTCCCTGTTATGTCTCCTTCCTCCCCCTCCCACCGACGAATTACCGTAAAATTGCTTTTTTGTCCTATGTTTAACTATGTTCTTGTAACTGATGTAACTTGTAACTTGTAACTCACTGATCCTCATGTAAAGCGCACTGATACCTCCGGGTCTAGCCAGCGCTATATAAAACTTTTCAAATAAATAAATAAAATACCACATCTGTAGCACACCAAATGACCAATTTTTTTTGCTCAAAATGTTCTCCTTTCTTTTTATCAAGTTTAAAATCACGGTTCACCTTATGCCGACTTATTTTCCAAAATCTTTCCCACCACATCTGAGTCCTTCTTATCGTGAGAAAGCGTAGCTTTTGCACAACGCTCCGAGAGCTCAGCCTTTTTTACCATTGCCACAATATCCTTCAGACACCCTTCACCTTCCACCCATAATCTATCTTGCATGGTTCTATTTTTCGTGTACATGACAACTTGGTCACGGATGAACTCATCATGCAATTGTGCAAATCTACACTTACTCGCAAATTTTTTTAAGGCTGAAACATACTCTTCAATGTTTTCATGTTTTTCTTGTTTTCTCTGAAAGAAAGTGTGTCTAGTGACAGCGATGCACACCGAAGGAGAGAAGTGATCATCAAGATCCAACATAGCAGCTTTAAAAACATCAATATCACCCCCAACTCTCTCCTGCTTTTGTAATTCATTATAAACACGCAAACCTTCGGGACCCAAACAATACATAAGAATCCTTTTTTTCTTTCTGGAGAGAAATTTCCACTGATGTCCTTGGCAATGTAATTAAGAAAATACTCTTTCCAGTCATTCCAGGCAACCAAAGGCTCTCCAGGTATCTGTAAAAATTCCTTCGGTGAATTGATGTGCATTGATGAAGGATTGAAGTCACCCACTGCTGTGTTGGTTTCACCAGTAGACACGACTTGCGCAGAAGAAACAGATTTCAGGGAAAGGAATATGCACAGAGTACACATAAGCAGAGAAAATGGTGTAGATACAGTTCGTATAGCGTTTGAATTTTACTGAAAATGTAAACCCAACCAGTCAAAAGTAAAATATTGAAGAAGAATTGCCCTTCCGACACGCAAAGTACAGGAGAAATATTGCCCTTCAAATAATCACTGTTTTGGGCAAAGCAAACATAGCGCTGCACGCACCTATCCTTGTGAAAATGTAAGATGTAAAATAAATTAAATGCGATACCATCAATCCGGTGTAGACCTTTGAGTGAGTTGAATCCTGGCACAAGAAGAAATCCGGTGAAGAGACACGCTTCCTACATCTGATTCACTGCCTTAGAAATGGCCGCCGTGCGTGCCCTCTAGCGCGGTGATGTCACGTGACCTCAAGCGTGCGCCGCGTAGAGTAGTTCTCCTCCTCTGTAGCTGGACGCGTTCACCAGACGCACCGCCTTGGAGACAGAGGAACGGTAGACGCGTGCAGGCAATGACGGTGCACAAAGGACTGCAGGACCGCACGCTAATGCGGGGTTTGAATGCCCGAGGGCCGTTAAAGACAACCGTTGGTAAGTTGTAACAGGGATAGAGTTACACTTACTTTTTAGATGAGACGAAGTAGATCCATACCGCAACGTAGATGTGACAAAATCCACAAGATTCCTAAGACAGTACACGGCCACAGAAAAAACAGAAAGTAGTAATTTCACAAAGCCTTTCGCTCGTAAATCCAGTTCCTTCTTGCGACAGAGTTAGCGCTGGGTGAAGAGAAGTGTTCTTGACAGTGGGCTCCTTGCGTCACCAATTTGTCACCAAAATATGTGTAGTAATCACACATATAAGCAGTTCAGGTTAATCTTTTTTATTCCAGGTATGCAGGATACACAAGGTGCATGCAGCACTAACATAGGGCGACCTCAGATTGAGTCAATACATTCCACTAACCCTACAATGATACATTCTAAATGACATACCCAAATTCCACATTCCAAACCACCAACCACAATACAGGAAACCATGTTACTACATAGCCTCATGAGAGGAGTCTTTTTGTTTATCCTTTTAGATTATAATGAAGCAAGTCTGTCTGGCGCAAATTCCTCTCGCAGCAATTATAACTAATGTTGTGGGCATTAATCTTTCCTAGTAAGCGTCTGTTTTATAAGCACTTCTTTCTCATTGCTTAAAGAAGCACAAAGGTTCGTCACTTACCCAGAAAGGGATATCTCTCTTCTAGCTATTCCAGGGGTTGTTGGGTTGCACTGTTTCACTTCCCCTTAATTTATCCCCTTTAGGTTTCCGTCCCCTACCACGCGCGTCCCTGCCCTTGTTGTATACTTCATAGGGTGTCCATAAACGGGCTTTCTAGACTCATGTCCTTATACAGGCATAACCCAACCTGCCCTTATATAGGCATAGAATCCCAGGCCTTATTTAGGCATAAACCATGCACACCAAATACAGGCATGGCTTCCGACATCCGTCCACCCTAGCGTCTCAACGAGTCCATGAAAAAAACAGACCCTCAGGCTGCGGGAGTTTCCCTTGCCCAGGACTATTGATTTCTTCAAGGACTCATACATTATGCATGAACCTCTTATTCCCTAAGGGATTCATTCATGACGTCTTTCGCTGCCCAACTCACGTCAATGCTACCATTTTCAGGTATAAATATACCTTCCCAAACCCCTGTAAATCAGAGGAGACCTCGACTTCAGAGGAGCCCGATTCCCGGCCAGACGCACTGAGAAGACACTGCTATTCCTGCACGCAGAGAGTCCAGCTTCCAGTGATCTAACTTCCCTTGCGAGGTGTTGGAGTTCGAGTCCGGATAGAGATTCCTACCTCTCTCATTCTTCAGGTATGGAGCAGACTAGAACCTAGAGGGACTCTTGGCATACTAGACTCTTGGCATACTAGACGTAACTTACTCTTGGTATACTCTAGTCAGGAATACAGCACCTACTTCTACTCCTCCCTATACCTAGGATAGGTTAGGTACACTGGGATAGAACTAGGGTAGAAGCGCATCGTATGAGTACTCGCATTTTTAGGTTGTGTCATTTTATGTAAATGCATACATGCTAAAAAGATAATGCTGACGCAGTATTATTTATTTTTACTGCTCACCTTGTACATTATTTATCTCGCATACTGTCTTGTGATCATAACAGCACATATAACTTACAACAGAAACAAGACTGTTCAATAAATCCTTTATTGAAACGCCCGTCTGTTATTTCTGTGTAACTCTGAGAATAACTGAAACATGCACGACTGAGCTGAGTGAAATAGTTATCTATTGTTTCTACGACTCTGGGACATATCCTGATTCTGTAAGGGAAACACAGTGGTCATGTTTTGCGGCAGCCAGAAACTAATCACTTCTTGTCGTCAAGAAGTTTCTAGTGGCCTCTGAGCTAGCTGGCACAAGTAATTAAGTTTAATATACTCGATAGGGACTTACCGACCTTAGTCCTATGTCAAACCTATAGGATATATTATTCCAATGCGCAGAGCCTATAAGGGAAATAGGAGCTACACTACATGGCGCCCAACGTTTGGTAAGGCAGTAATTCAACGTTAGATACTGAGTAACTCAGCTGTGCACTTTTATTTTTCTCTCAGAGACCCCTACCCCATATACTCCAAAAGACGTCTGGAGTGGGCAGGGTTAATATCCGCCACGGCTACATAGGGAAGGCCCCTATATATTAGCTGTTTGGTTTGCTCAACGTTGAAGGATAGACTGTTCCACAATATTGTGCATCTTATCTTTGTTTCCTTGAAACTAGTTCTACATTTTTTTTTTTCTCTTCGAAAAAACAAAATGAATGTGGACGCCGAAAACGGTGTAGCTGCGGCTGAACCAGCCCAGCAGCGTTATTTAACAACACAGGTTTAAATGAAGCCGAAGAGGGTGTCAAGGACATTCCTCCTAACTTAAGAAGAGCCATTACTCTAAAACTTATAAAACATGGCCTATCTCCAAGAGGAGGTAGAGCAGTTTTCGTGATAGAGGCACACGAATCCTTTCAGACAGAGGTATTCTATTCATGGGTAATATTTCCTAAATCTAATCCAGTAACTCACTTGTTTAACTTCTACAAAGAAGATGAACAACCGGAGGAATACATTCCTTTCGAGGATATTGAAATTCCATTAACATACCAGGAGCACCAGCTCTGGTTTAAAGGCGCCCTAAAACATCACAGAAATATAACCAGGCTCGGTCCACTAGGCAGACCAAGAGCAACATGGCCGATTCTAGCCGGCTACACACCTCATCCAGACATCGAAATAATGTCAGACGAGGAACTACTTAATCAACTCACAGAGTTAATAAAAATCTACAGACAATTGGTTCAATATGTCATGAGGACTTTCACAGTCCAACAACCATTAACACTTCCAAATCAAGCTCCTCCACAGGGGAGTACACTAAAAATTACACCACAGACTCTATACGCAGTCATGGGTAAAATGCCCACTAAGCGGGAGCAAATTCCGTTTTGGATAGCTCAAAAAATTACTCAAATCGAAGCAGTATTTCCAAGTACTAGCCCATATGAGAAACACAGAATCCTAACCATCAGTTTACCAATGTGGATCACACCACAACTGGAAGACTGCACCACTTGGGGCTCAGTCTTTGCTGCCATCTACACTAAAACACACGGCATTCCGTCAATTGCGGTAATACCAGATGTCCTAAAACAGATTCAAAACGAATATGGAGCAGAGCCTGCTTTAAATTTAGGTATGAAATTACTGAAAAATTTTGAACAGGTCTCAACAATAATATTGTCAAATATTAAAGGGGAGGCAGCAGCGGTGGCGATCCGACAAAAACTAAGGGAATTCGATGTTACAGAACATCAAACAGAGCTACCCAGAATTATAGGGCAGTCATATGCAGAATTAGGCAGAGATAGTTTGGGTGGGAGACCAGTTAAACCAAAACTATCTGAAAGTCCTGAGAAGGACTCAATTAAACAAACTCCTACATCTTCTAAAAAGAAGTGGGAATCTAACAAACAAAATTCAAACGAGAAAGGATCTCAATCCCGAGGTAGGTCTCCTCAAAAGGAGCCCTCTGAAAGGAGGTATAACCTCAGGAATAGGGATAATTTGAGAAAACCTGATAGGTATCAAGATAATGATACACGTTCCTCTCGTCCCTTTCAGGTCTCATCACAGACTTCGGAAAGAAGAGGACGAACAGAACATAGAGAAGAACGCGTGATCTCGAAAGACGACAAGCACGCAACAAAAACTAAAACAAAACCTCAATTCTCCAAAAAGAAAGTAGCAGGTCTGAAGATAAGACATGCTGAGAATAATGAGATCACAACTCAAAAACGGGGAATGGGCTCAGACAATGCTGGACAGTGCAGCAGAAGTCACAATAGCTCGCCAGAACCTGATGGAACTTCTGGAGATAGTGGACTTGAATGAGTATATTACGGTAGAGACTGTAGACACCAGGGTTAGTACTCCACAAAGGTTATATGAAATAACACTCCGGATGGAGGGAGACAAACCTAGACAGGTTAAAGCACTCTTTTGGGAAAAACTATCAAAAGGTTATGACATACTTCTAGCAGAAAGAGACTGGCCACCACAATTTGTCAGGGAGTGCCCACATGGCGAGGACATGATTATGCCTGCCTTCTCCAATCACATTCCAATTCACTTAAAATATACATATGCCAGAAAATGGGCAGTAGCCCAGGCTCCAGCATTATATAAAAATCATGTAGGATGGGATGAGGACTCCCCTCACCATAAAATACATCTGAAACATGAACCTACTGCACAGAGGCAGTACCTATTAAGCAAGAAGCTCAAAAACAGGTCAGGGAGATTTTAAATCAACTTGAATACCAAGGGGTGATTGAAACTAGCACCTCATCTATGAACAATCCTTTGTTTCCTGTCTCCAAACCAGACAATACATATCGTCTAGTTTTGGACTACAGACATTTAAACACTTGTTCTAAAACTTTTGCAGTGCAAAATGCACATAGCACAGCATTAATGAATAACATTGTGCGCAAAAAATACAAAACCACATTAGACATCTCAAATGGATTCTTTTGTCAAAATATAGCACCTGAAAGTAGGTACTTAACGGCATTCTCCATAATGGGGACCCAGCGTGACTTTTGTCGACTCCCACAAGGGTTCAAGAACAGCCCAGGCTTATTCTCAGCCAGAGTAACGGAGTTACTACAAATTTATGACAACGAGGCATTGTCCTATGTCGATGATATTTATCTGACAGACGATGACTTAGAAAAACACTTGAACAGGGTGAGCACCATTATACTGGGATTCGCCTCTGAGGGCTATAAGTTCAACTTTAAAAAGTCCCGAATTGCCCATCTCAATGTCCTATTTTTGGGATATGAGCTTTCAAGTGAAGGCAAGAGCTTGGCAGCTAACTTTCTAGAGAAGTGTGCGCTGATCCAACCTCCTAAGACGCTAAAAAACTTACAATCAATCTTGGGTTTCCTCAATTTTGGTAGAACATACATTATAAACTACGCAGAAAGGGTTAAACCTCTCTACGCACTAATCAAACCTGATTTTTCATTCAAAAACTGGACACAGGAACACACAGAAATTTTACATTCTCTCCAATCTAACATGTTAGCAACAAATCACTTACAAACACGCGTAAGTCAAAGAAATTTGGTGATTCGAATAATTTCGGGTCAATGTGGATTCACTTACTTAACCTTTAATGAGGGTGAGAAAGTACCAATCGCGTACAAATCACATTTGTACACACAAGCAGAAATGCGCTTCAGTTCAACTGAAAAATTCTGACAGCAGTTCAAACAGCTGTAGCAAAAGAAAGAGCCTTAGCCCAAGGGAAACGCATAATTGTCGTTACCCCAGTACCAGCTTTAGAAGCGGTCACAAAAGCGAGCATTCCGAATGCTAAAGCTTTACATCCAAGATGGATACAATGGGTTAATTCTCTTGCTGCAACTGATGTTGAATATGTTTTTGATCCAGATTTAAAAACACAGGCATTTCTCCAATATGAACAAGAATGTCCTCTGCCCACTGAGATTCTGCCTCTCGATCAGTATGAATTCGTAATTTACACTGACGGATCCGCACAACCCGCAACAGGGAGTAAGCAAGCTTACAGTGCAGCGTGTGCTATCGTTAAAGGTCGCATACGAAATGGCATCTTCAGACCTATGGTCACAAAAACTCAGTCACTAGGTGATTGTACAGCTCAGCGAGCTGAACTACAGGCATTCAAACAGGCACTTGAAAGTACGGATCGAGAATTCCTCACACTGATAGTGTGCGATTCCTTTTACTGTGTTCAGTCGTATAATGACTATATACGAACCTGGCTTGAAAATGGTTTTAAGGATGCAAAAGGTGGCACAATTAAGCACAAACTGCTTTGGGAACAAGTAGTTCTGTTGAAAAACGAACTACCAAAGGCTCACGTGATTCACACACTGAGTCATCAGCGTGATGGCGTTCACGTTGCAGGGAATTCATTGGCTGACGAAGCCGCGAAGGGGGCTGTTCAGACAGCTTCCGTAGCTGCGATCACTCGTTCAAAAACAAAAATAGACGGTGAGATAATGTTAGCTGTCAATGCTTCAAGCAAAGGCAGCAGTGCAGCGTTACCGAAAAAGTTTCCACTCAAGTACTCTTATGTAATTGATGCAAATAACGTTCCTTTTGCTCGAATCCCTGGAGTGGGGGATAGGGTAATTCCAAACATGGAACGAAGGGCAGCCTTGATTTATGAAACACATTTGGGGGAGGGTCTGTCACATCAAGGGATCTCTGAAACAATTTTGAAATTAAAAGAGATGTACTGGTGGCCTGGGATGAGTACACACATTCACATATTCAACAACAACTGCTTATACTGTAAATTACAGCGAGAGAACCACCAAACACCATGCAGCGAATGCGGCAGCCCAGTGCAGACACCACCGTTAGACAGCATTAGGCTATCTACTCGCCAGCGTCCTACTGGACAAAGGCATTCCCGCAAATACTGAATCTAGGTTCCTATGGTTATGGCCTCAGCGCTCAGCTGACGCTCGAACTGTTATAAAAGATTTGCGAGTCTTTATCGGCACATACGCAATAGGCACGTTTCATTCTGACCAGGGTCCTGCGTTTAGCTCTAGGGCTTACAAGGAGGCCATGGCCAGTATGGGCGTTGCATTGCGGTACTCCTTTCCATTCCATCCTGAGGGAAATTCTGTTGTGGAAAGGAAAAACCGAGACATAAAGCAGTCTATAACAGCTAGGGTATTAGGCCCGGGTGATGGGTGGGTCAAACACCTAAATAGCGTTCAGCGCTCTCTCAATAATTTGCCAAGAAGTTCTCTAGGGGGAGTCACTCCATATGAGGTCCTATTTGGGACAAGAATGTGGGTTCCAGACTTAGAACACGCAGGCACAGTGGTGGACAAAAAAGAATTTGATATCAAAGATCGTTTGGCTGTTTTACAGGAACTTAACAAGTTAAGAACGAAACAAAGCAACGTATCCTTACAGCCAACCACCACTGGGGAAAAATCGGCGGTCCCAGCAAGGCCTGTCTGGATTCCAAAAGTTGGGGATCTGGTCAGAGAAAAAATCGCGGACAAGAAGGAATTTGGACCTTCTTACAGACAACCGGTACCTGTTCTAGCTGTTCAAGGAACAAGGACAGTACTTCTGCCGCCCCTTGCTGGAAGAAAGGAGAAAAGATTTGTGTCCATCGACCTCATCAAACCACAACATGTGGCCAATACTAAGCAGTAGGCCTCGTGGACTCCGACCTAGTAGCAGACGCACTCCTCTCGCTACTATTCAAGAGGTTCAGACTGAAAGACTGATCACGATCGAGAATTCAGCTGTAACAAATGAAGGACTAAGCAACCCAGCTATGGAACTCATCCCTCTTGACAACCAAGTAACAGTTCGTCCAAATACACCTGTCTACACCAACGTGACACGTGAAGAACTGGTTCCTGTGATTTCAACGAATCCTGAGGCAATTCCAACAATTGACAGAACTGCTTCTGGCTATTTCATTGACTTTGATACGTAATATTTCCTGAATCTAATCCAGTAACTCACTTGTTTAACTTCTACAAAGAAGATGAACAACCGGAGGAATACATTCCTTTCGAGGATATTGAAATTCCATTAACATACCAGGAGCACCAGCTCTGGTTTAAAGGCGCCCTAAAACATCACAGAAATATAACCAGGCTCAGTCCGCTAGGCAGACCAAGAGCAACATGGCCGATTCTAGCCGGCTACACACCTCATCCAGACATCGAAATAATGTCAGACGACGAACTACTTAATCAACTCACAGAGTTAATAAAAATCAAATGAAGGACTAAGCAACCCAGCTATGGAACTCATCCCTCTTGACAACCAAGTAACAGTTCGTCCAAATACACCTGTCTACACCAACGTGACACGTGAAGAACTGGTTCCTGTGATTTCAACGAATCCTGATGCAATTCCAACAATTGACAGAACTGCTTCTGGCTATTTCATTGACTTTGATACGTAATATTTCCTGAATCTAATCCAGTAACTCACTTGTTTAACTTCTACAAAGAAGATGAACAACCGGAGGAATACATTCCTTTCCTATCCAAGCGAACCTGAAACGACGCCAACATCATCAAAATTCAAGCAGCAAGTACAAGACTTTGTTCACTTTCTAAAAAAGACTTATCTGGTTTCTCCATGGATTGAACTCTGGATTACATCTGGACTTTTTGTTTTTCTGCTCTGGCTATCTTTGGTAACAACTGTAAGCGTGCTCATAGGTGGCAGATACATCCATGTGAACATTGAAGGAAAGGACATAAACGTGCTTTTGAAACCTCATAAATCTTCCCATCGTGAAGCAAGAGACTTGTCATCAGTGAATATCACAGCTGTTCCTATACAGGATGGTATAGTGTGGGACAAAACAGATTATGAAATATTCGGCCCAAGTGAACAATTGAACATTCCACATTTGTTTAAAATTTCACTAAGCGATTTGATAACGTCCAGTACCTATTCAGATGATTGGGACTTAGAGACTGTTCAAGATATATTTGATCTAGAAAAATCTGCTGCATTTTCTAAAAATGAATATTTAGAGGGTACAACTGATTACGAAGAACTGTATTGTTATAACCACTATGGTCATCATTATTTGCACAAAACTGCATATCCAAGAAATATATTTATGTATAATCAATGGGAACATTGTCCTACACCACCACAAGGTAGTTCGAAAACTTTTGCTAGTAAATTTCCATATTTTTCAGGTTATAATACATCTGATCCAGAAACGTTTTACTATAAAAATGTGAACAAAACAGGACTGAAAATTATGTTAACAAATACAAAACAGATTTACTCTGAAGCATTTATTGCCCAACTGTCTACACAGGGTTTCGACTTATGGAAAGACACAATTGAGACAAAGACTGTCTGGGGTAGTAAAGATTGGCAAGTACAGGGTATAGAAGCTTTATTTAGAGCCTGTATTATCCCTGAACAAATACTGTTTTTGAATGACACCGTCCAACAGACATCTTGTCTTGGATTAGCCAAGATCAAAGAGATGAAAACACCTTCTGTGCCAACACCTGCCAGTGATAATAATACAAAGGCAGTGGTGACAGTTGACAATATACTACAACTCAACAGAACCAATTCAAATTGGAAAAAATGGTTGATCTGGCCCACAGACACAAACAACTGTCAGGAAAGGTTCTTGAACAAAACTCAGGGCTTTGCTCTTCATAGGCCAGACCCAAGATATGTCCAAAGACAACATCCGGGGGTAGTAACAACATATAGTGTAGGAAAATTATGCCTCGATTGGCTGCATAAATCTACACTACAGGATGTGAAGCAACACTTAACCTTACTTGCACACGACGCAGATCTTAGGGAATTCTTGCTTGGACCAAGAAAACCGCGTCAAAAACGTTTCATACATGCCGGCATCTACGCTGTTTATAACGAAGCATGGAAAGTGTCACAGATAGAGGCTGCAGAACGAATACGTGAACTTGATCGTATCAATTTAGAGAAAACACTCTCTGTAGTCGACAATGGGTTAACAACTTTGTCCTCCAGAATTTATTCATTGGATGGCATTGTATCCTCTGCTATCGACATTCTAGAACAAGATTTGGCTATGTTACAACAAGGTCAGTCTCAATTACGTTCTATTGTGTTATTGACATGGACGCTGCAATCTTTGCGAGCGGGCTATGTGCCTTGGCGTTTCATCAACACGTCGTCCCTGTTTGCAGAATACAATCTGACTGATAAACAGATCGAATTGGCACAAAGAGGAGCGAGGTATACAGTGCTGAGCATTGAAAAAATTGACAAATTACCATTCACAGTGGCAGAAAAACCAGCTACAGAATGGCTTATTCATGGAAAAATAACATTACCTGTGACAACTTTTCAGTTCCAGTATTGTCTCAGACAGATGCAAGCAGGCAAATATGAAAGGTTGGGTAAGGAATACATTAAGACATCTTGGAATTTACCGTATACACATAAATGTTGGAGTGGGGATCGTGAAGTGTTTCTTAGCGGTATTTACTGTAAACCTGCACTGACCGGTTCACTCATATGTCAGGACATTATTTTGCACGGAGCTTGTAATGGTTCTGCGGCAAACTTGTCTTGCCATCAGCACGGTTCACCAGCTGCTGTGAATAAACCAACGTTTGGACAACTTTCTAATGGGAGTTACCTCATGTTGAATGATCAGAGCTGCTGTGGAATGTTGCCCGGCATCCCATATCTAGTAACGGTCAACTCCAGGGTCACTTGCTGTATGCAAGTATTGTTTCCCCCAATAGACACAGTCAGGGAGTCGGCTTTATGGCCTTCACTGAATGTCTCTTTTATAAGATTTGATACTTTAAGCAGAATGAAAGCCATGCTTTTACAGCAAACAGTGCCTTTGACCTCGGCCAAAGAAACCTATGATCTACAAATTGCAAGGACTTCGGCTGAGATACAGAATTTAATACGTACAAACTGCCCTATACATTTCGTAGAAATGTTATCATGTATCTTCAACATGTCAGATACAACAGGAATTGTACATGTATTTAAGAGCATTTGCACCGGTCTCTTAGCACCATTCCAGGCAATACTTGGAATCATTCCGAACTTTGCACATTCGGTGTTTGGTGGCATACCATTGATTCTAGCACTTGTTGCGGGAATTCTATTCATCTGTCTGCTATTGCGCTATGGCCTGCCACTTCGCAGAAATAACTCCGAGCGAAATGGAGGAAGATCTCCTTGAAAGAAAGTGCCGTGAGCGAATAGTACAGCTATTGGGCATGACTCGTCTACGGGACCTTAATACCACATGGTTCCTGTCATTCCGACCAATCTGGCATGATTGCATCTTACCTGTTCTACGCTGCCTGCTATGCGGTGAAGAATGCGTGTTGGACGCTTGTCTAGCATATCCATCAGCTGCGCCAAAGGACGTCGATACTTTGCTGGTCCCGATAACGGTCCATGCTTCGTGTTGTCCCCAAAGGCTCCCAATACTGTTGTCAGCATTCATTGAGATCTCACAGACGCTTCCTGCTGCTGCTGAGGTACGAGAAACAACTCCAGGCACACAGGTAACAACGGACGCGAACATTGCTGCAGCAACCTATGCTGTGGGTGGTGTTTCCCATCTTTGTGCGGTCAATCTCTTACGTGAGGTGTTCGAACTTACACCATCGACAGTGGATGGTGTTTTGTCTATTGAAATAGATGATCTCATGTTTACACCAGACCCGTGATCTGACTCTAATTCGGCATACTTTGTTCCAGTGCAACAGCAACAATTTGGCCTTCGTTTTTCAAAGACTTGGAACATTACCAAAATTTGAACTTTTCCCATTTTTCGAACACAAAAATGGCACTTCAATCTGCTTATAGTAGAACTGGCCTTATAATACAGACTTGGCAGTACTTCCAGGGACACTTAGTCATCTTGTGTGTCTAAAATCGTTCATTTAGTTTTCGTGACAGGAAATGACTTTGGTTTGCATAAACTTGTCACTCATTTTTTCGTCATATGTAAATATTGCTTTTGTGTTCCGTTCCGATTGCATTTGTTTCACACTTTATGCAGGAAACGAAAAGCTTTGCTTATAAATGTACAGACACCTTTGCATTTTTAAATATGTCTTTTAGAGCTTTTAGGATATGTTTTAATATGCGGTACTCTATTTTAATGTTTAGCATTTTGGATGTTTAGCATTTTAGTATCATTGTTTCCACGAAAGAGGAGTGGGTGTTGTATACTTCATAGGGTGTCCATAAACGGGCTTTCTAGACTCATGTCCTTATACAGGCATAACCCAACCTGCCCTTATATAGGCATAGAATCCCAGGCCTTATTTAGGCATAAACCATGCACACCAAATACAGGCATGGCTTCCGACATCCGTCCACCCTAGCGTCTCAACGAGTCCATGAAAAAACAGACCCTCAGGCTGCGGGAGTTTCCCTTGCCCAGGACTATTGATTTCTTCAAGGACTCATACATTATGCATGAACCTCTTATTCCCTAAGGGATTCATTCATGACGTCTTTCGCTGCCCAACTCACGTCAATGCTACCATTTTCAGGTATAAATATACCTTCCCAAACCCCTGTAAATCAGAGGAGACCTCGACTTCAGAGGAGCCCGATTCCCGGCCAGACGCACTGAGAAGACACTGTCATTCCTGCACGCAGAGAGTCCAGCTTCCAGTGATCTAACTTCCCTTGCGGGGTGTTGGAGTTCGAGTCCGGATAGAGATTCCTACCTCTCTCATTCTTCAGGTATGGAGCAGACTAGAACCTAGAGGGACTCTTGGCATACTAGACTCTTGGCATACTAGGCGTAACTTACTCTTGGTATACTCTAGTCAGGAATACAGCACCTACTTCTACTCCTCCCTATATCTAGGATAGGTTAGGTACACTGGGATAGAACTAGGGTAGAAACGCATCGTATGAGTACTCGCATTTTTAGGTTGTGTCATTTTATGTAAATGCATACATGCTAAAAAGATAATGCTGACGCAGTATTATTTATTTTTACTGCTCACCTTGTACATTATTTATCTCGCATACTGTCTTGTGATCATAACAGCACATATAACTTACAACAGAAACAAGACTGTTCAATAAATCCTTTATTGAAACGCCCGTCTGTTATTTCTGTGTAACTCTGAGAATAACTGAAACATGCACGACTGAGCTGAGTGAAATAGTTATCTATTGTTTCTACGACTCTGGGACACATCCTGATTCTGTAAGGGAAACACAGTGGTCATGTTTTGCGGCAGCCAGAAACTAATCCCTTCTTGTCGTCAAGAAGTTTCTAGTGGCCTCTGAGCTAGCTGGCACAAGTAATTAAGTTTAATATACTCGATAGGGACATACCGACCTTAGTCCTATGTCAAACCTATAGGATATATTATTCCAATGCGCAGAGCCTATAAGGGAAATAGGAGCTACACTACATGGCGCCCAACGTTTGGTAAGGCAGTAATTCAACGTTAGATACTGAGTAACTCAGCTGTGCACTTTTATTTTTCTCTCAGAGACCCCTACCCCATATACTCCAAAAGACGTCTGGAGTGGGCAGGGTTAATATCCGCCACGGCTACATAGGGAAGGCCCCTATATATTAGCTGTTTGGTTTGCTCAACGTTGAAGGATAGACTGTTCCACAATATTGTGCATCTTATCTTTGTTTCCTTGAAACTAGTTCTACATTTTTTTTTCTCTTCGAAAAAACAAAATGAATGTGGACGCCGAAACGGTGTAGCTGCGGCTGAACCAGCCCAAGCAGCGTTATTTAACAACACAGGTTTAAATGAAGCCGAAGAGGGTGTCAAGGACATTCCTCCTAACTTAAGAAGAGCCATTACTCTAAAACTTATAAAACATGGCCTATCTCCAAGAGGAGGTAGAGCAGTTTTCGTGATAGAGGCACACGAATCCTTTCAGACAGAGGTATTCTATTCATGGGTAATATTTCCTGAATCTAATCCAGTAACTCACTTGTTTAACTTCTACAAAGAAGATGAACAACCGGAGGAATACATTCCTTTCGAGGATATTGAAATTCCATTAACATACCAGGAGCACCAGCTCTGGTTTAAAGGCGCCCTAAAACATCACAGAAATATAACCAGGCTCGGTCCACTAGGCAGACCAAGAGCAACATGGCCGATTCTAGCCGGCTACACACCTCATCCAGACATCGAAATAATGTCAGACGAGGAACTACTTAATCAACTCACAGAGTTAATAAAAATCTACAGACAATTGGTTCAATATGTCATGAGGACTTTCACAGTCCAACAACCATTAACACTTCCAAATCAAGCTCCTCCACAGGGGAGTACACTAAAAATTACACCACAGACTCTATACGCAGTCATGGGTAAAATGCCCACTAAGCGGGAGCAAATTCCGTTTTGGATAGCTCAAAAAATTACTCAAATCGAAGCAGTATTTCCAAATACTAGCCCATATGAGAAACACAGAATCCTAACCATCAGTTTACCAATGTGGATCACACCACAACTGGAAGACTGCACCACTTGGGGCTCAGTCTTTGCTGCCATCTACACTAAAACACACGGCATTCCGTCAATTGCGGTAATACCAGATGTCCTAAAACAGATTCAAAACGAATATGGAGCAGAGCCTGCTTTAAATTTAGGTATGAAATTACTGAAAAATTTTGAACAGGTCTCAACAATAATATTGTCAAATATTAAAGGGGAGGCAGCAGCGGTGGCGATCCGACAAAAACTAAGGGAATTCGATGTTACAGAACATCAAACAGAGCTACCCAGAATTATAGGGCAGTCATATGCAGAATTAGGCAGAGATAGTTTGGGTGGGAGACCAGTTAAACCAAAACTATCTGAAAGTCCTGAGAAGGACTCAATTAAACAAACTCCTACATCTTCTAAAAAGAAGTGGGAATCTAACAAACAAAATTCAAACGAGAAAGGATCTCAATCCCGAGGTAGGTCTCCTCAAAAGGAGCCCTCTGAAAGGAGGTATAACCTCAGGAATAGGGATAATTTGAGAAAACCTGATAGGTATCAAGATAATGATACACGTTCCTCTCGTCCCTTTCAGGTCTCATCACAGACTTCGGAAAGAAGAGGACGAACAGAACATAGAGAAGAACGCGTGATCTCGAAAGACGACAAGCACGCAACAAAAACTAAAACAAAACCTCAATTCTCCAAAAGAAAGTAGCAGGTCTGAAGATAAGACATGCTGAGAATAATGAGATCACAACTCAAAAACGGGGAATGGGCTCAGACAATGCTGGACAGTGCAGCAGAAGTCACAATAGCTCGCCAGAACCTGATGGAACTTCTGGAGATAGTGGACTTGAATGAGTATATTACGGTAGAGACTGTAGACACCAGGGTTAGTACTCCACAAAGGTTATATGAAATAACACTCCGGATGGAGGGAGACAAACCTAGACAGGTTAAAGCACTCTTTTGGGAAAAACTATCAAAAGGTTATGACATACTTCTAGCAGAAAGAGACTGGCCACCACAATTTGTCAGGGAGTGCCCACATGGCGAGGACATGATTATGCCTGCCTTCTCCAATCACATTCCAATTCACTTAAAATATACATATGCCAGAAAATGGGCAGTAGCCCAGGCTCCAGCATTATATAAAAATCATGTAGGATGGGATGAGGACTCCCCTCACCATAAAATACATCTGAAACATGAACCTACTGCACAGAGGCAGTATCCTATTAAGCAAGAAGCTAAAAAACAGGTCAGGGAGATTTTAAATCAACTTGAATACCAAGGGGTGATTGAAACTAGCACCTCATCTATGAACAATCCTTTGTTTCCTGTCTCCAAACCAGACAATACATATCGTCTAGTTTTGGACTACAGACATTTAAACACTTGTTCTAAAACTTTTGCAGTGCAAAATGCACATAGCACAGCATTAATGAATAACATTGTGCGCAAAAAATACAAAACCACATTAGACATCTCAAATGGATTCTTTTGTCAAAATATAGCACCTGAAAGTAGGTACTTAACGGCATTCTCCATAATGGGGACCCAGCGTGACTTTTGTCGACTCCCACAAGGGTTCAAGAACAGCCCAGGCTTATTCTCAGCAAGAGTAACGGAGTTACTACAAATTTATGACAACGAGGCATTGTCCTATGTCGATGATATTTATCTGACAGACGATGACTTAGAAAAACACTTGAACAGGGTGAGCACCATTATACTGGGATTCGCCTCTGAGGGCTATAAGTTCAACTTTAAAAAGTCCCGAATTGCCCATCTCAATGTCCTATTTTTGGGATATGAGCTTTCAAGTGAAGGCAAGAGCTTGGCAGCTAACTTTCTAGAGAAGTGTGCGCTGATCCAACCTCCTAAGACGCTAAAAAACTTACAATCAATCTTGGGTTTCCTCAATTTTGGTAGAACATACATTATAAACTACGCAGAAAGGGTTAAACCTCTCTACGCACTAATCAAACCTGATTTTTCATTCAAAAACTGGACACAGGAACACACAGAAATTTTACATTCTCTCCAATCTAACATGTTAGCAACAAATCATTTACAAACACGCGTAAGTCAAAGAAATTTGGTGATTCGAATAATTTCGGGTCAATGTGGATTCACTTACTTAACCTTTAATGAGGGTGAGAAAGTACCAATCGCGTACAAATCACATTTGTACACACAAGCAGAAATGCGCTTCAGTTCAACTGAAAAATTCTGACAGCAGTTCAAACAGCTGTAGCAAAAGAAAGAGCCTTAGCCCAAGGGAAACGCATAATTGTCGTTACCCCAGTACCAGCTTTAGAAGCGGTCACAAAAGCGAGCATTCCGAATGCTAAAGCTTTACATCCAAGATGGATACAATGGGTTAATTCTCTTGCTGCAACTGATGTTGAATATGTTTTTGATCCAGATTTAAAAACACAGGCATTTCTCCAATATGAACAAGAATGTCCTCTGCCCACTGAGATTGTGCCTCTCGATCAGTATGAATTCGTAATTTACACTGACGGATCCGCACAACCCGCAACAGGGAGTAAGCAAGCTTACAGTGCAGCGTGTGCTATCGTTAAAGGTCGCATACGAAATGGCATCTTCAGACCTATGGTCACAAAAACTCAGTCACTAGGTGATTGTACAGCTCAGCGAGCTGAACTACAGGCATTCAAACTGGCACTTGAAAGTACGGATCGAGAATTCCTCACACTGATAGTGTGCGATTCCTTTTACTGTGTTCAGTCGTATAATTACTATATACGAACCTGGCTTGAAAATGGTTTTAAGGATGCAAAAGGTGGCACAATTAAGCACAAACTGCTTTGGGAACAAGTAGTTCTGTTGAAAAACGAACTACCAAAGGCTCACGTGATTCACACACTGAGTCATCAGCGTGATGGCGTTCACGTTGCAGGGAATTCATTGGCTGACGAAGCCGCGAAGGGGGCTGTTCAGACGGCTTCCGTAGCTGCGATCACTCGTTCAAAAACAAAACTAGACGGTGAGATAATGTTAGCTGTCAATGCTTCAAGCAAAGGCAGCAGTGCAGCGTTACCGAAAAAGTTTCCACTCAAGTACTCTTATGTAATTGATGCGAATAACGTTCCTTTTGCTCGAATCCCTGGAGTGGGGGATAGGGTAATTCCAAACATGGAACGAAGGGCAGCCTTGATTTATGAAACCCATTTGGGGGAGGGTCTGTCACATCAAGGGATCTCTGAAACAATTTTGAAATTAAAAGAGATGTACTGGTGGCCTGGGATGAGTACACACATTCACATATTCATCAACAACTGCTTATACTGTAAATTACAGCGAGAGAACCACCAAACACCATGCAGCGAATGCGGCAGCCCAGTGCAGACACCACCGTTAGACAGCATTAGGCTATCTACTCGCCAGCGTCCTACTGGACAAAGGCATTCCCGCAAATACTGAATCTAGGTTCCTATGGTTATGGCCTCAGCGCTCAGCTGACGCTCGAACTGTTATAAAAGATTTGCGAGTCTTTATCGGCACATACGCAATAGGCACGTTTCATTCTAACCAGGGTCCTGCGTTTAGCTCTAGGGCTTACAAGGAGGCCATGGCCAGTATGGGCGTTGCATTGCGGTACTCCTCTCCATTCCATCCTGAGGGAAATTCTGTTGTGGAAAGGAAAAACCGAGACATAAAGCAGTCTATAACAGCTAGGGTATTAGGCTCGGGTGATGGGTGGGTCAAACACCTAAATAGCGTTCAGCGCTCTCTCAATAATTTGCCAAGAAGTTCTCTAGGGGAGTCACTCCATATGAGGTCCTATTTGGGACAAGAATGTGGGTTCCAGACTTAGAACACGTAGGCACAGTGGTGGACAAAAAGAATTTGATATCAAAGATCGTTTGGCTGTTTTACAGGAACTTAACAAGTTAAGAACGAAACAAAGCAACGTATCCTTACAGCCAACCACCACTGGGGAAAAATCGGCGGTCCCAGCAAGGCCTGTCTGGATTCCAAAAGTTGGGGATCTGGTCAGAGAAAAAATCGCGGACAAGAAGGAATTTGGACCTTCTTACAGACAACCGGTACCTGTTCTAGCTGTTCAAGGAACAAGGACAGTACTTCTGCCGCCCCTTGCTGGAAGAAAGGAGAAAAGATTTGTGTCCATCGACCTCATCAAACCACAACATGTGGCCAATACTAAGCAGTAGGCCTCGTGGACTCCGACCTAGTAGCAGACGCACTCCTCTCGCTACTATTCAAGAGGTTCAGACTGAAAGACTGATCACGATCGAGAATTCAGCTGTAACAAATGAAGGACTAAGCAACCCAGCTATGGAACTCATCCCTCTTGACAACCAAGTAACAGTTCGTCCAAATACACCTGTCTACACCAACGTGACACGTGAAGAACTGGTTCCTGTGATTTCAACGAATCCTGATGCAATTCCAACAATTGACAGAACTGCTTCTGGCTATTTCATTGACTTTGATACGTAATATTTCCTGAATCTAATCCTGTAACTCACTTGTTTAACTTCTACAAAGAAGATGAACAACCGGAGGAATACATTCCTTTCGAGGATATTGAAATTCCATTAACATACCAGGAGCACCAGCTCTGGTTTAAAGGCGCCCTAAAACATCACAGAAATATAACCAGGCTCGGTCCGCTAGGCAGACCAAGAGCAACATGGCCGATTCTAGCCGGCTACACACCTCATCCAGACATCGAAATAATGTCAGACGAGGAACTACTTAATCAACTCACAGAGTTAATAAAAATCAAATGAAGGACTAAGCAACCCAGCTATGGAACTCATCCCTCTTGACAACCAAGTAACAGTTCGTCCAAATACACCTGTCTACACCAACGTGACACGTGAAGAACTGGTTCCTGTGATTTCAACTAATCCTGATGCAATTCCAACAATTGACAGAACTGCTTCTGGCTATTTCATTGACTTTGATACGTAATATTTCCTGAATCTAATCCAGTAACTCACTTGTTTAACTTCTACAAAGAAGATGAACAACCGGAGGAATACATTCCTTTCCTATCCAAGCGAACCTGAAACGACGCCAGCATCATCAAAATTCAAGCAGCAAGTACAAGACTTTGTTCACTTTCTAAAAAGACTTATCTGGTTTCTCCATGGATTGAACTCTGGATTACATCTGGACTTTTTGTTTTTCTGCTCTGGCTATCTTTGGTAACAACTGTAAGCGTGCTCATAGGTGGCAGATACATCCATGTGAACATTGAAGGAAAGGACATAAACGTGCTTTTGAAACCTCATAAATCTTCCCATCGTGAAGCAAGAGACTTGTCATCAGTGAATATCACAGCTGTTCCTATACAGGATGGTATAGTGTGGGACAAAACAGATTATGAAATATTCGGCCCAAGTGAACAATTGAACATTCCACATTTGTTTAAAATTTCACTAAGCGATTTGATAACGTCCAGTACCTATTCAGATGATTGGGACTTAGAGACTGTTCAAGATATGTTTGATCTAGAAAAATCTGCTGCATTTTCTAAAAATGAATATTTAGAGGGTACAACTGATTACGAAGAACTGTATTGTTATAACCACTATGGTCATCATTATTTGCACAAAACTGCATATCCAAGAAATATATTTATGTATAATCAATGGGAACATTGTCCTACACCACCACAAGGTAGTTCGAAAACTTTTGCTAGTAAATTTCCATATTTTTCAGGTTATAATACATCTGATCCAGAAACGTTTTACTATAAAAATGTGAACAAAACAGGACTGAAAATTATGTTAACAAATACAAAACAGATTTACTCTGAAGCATTTATTGCCCAACTGTCTACACAGGGTTTCGACTTATGGAAAGACACAATTGAGACAAAGACTGTCTGGGGTAGTAAAGATTGGCAAGTACAGGGTATAGAAGCTTTATTTAGAGCCTGTATTATCCCTGAACAAATACTGTTTTTGAATGACACCGTCCAACAGACATCTTGTCTTGGATTAGCCAAGATCAAAGAGATGAAAACACCTTCTGTGCCAACACCTGCCAGTGATAATAATACAAAGGCAGTGGTGACAGTTGACAATATACTACAACTCAACAGAACCAATTCAAATTGGAAAAAATGGTTGATCTGGCCCACAGACACAAACAACTGTCAGGAAAGGTTCTTGAACAAAACTCAGGGCTTTGCTCTTCATAGGCCAGACCCAAGATATGTCCAAAGACAACATCCGGGGGTAGTAACAACATATAGTGTAGGAAAATTATGCCTCGATTGGCTGCATAAATCTACACTACAGGATGTGAAGCAACACTTAACCTTACTTGCACACGACGCAGATCTTAGGGAATTCTTGCTTGGACCAAGAAAACCGCGTCAAAAACGTTTCATACATGCCGGCATCTACGCTGTTTATAACGAAGCATGGAAAGTGTCACAGATAGAGGCTGCAGAACGAATACGTGAACTTGATCGTATCAATTTAGAGAAAACACTCTCTGTAGTCGACAATGGGTTAACAACTTTGTCCTCCAGAATTTATTCATTGGATGGCATTGTATCCTCTGCTATCGACATTCTAGAACAAGATTTGGCTATGTTACAACAAGGTCAGTCTCAATTACGTTCTATTGTGTTATTGACATGGACGCTGCAATCTTTGCGAGCGGCTATGTGCCTTGGCGTTTCATCAACACGTCGTCCCTGTTTGCAGAATACAATCTGACTGATAAACAGATCGAATTGGCACAAAGAGGAGCGAGGTATACAGTGCTGAGCATTGAAAAAATTGACAAATTACCATTCACAGTGGCAGAAAAACCAGCTACAGAATGGCTTATTCATGGAAAAATAACATTACCTGTGACAACTTTTCAGTTCCAGTATTGTCTCAGACAGATGCAAGCAGGCAAATATGAAAGGTTGGGTAAGGAATACATTAAGACATCTTGGAATTTACCGTATACACATAAATGTTGGAGTGGGGATCGTGAAGTGTTTCTTAGCGGTATTTACTGTAAACCTGCACTGACCGGTTCACTCATATGTCAGGACATTATTTTGCACGGAGCTTGTAATGGTTCTGCGGCAAACTTGTCTTGCCATCAGCACGGTTCACCAGCTGCTGTGATTAAACCAACGTTTGGACAACTTTCTAATGGGAGTTACCTCATGTTGAATGATCAGAGCTGCTGTGGAATGTTGCCCGGCATCCCATATCTAGTAACGGTCAACTCCAGGGTCACTTGCTGTATGCAAGTATTGTTTCCCCCAATAGACACAGTCAGGGAGTCGGCTTTATGGCCTTCACTGAATGTCTCTTTTATACGATTTGATACTTTAAGCAGAATGAAAGCCATGCTTTTACAGCAAACAGTGCCTTTGACCTCGGCCAAAGAAACCTATGATCTACAAATTGCAAGGACTTCGGCTGAGATACAGAATTTAATACGTACAAACTGCCCTATACATTTCGTAGAAATGTTATCATGTATCTTCAACATGTCAGATACAACAGGAATTGTACATGTATTTAAGAGCATTTGCACCGGTCTCTTAGCACCATTCCAGGCAATACTTGGAATCATTCCGAACTTTGCACATTCGGTGTTTGGTGGCATACCATTGATTCTAGCACTTGTTGCGGGAATTCTATTCATCTGTCTGCTATTGCGCTATGGCCTGCCACTTCGCAGAAATAACTCCGAGCGAAACGGAGGAAGCTCTCCTTGAAAGAAAGTGCCGTGAGCGAATAGTACAGCTATTGGGCATGACTCGTCTACGGGACCTTAATACCACATGGTTCCTGTCATTCCGACCAATCTGGCATGATTGCATCTTACCTGTTCTACGCTGCCTGCTATGCGGTGAAGAATGCGTGTTGGACGCTTGTCTAGCATATCCATCAGCTGCGCCAAAGGACGTCGATACTTTGCTGGTCCCGATAACGGTCCATGCTTCGTGTTGTCCCCAGAGGCTCCCAATACTGATGTCAGCATTCATTGAGATCTCACAGACGCTTCCTGCTGCTGCTGAGGTACGAGAAACAACTCCAGGCACACAGGTAACAACGGACGCGAACATTGCTGCAGCAACCTATGCTGTGGGCGGTGTTTCCCATCTTTGTGCGGTCAATCTCTTACGTGAGGTGTTCGAACTTACACCATCGACAGTGGATGATGTTTTGTCTATTGAAATAGATGATCTCATGTTTACACCAGACCCGTGATCTGACTCTAATTCGGCATACTTTGTTCCAGTGCAACAGCAACAATTTGGCCTTTGTTTTTCAAAGACTTGGAACATTACCAAAATTTGAACTTTTCCCATTTTTCAAACACAAAAATGGCACTTCAATCTGCTTATAGTAGAACTGGCCTTATAATACAGACTTGGCAGTACTTCCAGGGACACTTAGTCATCTTGTGTGTCTAAAATCGTTCATTTAGTTTTCGTGACAGGAAATGACTTTGGTTTGCACAAACTTGTCAATCATTTTTTCGTCATATGTAAATATTGCTTTTATGTTCCGTTCCGATTGCATTTGTTTCACACTTTATGCAGGAAACGAAAAGCTTTGCTTATAAATGTACAGACACCTTTGCATTTTTAAATATGTCTTTTAGAGCTTTTAGGATATGTTTTAATATGCGGTACTCTATTTTAATGTTTAGCATTTTGGATGTTTAGCATTTTAGTATCATTGTTTCCACGAAAGAGGAGTGGGTGTTGTATACTTCATAGGGTGTCCATAAACGGGCTTTCTAGACTCATGTCCTTATACAGGCATAACCCAACCTGCCCTTATATAGGCATAGAATCCCAGGCCTTATTTAGGCATAAACCATGCACACCAAATACAGGCATGGCTTCCGACATCCGTCCACCCTAGCGTCTCAACGAGTCCATGAAAAAAACAGACCCTCAGGCTGCGGGAGTTTCCCTTGCCCAGGACTATTGATTTCTTCAAGGACGCATACATTATGCATGAACCTCTTATTCCCTAAGGGATTCATTCATGACGTCTTTCGCTGCCCAACTCACGTCAATGCTACCATTTTCAGGTATAAATATACCTTCCCAAACCCCTGTAAATCAGAGGAGACCTCGACTTCAGAGGAGCCCGATTCCCGGCCAGACGCACTGAGAAGACACTGTCATTCCTGCACGCAGAGAGTCCAGCTTCCAGTGATCTAACTTCCCTTGCGGGGTGTTGGAGTTCGAGTCCGGATAGAGATTCCTACCTCTCTCATTCTTCAGGTATGGAGCAGACTAGAACCTAGAGGGACTCTTGGCATACTAGACTCTTGGCATACTAGACGTAACTTACTCTTGGGTATACTCTAGTCAGGAATACAGCACCTACTTCTACTCCTCCCTATACCTAGGATAGGTTAGGTACACTGGGATAGAACTAGGGTAGAAACGCATCGTATGAGTACTCGCATTTTTAGGTTGTGTCATTTTATGTAAATGCATACATGCTAAAAAGATAATGCTGACGCAGTATTATTTATTTTTACTGCTCACCTTGTACATTATTTATCTCGCATACTGTCTTGTGATCATAACAGCACATATAACTTACAACAGAAACAAGACTGTTCAATAAATCCTTTATTGAAACGCCCGTCTGTTATTTCTGTGTAACTCTGAGAATAACTGAAACATGCACGACTGAGCTGAGTGAAATAGTTATCTATTGTTTCTACGACTCTGGGACACATCCTGATTCTGTAAGGGAAACACAGTGGTCATGTTTTGCGGCAGCCAGAAACTAATCCCTTCTTGTCGTCAAGAAGTTTCTAGTGGCCTCTGAGCTAGCTGGCACAAGTAATTAAGTTTAATATACTCGATAGGGACATACCGACCTTAGTCCTATGTCAAACCTATAGGATATATTATTCCAATGCGCAGAGCCTATAAGGGAAATAGGAGCTACACTACACCCTCGCGCTAGCCCTGTTATGTCATCAGCTGGCATTCTAGAACGCCAGCTGACAGTTCTCATATGAGTCGACAGTTGACGGTTGACAGTTGCATTGGGTCCTGGCCAGCTACCTGTACGGAGCTCTCCTGTCTTACTGGTGTGTTGAACTTTATTACTTAATAAAGTCTTTCTACAAGTTAAGAATGGCTATGGAGTCTACTTAACATTTATGGCGACGAGCTGAACTGAACAACACACCAAGGAACCCACGTGAATTCGAAAAAAAAAGAATTTGGAGCAAGCATTAACCTACACCGGAATCCTGGAAAACGAGAAAACTGACAAGGAAACATTCTACAGCTGAAAGAAGCGAGAAGGTAGAAGTTGAAAAAAAAAGAGGAACTCGGAAAGGATGATGCTTAAATGAAAGAACGCGGATGTTGTACATGTCTGCAACGGAAGAAAAGAATTGAGGAGAGCGTTTGCTCCGTTCTGTTGAGAATACGACAGGAGGATATCAATCACAAACGGATAAGTGAGTTGCGCTGATTGTCGATTAAAGAGAGACTTTGAACTTACTGAGGGGAGCAGTGTTATCCGGTATTGTACTATTGGAATGTTCTCCTCAAAAGTTGGTGGCGCACTAACAGGCGGTGCGTCGTGCTGACGTAGCACAGAGTGGGCGCCATCTTGAAAGTAGGATTCAGCGGTCCAGTCTTTCTAAATACGCACAGGAAACGTGCGTGAGGCCATCTTAAATTTCACTCCTCAGGTGTGCAACTTCGAAGCGTAATACACCGGAAGATACAGTCTCGTCAGTAAGCTAGAAAACAAATTACGGGAGGCTGCGGAAGATGGATACAAAAGCGTAAGACTATTAAACAAGTGAGATTTATTTGGGAATTCGCATTAACCTAATTGTTAAATTTGTGAAAGCATTGCTTTTGGGGACTCTAAAATATTTATAAGGAACTTTATTAAGAGGTTCGCACTCAACATGGCTTCTGGAAACAAGTACAATTTACAGCCCCCGCAATCGTTTTTAGCAGGATCTGGTAAACCGCAAATAAAATGGGAAGAATGGCGGGAGTACTTTAATAACTATATATCCACCTTTGATAATGCAGAAGAACCACTTGCAGCAGATGAAAAGAAAATAATCCTACTGCATTGCTTGGGGGCTGGAGGACTTAAAGGTGTATAACAGCATTAACAAGAAGGTGCGAGTAGGTGAACAGGGTAATGTTTTTACTAATGCCATGGATGACTTGGATAGTTATTACAAACCCACTGTCTGTGTTGCTGTTAACCGATATAAATTTTACCGACGAAAACAGGGGAAAGAGGAGAGTATAGAGGATTACGTTTCTGCACTTAAGAACTTAGCACTCACATGCAAATTTGAGAATATGCACGATGATTTCATAAGAGATCAAATAGTAATGTGTGCAGCGTATCCAAACATACAGGACGCGTTGTGGGCTAAAGGTGAGAAACCACTCCAGGAAGTGATTGAGATAGTAAAAAGGGCAGAAATGACAGGAAGATGTGCCAAAGCTGTACTAAATGAGAGTAAAACTAAACCAGAAGAACCCAGTGTGGTGGTGAAAATAAGTGGAAGTAAGAAGAAGCACACGGTTAATAAAAGCAGAGTCACTGAAGAGACTGGGTATAAAGGGGGAGTAAAAACATTTGCGCAATTTAAATGTTACCGTTGCGGTAGCAACAGACATTTGGCAAGTGACTGGAAATGTCCTGCACGCAACAGTAAATGTACACAATGCGGACTCGTGGGCCATTTACAAAAAGCGTGTCAGAGGAAAGTGAGAGCAAAAGTAAAATTGGTTGAGGGGAATGAGGAACAGGAGCTAGATTCATCTGACGAATCAGAGTACAACTTGTGTGTGCTTAATGTGACTGAAGCATCTGAAAATGACGCACAAGAGAGAGGTAACAAGAAGAAACCTATGTGCATGGTTGCCATTGGAGGGGTGAGCATTGAGATAGTCGCTGATTCAGGATCACCCTGTACTATTATCAACAGAAAGGTATGGAGGGAGAAATTCCAACAAAAATTAGGCCAGGTCATGGAAACACCAGATATCACCCTCAGAACATTCACGGGGGAACCTATTGTAGGTTGCAGGGAACTTAAGTTCGCATTTAAGGACAGAGCAACCATCAGCAAATTATACATCTCTGCCACGGGTCCCTCTGTGCTAGGATGGAAAGACCAGGGAAAATTAGGAATTACACTTAATCCCAACAGTTCGTAACCCGTACTTGTTATGCAACAGGACAAAGTATGTGGGTCCACCATTTCTGACAGGTTCAAAAAAGTCTTCAACGGCACCATAGGGAATTTGAAAGGATTTCAACATAGAATCAAGCTAAAGGAAAATGCAAACCCAAGCATACACAAGGTAAGACACATTCCGTTAACAATCAGGGAGGAGGTCAAGACGCAAATTAATGATTTACTAGATGCAGGCATCATAGAACCCACGGAATCATCTGAGTGGGTCGCACCCTTGGTCGTTGCCTGCAAGCCCAACGGAAAGTTGAGGTTATGCATAGACTTACGCGACCTCAACAAAAGTATTCTTGTAGACCAGTACCCCCTCCCTAAAATAAATGAGATGCTCTCCCTGACAAAAGACATGAAGGTTTTCTCTACAATAGACCTCGCTGCAGCGTACCACCATGTCTCTCTGCACCCTGAAAGCAGGCACCTCACCACCTTCATTTCACCATTTGGGTGTTACAGGTTCAAGAGGGTACCCTTTGGGTTAGCTTCGGCAGCGGGATTATTCCAGAGACTCATGCATGAACTTTTTAAAGGGGTCAAAAAGGTGCTCATCTTTCAGGATGACATCCTAGTAATGGGAAAAGACCAGGCGGACCACGACCAAAGGTTGGTGCATGTACTGAATATCTTGGTAAGGTGTGGCATGACTGCAAAGTACAGAAAATGCAGGTTTGCAGAAAAAACAGTCACGTACCTGGGACATGAAATCACCCCTGAAGGTATAAAGCCCAAGAAAGAGTTACTCAATGCCATCAGGGCTGCTCCGGTTCCACAGAACAAAGAGAAACTAAGAGCATTTTTGGGCCTGGTGGAATTCTATTCAAAGTTCGTGAGAAACTTTTCAGCTAAAACATATAACATAAGACAACTTTTAAAATCAAGAAACAAGTTTGAGTGGTCTCAATGTTGCAACGAGAGTTTCAATGCTCTAAAACAGGAAATTTGTGAGGCACCTCCCCTGCAAGGCTTCGACACAAGTCTTAACAGTATTGTCACCACAGATGCTAGCGGAAGGGGAATAGGAGCAGTCCTTACACAAGCTGAAATCACTGGGAAGGAGGTTACCATCGCATTTGCATCCCGCTCACTTACAACCCACTGAGGAAAGATACTCAGTCATCGAGCGTGAAGCATTGGCTTGTGTGTGGGGACTGGAATACTTCCGCCAGTACATTTGGGGAAAAAGGGTCACTTTACGATGCGACCACAAACCACTCACAAAGGTACTCACCGTTAAAGGATTATATAATGCGTCTCCAAGACTGGCACGATTGTCTGTGAGACTGTTAGACTACAGTTACGACGTGCAGTACCTGCCCGGAGCGAATAATGTGGTTGCGGACTTCCTAAGTAGACTACTCCTACCAGACTATGGGGATCTGGGGGAAAGGGAGGATGAATTTTGTGTGGCAAGCATCAATGAGGAGTTCCCCAGCATACACAGAGAGGTTTGGGTGAGTGCGTATCAAAAAGATGAAACCCTACAGGAAATACACAAACTTATTGTTAATGGTTGGCCCAGCAAGAAGTTCGTAAAAAAAGAATTGAGACCATACTGGGAACTCAGAAATGAATTGTCAGTGGAAGGTGAACTCATTTTGAGACAGGGTAAGGTAATACCACCAGTTACGCTAAGGGAAAGACTCCTGGAAATTTGCCATGAGGGACACCTGGGCATCAACAAAACAAAACACAGGATTAAGTGTTGGTATTGGTGGCCAGGCTGTGACTTAGATATAGAAAGAACAGTAAGGAACTGTGTGCAGTGTGAAAATTCGGACAAAACTCAGGTCACACTTAAACCCCCTCTGCAACCGTTGAACTGTCCAGGGCCTGGGAGAGAGTGGGCATAGACATTACGGGACCCATACGGTACCAGGAGGATCAAGTGTACATTATGGTCATAGTGGACCACTTTTCAAAGTGGCCCGAGATTAAGGTAAGCCGCAAGGTTGAAGCACACGACATAATCGCGTTGCTTGACAGCGTTTTCACGAGGGAAGGCATACCGAAAACTATAGTCAGCGACAACGGCAGCCAGTTCACCTCTGAGTTTCAAGAAGTTCCTGGAAAGGAATGGAATAAAACACAAAACCACTTCTGTGTACCATCCCGCAGGAAACGGTGCTGTGGAACGTTTTAACAGGGTGATAAAAGGCACCATACAACTAGCCAACAACAATGGGCTATGTTGGAAGAAAGAAGTGAACATAATGATTTGGGCATACAGGATAACACCAGGGGAGAGTACGCACTTCAGCCCTTTCGAACTTATGAGAGGTAGAACACCATTATCAAAAGATAATGTTGGGTGGCTCAAAACAGCTAGGAGAGTGGAGTGGTCTGCGGACATGGTAAGAAAGAGTATCCAAGAAGTACAAGAGGCATGTAAGGAGAGATTTAATGCAAAACATAAGTGTAAACAAATCAACATCAAAGAAGGAGACAAAGTAAGGGTGAAAAGAAGCAGACTCATTGAAAAAGGACAGAGTAGGTTTACCACGCCGTTGGTGGTGGAGAAAGTTTTTTGTAATTCTGCCCTTCTCAGCGATGGGAGGGTTTGGCACGCCTCCGCACTTTCTGCTTGTGCCAAAACTGATGGGGGTATAAGCGTATGTGCTAATAAACAGGGCACTGCCAGACCACCGAACAACGACGCACATGACAACGCTAGTAGGAAGGATAACTTAGAGTGGTTGCTTAATGAAGGGTCTGGTTCGGATGGAGAAGGGAACGGTACTACGGTACAATCCCAAACCAGGAACTCATTGAGTCAATTGGAGAATACAGAGACATTAGCACTAGTAATTCGGTTGAATCACCTGGTGCGGAGAGTACCAGCCAGTCGGAGGAAGAACAGGATCCAGAGGAAGATACGGTGAATGAGGGAGAAACAGCGAAGGAAGCAGGCAGTACCAGTAGATATGGTCGCAGCGTTGTAAAACCTAGCAAGTACAAAGACTTTGTTTGTGAATAACTATCCTTGCCCAGTGTGCATTCCCCGCTTCACCTTGCCCGAGACTGATCTTTTCCTTTCCTTTCTCTTTTCCCTTCGGGAAGGAGATGTGTTGGGTTGCACTGTTTCACTTCCCCTTAATTTATCCCCTTTAGGTTTCCGTCCCCTACCACGCGCGTCCCTGCCCTCGCGCTAGCCCTGTTATGTCATCAGCTGGCATTCTAGAACGCCAGCTGACAGTTCTCATATGAGTTGACAGTTGACGGTTGACAGTTGCATTGGGTCTTGGCCAGCTACCTGTACGGAGCTCTCCTGTCTTACTGGTGTTGTACTTTATTACTTAATAAAGTCTTTCTACAAGTTAAGAATGGCTATGGAGTCTACTTAACAGGGGTGAAGGCCACTCTTGTCCCCTGCACTGAAATATGTCACAGAACATCACCAAAAATATATAGCAATGAATGCCAAGGACCTCCAGCCTTCTTCCTTCAAGAACACGTTTAATTCAAAATAAGTGAACAGCAGCTAGAGGATCCAAAATCCAACTGTCTCTTATCAGAATCTTCCTCCACAATATTAGGTACATGTCACAGCTTCATTGTCCATGTCATTGCATTCCGCATTCTATAGCCCTAGACTGCAGCCCTACACTCCTCTATACCTTACGGCCCCAACATCCTCTATCGCCTCCTTGCCCTTCCATCTTACACTCCACTACGACTCCTCTCCCACCTCGCCATCTTATCTCCCTGTTCTCTTCCCAAACTCACCTGTGCTGCCCCTCCCAACATCTCTCCTTCCAACACCTTTTTTTCACCATAGATCTACATTTATTTTTCCCTGCTCCGATCTTCTTCCTGCTAACATCCTCTCTATCTCCACCCATACCCAACCCTCTTGCCCTACCTATCTCTGGATCCTCTTATGCACTAACACTCCCCCAACCCACTAGTCTATCTTCCCCTCCTTATCAACTTCCGTGTACCCCTGACATCAGATGCATGTCAATAGCAAAATACTCAACACTCCTCACATCCATTGCTGCCTTGGCTTTTAAGCCCCCCAGATAATTTTCCGCCCCAATACAAACACCAACCACTAGCACTCAGTAAAGGGAAAAGACAACTGTGCCACATCATCTCCCTCTGTCTCATGCTCAGTGCTTTAGGAACTGGACTCTTTACAGCCTGTCCCTATTACACCTGCTAACCCATGTCATACTTCATTACAGGATTAGCATCTCCACCCAAACAAACTGGTCTAAAACCTCTAATCTGGTTAAGTATTCACTGAACCTCTTGAAAGAGAATGAAGAAGCTACCAAAACCCATTCATTCTGAAATCACCACCACTATCTCTGGTTGTACTTGACTTTCCCTCCTGTTGCTTATTATACCAACATGCTTCTCCCATACTGTTTGCACCCTCTACTAACCACTTTCGCTCTACCGCCTCCACCTATTCACACACAAAGCATAATTTGTTATAGAATGAGTGTCGGTGCCCTAAGCTCTACGCAGAAGCCTGCAGCCTCTACTATTAAATGTCAGTGTGCTGAATTCCAAGGCTGCGTAGTCTTGAATCCACCTGGTGCCTATATAATCTACTATCAGACACTCCCTGCCTCTTTATTTCACTCCTGCAATTTCCTGCTTTCTCCCTTCGCAACGTTTTTTCTCTTCCTGTCTCTTTCTAATCTTTGTGTTTTCCCTCTCTTGCTCAACGTAAACATCTGATAAATAAAAAGAAGAGCCGGTCCCCAAAATCAGTGCCGGTGAGCCCTACAGGCCATCCACCGGCTCAAATTAAGTACTTCTCTCACCTCACACCTCACTTATGTTGCCTGATGATTAACATACGTTCAATGAAAAGAAAACAAAAAAAAAACATTTTCAGCATGATATGAGGCTAGAAACAAGACCCACTCTTCAAAACCAAAATTACTTGAAAATGACACCTCATGGGTTGTCCGTGAGGATTGAATATCAACTCCATGCACAAAACCGCCCTGGGAAGGCCAGAGGAGGTCTGCCAGTAACCTTCAAAGAAGCACTGAAGACATGCTCTTGACAGACCGCATCTCCCTGCTGGGCCAGTGTACACCCATCCTTCATTTCTTCTTCCTACTTATTTTCAACCACTGTTGAACAATGGAGCTTTCTCTGAGGCTTTACTAGGAGCCACCTCAGACCTAGTCTTAAACTATAACAATCTTTATATCCAAGATGGCTTTAACATCTGGTCTGGCAAACATTGTCCTGCACAGCCAAGAAACATTACAACAAACCTGGAAGCTCTTCACTTATCTCATTTAGTCTTTAGAGCTACACACACAATAGGCCTTACACTCAATGCAATCTTCTGCCCGCTTGGACTCATTTTGATCAAAGGGAACAAGCCTATCTTCTGGTGCAACCACTGCATAATCTCTTAAGCCTTCCCTTAAACCGAATGCTTCCACACACTGACATCCACTAACTACTGGAAACAAAAAGAATACCTATACTTATATAGCACCTATGCCTGTTCTCAAGGCGCTGATAATTGGTATTAATTATTAACCAAGTCAATTAAACTTATTTTATCAAACTCAATGAAAGTCTGAGTGAACCCGCCAAGATTCAGTGCATTAGTACATTCAGGTATCTTAAGTGAATTTTATCTCTCAGCTATCTAAACACTTAACCACATATGATGTACCAGTTGGTCTGCAAAGGCTTTGACTAACTCATCCCTCTCTAAACAACACAAACTCGAAACGTTGCC
The DNA here is from genome assembly GCA_963921515.1 of Calotriton arnoldi. Classification (NCBI taxonomy): domain Eukaryota; kingdom Metazoa; phylum Chordata; class Amphibia; order Caudata; family Salamandridae; genus Calotriton; species Calotriton arnoldi. The sequence continues at coordinate 1,164,380 of CAWUFW010002539.1, forward strand.
ATACAAGACTCTGGATAAATAATAGAAAAAAAAATCAACTCACCGATAGCTGCGATCCCATGCCAGTGTATGAAATTCAGAAGTAGGCTTGACATACCCACCTCCAGAGACTTCATTTTGTTTTATAAGCCACTAGTCAGAAAGCAGAAAGGCTACTCTACATAGCCAGGATCTCCAATGCTATGTGCTCCACCAGGGAGCTCCACCGGATCTTGAAATAATTCCATAACCCGGAATGCACAAAAGCAAGTTTCAGGATTTCAGGAACTTCTTCATAAATCACTTTATGTTAAGCAGAGATACTAGAACTTCCTCTCACCAGCAAGATACCAACTCACAGCTGTCCAAAGGCAAGACAAATTGGACTACACTAGCCAACAGACACCAAAGACTTGCTCCCTTCAAGAATCTTACAACACCTGCCTTTCATGAGCTGGTCAAAGTGGATCCGTGGGATCCAGGGCTGGATTGGCCATTTATTTCATCTGGCATTACCCAGGGGGTGAAACCATTGGAGGTCTATTTTTGAAGGCCCAGGGCCTCTGGTGGTGCCTCTGTGACTTTCTACAGCCCTGCAAAGTTAAATGCTGCAGGTACAGATGAGATAGAGGGAGGAAGAGCAACAGATAGAAATATCAGAGTGGGGGGATAGAGGGGATAGAGGGAGAGAAGGAAGAAGAGAAATATCCCAGGTGCCAGACTGGATCCGGAAATATTTTGAGCATAGTCCCTGCATCAGTATGTGGCGTCGCATGGCTTCACGTCGGCCCCGTTCCGCCCCATGTGTGACGATTGGAACTGTATATGAGCGCCACCAAAGACAAAACATTCTGCAGTACCGAACATCCAAAATGTCCTTCCCATCTTACCTGCTATCAAGAAAGTAAACATGTGCACTGACTGGTAAACGTGTGCATTCATGACAACGTTCCAGCCTGACAAATATCCAGGGCAGGCACTACGCATGCCAGCCCACTGGCAAGAGCCTTAGCACTGGCTGAGTGGGCCCTCGATCCTTCGAGAGCCAGCTTCTTGGCCAGTGCATAGCAGGTCTTAATGCAAAGGACTATCCATCTGAACAAAGTCCTTTTCTGCACTGCCTTTCTTTGCCTGTGAGAACCCCACAAAGAGCCGATCGCCTACTTGGTGGGATTTGGTATGACTGATGTAAAAGCTTAGTGTTCTCTTTGGGTCCAAACGATGAAGTCTCTCTTTTCCTTTGAGGTGGATCAAAGGTCAGAAGTGTGATGGACGAATGTATGATGTTACAATGCGTGGTGTTACCACGCGGTAGGTAACAACGCGGTCGTTACAACGACCGTGTTGTTACCACGCGTGGCATTACATCGCAAGTCGTTTCAACGACTTGCGCTAGATGGCGCGCTGGACTTAGGAATAGTATAAATTACTATTCCTACTTCAGTTAGCGCAACAGCAGGGAAGGTATTGGATTTAAAATCCAACACATTCCCTGGTGTTGCCCGCCACCTAGCGCAAGTCGTTGAAACGACTTGCGATGTAATGCCACCCGTGGTAACAACGTAGTCATTGTAACGACCGCGTTGTTATCAACCCGCGTGGTATTGCCAGCGTTGTAAACGCTGTCTCCCGTGATGGACTGACCGACATGAAAGGGAGTCACATTTTTTTTTCACATATTTTTTATTAGCCAGTATTATTTGCAGTCAAATGTTACAATACAAATGCAGACTTTTATCATATAGCTAACTATGATTCACTATTGTCAAGTGGTGTTACATACGTCTACATTCAATTTTTCCCATGTTGTACATCTTATAGTTATCAAATGACATCCATACATTGTTAAGAAAACTTTTGGTCCCTCCCGCTAAACTCCCTCCCACTATATATCCCTCCCAAAAACTTCCCTCAACTTTGCAGCTGTGAACTCTTCTGTCCCACTCTACAGTATCACCAGCCAGTGCAATAGTCCCGGCATTAGGGAGAGGGGAGAGGGGGGTAGAGGGGAGTCGGGGAGGAGGGGAGAGGAACACAGAAATAAGAAAGGAGGTGGGGGGGAATGTGAATGGGGGCAAGGCCCAGGCACATATTTGTAATTCGAGGTATAATTATGAATCAAGCATGTCAGGTAGGGCTGCTTGGTGTACCCTAACTGCCTACGGCCTCCTCAACCTCTTCTGATCTGAACTGTTCTAACAGTTGAGCCCAGTCTAAGGAGATCGGCTTCTTCCTCAGTACTCTATACTCCTCACGCTTCAGCGCCTCCCTTTCAGCCGTGGCCCATTTAAGTACTTCATCCCTCCATCTACACTCGCGCGGGGCTGTGCGGGATTTCCAACACTGTGTGACTAGTCGTTTAGCAAGCATCAAGGCCAGCCCGCAAATCGGCGTAGCAGGGTTGCCTTCTTTGGAAGGGGAAGGAGGCCTAAAAGACAGGCTTCTATAGTGGCCCATGGGGAGCAAGCGGTAAGCCGGGTGAGACCCTGGGTGACCGTAGACCAAAACACCCTCAGGGAGGGGCAAGCCCATATCATATGTATAAAATCAGCATCCGACCGAGAACATCTCGGACAATCCGCGGAGGCAGTAGTGTACATTTTGTGTATTGCTAGCGGCGTGAGATAAGCCCTATGTAATATCATCAGGTGTATTGTTTTTAATCGAAAATTACGGGAAACCCACTTAGGGTGCTCTAGCGCCATAGCCCATTCTCTGTCATTCAATTCCCTAGTCAACATTACTTCCCACTTGAGACGAAGGCCCTGCAGGGGAGTACACAGATGCTCTCTCAAACTGCGGTATAACCACCTAATCAGATGGCTCCCATGACCCATGAGGTGAATAGCCTGCAATAATTTAAAGGTAGGGGGTTCTTTTTGGTCCACCAACCAATGCCTCCGGACAAAGTGTGTAATAGCTGCATGCGTTAAGAATAAGGTGTCTGGGACTGCGTTATTACGTACAAAGTCGGCATGGGGCATCAAGTTGCCTTCCAGGAATAAGTCCCCAACAGTTACTGTACCAATCTGTATCCAGCTCCGCAGTCTAGCGTTTGACAACACTCCGCGGCCGGTAGGCAGGCCACAGAGTGGAATATTCGGGGCATAAGGAGTAGGTATTTTGGCATATTTTAACGCCAACTTCCAGTAATGTAATGCAATTTGTAGGAGGAAAGGTGGATCCTTCACCCTGGTGGCCCCGGGGCATAACAAGGCCTGCAGGGTTCCCAGCTGCAGTTGCTCAGGGGAGTAACCTATTTCAAATAGATTGAGACCGGCCAACCAGTACGCCAACCATTGTAGCTGCCCGACAATACAGTATGCCTTAAAATCAGGGGCCCCCATACCTCCCTCAGAACTCGGCAACTGCATTTTGGCCAAAGCAAGTCTGTGCCTTCCTGTCCCCCAAAGCAAAGACGCCAATAATGTGTCAAGTGTCTTGAAGATCCAAGCCGGGAGGGCAACCGGGAGATTTACAAAGTGATATAGGAGTCTGGGCAGCATGACCATTTTAGACACTGCCAGCCGGCCTGCTGTCGTCAACGGCAATGTAGTCCAGAAAGCCACCTGAGAGCGGAGAGAGTTTAGGGTCCTAATCAGATTCCCATCTATATTGTCGGCGCTGGTCCTATAAATCTATATACCCAAGTACTTGAAAGTAGTGGGTTCTGATCTGAACCTTAATGTGCCAAATTGCAGACTGGGCCTGTTAAAGCTATCATAAAAGGAATATGCCACGGACTTTGCGGCGTTGAGGCACAAGCTAGATATTTCACCAAACTGTGCGAATAAGGTGGCTATGGGTTGCATGTCCACTTTTAAATCTTAAAAATAGTAACATGTCGTCTGCATAAAGTGATACAGAGTGGATTGTCTTGCCTATCAGGATACCATATGGGGCCATAGTGTGACGTAAATGTTGTGCTAGGGGTTCTAATGCTAGTACAAACAGGAGGGGCGATAGGGGACACCCCTGACATGTCCCACGAAATATTTGATATGCTGGAGAGATGGTGGCGCCCGTTTTAGCACGAGCTGTAAGATTTGAATAAAGCAATTTCACCCATTGGCAGTACTCCGGAGGTAATCCGAACTTGGCCAATACAGCCAGCATATATGACCAACTCAGGGTATCGAACGCTTGGCGCACATCTAATGATAAACAACCTGCCTGCGGAGCTAGTGTGGAGGCTGCGTGCATCAGGGCATGGAGACGGCGTATATTGAGGGAGGTACTGCGTTTGGGTATGAACCCACATTGGTCTGAATGTATCAATTTGGGGAGGAGGGGAAGCAATCTAGATGCTAAGAGTTTGCTGAGTATTTTATATTCAGTATTAAAAATTGACAAGGGTCTATAGGACGTAAGGTCAGTCGGGACCTTGTCTGGTTTCAATAAGGAGGTCACTATTGCCTCCCTGGTTGTGGGTGGAAGAGTGCCCTCTGTAAGTGAAGTGGTATAAAGTTGCAGTAATTTTGGGACTAGTGCTGCTGCGCAAGTGGAATAGAATTTAATGGGGAGCCCATCGGAACCCGGGGTCTTATTACGGGCCAATGCGTTTATAGCACTACGGATCTCTGCTATAGTGAGTGGTGCAGCCAACTCCTTAGCCTGGAAATCGGTAATAGTAGGGAGGTCTATAGCTCTAAGAAAGAGAGCGGTTGCATCCGTAGTATCGAGGGGGGGAGCCATGTATAGACTAGTGTAAAATTCCTGAAACGTCCTATTGATATCAACTTGGGAAGTGACCAAGGTGCGGTGGGGATCATGGATCGCCAGGATTGGCGTGGGAGATGTTTGTGGTTTAATCAGTCACGCCAATAATGTGCTGGCCCTATCTGCTTCCGCGTGTGTGCGTAGAGTATAGGCGTTCGAGTCAATCGTTCTTAGTTGTTCTAAGAGCTCGGCATATTTTATCCTGGTCTCTTGCAGGTCGCCTACTTCCTGCGTGTATGTCCGGGCTGCTATTTCCAGTGATTGTAAATTATTTTCCAAGTCCGTTATGTCTCTGGACACTTCAGGCCTGACCCCCACCAAGGATACCATGGAGACCCCCCACATCGTCACCTTAAAAACCTCCCATTCCAGCGATCTAGTCGTGGCAGTGCCCCCATTCTCAGTAAAGTCTGTGGTAATAGCTGACGCTAATGTAGTACGAAACACCTGATCTTCCAAGTACAAGGGCTGCAGTTGCCACGCTGGGACAGGCGTGGGAACCCGGCCCCAACTTAACGTCAATTCTATGGGATTATGGTCAGATATGGTTTTATCCAGATATGTACTCTGTTTGATCGCTGGGAATAAGTCTGGCGTACAAAGGAAGTGATCCAAACGGGTGTGTAATTTGTGCGGATGGGAATAAAAGGAGTATTCTCGCATATTAACGTGTTGTGATCTCCAAACATCAAGGAGTCCCCACCCCTGTGCCCAACGAGTCAGAGTGGCAGCCTGAGTGACAGCGGTAGTGGTCCGTAATGGAGGGTGGGACCGGTCCAGATGCACATCGAATACTGCATTAAAATCTCCCCCCAACACCCAAGGGTAAGACGCCCAGTCTGAAAGAGCCTGCGATACTCTGGACAAGAAAGCCTCTTGGTCTACATTGGGAGCATAGATGGAACCCAGTACCACTTGTGTGCCATCCAGGTCCCCACGCAGAAGCACGCATCTGCCTTGCTCATCAATTCTACTCTCGGTAAGGGAAAAGGGGACCCCAGCCCGCACCCAGATCGAGGCCCCCCGTGAGAAGGCAGAATATGCCGTTGAATAAAACTGGCCTCTCCAGCGTCTCTGTAATTTACTAGTTTCCGATGGTATTAAATGTGTCTCCTGAAGATAGACTATTTGGGCTTTACGGCGATGTAACTGTGCAGCTATTCTATGTCGTTTGTAAATTGCCCCCATCCCCCGAACGTTCCAGGAAATAATAGTGTAAGTTTTAACCACCGACATCATGTTTAAAAAAAAAAGGGGTTATAGTAGCAAGTGCTTTCCCACCCCATCCCCCACCCCCCCATGCCCCCACCCCCAGACTGCAATTGGACAGTGCGGCAACAATCTAACCGAGACGTCCTTATCCCAATACTGGGTCCAACGATCCAACTTCGCTCGACCAAACTTTGCAACAGAACTTAACATAGTATATTGTAATCAATTGCTTACGCTTGTGGGGTATGCTGCGTACTTAGTTTACGTACAGAACATTTGCAATAAGTGGATTTGCCCAGGACTACCCGGGCCACGGGACTCATCGAAGCATTATTTATCTACCTCTTCAATGCTATATACATATCATAGAAAAACGTGTACTGCCTGGGGACAGAATAACATCCTTTACGTACTGATTGTAAAGTATACATACTACATCTAAACGACACAGGGATACTCTACCATTGTGTACATCATGGTGTCAACCTAATGGATCATTACTTAGTTGCGTGGTTTCTGAAGGGAACAGTGCCACACTTCCTCCTGAGTCCGAATCAGTGTTCACCTCCACGGAGGGACTGGTGCTGATAGGTGGACAGATAGTATGAAAGGCCGTGACGGACCGGAGGGCCTCTAGTCTAACCTCCATAATCAGCTGGCGAGGTGGAGTACTGGACCCCGTGCTCTGTGTCATAAGACCCTTTCGTCGCCTCCGAGGGCCTCGTTGTGATTTCGGCTGTGAAGTCTCTGGGCGTTTGGTGTACATTGTGTCTGGAAGTTCCTGTCCAGCCAGTCCCAAGCACTATCCGGCGTGTCGAAAAATAATGAGCGCTGATTATGAATGACCTCCAGTTTCGCTGGGAAAAGCAATGCAAACGTGATGCCCGCTGCACGGACCCGAGCCTTGACCTCCATAAACGAAAAGCGTTTACGTTGGACCGCCAGCGTATAGTCTGGGAATATGGAGATTCTGGCATTGTCGATCTGTAGTGGACCATTCTCCCTCGCAGCTTGTAGCACTTGATCGCGATCCCTATAATTCAAGATCCTAGCCAATATCGGGCAGGGATTCGCTCCAGGAATAGGGCGACGAGTGGGAACTCGATGGGCTCTTTCAACAGTAATGTGCGCGGAGAGGCCTGTAGGAGCTACACTTGTTTTCAGCCATTCTTCCACGTAAAGCGTTGGATTAGGCCCCTCCGTGAGACCCACGATACGGAGGTTGGTGCGCCGAGCCCGGCCCTCTGCATCGTCCGCTCTGGCCTGTAAGGATTCGACTTGATGGCGCAAGTGTTTCAACTGCTCGTCATGGTCTTTCAACTGGGGCAGCACTGCATCAAGTGCTTGTTCTGCGGTCTTGACTTTATCTGCTAGTTTTCTGTGGTCATCTTTGAGTAGATTAAGGTCCACCGAGATCGTGCCCAATTGGTTTTCGAGTGCAGATCTAGAATCACGGATTTCCTGCAGGATCATGTCCAGTTTATCAATGGGGGAGCAGATGTGGCCCCGTCGTCTGCCTGCCCAGAGCGTCCAGTCGAGGTCTCCGAGGGGGGAGAGCGGGATCCGGCCCTGCTAGATCCTGATGTTGTTCTGTTCTTCCCTCTACCCATAGCTACTGATGGCTGGACTGGTTGCGGGACTCTACAGGCAGGGGCGCAACAGGCCTCAGGACAGTCAGCCTCGCAGCAGCTGCCCCTGTGCGACACTGTCCGCCGTAGGGGCCAGTCTTCTGTAATCCGGACAATCGTGCCAGAATACGGGATGCCACTCGAGGGTACACACCGTGTCAGCGATCCCACACAGCGCAGCCACCTCAAGAACGGTCAGTATCCCAGCTTCAATCTCCCAGGCGCAGGCCTGCCACGCAATCGGATCTCATACAGGCCGGGGCCCGGACTACACACACCCTGTAGGCTCCCTCCAGGACAGGCCAGCAAGCACACAGTCGGCGGTCACCCACTGTGTTTCGGGCAGGGGTCCAGTCAGGCCTGCCACGCAATCGGATCTCACACAGGCAGGGGCCCGGACAACACACACCCTGTAGGCTCCCTCCAGGACAGGTCAGCAAGCACGCTGTTGGCAGTCACTTACTGCGTTTTGGATGGGGGTCCAGTCAAGGCGATGTGGGACTACAGGCGTGCAGGCCGCATCCGTGCCCAATGAGAAGTCCAGCTCTGCAGAAAAAGAAAAGGGGGAGGAGGCAATCCGGGTCCAAACCCCCCAACACAGCAGCCTGGGAGACCAATAATGTTATGGCCAAATCGGAGAGGCCAACGATGTTATCTCCAGCAGGGAACCACGAGTCAGTGCAGGGCCATGAGTTGCCCCCGGGAGGCAGCCTCACATGTTTTCTGGGCCCAATCGGGTGGGGGGAGAGCGAGAGATGCCGCCACAGTCGCTTCAGAAATCCCCAACCCCCGCAGCAAAAAAAGGGGGGGGGAGCCGATACGTGCTCTCCAGTGTCGCAGGGGTAAACACGTACCCAGCAGTTGCCGCGGATCCCGGTGTGACGACGCGGATCTCCCCCGGTCTCCGGGTCCGCTTGAGCACTCACAGGCCCAGATCCAGGGTCTCACGTGCAGCTGCACGCCGTCTCTGAATATTGCTGTCTTGGACCGCTGTCAGGACAGCTCCCGGCGTCCGAAGCCACTCTCACCTCACAGGCCCTTCACGCCGCTGAAACTTCCGCGGGCCAGTACAAGGGTTGCAGTCCGCCACGGCCCCCGGCAGTAGCCTTTTCCTCAGCCCTCCAACTTATGCGGAGCCATGATGCCGCAGCCAGTCGAGTGCGAAGGGCAAATGACGGATAATTTTGGCGGATTAGGTGCCCCGGGCCCGGAGCTCGTCACCTATGTGACCACCATCCTGGGCTGCAAGCCACGCCCCCCCCATGAAAGGGAGTCACATGCTTTAGTAGAAAGGCTGCTGTAGTCCTCAGCACCAATTTGTCCTGAAAGAAGGTGGTGTAGGGCAGCTTGCCTGAAAGAGCCTAATCAAACTCATGCAACGAGCTGAAGTTCTTGCGATGAGAAGGATAGAGTCAGAAGGCACAGAGGGCAGCAGTTTATCTGCTCAAAAGAACAAGTTACTTACCTTCAATAACACACTTTCTACTAGAGACTATATCTAACCAAACATTCCTCACCTTTTGAATATTCGCCCAGGCATCAGACTGGATCCAAAAAAATATTAAGAAGTACCAATGCACATCGGCAGGTGGCATTGGTCGTTCCGCATCAACGTCATTCTGCACCAAAAAGATGTGTGCAGCCCTATATAAGCGCCACTCATGCGCACTGACATCAGTTGCTTTCTGACTCATCTGTGCTCGCAGAGGCGGAGCCAAAATCAGATTGGTTGTAACCACTGGGCAAAAATCCAACTTGGAACCTTATTAGGTAAAAAAGAGTCCAATACACAGAACAGGGAGGAAGGGATGGTAGGGAAGGAATCTATGGTTAGACAGAGTCTGTACCAGAAGAACAAGTTCTTTGCCTTTAGTAAAGCTTTCTCAGCTAGAGACTATTTAACTGCAGATGCCTGACCTTAAAATATTCCCCAGGCGTCAGACTGTATCCCTAAAAGCTTGAGCAGTACCTCTGCACGCTCGTTGGAAGTGACGTGTGCAGTACCTATATAGATGCCACCCTGGCATGCTGACATCAGTTCATTTCTTTCCGCGCCAAAGGCGCAAATTTGGAGAGCTACCTTGGTAATTTTTTTTACCAACTTGTTTTGAGTCTTTTTTGTGCTTTTGCTCCCAGTGTGCTAGGAACATGACTCCCACCAAACCCACTGGGTTTAAACTATGTGAGGACTATCACAGATAGATGTCTGTCTTTGACCCACACTTGGTTTGCCTGTGGTGTCTGGGTTCGAGCCTGACTGTAAGTTAAAGCTCCTGCAGTACGGCAGATGAAGGCTCTGCACTGATCTGGGTCCCGCTCCAGAGGGAGATATCGGGGCTGTTCCAGCTGATGGACGTCCTCCCACTCCAAGTCTTTGGCATCGAAGTCAGGTAAGTCAAAGAAGCAACACAAAAAGAAGTCGAAGCACTCTTCGACTTCTACCAGCAAACAACGTGCTACTAGGCCCCGTTCCCACTCTCCAACCGTGGAGCCGGGGGCTGGGTCTGCACCACACTTCCCTGAGTTCCCTTGAGCACCCCTGCTCAACTTGAGTTCTATGACACCATGCACTCCATTTTTGGGCCTACGGTGCTCTCTGGTGCGCCCTCTGGCCCCACGGGGCCAGGAGGTGCCCCTGCTGGATTACAGTGGGCAGGTTTGCCCTCAACACGAGCTGGGTGCCCCAGATCCACACAGGGACCAACGCTGGCATGGGTGCCACCACCCTCCCTGACCCCTGTTTCCCTGATACCGGCGTTGATTGTAGAGCCAATCTCCATTTCCGACCTGGAGATGATCCCATTCGACGTTGTTTGGCCCTTGTCCACCCCTAGATTTGCCCTTTTTAACTGAAGGAGCGTTGAGGAAAAGGGGTATGACCCCTTTGAGGATGACCCCTTCCAGGGTGAAAACTTGTATGAGGAGCTGGGTGGTGCCAGTGCCCTGGTCACCTCCCCAGACTAGGGCCTGATTACTTCTCTGGGCCCTGCCACACGGGAGGGCGCATCTTTTGCGACAGTGATGCGCAGGGCAGCAGAGATCCCTGACCTGCAGCTGCCTTCTGTTCAAGATCAATGTCTTGATGGAGGTGCTTCACCCAGGGGCAAGCTCTGCAGAGCCTTGGCGACCCTTTAATGAGACCCTTACTGATGTTCTTCTGGGGGCTTGGGTAAAAGCCTGCACAGAGGGCTCTAATGCACAGAATGATTACCCCCTGAAAATGTTGCACCCCTGGAGACCCAGCCTTTCTCTCCCAGCATTCCCCCCGAAAAAGCCTGATGGTCAGGCCTCAGCAGCCAAGGTCACCCAAACTGTGTTCCCTACCACCCACCAGATAGGGAATCCAAGAGGCTGGACACCTTTGGGAAGTGGATTTTCTCTTCCACAAGCTTGGCTTTGTGGTCAGTGAACACTGCATGTCTCTTGGGCCAATATTCCAATGCCTTATGGGATTCGGATGCGCATCTGTTGGCCATGCTGCCCAAAGAGCATCAAGCCATCCTGAATCAGACAATAACTGATAGTCGGGATGCAGCAAAATCTGTGGCCTGAACACCACAGACTCACTTGGCAGGGCCACAGCCTATACAGTGGCACTCCGCCGCAATGTCTGGTTGAGGTCCAGTGGGTTTTCAGAGGATTTCCAATCATCTCTGATCAACATGCTCTTTGATGGCTTCCGCCTGTACAGCAACAGAGCTGAAATGGTGCACAGACATTTCAAGGAAAGCTGGGTCACCACAAGATCCTTGGGCCTTTGCTTGGGCCCCCCGCAACAGTAACAGTCCTATCGCCCCTTCCGTGGCCACGGTCGGGATTTCCATGAGCGTTCGCAATACTAGCCTTACCCCCCAGTAAGTTTCCCAGTCCTTTTGTGGTAGAGGACTTGAATCCCATAAAGGACAAAACGCCCACTCCTAGCGTACTGTCCAATCCCCTGCCCCTCCGGTAGCTGCACCCTCCAAAACTCTTTAGTCGGCCCTCAACACAGCTCAACTATCCTGCAGGTGGCAGGATCAAGCATCACCTGCCCCAATGGCAAGCGATAACCTCTGACAAGCGAGGGATTCAAATCATGCAGCAGGGTTATGCCCTTCCATTTCTGGAAACTCCACCTCCCTTGCCACCGTCTGCAGAACTGCTGACAGAGGACCAACTCTTTTTGCTCCGTCAGGAAGTGCAGGCTCTGCTGGCCAAAGGAGCCATTGAGAGGGTGCCAGCATCAGACGTAGGACGTGGTTGTTATTCCCACTACTTTCTGGTGCCGAAAAAGGACAGAGCTATCTGCCCTATACTAGATGTCCGCCCTCTCAAAGCCTTTCTACAGAAAGAGAAGTTCAAGATGCTCACATTGGCTCATGTTCTGTCTCCCTTCGACACCGGAGACTGGATGGTAGCATTGGAACTTCAGTTCACATATTTCCACTTCCTGTCCTGCAGGGCAGAGAGTTTACTTGGGGCTCACGGTAGGGAATGAGCATTTCCAGTTTGCTGTGCTCCCCTTTGACTTCACCAGTGCCCCTCGGGTGTTCATAAAAGGGATGACGGTGGTTGCAGCGTATCTGCAGAGGTCAAGAGTTGCAGTCTTCCCCTACCTCGATGACTTGTTGTTGAAGGCGGGCTCGTCCCAGGCAGCTGCACCCACTTCCAGACTACGGCAGAAGTCTGTATTTGCTGGGGTTCACTATCCACATGCCAAAGTCATACCTGACTCCTTCTCAGACTCTCCCTTTCATTGGAGCCATTCTGGACACAGTGCAGTTCTGCGCCTATCCTCTGGAGAGTAGGGTCCAGGACATTCGGGTTATGATTCTGATGTGTCAACCTCAGTCCCGGAATTCAGTGAGTCTGACTCTAAGGCTCCTGGGTCTGATCATCTCCTGCATGCTGCATGGTAACATTCGCTTGATGGCACATGTGGGCTCTGCAGTGGGATCTGAAAAGTCCCAGTTCGCATAGCACCAGGGGAATCTCTTCAACCTAGTCCAGATTTCAAGGAGACTGCAAAAGATATGTTGTAGTGGTTGATGAACCAAAGTTGGGTCTGAGACAGACTCCTATCCCTTCCCCTCCGAGAGCAGACAGTGGTGACCGATGCATCACTTTTGGGTTGGAGTGGCCAACTGGGAGAGGCCTTGAACTTCCCTGCATTATTCCCATCCTGAATGGTCTGTGAATAGATGGCACAAGCTTTCCTCTGGAACGATTGGTAGGACCAGGGTAAGTGTGTCCCATTTAGCATATGTATAATACCCTATAATGCAACAGACATTCACGAACCACAATGCAAGACTCGTAGACGAAGAAACTTTCTTCCGAAAGGTCTCAATGTGTTTGGATTTGTGGTGAGGGGGAGTAACGGGAAACGCATTTGGGTTCTTCTTACTGGCTAAAGCTTGCACCACCAAGCTCTTAGGTGAAGGATGCTGGGTCAGAAAGGCAGGATCCTCCAGTGCAGGGCAATGATGACAGGCAATCTGGTTGTTAACCGGGGGCCCTAAGCAGGGCTTAGCCGAGGTTCCCAAGAAAGTGTCAGTGGAAGGCACGAACACGAGGGAGGAATAGTACAGCAGTCACATAACAGTATAAATGCTAGGCCAGCGACCCTTCTCTACTGTATGCAATATTGTATCCTTCCTCTGGATGCTGCCAAGTGCGTTGATTTATCGACTCTTGATTGTAATGATGGGCTGATTATTTGTTCAATAAAAAGAATTATAAAAAAAAAAGTGTGTTAGTGAAGGCCTCATTAAAGGGACGTAAGGGCTCAGAACTAGACTGACCTGGTTCAAGCAACTCACTGAGTACATTTGTTTTTACCTCCAAGTGGGGTGCTCGATGTAGGAAGCTTTATATAGTGGACCAAAACGAGGTACACTGTCTAAAGAGTCCATGCAATCCTTATTGGTTTACAGAGGCAAAATGACAACACTAAATGCTCTCTTTTGTGGTAGTGTGGGAAAGCAGTTTAGGCTTATCAGAGGGTAGTGCTAAGCATTTGTAGTACTCACAGAGGCAATACATGAGACACACACTCAAGAATAAATCCGAGACCAATTTAGAAAAATAAGTTGCATTTTTATATACATTTTTATACCAAGAAATTAGTTATCAAGTAAGTACTTTTTAAATATAAATTTTTTCAGGTAAGTAAATCGTTCAATTCAATGCGTCTTTATGCAGCAATGCTTCCCTATGGGAGAAAAGGCATATGTTGCATACAGTTATTTATGGCCGGTTTCTGGGGGTCTCCTTCGGGACTTAAGATCATAAGGGGCCAGGGTCCAAAGTACCACCAGCAGTTACTTGTTACCTGCCATAGGGCGTCCAGGTGCAAAGATGCTGTTCAGGTTGGTAGATGTGCGCGCCACGTCGGTGGAAAAAAGGGGGGGCACCTAGAAACAAACTGTAGAGGGGAACTTGGGGACACGTCTGGGAGCTCCCAATGGGGAGTTCGGGTCACAAGAGTCCTGGGATCAAGGGGGCACAGCCGGTTTGTCAGTTCCCCGGGTTGGGGGCGCTCAGGTGCAGATTGGAAAGGTCAGCTGGGCTCTGTGCAGGCTAGACAGGCTACTCACACAAAGGGGGCCCCTATCTGAACGGATAAAGGTAGTGGGATCATAGGGGAAACGAAGGGACAATCAAACAAGCAAAAACCCCTACCTATTTATTTAACAATATGCTTTACGTCATATGATATAAAAGTCTGAACAGTGCTGGAGAATAGAAGAAACAGAAGTATCACAAAATAAATTTATTTTTCCAATAGAAATACAAAATACTCAAATATAATACAACAACGATTATTAAATAAATATATATATATACATAATCCCACCACTCATTCAAACACATTCACATATGCAAACATACTATCATACCTCTTTCGTACAAGCAACCAACATACATACAATAACTAAAGCAACACAACAAAACAATATACACAAAAAAATGGACTCCAGATTTCCTTAGAGGTATAAATCAGAATATTTTGAAAGGTACCAGTATGTTCAGTACATATCATAAATACAATAACACGAAACTCAAACAAGCGTAGGAGTATCACAAACGCCGACGCGCGTTTCGGTGTACAAGCCGGACGTGGCCAAACACCTTCATCAGGGCGTGGATACCACAACAGTGAGGTGGTGGGAGAATTTCCTGGGGTTTCCAAAAGTAGTAAACAGGATCTGCAGGATGATATTCAGTAAACAGCAGCAAAGCGCTGATGCCAGGGAGAAGCTCGTCTGGCAAAAATCAGAGGAGACCCGATAATTGCTAGAAAGTCGAGTGTCTACCAGTCGGGAGGAATAAATGCCAAGAGAAAGGTGCAGGCACTCGCTGGAGCCCTTTCCTCGGGATACGGGAAGAACTCGTGATGGTCGTTCCTTAGTGACTGATGGAGGGTATCGCAAAAACGTTTTTGCGATACCCTCCATCAGTCACTAAGGAACGACCATCATGTCACCGTTTATATTAACCTAATCCGAGTTCTTCCCGTGGTATCCACGCCCTGATGAAGGTGTTTGGCCACGTCCGGCCTGTACACCGAAACGCGCGTCGGCGTTTGTGATACTCCTACGCTTGTTTGAGTGTCGTGTTATTGTATTTATGATATGTACTGAACATAGGTATATAGTATGTTTGCATATGTGAATGTGTTTGAATGAGTGGTGGGATTATGTATATATATATATTTATTTAATAATCGTTGTTGTATTATATTTGAGTATTTTGTATTTCTATTGGAAAAATAAATTTATTTTGTGATACTTCTGTTTCTTCTATTCTCCAGCACTGTTCAGACTTTTATATCATATGACGTAAAGCATATTGTTAAACAAATAGGTAGGGGTTTTTGCTTGTTTGATTGTCCCTCTGTGCAGGCTAGAGCCTTGCAGTTGTCGGTCTCACCGATTGAGGGTGCAAAAATGAGGACTGCTGAGCCACTATGGAAGTGAGTCTCTGCGGTGCTAACATTTCTTGGCGGCTGCTTAGTCTTGGTGTAGTGGGTTCTGTGGGGCTCTGGTTGGTCCTGTTGTCCTCACACTCTGTGGGGGTACAGATCTGACCTTCAGGAGCACAGGTACATCTTCCTGGGGGGCTGCTGTGTCAGGCTGGCCAGAGAACGGTGACTCAGTGAACCGGACTTGGTGTCTTTGGTGCCTGCAGGGGAGTAGCTCCTCTTCTCCAAGGGAAATTGCTAACAATTTGCGAAGGGCTGGCAGTCACCCGGGGTTCTTGGAAGATGTTCAACTGCAGGACGAGTTGCTGGTCACGATTGTCAAGACTGGTGCAGGCAGGGTTTGGTGCAAAAAGTCCACAGCCAGTCTTCAATTCCGCTTTTCTCGCGGCTCATCTTTGTCCTCTTCTTCTGGGTCAGTCGAATCTGATTTCCTGGCAACAGGGGTGCCCATTAAGGGGAGTGACAGGTAGTGGCCAACGGGCTACTTATCTTTAGGGTGTTTACACCCTCTATTTGACCACTTCCTGAGGGGAATGGCCCAGTGAGCCTAATTCCCCCAAAAACAAGATGGTGGAATTCTACGTTTTGTGTTTGCCTCGGGTAGCCTACCTTAGGGGTGGAACCAGCCTGAGCTGGTATCAAATGGGCCCAGGCAAGGGAGGTTGCATTTGCCCCATCTGGGGAAGCCGTGGGTTGCATATCAAAGGTGGCAGAGGCCTTTGAAACCTCCTGCCTTGATATGCTGATCACTTAGCCATCCTGCTTGGAGGGGGTGACAACGCCTCCAACCGAAGCAGGCATTGTTTCTGCCCTCAGAGAGCACGAGCGCTCACCTGCAGGGGGTCAGAAACCAGTCTGTGGTGGCCGGATGGTCTGCTCCAGTCAGCAGTACACTAGTAGTCGGTAGGTTTTCAGGGGGCACCTCTAAGGTGCCCTCTGGGTGCTTGTATTAATAAATCCATCACTGGAATCAGTGTGGGCTTATTAATATGAGATGTTTAATACCAAACACCATAGATTTCAGTGAAGCCATTATGTAGCTGAGAAACTCGTTTTGACCAGTGCCCAGTACATACCTTAAGATGGCTTCCCTGCTCACTTGTAATATCCAGCGATGGAACTAGACATTACCGGGGCATATCTGCTCATGCAGATATGTCCTCACATGTGCTATAATGCACCCTACCTTAGGGCTCCAAGGCCTGCTGTAGGGGTGACTTGCATATAGCCCATGCAGTGTCAGTAGCATGTCGCACAGCAATGTGCCATGTCATTTTTTCAACCATGGTTTGCACCATGTCACGCAGCCTGCAATGGCAGTCTGTGTGGAATTTGTATGTGTGTCCCTTAGATGGCATAAGATATGCTGCAGCCCTTAGGGACCCTCTTTAGTACCTCTGCCCTAGATAACTGGGGTAGCATTTACTAGGGACTTACAGGGGTGCTAAAGTCCTTAGCCAATTGTGAAACATCAGACATCACTTTGCTTTAAGGGAGGAGCATTGGCACAGAGGTCTGTTTAGCAGGTCTCAGTGCACTGTCAGAGTCAAAAATCAGCATCCAGTAGCTAAAAAGGGGGCAAAAAGTGGGGGGGGGGGGGGACAACTGCAACAAAAGCCCAGTCTCCTACACTCGTGATCCAAGACTTCAGAAGCTCGCCACGTCACCATGTCAAATGACGCAATCTCCTCAGTGGCAGGGCCCAGTGGCTAGAGCAAACTAGTGTCTGGCATCTTGGAGATCCTCAAACGAACTGTTCACATGGGAGGCCTGAGCAAATTCATTTCCAGTATAATACATGGCATTCTCTGAATCTTTCCCAAAAAGATCATGCACAAGCTGTGTCACTTGTGACAAGGCACTGTGTCAATTTCAGAAGGATTGGCTGTGTGTAGGTAAATAAGTGGCGCTGAGCGTGGCCTTGGTCGAGGTTGATGTGATGCTGTCTCTGAGTCAGACAGAATTATGGGTTGGCCATCGTCGTCCAGCGTCGGTAGATCACACTCCAGCATGGGACGTGGCACCAGGAGGTGGTTCAGTACTGAAGATGGTACAGACCCGGGAACAAATCCAGAGGGCCCAATGGTTCCAAGGAAGAACCCACCAGCAAAGATCCAGATGGGAGATCTTGGTTCCTTGGAGCCAGAGATAACCAGTGTCATGCCAAAAATGCTTAACATCGCATTCTGAAACTCCTGACTTTTTCCTGGGCCTAGGAAATTTGGGCTGGTGATAGGTAGGGTTCGGAAATGGCTCCACAAAACAATTAAGTCCAGGAGGCATAATGACGCTCTTGTGCCCTCTCAGGAAACTGAAAATAGCAGGACGGGGCAGAGTCCCACTTGAACATCTTTTGCTTCTTCTTGGACTTGTCCGAAGACTTGTACCTCAACAGTGAAGTGTTGCAGGAATAGCTTTGGGAGCAGGACTGGGATCTTTCCCGTGACTCCTGATGCTTGGCAACAAAAAGCTTCGCCTTGTGCTCCCGGGTAGCCTTTGGGTGCATCGAGGCACCGTCACTGCAGGTCTTGGAGTCATGGTCTGACCCCAAACGCCACAAGCAAACCAAGTGGGGATCAGTCACAGGCATTTGTTTGCAACATTGTCCACAAGATGTAAACCCTGTGGACGTTGGAGGTGATAAAACTCTAGTTCACTGGAAACATTTTTTTAAAGATTTTGTGAAAAACTTCAAACAGCATAGTCTCAAAGTTACTAGGGGTGGCTCCGGATTCACCTCTATTGGTTAAGAAAGAAAAGAACTGATGTCAGTACACCAGGGTGGTGCCTATATAGGACAGCGCATGTCACTTCTGGCGCGGAATGATGCTGATGCATTAGACGTTTACTGAGAGCAATAGAGGGAAAAAATTAAAAAGCGGAAAGAGGGAGGAAAAGAAAGACAAACACTGTCACAAAGGGAGAAAGGCGAATGGGGTGTCTGTTAGTGAATTAAAGATGAATGAGGTGGATTTAAGAATACACAGCCTTGTAATTCCGTGTGCGCACATTTAATTGCACCAGCTGCGTGTTTCAGAGCAGAGCTTTGAGCACCGGCACCATTTCATTTATAAATTAAGCACTGGGTGGCTCCTATATGCTGCTCCACTCCATTACTTCCGGGGTGGAATGAGGTCAAGGCAGAGCTGCTCATCACCACCTAGTGCCAAAAAAAGGAGCACTGCTATGAAAATGCCCGGATCCAGTCTGGCGTCTGTGGAATATTCTGAAGGTGAGGAATCTGTGGTTACAAGTATTCATGAGAAGGTCAGTATTTAACAGAGGACCGGGGTGGTCAACTGATAGAACCCCAATCTGCACTATGTCATCCTCTTGCCAAATACACCTGTAGTTCTATAGGCAACTGTAACTCATTTAGAAATCACTATCTCTTCCCCTTTGTAAGAGATCTTTTTTACTCTTTTATAAGACGTCTCTTTTACTGTTCTTGTGAATTGAAAAGTGGGGCAAGTTGGAAGTAGCTATGCTGGTGACCACTATTGCATGACACTCCTACAGTAGAAATTAACAGCCTCACAGAGAAAGACCAACTTTATGCATCAAACCAAAAGCTTCTGTGGTCCAAAAAGCCTGGAATTCCATAACGAAACACCACAAATTAAAAATGGAAGGACTGGCGAACTGGTAGAAGGAATAATGAATCTAAAGAATAATTATAGGCTATAAATAACAGAACTTTAGCCTGGGTGAGAGGTAAACTATGCCCACAAATGATCAGGCTTTCAGACCTGCGAGTGTTGAGAAGAATCTGCACTGAAGAACAAAGTGTAACAAAAGAATGCATCGTCCCACGATGCAGGCGGATACTTCTGGGCTGAAGTGAATTAACTAGATGTCAGGAAAGGGCACAAGTTATCTGATAACTTTGACTTCCTTTCTTTCACCAAGTCTAGTACTCTATGACCTCACATGTTTTGCAGGACACTACAGTGGTTAATCCACAGAGAACATTTCTCAAGATATATTGCCTTTAAAACATGGTATCTGCTTAATGTGAGTGGTGTAAGGACAAAAGGATAGTGCTAAAATCAAATTCCAATTTCACGGGTAAGTTTATTGAGATAAGAACTTCATACCACCTCAAGTCTCTCACAAGCAAAGTGTCGACTGACCGTTATAGAACTTTTGTGAGGAGCCAAGGGCCTTCAGATTATCAGATGACAAGAGAGGAAAACGTGACCCTAGGCAGACTGGAAACAACAATTATTTAGTCGTCAGAGTGAGTGGTGTGCTCTGTCACTGTCACCATGCGCGGTGACTTGAAGCTTCAGTGGGCGCTTGACACTTTTTCTCAGAACAAAAGCCATGGTTTAGATATTCAAAAAAAAAGTGACGCCCCTCTCACTCATTCTCCTTTGCTTTGTAAGCATACATTTAAGAACTAGAACGCTATATGTGGCTTAGCTAGGGATAGTGCGCAGGGGAACTGGCACTGGAGGAGGACATTGAAAAGAAAGCCCTCTTTCCGTCTCCAATGTCCTGTTGTTCCAACTTTGAGTTTTCGCTTGCTCACTTCGGTCGGAAGGCATGGTACCAGTGTTGGTGTCCACATGGGCGTCCGCAGGGGGGGGCAAGGAGGGGCGCTTGCCCCCCCCCCTGGAGTGCCCCTCCTTGCCCCCCCTGCGGACGCCCATGCTTTTACAGACGCCTTTTGTCTGTAATTCTGGGCCCTGCAGGGAGCAGAGCTGTTCCCTGCCAGAGGCCTCAACTCCCTGATGGGGCGCCTCTGAACGGTTTCAGCGACCCTCCCTGCCCCCACCCTTTGTTTTCTTTTAGACTGGTGCCACCGAGGTGATATCCTTGCCTGAAGGCAGGGATTTCACCTAAGCACTTGATGTGTTGTGAATGTGAGCATGGGGTGGGAGTGGGAAGATGTGCACAGCAGGGGAAAGGGATGGCCAGTGCAGGTGACGCTTTTCTTTTGTATAGGAATTTCTGCTGGCATCATAGCCCAGGGTTTGCTGTCTGTGCACTTGTATAGATGTGTATTCCATACCAGTGCACAGACAGCAAACTCTGGGCTATGACGGCCAGCAGGAATTACTTTACAAAGGAAAAGCGTCACCTGCACTGCCATCCCTTTCCCCCTGCTGTCTGTGCACTTGTATGGAATACACATCCACGGCGCTGCTCACCAGATGAATGGTGAACAGGGCCATGGATCTGTCTCTTTTTGCATCCAAATGCACCGACGAAGAAGCAGAGGAGGCCCAGGCAAGGAGAAACCAGGAGACATTTGACCCACATCTATCTACACAGTGAGACCTTCGGGAGGGGCTGGATGCCAGGACGACAGTGCTGCTGATCAGCCCGACTCCACTGAATAGTATCAGAAGAGCAGGCAGCAGTTTTTAAGTAAGTTCCAGTAACTTTAATGCATTCTACAGCATCAGCATTACCTACTGGCTGCATATCTAGGTTACTCTAAGTGAACGGTGTTCTAGACTTACATGTATGGAAACGTCAAGGAGGACAGTCCCCTCCGAATATGCAAATGTAGTGTAAGCTTGTAGTGTTCAGCTTTTGGGGTGCCAGGGGGTAACTTTAGGGTTCAGGTTGGGTGTGGGTTTAGGGTGCCAGGGAGTAATTTTAGGGTTCAGGGTGGGTTAGGGATTGGGGTGCCAGGGGGTAATTTTAGGGTTCTGGGTGGGTATGGGTTTTGGGGTGCCAGGGGTAATTTTAGGGTTCCAGGCGGGTATGGGTGTTGGTGTGCCAGGGGGTAATTTTAGGGTTCAGTGTGGGTATGGGTTTTGGGGTGCCAGGGGATAATTTTAGGGTTCAGGGTGGGTATGGGTTTTGGGGTACCAGGGGGTAATTTTAGGGTTCAGGGCGGGTATGGGTTGTAAGGGGCCAGGGGGTAATTTTAGGGTTCGGGGCGGGTATGAGTTTTGGGGGGCAGGGGTAATTTTAGGGTTCAGGGTGGGTATGGGTTTTGGGGTGCCAGGGGGTAATTTTAGGGTTCATGGTGGGTATGGGTTTTGGGGTACCAGGGGTAATTTTAGGGTTCCGGGTGGGTATGGGTTTTGGGGTGCCAGGGGGTAATTTTAGGGTTCCAGGCGGGTATGGGTGTTGGTGTGCCAGGGGGTAATTTTAGGGGTCAGTGTGGGTATGGGTTTTGGGGTGCCAGGGGGGTAATTTTAGGGTTCAGGGCGGGTATGGGTTTTAAGGGGCCAGGGGGTAATTTTAGGGTTCAGGGCGGGTATGAATTTTGGGGGGGCAGGGGTAATTTTAGGGTTCAGGGTTGGTATGGGTTTTGGGGTGCCAGGGGGATCATTTTAGGGTTCATGGTGGGTATGGGTTTTGGGGTACCAGGGGGTAATTTTAGGGTTCCGGGTGGGTATGGGTTTTGGGGTGCCAGGGGGTAATTTTAGTGTTCCAGGCGGGTATGGGTGTTGGTGTGCCAGGGGTAATTTTAGGGGTCAGTGTGGGTATGGGTTTTGGGGTGCCAGGGGGATAATTTTAGGGTTTAGGGTGGGTATGGGTGTTGGGGTACCAGGGGGGTAATTTTAGGGTTCAGGGAGGGTATGAGTTTTGGGGGGGCAGGGGTAATTTTAGGGTTCAGGGTGGGTATGGGTTTTGGGGTGCCAGGGGGATAATTTTAAGGTTCATGGTGGGTATGGGTTTTGGGGTACCAGGGGGTCATTTTAGGGTTCAGGGTGGGTATGGGTTTTGGGGTGCAAGGGGGACATTTTAGGGTTCAGGGCGGGTATGAGTTTTGGGGTGCCAGGGGGACAATTTTAGGGGTCAGGGCGGGTATGGGCTATGGGTTTTGGGGTGCCAGGGGGCTAATTTTAGGGATCAGGGAATGTATGAGTTTTAAGGGGCCAGGGGGTAATTTTAGGGTTCATGTGTGCTCTAATTGTTGTCCAGTTTCAAATGCAGAATTCACCATTTTTTTTTCTCAGCTTGGCCTGAGCATTACCCGATCCTGATTGTCTGCCATTTTAGCCCCGCCCCTATTGATTAACAGTAGCCACGCCCCTTCATTTGCCAGGTTAGCCCCCCCCTGGAAAAATTTCTGCGGACGCCCATGGGTGTCCATGCTCTGCTATTCCTTCTGCAGCTCTTGGACAGCAGCTGGACCTCGAGGTTAGGTTATGTACGTTTTATACTGCACAGGCACAGCACAGAGATGCCTTCTGCTGGTCGAGGGCCGCCCACAGCAGGAGATGGAAGCATGGCTGCAGATCTACATTGGACAGGGAGGGCAAGAGCTCAGGAATGGCAGAAGTTAATAACGAGGTGCGCTCGGTGTCAGGACAGTCCGGTCATGACAAGAACGCTAATTCCGCTCCCCTAATTGCTTTATCCGTCTTGTGGCCATTTCGAAGACTGCCCAGGACCACCGAGAGATGATGCATTGGTTATTCAACATGGTCACGCGCACTTGGAACCTCCACTGCCACTGAAACTTAGCTCGCGCCGTCCCCTAATATAGGGTCACAGCCCCGCACTGCGTGCAAATAAATCATCCCGCCTGCAAAGGAAGTCGCGGCTGGGGCATGTGCACCGGAGCAGATACTCATAAGGTACACTAATTACCGCAACTTGTGGTCACTGTCTGATTGATGTCTCTCCGTGAGGCAAGCTTCCTTATTTGCTGGCCTGATGGGCCACTTGCCTCCAGAGCAATTACTAATTCATCGGCCCCTTCCCGCCAGGCGCTGCCCCTGCTCCCTCGCTCTTCGCCGGCAGCGGTGAGGGCTCCGGCCCGGCTCTTGCCTCCCCCGCCGGGGGCGGGGAGCAGTGGATGAGCGATGAGGGCGCCGGCGCGCGGAGCCACTCCGATATTGTAAGCGAAAACAAAATGGACGAAACGCCGAAGGGCTTTTCATCACAGCTCTCCGAGAAGTCTTCGTTTTGTTTACTGCACATTAATCCATGATGAGATGCTAAATTAAATACCAACAAACTCCCTTGCAGTAATTATTAAAAAGACACAGTCATTAAATACCTTCCGTTCACGTTATCAATCATGACACCCATCGTGTTTGATCTACCACAGCTTCTATCACAACAGAGCCCGTCACCTAACTCTGCGGAGCGCCCAACCTTCCCGCGCACCAAAGCATCCATCACTAGGCGGTAGCGACCCCCCTCGGCCCAGTACACACGGCAACTACGCTACTGGGCCGCTGCTTGTGCAGTACGGGGCCTCTCAGCTCCTGCACTGAGTAAAGCTGACTTTTCTTACTATCCCTCTGGGCCCGGACATCCCCAGCCTGCTCTTAGGGGCCTCTGCGTGTTCTCAGATTCTCTTCCCTGGGGTCAGCTAAATGTAGTAAAAAACATGAAAACTTCTTATGTTGCCGAGTGTGCGTGGTGCTACTTTAGTATATGACAACCTTGGGTGTGAATAAGCGTGTAAAGTGTTGCACAGCGTGCACTTCCTCTTGTATATGCTTAGAATCACACTGTGCGTCGGAGACGAGTGGGCACCGAGTCCGCCAGGCATCGACCGTGACCTTCAGGTCAGCTGATCGAAGGCTGATTTATCATTTGTGGGCTTTCCTGTGTTTCGGAAGCACCCCCTCCTCGTCTCCACCTTTGCTTATTCTTTTTCAACATGGAAGACTCCGGTGTTAGTGTTTTCCGGACGTGATTTATCGCGAATGTAATATAGACCCCATTCTAGCAGGAGTTAGAAGAGGACAGATTGGCAGGCAGGTGTAAAGTACTACACGGGACTCTAGCGGTTAAGAACAACTCACACAGAGGTCACCAGTGAGCGGGGGAAAGGGGTGCGTGCTAGGACCCATCATGTTCCACCAACAGAATCCATACCAGCCCTTCTAGAACCTCTCTGCAGGAAGTATAGGTGCAGCGCATGAGTGTGTTCCCATGTCAGCTCGTGCAATGATACAATAAACATAGCTGTGACAGATCTTTAAAGCTCGCAAGTGACAATTCAACCTTTGAGGGCCAAGACCATGCAATGTAGACAGCCACCCCGCCTTTCTTATTTGAACTAGATGGCACTTGTCCATACCTGATATTTCGTCTATGAACCATCAGAATCCAGAAAGGGACACGATCACTCACGCACGTTGCTTTCACTCAGCTTAAAAGAGAAGTCTAAGCTTAGTTACACACTCGGAGAAAAGCAGGTTGTTGCGTGTCCAGGGCAATAACAAGCGCAGAAGCCCTTAGTTTTTCTTAGAACCCCACCGCGGGCACGGCTGTTGCTCAACACCCAGGCTATCCAGTCTTGAATCCATCCAATGCCCCATTTTCCACGAACCTACACTTCCCGTTTCTTCAGCTCGCTCTCGCAGATGTCTTTTCATCGCCGCTTTCTCCCCGAGTCACGGTTTTCCAATCGTTCCGAAAGCACCCGCAGAAATTAAGCCCCGCCTGTGTCGGCATCGGCGTGACAACGGCAATATGAACAGAACGCCTTTTTTTCTCTCCGCCCGAACCTCTTCAGAAGGATGCCAGCAAGGCTCGCGTTTCACTGCCCTTGTCACGCTGCCGCACAGAGGCACACTGCCCAAATGTCCACCAGATATGAGAGAGGGGCCTGTGGAGCTCAGTGCCAGGAGTGCCCTCTCCATCACTGAACCCCGAGCTACTCTTGCTGTGCTCACCCGGCCTCCCTGGAGTTTGCTGCACCGAGTGCAGGCCTTCTCAAGAAGGACTGGGGCGCTATATGGCGTTTCCCCGGTTTTAGAACAGTGTAAGCTACTTTACTGGGACTGGCGGAGGGCAGGAGTGCCTGCTAGCTTCTGTGTAGATACACAAAAGGGCCTAGCATGGTCACTTGCCAGGGGTGTGTGTGAATTCGAGGGCACGTAGGCAGTCCTTGTGACAAGCATTGCTGCTGTCCTTCAATCAATCGATCAATCAAGCAGTCAGGGTCGTGTATAGCGCAGCTACTCACCCGTGAGGGTTTCAATGCGCTGGGGGAGGGTGGGTGCTGGTCGGAGGATCCCAGGATCCTTCGTAACACAGGAAGCAGGAACGACCGAAAGCTCACCGAGTTGCCAGGTACCGCCTCTCTAGGCTTTGACTTTTGGCAGAAAGCAACTCGCACAATCAAGCTGAACTCTCGGGGCGCTGTGTGCAGGCAGCACAGGTATCACTCACAAACATGTCATTGACAAAGTGCATTTGGAGTTACAGAGGCAGTAGACCGATATATAGTGCATATCCATCCTATGCGAACCAGACACGCCCAGTGTGTGAAGAGAAGCACCATGGATCCGGGTGGGATGAGGCGAAGTGCGGGCGCACACTGGCACTGTTGCATATTTGCACACCAGTTCCAGCAGCAATCTGGACGAGCACACCTTCCATCACCCATCACTCTCAGCAGCAACACACTCCCCTGCAGGGTCTCCTGTCTCAACGCCAGTCAGATCGGCTTGGTAAGGTCCCCAGCTATCCCTGGGGTGACTCTGGGCGGGAGCGGCTCACTATATGTGTCTGATTGCGTGTTACGGAAAGCCATGTGAGTATGCCAGCCTTTCAATGTCGGGAGAGATCCGCGGGCCCAGCGCATATGTCGCCTCGCGTGCAAGAGACCAGGAGCCACCATCGTCTCACACCCCCCTGCACATCTCTGTCATAACTTAGCATCTCCAGTAAAGGAGCAGGCAGGCACCAGAGTCTCGCCATCAATGGCTTCCAGCTTCCGGAACACCACACACCAGAACTCATGCACCCAAGGGCAGAACCAGGCCAAATAGGCGAAACGCGCCTCCCCTTCCCCGCCCCCGCAGCACTGGCAGTACGCATTATCACTTAAACCATATCTGTGAAGCATCTGTGAAGAGGGGCAGGTGTGTAATATACTTAAAGTGCAGAAGCCTTTGCCTACCGTTTAGCGATATAGTCTTACCTACCGAACAGCAAGATTGCCACTGGCACTGCATGTCACTGATGACTATTCCCAGGTCCCTTCACCATTCGAGTCCAGCTGTAATGACTCCCGGCCTACGCGCTTCCTGCACAAAAGTATACATTCTCGCCACCAACCAGCGCGGATCAGCCGCCTGCAGGAGTGAGGACAACACGGGCAGCTATGAGGGTTCTAGGATCTTATCACCCAGTAGTCCCCTCAATGTGTGTCTCGCACTGTAGCAATGGAATTGGGCGAGAGCAGTGGGCTTATCACTCTGCTCCCGAGCCACCTTCCAAGTACATATTTCACCATCCTGAAAAAAGTACCCCATAGTACGCACTCCCAGATCTTCCAATCCAACCGCCACCCCCACTCCTGACCTATCAGAAACCATGAACACCAAGCCAGAGGTATGTGGGGAGTGTACAGCAACGAGCCAGCCGTCGCTCCAGAAGGCCCCGCCAGAAGTGAACCGTAGCATTCAAGGAGTCAAAAACGCCACATCGCTGTATTGGATCTATAAACGTCTGGGGCAGTGTGAGGGTATCTGCAGCATCACGTTCAAGCCATAGATGTGGTAAGTCATCTGAGCCATGAACCCAATAGTGAGCAAACGCACTCTGTAATGTTTCTAGATCCGGAGCGTTTAGTCCCTCCATATCATATGGTAAAGTGAGGGTTCCGGTTCCCCAACGCACCCGAGGTTGCTTTCCGCCCAGGCAAGGCGAATCAGCATGGTCCGGAGGTTATCGAACATTACCCAAGGCAACAGCATCGGGATATTTTAGGGGCTAGCTGAAGGAAAGCTTTGTGCCGCTTTTGTTTCTGGAGGCATATATTGCGGCTACGCTCCAAAACCGGCCCCCTGTAACAAAAACGGCCCCCCAAGGGTCTAAAACTGGCCCCCATCCTGGCGGCCCACCAGAGAAACGCCCGGTGCCAGCTACGGCCAGTCCGGCCCTGCCTCCCCAGTCTGAAGGCTCTGGATTTCGCCCCATTTACTTATTTCTGCCACGTGGTCTGTATATAATAGTTTTACCCATGCTAAGATTTCAGCATAACTCCCATTTTTTTAGGAACGCCAAATCGATAGTCACATCTAATCGAGTGGAATGCCTTTTCAGCGCCTAGGGATATGATTGCAAGAGGGTCCTCCACATATTTCCTCCTGCCCGTCCAGTTGTGCAAGCACTGCATGTTCATTGAGGTGGATTGTTCCTGCGTAAACCCAGACTGATCAAGGTGAATCAAAGTCCTTCTGGCTTCCAAGAACCTGCTAGCCAGGATTTTGTCTCGAAGGTTAATTCCCACGTCCAGCAAAGAGATTAAGCAGTATGAGATGTAGTCCTCTCTTGATTTCCCTTCTTTAGGTATTCTCACAATTTTTGTTTGTCTGAGGTCTGTCAGCAGCCTACATATCTCCTTCGCTTCTGTCAACATGTTCAGTATATGGGGTCCTAACATCAAAGCAAGGATTTTGTATACTCCCCAAGTAGTCCGTTTGGGCTGGGGACCGTGCATGCTTGCAGTTGGTATATGGCTTTCTCCACAACTTCAATGCTTTTCTTTCATCTAGCCATAGCAATTTTTTTTTTTTTTTTTTTAACAAGAGTTTTGGGTTTTTAATTTTCTGGAGTAAACCCTTTCAGAATTTAGTGTCTCCTCCCTGTGTTTCTAGAAACATTTTTGCAGTATGTGCTGATAGTCTGGACTATACTTTCATCGTCCTCTCCCTTCTCTCCGTTTTACATTTCTATTTTCTTAAACCATCGCTGGTCTTTATTTCTAGTAAGCCAAGCCAGTAGGGGCCCTGCTTTATTTCCCACCTCGAGGAGCTGCCTCTGGGACGGTAGGAACTGCTTCTTCATTGGCTACTGCAGAGTATTCTGTCCGTGCCTAGTCCAGTAACCTAGTTACCACTGTGTTTGGCAGGTTTCCAGTTCCATCTTGTCAACACCTCAATATCTAGCTCCTGCAAGTCGCTCAGTGTTCTTTTTCTGCTTTTGTTGAACTGGTGCCAGGGCCTGTTCCCTTGTTATAGTATCCAATCCCTTGCAGAGGGTACCCTTTCGTTGGACTGGGCCTACATTTACCACAAAGTACAGGGTACATGTTTCTCTGGGGTTCTGAATTGTGTCCTCGTTCCTGATCTCCCAGGTGCTCAACCTCCACTCCCTCTTCAGGACCCTGTAACTTAGTCCCACAGTAATGGCGAGCAGTGAATGGTCAGAGATCCCTTTCCCTAGGTACCGTATTCCGAGTAAGTTTTATCCATGGGAGGAGCACATAATCTAATCTTGTGGCCGTGCAGTGTGCACCTACGAAGTAAGATTATCAGGTGTTGCCTGCAGGCAGTTGTCTCCACAAGTCCACAAGGCCATTGCTTTGGGTGAATCTAGCAAGTGAAGATTTATCCCTCTTTCACCTGCACCTTCCATCACTCTTGTCAATTTCTGTGTCCATTAGATCACTGAAATCTCTGCCAATGAAGTGTGTTAAGTACGGGGTGTCTAGAAGCAGTGGACCCACTTGTCCAATTATTTTGTCTTGTGGATTTGGGGTAAGGGAGTGCATAAACACTAACTATTGTGCCATTGACTGCAGCATAGCAGCCGTCCCAGGTCTTATCAATTTGAAATGGTACCGCACTCCTGACCAATGTGGCCAGCCCCTTTGACCCGCTTCTAAAGCCAGCCGACACCAGAAGCTAATAGCACCCATTGCCCCTAACTACTAACTCCCATTATGTGTGTTTCTTGAAGGAGTAGTATGGCTGGCTTGTGTCTCCTGAAGAATTGTGTTACTATCCATCGCTTGATTTTGTCCCCCAGCCCATTTACCCCCCATGTCAAGACCCTAAAGACTTCTCCATGTCTATCCACTCCTCCGAGGTTGTCCATATTCTGAACACCACTGCACCTACTCACTCCCAGCCATCGCCTGTCTGAACCTACCCTAGTTTCACGATACTCAGCAACTGTACAACCGCCCCCGTAACCGACTACTACACTTTCATGCAAAAGGCTTCAAACTGCCCCCAACTTGCAAGAAGTGTCTTATAACTCTCTTCCATATATAAATTAACAATGGGAGATAAAACCCCCTCCTCTATATTCCCATGATCCCATTTAATTTTGATGTAAAGTTCTATACTTTTGTTACCCCACTGTCCATTTTGTCTTCAGTGCTACCTCATAAGTCTTGGCTATCCGGGTGTCAATGTTCTCCTTCGAAGGTTCTTGCAGGCCTTCTGCTGTCCATCTTGTCCTCTGACTCTTCTACTCTCTCTCCCTGTGGCCATGTCCCCTCCATCTGTGTTTTAATCTTGGCCTTGTCTCCAGTGCCGGGCCCCAGGGGCTCTTGCCGAAGCTCCTGATTCTTTCCCACTCCCCGTTCCTTGGAAAGTTTCTATTCTCTACCGCCCAAACCGGTACTTTTTCCAGTCTGCCAAAAAATATGGTTTTGGAATTGCGGATACATTTGAACTTCCCTTGGAGAAGAAGTGTTTTTGCGATGATGGGCCTGGGGATGGAGGATGGACATGGGCGGGGTATTAGATTGAGGGAGCGAGTTGGGAGTTAGATAGCTCCCGGCGGAGAGCATGGGACCAAGGTTCTGTGAGTACTTTCTACCACAAAGTATAGAGGTATTTCATCTTCAGGTATCAGCGTCCTCAGCTAGTTTTTTAGAACATGTCTGGTTGTGCTTTGCCTGGGAATCACACCACCCATATGCATCTGCATCTTCTATTTTGTCTTCCAGAATTTTAGTTGTCACCAGTAGTTAAGAAACCCTCAAGACCATTTTTAATTGAACATGTAGCCCTGGGTGAGATATTTATGGCAGTATGTTTATTTATTAAACTGATGGACACATTATAGAAAAGTAGTACATTAGCACACATTTTGAACTAGAGCTAATTTTGAAAGTGCCTCACATTAAAGCCCGTCAAATATGTTTTGGCTTAAAAAAATCAAAATGCATGTTAGGGGTTTTATTTTTACAGTGCAGGTTCACCACTTATTCTGCATTCTTGAGACTAAAACAGTTTTTTTCCTAATAAGAAGTCAAGGATAAAAAATAGGTATGGGTGAAAGGGTGATAATCTGAACGTAGGATATAAAATAGGTGTGGGTGATAGGGCGATACTCTGGTCGCGTCTCATGAGGGGTAACATAGCCTAAACTGTACGTTATACGGATATTGCCAATCACGTAGGAGTTTAATGAACATATAAAGAAACTCATTATGAAGTTGCACGATTCCCACAATGTAAGGTGACATGTATATTGAGAACAGGGGAATAAATATTTCTTTCATTTAGGTAAAGTCTGGCTGCCTGTTTGTTAGAAACAGGCTCTTGCTCAAACAATAGGAACAATGATCGATTATCTGGTGAGAATAAATGTCCCTGGGTTTGGGTAGCAAAAATTACTGGTAACATCTGTGCAGAGTATATTGCTTTTATGCTCACGTCTAAGATGTCGTCCATAAAATACCTAGTTACTCTCTATTGAGCATCTGTGATTTCCTTTCTATATGGGCAAGAACTCTCTTTATGTTGACTATCACTTTTATGCAGAATATCTCACTACTTTATAGTAGCTTCCATTTCCACTTTACAATAATTTCTTTGTACGGAAAGTACCCGTCAGCAAATATTGCTTGACTTCTCTTTCAACATTATCAATCACTTCTTTAGTCCCGGAGTAGCGTGCTACTCGCCGAAAAAGCGCTTCGACGCCTCGTCAGGGGTAGTAAGCGCTATATAAATGCGATTACAATACAATACAATATTTAACCTCCTTGCATATGATCAATTACCTATTTCTGCGCAGCATGCCATCTGTACTTGTATAGCAACCCTGTTGGGACGGAAAAGTCCTCTGCATGGTAATGGAAGTGCACTCCTGTCATGAGTGCCCCAAGTGAACTGATGGCTGAATCCCTAATGCTGATTTTTGTTGTCATAGGCAAACACATAATGCTTGTGCAGCATGACATAGTCCTTTCTCAAGGATTGCAGTCTTGTTAGACCAGGAGGGGCGCCCAAACCACTACCCTCATAGTGGTGAAAGGCAACTTACTGCCTTTACTAGGAGTTAAGCAGCACAAGCGCAGTGGTGGCAGAATACCATGGACTGATTAGTAGAAGTGAACAGGTCCTTTTTAATCTGTATCACTGGAGTGAGACTACAGGTTCATTCATTTAAAGTTCCGCTACTGCGGGCTTAACTCACCCCTTGGTCTACATAAGCTTGGCGTGGAGTGCTGGGCAGCGCTTGAGTGGTGTACCCATGCCGGGTGTATGTGCACCTTGGAAGGGTACAATACAGGAATAATGCAGAACTGTCCAGAGTGCGTTTGTTATATGCATGTGCTGGGTGTATGTTTGCCTGTGGGGGTCCAATACATGAAGGATGCTGTGCTGTGCATGCATGTTAAATGCATATGCTGGGTGTTTGTATGCTTGTGAGTGGTACAATACATGAGCAGTATGTGTATCCTGAATACATGTGATAAATGTATGTGTGCCTGCGAGCGATGTAGTCTATGAAGGATACAGTACTGTGCAGTGCATGTATATTGAATATATGTGCTGGATGTATGTGTGCTGTGAATGGTAAAATACATAGCAGACTCTGCGCTCCATTTTGGGAGACCTGGTTGCATGGTGAAACATGAGGAGAGGAGGTAGAGGAATACCCCCGGGCAGATTTGTGCATTGCTGCATCCCTGTAAGCTGGGAGGGACACACCGGAGAAGGGAGAGCCTGGCTCCCCAATACACTTCAAAGTGTGCTCTTTGATTCAGGAAGGAGATGGGACTGATAAAGGAATCATAAAGAGTAGGTCTGAGGCCCTGGGCATACACATATCACTGTGGCTGACATCCAAGTGTGTACTCTAGTCATTCCCATGGCCTGTGTGTGGGGCTATCAGCTTTGAAGTCGCTCCTGCTGTGACAGACTGATTTCAAGAGAAAGATATTGCAGAGGAGTGGGCTCTTCAAACGAAAGCAGACCCCCCAACATAAACTTCAAAGACACAGCCTCTAAATCATATTTGGTGTCTGGAAATGGACTTTAAGAAGGGGAGCTTGGGACCCCAAAAACTGTCAACTGTCAAGCAGCCAGTCAGGCGGAGAAGCTCTACAAGACTTCTACCTGTAACAAGGAGGGGAGGCCAAAGCCTGCTAGTCTCTCAGCTGGGTGAGGGAACATCACCAGGGAATCCAAGACCACCTGCCCTGCCGCCACCAGACTCCTCCTGCGAAATAACCACATCTCTCCGCACCTCAACAATCTCCACTGGTTCCCAGTCCAGGAAAGATATAAGTTCAAGCTACTCACCCACTCCTACAAAACTCTGCACAACACCGGTCCAGCTTACCATAACCCCTGCCTTAACTTGTACCAACCCACCAGACACCTTTGATCTGCGTTCCAGGCAAGAGCACACCTCCCTCCCATCAAGAAGACCAGAAGCGGAGGATGCTCCTTCTCATACCTCCCAGCCAAGACCTGGAACGACCTCCCGAAACACCTCAGAACATCCCCCTCCCTTGTGGACTTCCGAAGGAACCTCAAGACATGGCTCTTCCAGATGCAACAGGCAAGATCTTCTCCTCCCTCGTCAGGCCTGCCCTACTTAGCACCTGGATACCTTCATGGGTGATTAGCCGTGCTCTACAAATTCACATAGCATAACGCCTGCCTGCTTGCCAAGACCATGTGAGGAAGAGGAGAGCGTTGGAGGGAGGGAGGTCCAGTGGGGAATCCTGTTGAGTGGACTATCTTTCCAAGGGATGAGATGACTGCTGCACCGATTGGGTTGTTTCCTGTGTGCAGGAAAAAGTTGGTGACTCTCGTGTGCCAGAGGAGGACCTCTGTGAAGTGAGCCATGGACATCGCTGTGCCGAAATGGTAATCGCCCATATGCATTAAGGAGTCGGTGACGCCGTATGCAAGGAGGGGCCCTGAGAAGTGAACTGTAATCATCGTTGTGCCAATCAGGCCGGAGTCCATGAGCAGTGAGGGATCGGCGACCCTGTATGCCAGGAGGGGCTGCCTTGGACAGATTGCCATGCAGAGTGGGCCGCAGCACTTGTGTGATGGTGAGTCGGTGACCCTGTTTGCCATGAGGTGCTGCCATGAAGGAATCTGCTGTGCAGATCGGATTGGAGCCCATGTGCTGTAGAGATATAGTGACCCTGTATGCCAGAGAGGCTCACAGGGACCAGCAAGAAGTGTGACCTGGTGAGGATCGTCGCCAGAGGAGTGATGCCAGTGTGGGCACCCCTGCACACCTACACCGGGACAAAGGATCAGCATCAGGACCTTCGCACTACTCCCACCTACCTTACTGCCTTACCCTGGCAGGAGGAGAAGAACCTCCGGCTGCACGACAGATTGTGAGGAACTCGAAGACCGCTTTGCGCAGCCCGCCTGGGCTGCGTGCAGTGAACTCACCTGAACCAGTCACTGCCTCTCCAGTGCCCACAGAGAAGGCGAGCTCAAGAACTCAGGTCGCTCTGATCATGAAGTAAAACTGATCTTGGGCCGGTTGGCCGTGGAGGGACTTAATTGCTAGATAGCGCTGGGACACTTTTGATTTTAATACAAAGTTGGAATGAACTCTGAGACTCAGACTACTAGTTGGGCTTAGCCTGGATGTTGCCTATAGTTAATGGGGAATAACCACGTTCGCTAGAGCGAGGAGGGAGTGGGACACGGTGAACCACCTAGGAAACACTAGAGCGCTGACCTTAGGGGGACTGTGTAGTTGTTTGTGAATGTCGTATTACCCTTTGTGTTGAAGGCGGACAATAATCTATTGCTGCTGCTGTATTTTGTGTTGTGAGCCTCTGTTCACTCTCCTGTATCCACTGCCAAGGGAGACTTGGATTGCTCGGCGCAGACTATTCCTGAGAGTCAAGGGCTGAAGGAGTGCTTTGCCCAGTTGCTCAGGATCCATAGTAGGTCGGGCCCGGCACATCAGGAGTAAAAGCCCTCAAGTCAATCCCCACGGTTGGGCCCAGTAGCTCCTGCTTGCCCGGTGGCCCTCTGAACAGGGTTCTGACAATCCCTCTGCATAGGTGTTAGCATCAGAAGCTCAAAACAATAAAGGCATTTTAATAGACACAGGCCCCTCACACCCAGCTTACATTTCTACTAAGTTAAAGATATTGCATTAGTGCCAGAGTTACAGAACAGGTAAGACAACCCATTCCAGTGGTATATTTTAGAAACAGTTTATCTAAAAAGCATAGGTTTTTGAGGTAAGCAGAGCTTATGGAATAATTCTATATTTTACAGCTCGTCACACTACTAAAGAGCAGTAGAAAATATGTTTGGTGTTCTACAGAACATTGTGTGCCAGGTACAGACACTGGATGCACAACAGGCAAGTGTATGAGTCACAGGAGTGGCAGTATCTATATGAAACATTGTCCTTCGGCAGAAATAATGGTCATCATAAATCCTGGGGCAGAAGAAATAACAGTTTTAATACTGCACCAGGAGATATAATACCAATCACTGTTTTTCTGCCAGTTTATATACCATTTCAATTCCTCTCCATTAAAATGAAAACACTCTCAGAACTGATGCCCTCATATACCAGAGGACTGCACATATATGCATATATTGCGCTATGTGCCATTGGTTTAGCATTCCAACACTTTCGGGTGTGCATGATTCTGTAACTTTACCAACAGCCCAGGGGATTCCATCACAGACCAGAGTCCAATCCAGCTTATTAAGATGTACTGTTAGTGGTGTGAATAGGTATGTTATAGGTGTAAGGAAATGCCACTTTTTGCACGATCACCCCCAAAGTTTTGGACTGATGCTGCTGTTTTTTCTACTGTGAGAGTGCACTGAGGTCCCTAGTATATGGTCCCAAGTATATGGTCCCAAGTATATGGTCCCTAGTATATGGTCCCAAGAGTACCCAGGGCATGCAAGACTGAGTGTTCCCCTCAGGACTACAGCACTGGTTTTGCCAGCCTGTGTGTGACGAAGTACAAAATGGCTCCCAGTCTGCCACTGCAACCTGAAAGAGCAGTTTTAAACGGCTAGTTTGACTTTGCCATTTAAACCAATGGCAAAGCCCCCACTTTCGTTGACAATATATGTAAGACTACCCTGAGGAAGACCAATGGAGCCCTAAGGCAGAGAGCTGTATATTATTAAGTAGGACATACACTTTTAATATGTCCTGACAGCAAAACTTCCAGATTGTCATTTTTG